>OX632358.1:41279196-41479196 GCA_951751655.1 Ophion costatus
ACAAAATAACGGAAATGGAGTCTAGAACGAAGCGGCCAAATGCAATTTTTCTTTCAACACTTGTGCACCGCACATTTATTATTTCGTTATTCCTTTTTTTTCAACTAATCGAGATTGTCTTTTTTTTCATTTCGCTTTATTTTAAACGTTCTTACGTATTTTTACTTTGTCCTGGCCCGTGTGACACTTGAGTTTACATTTTTCATTGTGTATTACTCGTTTTCTTCATTTTTATTTATCGTCGACAGTCGCCGTAAAGAATTCGAAACTTTCGCCAATTTTGTCTCGTACTTTCTTCGCCCTGCAAATGCCGACCGCGAGATACGAAAAAATGAAATGCGATATTCAAAAACACGACATTCGTAATTTCATATTCAAATTTCTCCCAAGCATCTGTCGCCAAAAAAAAATACTGACTACTTCGGCCATAAAATAAATTTGACTAAGCTTCCATAAAATAAATTTAACTGAGCTTCCATAAATTCGCCGAATTGCCGCTCCAAAAATTCTACCGATTTTCGCTCCGACGAATCTCCCGGCGTGCGCAATGCTTTGGGATACGCGCGCGCGCGAATAATAAAATTCGCCAGGAATTCGTTGGAACAGTGACGTATTTGCACGCTTGCGCGATGCTATTTCGTCGTGATATTTCGAAAAAGAGAGTCGCGCGCGATTTGATAGTCGCGACGATGGAATTTAAATACGTATTTCGAGATTCGGCTTGCCCGGCCAAACTCATTTTGTCCCCCGCTTTGCTCTATGTCCAATTACATAATCCTCGAACCTTTATGTCCAAAGTCTAGTAATTTTTCATCTCGCGCCTCGTCGATCAGAGAAAAAAAAACAATGTTTACGGAACTGAATGACGATTTTCTTCGATTCGTCATCCGCGTATTATTATAATATTGATTTTTTGTCATACATATTGTCATTATACGTAAATATATTAATATATTTTTCGTTTCCTTTTTCGACGTCTATACTACCTACGATTCGGTACAAAAATCGACTACAACTTCCTGGCAGGTAAAAAAAAAATTTTTTACTTCACTCGTTCGACGTAAGCACGAATAACAGCGTAAAAAAAATTGTAATTCTCATACGCTGAGGATCCAGCCGCGGCGAGAGTCAGCGCTAAACTCGCGCTCACGGGGGCCGTAGGGAACACTGAATTTTCCACTGCTCGGGGAAATATCCAACAATGCCTGAACCCGAGGCTATTATAATAGATTTTCAGCCTCCGCTTTCCCCTTCAACGGGCCCCCTCGAACTCCCTTCCCCGCCGAGGCTTCCTGCGACCACCAACCGCGATGTTTGTTGAAATGACCAGAGGATAAAGCGATTTCGAATTAGAATCGCGTAAACAGCGACGAATGATGAATCGAACGAGAGCGAGCGAGAGAAAACGAGGAAGAGAAGTTTACGACAAAGAAAAAAGAGTCAAAAAAGAGAGCAGGAAGCCTCGACGAGAGATGTCTGGCAAATTTTGACCTCTCCTTCCTCCTTTTATTCTGTATTTACGATTATATAAGAATATTTTATGTGCAAGGTCATTTTTCTTTTCTCGCGAAATATCGGAGCACAAATTGAAGAATCAGAAATAACCTTTTCCCCTCGCTTGGCCAATAAAAGAATATTTCGTAATAATCGGTAAAATTTTTAAAGATTGATTCGTCGCGAAATGAAAAGTCAAAAGACCGCGCCGTTTTCTCCCTCGCAATGAAGGAATGGGATGTCACGATGATTGGCAGCATCAATGGTTGATCTTACGAATGAAGTATAAAATGAAAATTCATTTTCGAGTAAGCAAAAAGTATGAATTTGAAATAAAAGCGCCTTTTCGTCAGATTCTCAGTTTCTCCGCATCCCTTTCAGTCTCTGTTATCTCGAATGAAGAACAAAAAAAGGAAGAAAGAGTGCGTGGAAAGACTATTTGCTATTTTCGAAATCTCGCTGACGCGGATTTATCCACGTGAGCGAGGTTTGTGATGCGATGCGAATGCAGCTGTCGTCTCTCCTTCCTGAATGTGTGTTTGCCTTTTGCTTCGGAGCACTCCGACACGGTCCAGAGACTTTCGGCAAACTCGTAACGGGGCCACCCTCACTTATCTGACACACTCTCTCTCTCTCTCTCTCTCGCTCTCTCTCGGTCATCCAAACTCCTATTCCCCGCATTCGAACCACCTCCTTCCAATTAATGCAGTACCAAACCATTCAATTTGTCAAATATCTCCATCCAACAAATTCCGAGCTGAACGCTCGTCGCATTTTTCAATTATTATTTTGTCAGAAAAGTTTTTCGGTCTTGTCGCTTTTTCGCAACATTTGCCGCTGGCGAATCGCGCCGTTTAATTCCACCGAGCGGGGCAGTAATTTATATAGCGCACTCTCGGCGCTTTTTCCTCTTCCCTTGGGTCTCCGCGTTTCCCGCTCCGCCCTCGGCCCCTCTTGCTCTATCCACCCCCACAAACGGACACCGAGACGCGTATGTATGCATGTACCCCTCCATCGTTTCGTGTCATATATATATATATATATATATATAGGTGTGTGTTCCGGTAGTGTATATATTTGTACACTACCGGCAAAAAGTTTTCGGGCACTTCAGATAATTGTAAAACTTTCGATCACTGGATAATTGCCAAAAAATGTTAGAATAATATAATTCATTGAATGTATTATTTGACGAAGATACTATATAGATCTGTATAATGAATTATGTTATTCTAATATAATTTGGCAATTATCG
The DNA here is from genome assembly GCA_951751655.1 of Ophion costatus. Classification (NCBI taxonomy): domain Eukaryota; kingdom Metazoa; phylum Arthropoda; class Insecta; order Hymenoptera; family Ichneumonidae; genus Ophion; species Ophion costatus. The sequence goes on from OX632358.1 coordinate 41,281,946, forward strand.
AAAGTGATCGAAAGCTTTGCAATTATCTGAAGTGTCCGGAAAATGTTGGCCGGTAGTGTATGTATGTATGTGTGTATGTACACGGAGAGAATTTTTAAGTATTTTTGACGGTGAAATCTCCGTAAAAATTACATTAAAAATTTGAAACCGGTGACAAATGTGCGCATAGTCAAAAATTGACACTAGCTTTTAATATTTTGCTTTCATTCATGTAAAAATTTAAGCAAGTAGAATAATTTTTTACATTTCTTTCAGTAAAAATTCTGACGCATTCTCATGTAGAATTTTAACAATGGGCTGCCTCAAAAATTCCAAGTTTCTACAGTAAAAATAACCTGGACAAACTTGAAATTCTAAAATCCCTGGAGAAAAATTAATTCCCTATGATTAAATAAATACTTTTTTCATCGGCGTTTCTGAACATTTGTGTTCTTGATTGCTACTTATTTTAGCATATCATCTTTCCGTACCATTGTAGACGTCCTTTATCGAAGTTTCTTTTCACGTTTCTTTGTTTTCTTGCGTAGAACTGCGTAGAACACGTTAGACTGCACGAGACCACGAGGCTTTCTTGGCCCATGCTTCGTACTATAATGCGCATGCGCGGTACCGCTGTTGCTAAGCAACGCGGGTCGGCGTCGTTCGTGCTCGTCATACTGCGTCATACACAAGCAAACTCTCACAGCTTGCGTTCACGTATACGCACGCTCGCACACAGAGCTCACGCGTACGGTCAGGCGACCTAGCCCTAACTGATTTTACTATAAAGAACGTAAAATTCCGGTGGACGCACGGAAAATTTCGGCTTCCTTTTTTAAATTTTTATGGAAAACACGCAAATTTCTCAATGTTCCACTGAAAAATTTCATTTATATTAGCACTTTTTTAACTTATTGTCGTAATCTTTACGTTTCATGAAATTTTACTATTAATTTCAGTAAAAATTCTGGAAAATATTTTAAATTTCTGTTACGCAAAAGTAAATTTTGATTCATTTCCATGAAAATTTATAATTTATTTCCTAAAAACCTGAAGAATTGCACATTTGTCACCGAGTTACTGTGATTTCACAGTAAAAATTACTTAAAAATTCTCTCCGTGTATGTAAATATATATATATATGTGTGTGTGTGTATGTATGTATGTGTGTGTGTATGTATGTATGTGTGTGTGTATGTATGTATATGTATCTATCTACACACACACATGTATGTATATATACGTTTGTTAATAAATCTCATGAAAAGCCGCGACCCGACGATCAAAATAGAGTTCGACCAAAAAGCTCGAGCGTCTTGTTTCTTTCCCCTCCTCGCTGCCTCTCCCTTACTCTTTCTCTCCCACTCCCGCCCCTCCTCTCTCTCTCTTTCGATGAACTCGAAAAAACCCTCGCGTCTCTCGAATCGGATCGAATCGCTCGTAACGAAGAAACGGAAGACTAATGGATCCTCCCGAAGACGAAATTCCCAAAGCCAAAAAAAATAATAAAAAATGTCGATGTTTGAAGCATTCGCGAGAATTGCACAATCATTGATCCAACGTATGATTAATTTGTGTATCGATTCCTCTTGCTTTGCCTTGTGAAATCAGTGGCTCGGAATATCGTCCCGATTTACCGGTAACGAGATCGGTGGGTGTTGCAAATTTAGGATCCAGTTGTGCGTGTCCGGGAGATCGCGTCGATGCGATCACGATGGAAATTCGAGGTGGACTGTTCGAAGATGAACATTTTCCGACAATATCATTGCGTGTTTGGGGGTGTACGATGGATCGGTCGCTATAGTTAGAAACACGCGTTTCCCGTGCTCTCTCTCTCTCTCTCTCTCTTGTGGTCCACACCTTCGCTGCACAGACTTTCCCCTCTCGTGCCCCGCCGGCCACCCGCGACTTTAAAGACACGCAGGCGACGGGAAAAGTAGTTAAATTTCTCTTCCTCCCCCCTCTCTATCACTCTTTCTCATGCTTCCACCTCTCTTCGGAGAGTCGCGATGACAAAACGATCCCCGAAAAGCTCCCCTGCTTGGAAAGCAGCCTCGTGCGGAGCGTGGAACGACGCGGTTTTCCTTCGAATGCTATGCCCGAACGAATATAGATTTTGAGTACCTTCGACTGCTAGTCGAGAACCTCAATCCACGATGATATTCGATACCGATCGCCTTTCCCGGACCGACCTACCGTCTCAGCCAATTTACGGCCTTTTTAGGGCCCAAAGAAGAAGCGCGGGCGCGCGATGTTGGGAAAAAAATCGCTATTTTTCCTCCGCCCAGAACCCACGAGAGAATTGATCGAAACAATCCTCTGGAGGTACGAAGAATGTAAAAAAATAGAGTGCAAATTTGTCGAGAAATCGTGCGATCTTTTGGTGTTGGGAAGCAACTAAAAAAAATGTAATCCCCTTTTTTTGGACGATTTCAGCTCGATGAATGTAAGATCGGAGAGTCTGAATTTTCGAGGGGATGAGCTTATCCGCCCGAGGTAGGATCGACGGTGGCGTTGTGCCGCGCACGTGCCTCGTCCGTCTTCCCTCCTTCGCCTGGCTAATTAACATTGTCCCGGGAGCGCACTCGGCGACGTCCGTTTCGTCTCATCCGTGACGGGCGCATCGCCGTCGCGAGAACAAATCCACGCTTTGTCTTCAATGATCTATTCGTTACGGCCTTGGACGTGGGTAACGAGCTACCTGAATTCCTGTACTTTTTTTGCAATCGATGAACAAGACATTTTTCTATGAATGTTCGCCAAACATGAAAAAATAAAATATATCATAATTAATATTAATGCATACTTTACGTAAATATCAAAATATTAAAGAATCCAAACGCCAGAAAAAAAAAAGGCATTTCGCGCTCTTTTATCGGTAAATAAATTCTCTACTTCGTTATTCGATGATTTTTATTATTTAAATAATTATGAATATTAAATACTTATTTTAGCAATTCAATAATTCATTTGAATAATTTAATATTCATTACCAATAATTATATAATGTATCTCAAATTCGTAATAATTACTGATATCAATAGAGCATAATTTTCATTTCCCCTTTTCAAAGTTTACCGTTACTCGCCATCGTTGGAATATTATTTTTTTTTAATTAGACAATTCATTGCCTTTGTCTCAAATTTCTTCGCGCTATCGAGAAACCAAAAGGAAACGCCGGAAAAGCAACTTACGGTAAAAGTGTAGAGGCCATTGGGAATGGGCTGTCCACCGAACTTGATGCTGAGAGTGTAATCCCCGGCATCGGCGACCGTGTAATAAACGTTGACGGTTCCGTCCCCGTTGTCCTCGATGTCGATGTCCACGACCTCGCTGAAACGACAATAATTTTAACAGCTCCCCATTTCGACGAAACCCACCATTCTTTCGTTCTCCGTTCGCTCCTCGAAAATTCGCGGACAATACAGAGCGGTGGACTGTCCGTAAGAATCGAAGCGCGGGAATTAAACTTCCGCAATTTCTCGGCACTGGGACAAATGCCAGATCGCTTCGACAGACCGTGACTCGCGTGTGAACAACGCGGAAATGAGATTATTTAAACGGTGCGGTGAACCTATCGTCAAGAGTTGTTTTGCTTTATGGCTGTTATAACGTATCGCGCTCCATAAATTTCGAAGTATCTCGATTCGTTGCGAATTTCGAGCGTCGTGTTGGCCTGGATGTTTTGGCATTCGACGAAGCGTACATAATTCTATTGTACATTTGTTAAGGGCGGAGTAAAGTATTTAAATGTTTTTTTTAATTTTTTTTTAATTTTTTAAATGAATGCATAATATATCAAGAATATTGTGTTAAAATTTCAAGTCGATCGGAGTAAAATTGACGAAGTTATGATTATTTGAGCGTCTATTGCTCCATGCCGGGTTTTATACCTGGGCGGCAGCTGCGCGGCGCGCTATTGTATTTTTCGACCCCGAATAAATTTCTTGATAAGCGGGCCTGTTCCGGTCCCGTTATGTATATTCGAGGCATGGTGTATATTAGTATACACATTAGTCTGTACATCAGTTGACCGCTTAGTAGTATCATAGATCAGTTAGTAGAGCAGAGGAGCAAGCCGCACACGACAGTAAAGAAGAAAGAGTTTTGCGTAGACAAACGCAAAAAGATGCTCTCGATCATCTTGATGGAAGCCTTTTGCTCTACGGACCTGGCATCGACGACTTTGAGTGAGTATGAGAAAATTATCGAGTTTTATTTTGAATTTCTAAAAATTCAAAGATAATTGAAAAATCTGAAAAAATTCATACGTATTCAGAAAAATGAACGAATCACGAAAAAAAAATTGGGTTGCGGGGAAATTTGTTCACTAATTTTTTTTTTCATCATTTTGTTAATAACATTTTGGAGTTATTATTATGCAAAATTAATCTTTTGAGTACCTTTAATATGCATGACTTTTCTCAGATTTTTATGCAATCGAGAAGTGTTCTCAAACTTATGTGCAATGAGCGCTAAGCGACCAAACTCTTCTGCGTTTTTCAAACCGTTTTTCTGAGACTTGTCATATTTGAAGTCCGTGTGCACGATAACTCAAAATCTACTGGACCAATCGCTTTGAAATTTTGCACAGTACTTCTTCACATAATTCACCAGGTATTGTCGAGAGCTTTTTTGTTTTTTTTAATAATTACTAATTTTTCAACAACAAATTAGCCGATTTTTTTAGCGAAAATCGGGTTTTTGGCTCCCAAGTGCTACGAAAAATCGAAAAATCGAAAAAAAAAAAAATCCTCCCGTCATTACCTCGAGAAACATCTCCTTTAACAAATGCATTTTGATTTCTTTGTTTCAGATGATTCTGTTGCGAGTTACGGTGCACACCGCAAACCAACTTTTTTTCGAGGCGCCTCCGGGGTATAATTTTCACTCGCTCAATTTTGAATATTCTGCCATGCAAATTTAGGAGAATGTTGTTCAAATGTTACTTTATTATATGTAAATTTTTCAATAAACGAACACTATTCGTTACGCGTAAAAAAAAATCTTAAAAACATGCCTTTTTTTCGCCGAATTAACTTTACCCCGCCCTTAATAACTTCCAGTGCGCAGATCAATTTAGGAGATTGAGGATCCGCATTGCCACCCCCAAGACCAAAGCTTACACCCTCGACGCCGAAGATACACCCCCATCTGAAAACTACACCTCCAACCCGAAAACTATAAACCAGACCACAAATCTGCACCCCCACAGCAAAAGCTAGCTCCCCAATCCCAAAACCACACCACCAATCCAAAATCTAGCTCTCCAACCCCAAGCTACACCTCCAACCCAAAAACTCCATCCCAGAGTACAAAACTACACCCCTAGTCCACAATCTATCTCTCCAACCCCAAAACTACACCTACAACGCCAAACCCACATTTTTTACCCCAAAACTACTCCTCTATCCCCATGTCAACATTGCCAAGCCTGCAAACGCATAAAGATCTGTTCGTCTCTGCCTGTGACCAAATTGCCCACCATACAGAATTCTCCGAGACCCTTGAGGGCCTTGAGGGCCAAGAAATCATTTAGGGTTGATGGTAGTCCTTAAGGAATTGGAACTCTTCGAATGGACTTAACGGGCAATACCAGCTGCGTACCAAGCGGCATTCTTCGAACTAGATGATACGGAAAGTCTCCTCACGTTAAAGTCAATCGCGGCTACCGATTGGACTATTTCTCTCCGTGTCTTCAAGTGTATTCCAACTTTATGTATAACTCGTCAAATCGAAGAGCATTTCCGGAAAAAAATAACAGCTCTCCCCGCAAAGCGTTACACAATTTCTACTTTGTGACCATTTCCATCGTCCCTACAACCCGATCGAATCTAATTTGCTTTCGCGCGGTGCGCTCAGAATGCCATCACGAGAGAAGTAGGCGCGCACGGGAAGTTTAATTAGGACACTTTCGTGCGAAAAACAAGCTCTCCAAATTTGCCTGCTCTTCCGAACCAGCATCAACAACTTCCGATGTAGGAATTCCCGAGACTAGAACGAGGCCAACACGGCGGTCTGGCAGTCGTGCTCAAAAGTGACAAATCACATTTAAGGAGAACTGCAGAGGTGTCGGGAGGCGCGCTTCCGGTCACCGGACCAGGCGGATACGTCCAATATTTCGGTTACCTCAAACCTCCTGACATGTCGCCATTTCATTGACACCAGGGCAAAGCGATCGACGAAATTCCACCCAAAGACAACGCGACATCCGTTTCTCCGTTGCAGCCGCGTCACGAACAAAGTGGCAGAGTGACAACGCTCCCGAAAGGCTTGTAATTTTGATATAGTGAGACAATTATTCGAAGCTGTAAAACAGAAATAAATGCCAGAGGGCTGAGAGACGTTAATGTTGCTGAAATACAGCGCGCAATTAGGAGAGTAACGAACATTAAGGAAGATTAATCTCGTTGGTTGGCTCGAACGTTTGAACGTGGAGCCTTAGCCGCTATAATTCTTTGTGTCTGTCAACGTTCTAGAAGTTTTTTTCACGTTGAGCCCTCGCGATTCGCGCGACCTTTCACCAACGATTTGTTCTCTTTGGCCCCATGTGCGACAACGTTCCACACTCGTTGCCAAACGAATCCGTATTGGTCTACATGTGCGCGCGTGTATATTCGCCAGTATCGTATACACGTGAGAGAAGTAAAAAATCGAGTGCCACGAGTCTTCGGACCAATTTACAATGGAACAACACATGGCGAACACGAGTCAACACTTTACAAGCTGTATAGATTTTTTTAATCGTTTTTTCTGTACACTTAGAACACTCTGCCTTATTTCGGAATGTGTACGAGCAGTGGGCAAGAGCTTGGCGAGTCGTCAATTTCGACATCTTTAGTGCGACCCCAAACGGCAGGAGGACGATCGCAGAATTGTAGACCCAGTTTCGGAAAGCTGCTTTTCACAGTAGCTTGTCCAATAGAGGATACAAAAGTTGCGGTGATTACTTTGACGCTTGCTTTGAGACGCCAGTGAGTAGAGTTGATCCAAGGTTGTTACGCATTATTGACTCAGAAATTCCCTGACTTTTCCAGGTTTTCCATACAGGCTTTGCAAAAATGCCAGGTTTTGCAGACTAGCCGGATTAGTGCCAAATGCATTAGTCTTTGTAAACGGTACAAACTATACGAGAAAATTATATACAAAAAATAGCAATGACTGATTTTTGTGACAAAAAGACAACATTTTTAACCGACTTGAATAAACAAAGGAAATTCTCAACTCGATCCTTCTATTGAAGAATTATGTTGAACTGGATAACATCATTTTTTTAAGACCAAATATATGGAAATTTGATAAATTGATATTTATTTTTTTTAACTGAAATTCGAAACATAATTTAAACATTATAAAGGAAAAAGAAAGACATTAAAAGCAAATACGGAACCTGTTCTTCATTATGAACAAAAGTTTGTACGCCGGTGAAAATAAACAAAAAATAAATATAAATACTTATCTATAATGATAATGATGTGGTTGTGTGGCGACAGATCGAATGCAAATGGATTTTTGTAGCTTGACCTTTAAATTGCTTTAATTTACAAATGTAGCTTTACAGTATATTAGTTTTCAGTTTTTTAAATCCTCAATGTTTGATACTGACATAACTTTCTTTGGTGTATAATGAGGAATAATATAAATATAAAAGATATACAAAAATATTTATTTTTATACTGTTCAGTTTTATTGTCGAGTCGGGTTTATTTTTCGTATCTCTTACAAAAAGTAAATTGTGAGAAAATTCCAGAAAATTTTCAAAATTCCCTGACTTTTCCCTGATTATTCCGAGAGGAACGAAATTCCCTGAGTTTGCCCGGTTTTCCCTGTTTTCCATATGCGTAACAACTCTGTGATCACAGTCACAGGTGAAGCAGACTCGCTAACTCTCCAAAAAGGCGCGTTCGCCAAAAGGAAATTACGCTTGGCAATTTGTCGAAGTTGGTTATCTTGACGTAAAAATGATTGATCTGTCAATCAAAGCCTAATGACGTTGCTTCGGATACAATTTTCGTTGCGTCTCTCCAGTCATTGCAACGACCCAAATACTCGTTCAGCACATGTTTCCAATGTTCCCCCGCGCGTCCTTAGCGGGCTACACCACTTGGGTGGGCGAAAAAATTTACGATGACAGTCGAGGATCCAAAAAAAGAAGGCGTTAGTGCGATTGTGGGACGATAAATTTGTCAGGCAGCGAAAAAGTGTCCGAATTTATAAAGAACTCGAATAAAATTGGGTAACGCAGTGCAATCGTAAATAGCGGCAAATTCGTGGATCATTTGTCACCGGGGACACTAACTGCCATTTGGGTGGCGGGCTTTGATCGGCCAAGATTCTAACTGCCAGCTCGACGGGTACAATGTTAGAGAGTGTATCGTTGAATAAGATTGCATCAGGGGTATCCGAAAGATAAAGAAAGAGAGTGAGGGATAGAAAGCTAACCTTCCGGAAGTTGATCTGATGCGACAGGTGACAGCACCTCGTCCAGCATTGCCCGTGTCGACCGTGATGCAATATTCCTCCCCTTGGGCCAAAGTTTGCTGAATGCCCTCCTTGATCTTGCATTGATCAGCTTTGCCGGTGGAAACGCTCTGTACCATGACCGGACTGCCGGGCACCTCTTTGCCGCCGTACTTCACGTTGACCTTGTAGCGTCCGCAGTCGTCCGGCAAATAGGTCGCCTTGTACTTGTCCTCGCCGATGTTCTGAAGCGTCACTTTCCTCGGCGACTCGTCCGGGCCCTGAAACGAATTAAGTTTGATCATCCACGTCTGGGGTTATCAACGAAGAATACGACGAAGGGGCTGGAAACGGGGACTTACGAGAACTTGAACTTCGAGATCTCCGTAGCCGGCTTTGGAGGTGTCGACGACGAAGTCAACGGGGAAGGAAGCGGTGCAAACGGTGGCGACCCCGGGCCCCGAAAGTACGACCTTGTTGGGCTCGCACGTGGGCAAAACTTTGACCTTGAATGGACTACCGGCGATGTCCTTGCCGCCGTAAGTGACGCCGACTTGGACGTTGCTGCCGGCCGGGGTAGGCTGGTAAGTGACTTCGTAGACGCCATCACCGCGGTCCGTGATCTCGGGCTTGGACATGTGGCCCTTGTCGGTTTTGAGCTTGACGTCGAGGGTCGCCGGAGCGCAGGCCGACGTGTCGACCACGAATTTCGCCGGTTCACCCTCGCGAACTTGATCGGGCTCTATTCCCGATCCGTAAGCGGTCACGTCTTTCGCGTCGAAATCAACCTCTACTTGGACCTTGAAGGGCGAACCCGGTATGTGCATGTCGCCGAATTTTATGCCCACGTCGTAATCGCCGATCTCGGTAGGCACGTACTCCACGCTGCACGAGCCGTCGTAATTGTCGACGCACGTCATTTGCACCTCGCTCGGACCTTCGATCGCGAGACCCAGACCCCCGTTTCCGGCTTCTGTAAATTCGCCCGACAATGGAACTTTAACGTCGAGAATGTCGCAGCCATGGTGTAAATGGGGATTCAAGGCGGGATATACATTCACAACGATAAAAAAAAATCGATTTTTTTTCTCGTTAAACGATCTATCTATATGTATATAATATTTTTCCGAAGTTTCGAACCAAAAATTGAAAAACTTCAAACGTTGCAGCCCGTCAATGCTGTGCCTCACCGCTCGGATTCGGAGCGGGCGTAAACGTCAAACCTGTTTTTCTCGTAACCGCATTTTCAAAATTGACTTGCAGGATTACTCAAAAACTATTGGGCTGATTGAGTTGTAACTTGGTAGGAATGTTGATAATATTCCTACCTTCTACTTGACGACAATTGTTTTTTAATCCAATTTTGACAGAAATTTCGCGTGAAGTGTTGATTTTTTTTTTGTAAATCCGTGCCATGCTCTTAAATTTGCATTCTCTTTATTTGAATTACTGTCAAATAGAAACTATACATGTTCTAACGGAAAAAATGTTTGATCTTTTTTGCAAATCAAAGTCTACGGTAAGCTAGACTGTACGTCGAATCGCAACGCCCGCCTCAACCTTGCTGTAACACGCCGCCGATATTGTTTTGTATACCTGAATATACTATTAAAGTATACACGGAGAAACCAGCGGCCTCGAAGTTTAGAATTAATATTATGCTTCTAAAAAAATATCATTAAATATCAAAAAGTATTGAATGGAAGATAAAAATGGTAATTATGGTATAGTAATAATGAAGAAATATCAATGTAACCTACGATATGGCACGTAAACTGATACAAATAATACATGTTATTCGGCATATTGTGATTTTTTTGTAGTATTCAAAAAATATTTTGCCCACGTGATTGGAACAATTAGTTTCCAGTATTCTACAAAAACTACGGTATAAAGAGTCACATTTTACTAATAACTTCGTAATATTTTTCGCTATACGCCGAAGATTTATGCTATGCGTGTAGTGAAATCTATACATACACGAAGATTCATGCTATACGTATAGTAAAATCCATATGAAAATATAGCGTGTAATAAAGGTTGGTATTTTACAAAGCACGCATTATTTTTACTATACAGCATATAGGACTCGCGCCTATGAGAATAGTTTCAAATGTAATATGCACGCATCATTTTTACTATGCGCTGTGAGAATCATTTTTACACTTCTATAACAACAAGTCTTAGAATTCCGAACTGGCAGTAAACTGCTATACTTTTCTAGCACTGCATATTAGAATTCTGGCAACCAGTGTTAGAATTTGAGGCCGTATTTTTCTCCGTGTACCTACAGTTTGATAAATGTAACATAATTATTTCTTCGTTTAAAAAATCCCTTCAAATTGCTTAGTTTTTTCCCGTCCAAATGTATATCCCGCATTAAGGGAGGCGATGCCTTTAAGGGGCTACGCCAGTGTGACACTTTCAAAAAATCGATTTTCTGCCTTTTTAGACAGTTTATACTTTCAAGAATATCCTGTAAAAATGTCAAGGCCGTATCTCTAATACTCCCCGAATGGCAGCCTTCTGAACAGCAACCGCTCGTAGGTATAAAATCGGTAGTTCAATCTTTAAACGCGTTTTTCTCGAAATGAGATTTTTCAAATTTGCTGACATTGTAACTCAAAGAGCAATTATCCGATTGACTTGTAATTTGAACTGAGTACTCTTGAATATATTTACTCTGCAATGACGTAAGGTATTTTTGATTGGCTGACAATTGACGATTTGGCATTGAAAAAAACGACCATTTTATACGCAAGAAAACAGACATTTTTTTCATAACTACGCCATTTTGTTCGATTTTGATCATTTTCGAAAATCCTACGTCATTGTACAGAAAATACCTTCCAGTTTAACGAATTTTTTTCTTTTTTCGGTTTCGGCTACTCAATCGGCCAGAATCATGTTAGCAGTGGAGGAACTTTTTTTTTGGCGCCTCCGAAGGCAGCGCATAAGTCGCTCGGGACCCAATATTTTTCTATGAAAAAATTATGTGATATAGGTCAAATATAGCCAAATATATTCTTAATTTTTCGAAACATTTAGTTGAGTCCTTTTCTTCCAAAAAATTCCCGAAAATCACCCAAATTTTCAGCGTTCACACTAGTATAGCCCCTTAAGCAAATTTTTTTTGCTGATTTGCAGGATTATTTTAAAGGAAAGATTTCTTCACCATTTCTGAGTTTTAAGGTATGTTTGTTTACTATTTTCGGCTTTTACACGGTTTTTTCTTTATTAATCTTTACAAATTGTGGAAGTATGGCACAGTCGTGAAAACTGCCCGTCAAAACTGGCGTGACGTTATAGCTAAATAACTAATCGACCGATTCTGATAAAATTTGAAATAAATATTTCTAACGTTATTGTCTTAAACCGTCATTTTCTGCTAGGGCTCCGAAGCCTGCGAAAGCCTCTGCTAGGGCTCCGAAAAAAAAAAACATCTTCATACCTCCCAGTAAATGAAAAAACTTTCATTAATTTACAGTGGAATTAAAACATTGCTATGTAAAGGACCTATTTTAGTACGACTTTCATTAAAAAATAAACATAAAACCAGGTGTTGTTTATTTTGGGGCTCTGTAAAATAGTCAGCGTTTCAAAAGGGTTCCGTCGCCGAAAAATTTTGAAAACCGCTAGTCTAAAACATGACGAAATGTTCCTGAAAAAAAAGTATTCTCTATAGAAAAATGTAGCTATTTCTTTCGGAAAATTCAATATTTTTGTTTCAAAGCGTGCCATTTCATCGATTTTCAACATTGCTTACTTTTTCTTGGTTCATATTCTGCGTATGCGCGTTAATGAAAGAAAAACCACTGTGGGTTTTTTTCAGATTAATCTCCCAGACGCTACGTGTCACGCCACCTGACAACATCTGCCGCAATCCGTTCCGAAGATCAAAATCTCGGCCATTTAAAGAGATTAATATTTTAAAAAACCATGTCACTGCCAAAAGTAGTAATAAATCGTATTCTAAGTGTCAAAAATAGTGAAAAAATCTTTCCTTTTAAAAAAAATCATAATCAGCGATTTTTTCCTCGCCTAACACCTCATCCGTTAAGATCGAAAGTACGTGGCAAGTATACTGACTGCTAGTTTCAACGGTGAACTTGTTGGGCTTCTTGACGAAGCCCTTCTCGAGGCCGGGACCGTAGGCTCGGCACTTGGTAGGATCGCAGGCCCTTTTGACATTGACGGTGAAGGGTGATCCGGGTATGGGGACGTTGTCATAGAGGATTTCGATGGTGTGACGACCCTCCTCGAATGGCGTATAACTGATGCGATACGTGCCGTCACTCTGTGGTGTTATGATCTTTTCGGTTCTTCCACCGCTTGGATTGGTGATCGAGCAGGCGACTTTTCCCTCGTCGCTCTTGTTCTGCGAAACGGCTCTCGTGTCGACCGTAAATTCAGCCGGGATGTTCACGCTCAGACCTTAAATCAAACGTGAAAAACTCGATATTTCGGATCGCGAAACCTCCCACGTAAGTCCCAACGGAAGTCCCGATGTCCAACTACATCGCCGGGAAATAAAAATTCAACCAAAAAAAACCAGAACTCAAAAAGTCTTCGTACTCGTGGAAAACGAACATGCTGCGTTTATTCCTTTTTCTCTTTCTGCTCGTCACGCGGGATCTGCTTCGCACATCTCTCGGCTATGCGGCAAAATCCACAAAGTTCGATCGCGAGAAAAATCATCGAAACGCTACGGCAATCGTAAAACTCACAGCACTATAGCGGGCAGTTAGACACTTTCCTAAAGATGCTCATTCGTTCGGTTCGTTTATTGTTTGTTTTTTCTTTTTTCAGAGAGACTCACAATCGGGGTGCTTGCGGGGCTTGGCGGATGTTCGTCAGGCGTGAGGAAACGGAAGGGAAGTGATCCTCGGTAGCAAACTTCATGCTCAGGCACACCAACGTCGCGGATCGGGGATACAATGGCACAGTGACGAACCAAGGAGACTCGGACGTTTTACCGATCGTCGATTGCAGGGATTCCGGTTCTTCGAACGCCTCCGAATAAGGGACCATTTCGGTGTGACATTTTTTTGAAAATCGCTTTTTTCGTTGCGTTATCCAAGAATATCAACTTTCATAAACATGCTGTTAAATTTTGATCGTGCAATTCTAATTATCGTTGCTGCAGTCTTTCTTAGAAAAAGGGATTCGACCAGCTGAGATCTGAGGCGGTGAAAGATTCTAAACGAAGAGTTTTCAAGCTATCTGTCTCAAGTTTTGCCGCATCATTCTTCACGCCATTCCTTGACGTCGTACGGAAGCCTTTTTTTATTTGAAAATTTCACTTTTTAAACGAAAAACTGTCAAAAAAAACAGAATGTGACACGTAATTTAAAAATGGCCAGCATTTATGTGATTTCTATCGAAAAAAAAATCCTTCGCACGCCTCTACAGTTTTCCAAACTGATTGATAATCTTTGTGGTTTTTTCTTACAATTTTTGGAGGCATAGGACTTTCCACCGTCAGGTGCTATTTCTTCAGGCATCATTTTGCTGCAGCCAAAAAATCACACGAAAAATAAAACTAATACATTAAAAAATAATATCCTCTGCAGCACAAGTCATTTGAATGAATGGAAAAAAAATAGGACTGATCATCGATAAAAAAAAAATAATGAACATCAGCAACTTTCAAGCCAGTCACACAGGATTGGTCACTTAAGAGGGTCGTCTAGTGTGTCAGATAAAAAAAATCGATTTTTTTTTTATAAATCACGAAAAATTGTATTTTTTTCCTAAAGCATAAAAAACAATTTTTTTTTTGGAATTCTAACTTTATTTTAGTTCCGTCTAGAGCCTCACGTCTCACGATTAAAATTTGATTTTCACCAGACATATTTGGGCCCACTAAAGAAACCCTCATGCTCCGAAGATCGGTAAAACGTCGAAAGGTCCGAAGACTGAAAAAGAAGAGGATGAAAGAAAAAGAAGACGATTAAATCGAGCAACAACGAGACGCGGCAGGCGTGCGGCTCCTAACCATGGGGTTGTATGCCGTTTCCGGTGACCTTGATCTTCGTAAGATCGGGCTCGTCGAGGATGATCGCTTGGAAAGGCGAGCCGGGTATGTGGCGATCGTTGAAGGTTATGTTGATTCCGTAATCGCCGTACTCGGTCGGTAAGTAAGCAACGGAGCAGGTGCCATCGCCGTTGTCGCGACAATTGATGGCGGCCTCGCAGGGTCCCTCGACGGTAACGCCGAGGCCGCCCTGACCAGCGCCCCGGGTGTCGATCACGAATTCCGCCGGTTTGCACACCGTGCCTCGATGCAGTCCCGGACCGGAAGCGCGCACCTTGGACGGATCGCTCCCGTGGACGCAGTTCAAACGATAGGGCGACGAGGTTATCGGCTCACCGCCGAAACTGATGCCCAGCAGATATTCGCCGAGCTCGGTCGGCGTGAAATTCACCACGTAACCGTCGTGGCTCGGTATTACGTGCGCCTTTACGCGGTTGCCCGATGGCGTCGTTATCGCCACCTGAATGTCCGCAGCTTTTCCGGCATCCTGCGTTATCACCCGGAACTGTTGGAGACTGTTGACCGGTGCGGCTACGATGATTTTTCATTTTTTCTATCTCTTCTCTCTGTGCTCACGTCTCTTTGGAGGCTTTCCTCGCATCGGCCACGGAACATTGATCTATTCGTCGCTAATTTCTGTACCTCTTTCACCTTCTTTCGTCTTATATTGGCTTATGTGGAACGGATTGGGGTGCAAGAGAACACGAGAGAGAGAGAGAGAAGGGAGAAACTGACGAAGAGTATCGTTTACATTAAGGTAGTAGTCTCGCCACAATCACGTTGAAAAGTTTATTCTCCGCTCAATCGATGAATGCTTCGAGGTATGGCGAAATATGGCGAAATATCTTTATAATTTAGGTTATATATTAAACTGGCCCAAAAATAAACTTCCTGATTCGGGCTCTCACCCAGGGAGACTAGAGGTAAGGAGTGGACACACAGTACTTACGAAACGTCCGAAAAAACCAGGGGGCTGACACTGGGATAAATTCTCTTAACAGTAACGTGTCCCCGTATTGTCGCCACGTAACTAACCCACCATGCGGCGCTAGTAGTCACCCGCATGACCCCCACTCCGCAAAGCACCTCTCCGTATTATTGCGTCATTTTTTTCGTCATTTTTTCTCGATCTATCATTGTTCTCGAATAAAAAAAATCGTAGTGTGGTAAAATCGTAATTATTTTATCACATTAGAAGAGCGATTTGTGGCTCATCGCAATTCAACACGTGTTTTCGAGTCTATATTGGACGACGTGTATAACTATGAAAAGCTCTCTTTTCCGTGTATAGAACACGCCGATAGTGTTCTTTTACACATAATACAATATTACGGATTGATGCGGATGCAGCAATATTCTGCACGTCTCAACGCAGAACAAAAAAAAAGCAATCTCGACAAGAAAAAATCGCAAAACATTGTACAACGTGACTAATCTATTATTTAAAAAATATTAATGTTATCTGTTTATTCCGTTCAATAAATATTTTTAAATACATAATATTGCAACAAGTGTAAATATTGCATCCCTTCCTATATACACATATACTTTTAAATTCTATTCTAAACAATGAATTTTCCAGACGCGTCGAATGCAAATTATGCAGACGCTGCGCGACTGGAGTGGGGGCATGCTGGTGACTACTAGCGCCGCATGGTGGGTTAGTTTACGTGGCGACAATAACGAGACACGGTAGACCCAGCAGTGCCAGGGGGCTGGAAAAAACGCAGCAAATGAGGAGGCGCTGCGATCGCATGTGTCTGATCGAATCGCTCCGCCTACTAGCCTCGTGCTCTTGGAGTGTCTCGGTTGCTGTTGGCAACACATTCGTGGTGGGGGACCTAACTGTTTCGTCTACCTCTCCTATTTCGCTGTCTTTCTCATTGTTGCAAACTCATAATAGCAACTAACAATTAATGAAATTAAGCGGTGAACCAACTAAATAAACCGACTAAGAAAATAAAAACAGAACAGAAATGTAGCCTTGCCTGTCGTGGATAGGAAATATGTTTCAGAAAAGTGCATTCACTTGATTTATTTCTTTCATCGTTGCGGATGACAGTTTGAAAAAAATTGCCCTATGCAAACAATATTCATCCTTTATGTGGCTTGCAACTGCACTGGAGAAAAAAGAAACTTGCCAAAAAATTGCAGTTGTATTTGCAAGAAAAACAACTTATAAATTATGCTCCATTTTATGCTTAATACTCCAGGGAGAATGAAGCGTAAAGGTTATGTTTCTCATGAACTGAACTACATGCATGAAAAAAGAAACTGAAGACTAGCCCTAATGAGGCTTGATTCGGAGCAATATTGAAAATAATTCTACCTTGGGCTTTGAAGAAAATAATTTCGTGAAGATTTTCTCAATATTACAAAACACAATAATATTAGAAATGAGCCTCAAAACGGAGCACGTGTAATTTTTACAGAAAAAATCCGGTTTTATACTTCTACCCCTGGATTTATAAGCCCAGATTAAAGCCTATTTAATCATGCATTCTTTCTTTTCAATCTTGATCAACAAGTTTCGGAGATTGAAAAGAAAGGATGCATGATTACAAAGCATTAAATTAAGAGTTATAAATCCATCTACTATATACAATACTCACACTGATTGGTCCAGACTACTCATTGATTGTATCTATCGAAAATGGTTTGCATTGGAAAAGAAAACGTTAATTTATCACGTGCAACTCAAGTGAAGAATAAAAAACCCTCGTGAGTCACCTGTTAGAATTAACCTACAGGCTATTCCGTTCACTTCTTCTTTGTTTCATTATCGAGTAATATTTCGAGGGGTGAGAGCCCGAATCGGGAAGTTTTGGGACCAGTCTATTGTTCATCTTGTCAGGATGTAAAAACTTCTAAAGTAATGAAGAGAACACATAATACAATGTTTACCGTTCCAAAAATAACAACGTTCCCTCCATCACCTAACCCTCACTTTTGTATCAGGCTATCCATTCCGGCTACCGATGCGAACACACTCTGCGTACACGGATATGCACATCCTACTGTAGTCTAGTGAGCGCGGAGATCGTGGCAACGTCGCGAGACCAGCGAAATTTCGTCGTGATATTTAGTATAAACGAAAATGCAAAATTTGAGCTGTGGTCGGAATAATGGAACAAGTGCGACATAAAGGCAAATTTGCCGAACGAAAAACAGTCGCCAAAAATAGAAAAGCGGTCGAATTTATGACCCGTGAAAAAAAAGAAAACGGAAAGAACCATGGAGAGGTTATGAACAACGAAAATGTGAGCGATCGTATCGTGAATCGTTGAATTGGTGAATTTCACTTCGATGAATTGATAATAAAAGTTTCTTATTGTTTCAACGAACTTTTTATTTTATTCAATTACTAATTTTGACCTAGCAATATATATATAGTAATATAAAAAAGTAACTATAAAAATCTGCCGCGTCTCTAGATACATTTTCAACCCATGAACGCGCCGAACGCTTGCAGCGCTGCCAGATCGCCGGCTGTAGTCTGCTCAAGCCGCTCCGTGGCGCTAGCGTCGCTAGACATTTCATAATTTAAATTGCTATATCTCTCAAACTAGTCGGTCGAAATTCATGATTTTTTTAAACCCACTTCGTCATCTCTCTTATTGAGAATTTACGTAACGGTTTAAAAATTAATTACACATCTATTTAGTATGAATGTCAAGCTGTCAGATAATACATATATATTTTTTTCGATGTACAAAATGGCCGACTACTCGAAACGTCTCGAAACAGCTTTTGTCAAATTGGCGTGACAAATAACTTCAGCAACTTTCACTCGGTTTACTTCAAATTTAAAAATTTCGTTCCCAATTGCATTTCGCAGAGAAGTACGTACGGAATTTCTGATTAATCGAAAACTTTCCATTTTATGAGCAGTTACAACGAAATTTTTCACTGAAAATTCATTTCTTAAGTTCAAATACCTACAACTTTTCAATAAAACAATATTTTTTAAATTCCGTACGTACTTCTCTAGGTATTCTAATGTAGATTGACGAGAATTTTTGTTTTTTGCGTTCCAGGTAAAAGATTGTGGATACTAAATATCACGCCGCGGAGCGCCTAAAAGAAAGATAACAAAAGAAAGTATTAATAGTCAGCCATTTTGTACATCGAAAAAAATATATATATATTTTCTAACAGTTTGACATTCATACTAAATAGATGTGTAATTAATTTTATGAGTGAATCACTTTTTCGTACGAAAAAATATTGTTAAATTTGCACATGATTTTATACCCGTTACTGTGGCCTGAGGCCTTAAGTAAAATCTGTAGAAAAATTTCGTTACGTTATTGCGTGAAATGTGAAATTTTCCACCGTTCCCCACAAGAACACGCGTGAAACCGTGCAATCTTTTACTGCCAATATCTCGAATACTGAACGGTGAATCCTTTTGAAATTTTGCAGGTAATCACTCAATAGTGTCTTGGATGAGTCCTCAAAATAAATTTAAAAAATCTATAGAACAACGCCTTGGCGAGACTACTCCCTTAAGCTAGAACGACATTAAGCCGACGCGGGCCACGTACGCCGATCTGAACACGTCAGAGCCCACATATTTTATGTGACGACTAGTTCTGTAGAGCTACTTTAGATCCACGCCTAGCGAATTTAATTGCCGACGCGAAGATCGGTGGTTATTTGATTACGAAGATGAGTGATGAAGAATTCAGTGACCTAGATCGACAGTATTCCGTCATATATAATGTTAAATTAAGCGGCATTAAATAAAGCGGCAATATTACAAGTCCCTAGGTTTTGAACCCTAAACGTTGAAAATCCCCTAGATTCCCTAGAATTCCCTAGATTCGCACATGTCACGGCCCCTAAAAATCCTAAAGTTTCCTAGATCCGCAAATTCTGCGACCACTAAAATTCATACAATTCCCCAGATTCGCACATGTTGAAACCACTAAAAATCCTAAAATTCCCCAGATTAGCAAACGTCGAAACTACGCCCAATCTAAAAAAATCCCCAGATTCACAAACGCTCCTCCGCCCCGTCATCTGAAACTTCCCTAGATTCACAAATATTGCAACTACCCCAGATCGAATAAGTTCCTAGATTAACAAATGTTGAAACCCCCACAACTTCTTTAATTCCCCCAAACGCTAAAGTTTTAAGAATCCCCGGGGGCATCGATTTTCCAGAACGCCAAGACCCACAAAATTGATAAATCATCGTTTTGGTTGCTCACTGAGCGTGCTTCATCTCACAGGACTCGAAAGTCGCAAATGATTCGATTTCATCGTCCTCTCGGCGTCTGCAACAGGCATCCTCCAAATGTCACCAATCTGAAATCTCCATTTTTCAGCTACTCGATAATTTCCACATTTTTCTCATCGTCATCGAGTGCTGAATTAGAATTTAAAAAAATAAAGAAAACGTTACATCCGAGAACCGCCGACTTCACGAATTTCCTCGATCATTCGAAACAAACGCGTAAATTACGAGCTACAATATAATGTGTATTTTTAGACCGGAGACTCTCCCGCTCTGAAAATAAACGTCGCTCCGCACTCCAGGAAATTCTCCCTGGGCGATTCGGTCACGTTGTACACCCGAGCGGAATCCCCGTACCATGTATAGGCAAGAACAAAAATCACCTCACTCTACGAATCATTTGCGAATAAGGAGCAAAAAAAATCCTTGTTGCGTAAAAATATGGATTTTTTTTTCTCGTAAAAACTAAAATTGTGCGGGATCGTCGAGAACGCATTTAGTTACCTCCCTTCGCCTTGCCTTCTCTTCCTCCTCTATGAATATTTTCGTATACTGGCTCGTTACCAAAAACTTCGAGCCAAATGCCGAAATAATCTCGATCCGTCCCACGCACGCAACTTAACCTTTGTTTTTCTTTCGAATCTGCCTCTTCTTCTTCTTCTTCCCGTTTCATCAATCCCCCGAGTCGTTTTATTTTTCCCACCGTCACGTACGACCGGGTCTAACGTGAAAAAATCTAGGCTCACATTTAATCGTGTTAAAAAAAACGAGCTGCAGTTATCGCTTTGAACCATTTTCGTAGGGGAGACTCTCTCTCTCTCTCTCTCTCTCTCTCTCTCTCTCTCTCTCTCTCTCTCTCTCTCTCTCTCTCTTTTAATTGGCGGTTATAACAATTTCATGACCTTTCTAAACTAATGAGCGCACGATCGAACGAGGGCCAAATGTCAAAAATCCAGCGGCGCTATTTGTACTAATTAGCCGATGATTGGGAAAATCGTTGATCAAAAATATCTCTTAAGCCAGAAGTAATAAAAAAACGCAATTGCATATCCTCGATTATCATTATAATAATTATTATCATTGTTATTACTATATTATTAGTGTTATTATTACTTTTATTGTTTATAATATGACTACTATTATTGTAGTCGATATTGTTCTGATTATTTTTTAATTATTATTATTTACCCATCTCGGAGACCCAACAACAACAACAACAACAACAATAATAATAATAAACCTTAAAAAAATAGACAGATACTCCAATTATCATGATCTCTCCTATTACGATTGTTATTATTGCTATTTTTATTATTATCGTTTTTATAGTAATTATTATAATTAGTATTATTATTATTATTTGCACATTTCGGAATAACAACAACAACAATAATAATAATAATAATCCTTGAAAAATTAGGCACTATTAGTTATATAAGTTGTAGTTATTATAATTATCCGTCCTACTAATATGTTGATTATTGCTATATTATTATTATCGTTATTACAATAATAATTATTATATTTATAATCATTGTTGTTTTTATGACTATTAGGGTTACGTATATGATTACGGTTGCAATACTTACTCGGCTCGAGGCCATCGACCTTGATCTTGGATACATCGACGTGGGGCTGTACGTTGACCTTCAACGGGCAGTGAGGTACTTTGAGGCCGCCATATTTGAGATTGACCGCGTAAAGACCAGGCTGAGGGGCGACGTAGTCGACCGTGTAAGTGCCGTCCTCGTTGTCGGTCAAGGACACCGGAAGGTCATGACCATCGGGGGCTGACATGGTAACGTCAAGGTCACCGGGGCCAGCCTCGCGACAATCGACGTTGAAGTGCGTCGCCGCGTTTGACTTGACGCCCTTGTCGAGTCCCGGTCCGAAGGCCGAAACCATCGCTGGATTCAAGGGCGCCGCAACCTTGACTCTGAATGGCGATTTTTTCGTCGCAACGCCACCGTAGTTCACCTGCACATTGGACGTTTTTTTGTCGTTTTGAAAGTTTGGCAATGAAATTTTTTTTAATTGTTATCGTTAGGGGGCGCACCATAACGACGTGCTGCGAGCCGGAAGTCGGCACGTAGTTGGCGAGGACGGTGCCGTCGTGCTTGTCCTCGAGTTTGACGGGAACCTCGCGGCCCAGTCCGTCCTGGATGGCGACCTCGAGGGGCGCCTGGCCAGCCTTTTTCACGTCGATCATAAACTGCGTCGGCTTGTCGCGACCAACGCCCTCCGACTGGATTCCAGGCCCGTAGACTTCGACCTGTCGAACGAGACGGGCGGTTAGTATATTGCCGAAACGAAGGGATCGTTAGTTAAGGGGTTAGGCCACACGGGTATAAAATCATGTGCGAATTTAACATCTTTTTTTTCGTATGAAAAAGTGATTCACTCGTAAAATTAATTACACATATATTTAGTATGAATATCAAGCTGTTAGAAATTTTTTTTCCGATGTACAGAGTGGCCGAATACTAATATTTTCTTTTGTTATCTTTTTCCCAATTGGCGTGACAAATAACTTCAACAATTTTCACTCGATTTACTTCAAATTTAAAATTTACGTTCTTAATTGCATTTCGCAGAGAATCACGTACGGAATTGCTGATTAATCGAAAACTTTTCATTTTATGAGAAGTTGTAACGAATTTTTTCACTGAAAATTCATTTCTTAAGTTCAAATACCTACAACTTTTCAATAAAACAAATAATTTTTAAATTCCGTACGTACTTCTCTAGGTATTCTAATGTAAATTAACGAAGATTTTTATTTTTTGTTCTAGGTAAAAAATTGTGGATGCTAAATGTCACGCCGCAGAGCGCTTAAAAAAAAGATAAAAGAAAATATTAGTAGTCGGCCATTTTGTACCTCGGAAAAAAATATATATTTTCTAACAACTTGATATTCATACTAAATAGATGTGTAATTAATTTGATGAGTGAATCACTTTTTCATACGAAAAAAAATTGTTAAGGGGCCAGTCCACTTTGAAAATGTAAAAAAATCGATTTTTTTTTACTGATTTCGAAATATTGGATTTTGTACGGTGCAGGAATTGCCGATTGAGTTTAGGTAAGAGTTTTCCATAGTATAAACTTCAAACGCGTTTTTCTCGAAACAACGTTTTCAAAATCTAGCTCCATCGTATTTCTGAAACTAATAAACCGATTTTCTTGAAATTTGAACCACATATTTTAAACATGATTCGCAACAAAATGACCCTCGATGGCTTTAAAATTTTGATTTTTACCCTTTTTTTGCGAAAAACTGCGAAAAAAACGAGTTTTTTGTACTTTTTTCGTTTTTCATCTGCCATTTTTTTATTTTTTGATAAAACTTTGTATCCAAGGGTCATTTCGTAGCTGGTGTCATACTGAATCTAATGGACTTTGATTTTTTTGTTTCAGACAAGCCGTTGCCGAGTTGTGATGGAGCTACCTAGCCCACCTATTTTTGACGCGTTACGTTAAACTATAGTTTTTGTACTTAAAAATGAATAAAAATGAATTAAATTTTTTTAAAATGTATTTCAAGACTTTATTTATCAAGCCCAACAACTTTTACATTCATACCTTTTATAAAATCTCCGAAAAAAAATCCCGAAAATAGCCTTTATTTTCGTGTCCCCAAAGTGGACTGGCCCCTTAAATTCGCATAGATTTTACACCCGTTACTGTGGCCTAACCCCTTAAAAGTGACATGGGCGAATAAACGGATGAAAATCAAAAGGCGCTGGAAATAAAAACGTGGGAACGTGACCGCAAAGTCGGAAAGGAAGTGAAAAAAGGAAACGAAATAAAGAGAACAAAAGGATCACTGGGAATCTGGGGAGAACATTTTTTAAATGCGAACACGACATCCAGGAATGAAAGAAATCACTGGCGAATAGGAAAAAACCTTCAGGAACATGAAATAAATAGAAAGGTGAAATAAAACACCAAGTATTTGAAGGAAAAGAAACCTTCAGGAACATGAAAAAAAAATCCAGGACCTCAAAAATCACTAGGAGTTTGAATAAAAATCTTCAGGAACGTGAAAAATATCCAGAAATAAAATGAAAGACGCGGGACTTGGAAGAAAAAGAAACTTCAAGCGCCAGGATAAAATTCAACAACGCAGATCAAGCACTAACAATTAAGTGCGAACCTTTAAAAACCTGAAAAAAAAAACCCAGCGCTCGAAAAATCAGCTGACACCAAAAACAGCTGGTGGTCAGGAAAAGGGTCCCAGGAGCCAACGAAAATTACCAGAAATTCGAAACTACACTCCCGAAAAAATAAAAATAATCTAAAAATTCGAAACAAACTATAAACTAAAAAAAAGCCTAACGGAAATGAAAAAAAAAACAGAAGTTACAACCGAAAAGGGAGAAAAAATGCAGGACAGAAATAAACCAAGAACACAAAAAAACTCCTGTACTTAAAAAAAAGGGCAATCACAAAAATTTCCAGGAAAACCAAAAACATGCCAAAAAAGAAACGTGAAAAAACGGCTCAATTACGAGGGAGAAGGCACCGTAAGAAACGACAAAAATAATCTAAAAACGAAAAAGAAATCTGCAGCCTAAAGGAACAGAAATTATAACAGAGTGAAAAAATCCACAAAAACAGAAATAAACACAAGAAAGCTCCTCTACTTAAAAAAACAAAATCCGCAATCACAAAAATCTCCACTAGAACCAAAAAATACCCCAGAAACGAGAAAAACGTGAAAAAAAACGGCTCAAGTACGAGGGTGAAGGTTCGGCAATTAAAAGAGGATCTCACCTTGCTCGGATCGAATTCGGACTTGGGTTGAATTTGCGCGATGTAAGGTGATTTGGGTATGTCCTCGTTATCGCAGAGTATATGGACGGCGTAGGGTCCGGGAAGTGTGGGAAAGTAGGAAACGTCGGCGGTGCCGTCGCCGTTGTCGTCGCAATTGATTTTCGCCTTGGAGGGTCCCTCGATCGAGAAACCAAGGGCTCCGGTCTCGCCGTTCGTGTCGACCGTGAATTTGGCCGGATGACCGACAACGCCGCCGTGAAGGCCCGGACCGAAAACGCGGATGCTCGACTCCTTGTAAGGGCCAACGTTCACCTCGAACGGTGACTTTGGAACTTCTTTGCCTCCGTAAGACACCATCACCACGTGTCTGCCGTCCTTCACGGGCAAGTAGTGACACTCGTACGTCGTCGCGTCTTTCTTCTTCATTCTGCAAAGTGCAATCATTTCTTTTTTCCTCAAACATACACTCATCAAAAAAATTAAGGGAGCAGAAAATTAACAAATTTTTCATTTGTCATTTTATAATTTGTAATTTTCAAATTTTTAGTTTTCATATTTTTAATTTTCATATTTTTAATTTTCGATTTTTTAATTTTCAAATTTTTAATTTTCAAATTTCTAATTTCCAAATTTTTATTTTTCGAATTTTTAATTATCAAATTTCTAATTATCAAATTTTTTATTTTCAAACTTTTAATTTTCAAACTTTTGCTTTTCAAAGTTTTAATTCTCAAATTTTTAAATTTTTTATTTTTAAGTTTTAAATTTAAAATTTAAAATTTTTTAATTTCTAATTTAAAAACGTTTAATTTTCAAATTTTTAATCTTCCAATTTTTAGTTTTCAAACTTTTTATTTGGAAATATTTAATTTACAAATTTTTAATTTTCTAATTCTTAAATTCTAATTTTTTATTTATTATTTTTACATTTTGTTTCTAGTATTTTATAAAAGGCTGTAACTTCGTAAAAAATGATCGTATTAAGAAAAACGAAAAAGCATTTTAAAGCTTGAAGTTTCTAGTTTTGAGATCTTTTGATGACGTTTTTTTTGTGCAACACTTATTGCGCAGTTAAAACATATATGGCGAAACTAAAATTTTCCAATTTTTTTCATTACATTTGTCTATGCGCCCAGAAATTTTGTTTCTGACTAAATCAATCTCAGGCTCATTGAATCTCACTATCTAGCTTCGATTTGGTTGTTTGCTGGGCTCTGTACGACAATTCGTCGCTGAGATATCGGCCGCGGAATCAAAAGTCACCCTTTTGTCTTTGATCATGAATATCTCATGAACTAATGATCTTACAGCAAATCGACCAACAATTTCTAAAACTTCAATGAAGTCTCGATAAACCCTACTCATTGTTTTAGAGAAAAAAAAACAGATTTCATTCTTGCCATCAATTTGACAAAGAGTACAGAAAAATACATTTTCTGGGTTTTCAGAAAATCTACCGCTACTTTGCAAATACAAGTATTAATGTTTGCAGATTTTTCCTTCAGCTAATTGTATCCCTAAAAGCCCTGTAAAATGTCAAATTGATCCGTTCATGCTTCTTTCTTTCCCGATTGATGAAGTTTTCATTACAGGAGCACGTTTAGTGCTCCTTAGACAGCATTTAATAATTATTAAGGTGAAGAAATATCTTTTCGTTATTTTTCTTAAAATTTGGCATTAAATACTCATCAAATATCCCAAAAAAAACACGAATTTTATTTCTTCAAGATTAAAAGAAAAATTCGCTTGGAAAAACAAAATAAGCTTCAAAAATTGAATGTCGGAAGAAAATTCCATTGTTGCAGTACTCACTGCACGGGCAAATTGGAGCCTCCGGGACCGATGACCCGAACTTCCGGAACTCCCTCGCCGGCGTCCTTCGTGACGATGGTAAAATCGGCCACGTCTTTCACCCGCACACCCGACGGCAACAATCCCCGTCCGTAAGCGCGACACTTTTTCGCGTCCGACACTGGCGCCACGAGCACACCCACGGGACTTCCGGGTATGAGCTTGCCCGCGAAGAAAATATTCACGGAATGGAGGCCCGTGATCGGCGACGCGTACTCGCATCTCCATACGTCCGGTGATGTCTGACGCAATTTCACCGGTACCGACGTTTTCGAGCTCTGTAAATTTCAATATTTGTCGTAAAGGAAAAACTATGTCATCGTAAGAATATATCAATCTTATTATTATCGATAATACCGTGTCGATATGTGAAATGCACTATTTTATTTTATTACATAGTTAGACAACTCTAACCGTCATGGAAATTTTGCAAATCTCGCCTGCGTGCTCGTAAACGCCTAAAGGGACCAAATGACGTTTCGGTATTTCAGAGAGCGACCTTCTCACCTGTGGGTCCAATATTATGACTTCCGGTACACCCCGGCCAGCACCTTTGGTGACTATATCGAAATAAGTCGGACGATTTATGACGACACCATCCGCTTGCAGGCCCGGTCCGTTCGCGGTAACTTTGCTCGGATCACCGGGATGTCCCTCGATCATGACCGTGTACGGGCTCTTCGGTGTCTCGCGACCGGCGAACAGCACTCGCACTCTGTGAGGACCCTCGGACCTTGGCGTGTAAGACACCGAGTACGTGAGATTACGATCGTTGTTGAAGCGAATGTCCACCTGACGAATTTCACCGAAAATGGAGGATTACTATCAGCGATTGGTCAGCCGAATGATTGTCAATTGCTTCGAATAATCGAGAACAACTACTTCGAATAATCGGGAACAATAGGGTCAATTGTTGATCAATGTTTTAGGAGGAAATGTTGAAGATTTTTTTCGAGAACTCTTCCACTTTAGAAATTTACTGGAATATGGAAATACTGTTTTTTTTTCGATTCTATAACTTAGAGAAATTGAATCTGAGTTGTGTTAAGGGGGGCGATGGATGTTAAAGGATACTGATTTTTCGTTTCCTCGAAAGCGATTCAGCGAAAGTCATAATAGTATTTGGAGTCGAACGTTTTTTCAACGTAGGGTTTGAAAATAAAATCAGCATCATTGAAGATGCATCGCTGCGATTCTCGCACGCCCTTAAGGTGGTACACCACTGTGACCAGTAAAAAAATCGATTGTTTTTTGTATTTTCTTCATCTTTTCTTAATTTTTCTTTCATTCGCGTATTTTTGTATTTTCTTCATCTTTTCTTAATTCTTCTTTCAATCGCGTTTTTCTCGAAAAGAATTTTCTCGACCTGGCCGGAATCATGACGCCAGCTATAAAAGTCCGATGTTTCATTTAAAAAACCAGTTTCCGTAATTTCAGTAGCTATCGTTTCTACGTAGCCGTTTTTTTGTTTGTTTGAAATTTATCTTTTTTGAACCCCCGAATATGAGAAAAATTTCGCCAAAATGTTGTGATTCTTTTTTTCGCAAATCGGGTACGTGCAACGATAACTACATTTTTAGAGATTATAAAACTTATTTATTTTTCAAGGCAACCATTGTCAATTTATCAATCCGGCCATTGGAACACATTTTTTATTTAGAGGCTCTATTATACCTCAATACCGTTGTTAATTTTCAGTTTAAAAAAATAAAAATTTACATGAAAGAAGTTCAATGTATGCTCAATAAAATACGTTTTTTTTCCAAGTCCCAAATAAAGAACCTAGTGGCCAAAAAAATCGGAAAAACGACCTTTTTCGGCCCACCGCAGTTCTTCCTCAAGAAAAAGAATATTCTGTGATTCTTTTACATTTTCCCATCTGTCTCGTTTTTCTTCTTCTAATTACCGGTATCTTGGAACCTTTGGAGTCCTCGGCAGTGACCTCGACGTTGCCCTTGCCCGCGGAGAAGGTCTCGACGGTGAAGTTGGCCGGTGCCCCGACGATGGGCCCCGTTGGTTCTATTCCAGGCCCATAAGCCCGTACCCTACACGCAAAAACGCCCCGAAAAAAACGAAAAAAATTATAGAGCACAATTCACTGCGAATTAATAAAAAAGTACGAGCTGCGGGGGAAAAAACTACACTTCCCTTCCTCCGAAGATCTCACGAACTCGCAACTACGAAAGTTAATTTTTTTTCTCCAGGCGAACCGTAAAACAGGGTTAAATTGACATTAAGGATAACTTTGACAGTTTTTGGGGCTACTTTAACAGAGCGCCATAATACAGTTTAAATGTGTACGCAACACACTCTTTTCTACTGCTGCTCAAATTTGTGTTCAAGTTTATTATAGTATTGCTAAAGTTGATTGTAATGTTGCTCGAGTTTATTTTGATCTCAATGATAATTATAAGACTGACTAAGTGCCTACAATAATACCTAAGGTACTTGATATTTTTGTGTAAAATGTTTCCTTAATAAAGAAGACAATTTGATTGTTAAAAACCGTTGCTTTTCATTCAACTCCATGTGTAATACGCAAAATATTAGAAATACAAATAAATCTCCGCCGTTGAAAAAAAAAATTGACCATTTATTGTGAGAGAACTGTACTTTACGTTTGATTCAAATTGAAATTGCTTGTTGAGTCACTCCTAATGCAAGTGCAAGTTCTTCTTGCGTTTGGCACGAATCTCCCTCCAATAATGCTTCCAATTCCGCGTCTTCGTATACTTTCGGCCTTGCGCTACGCTCTTTCTCTTCGACGTCGAAGTCACCGTTCTTGAACTTTTGAAATCACTCACAGCAGCCTCGGCTGCAGATTTCTTCAAATTGAAGCGGTAAATCGAAAGTTCCCGCAAACGACGCTTATTCGGCTCAAAACTCGACATTTTCGCCGGAAAAAAATTATGTGATGCTGATCCAAAATCGCTAATATTTGAAGGTTATGGTCTTGCCGGATGTACAACCTTACGATATGACTTCTGGTGGGGCCATCTTTCGTCAATCGGCAAAGACATATTTGTACTCCCTTGTAATATTACATTTTTATATCAAAACGATGTCAAAGTAACCCTCAATTTTTGGCACAAGTTGCATTTCAATGCCTTGTCAAAGGATCCCCACACTCGAGGTTACCTTTACACTTTACACTTTAAAAAAATCATATATATATACAAAATTGTGGGTGGTGGTGGGGTGAACTTTCTTATACATTTGATAGCCAAAGGGCACATTGTTCTATTGGATCAAAAAAAGTTGCTAACCTGTTCAAAGTAACCCCATTTTACGGTACACTGTTATCAAGCGTTATTGATGAATTATATATGTATAGAGGGATATACTCGACTAAGCCTGTCAGTTCTACTGTACAACGCGTACGATGAGGGTGGATGAACTCGAATTTGCGCGTTTCGAATGTTTCTAAAATCCTTTTTTTTCCGATCGAAATCGAGAATCGCGTTTGGGGTTAGCAAAAGTCTCAAACGTGATTAGACAATGCGGGCACATGAATTCTTCGTTTTAGTTATTTTCTTTCGTTTTTTGTTCGCTTGCTTCCAATGTCGCAACAAAAAAAAATTATGTGCCAGAGAGCAGTTTTTTAAAATTCTTCATTTGTTGCGATTAAGCCTACGAAAGAAAACAAGTAAATGAATAAGCAAAAAAATTGCAATTTAACAACCACAGCTAGAGCGTCGCCCGACTTACCGCGGTGGAGGAATGCTGCCACCGAAAAAAAATCAAATAGAAATCTTCATTATTGAAGGATCAAGCGCACCGAACATTTTTTTCTTCGTCTTTACTCTACTATTCATCTTTAATGTGTTTTTTATCTCCTGGGTTTGTTTCTTTTTTATTTTATGTAAATTTTCGTTCTGCGATGGGTGATGGGTAAATTTTCTGATTGTACGGCCAATTTTACTAACACAGAATTGCAGTATTCGTCTAATATCTTCGTGTTTTTTTTCTGGCCTGAATTGAGCTAGTAAGGTTGGAATGTGACGCCGCGACGATATCGTACATTTTTTTAAATGTTGTCTACATGTTTGAGAAAAGTTGGCGTAAAAACGGCTGGAGTGTTTTTTCTCAATTTTTTTATATTTCGAGAAAAAAGCTCAAGAATTGATCTGCCCTTTTATTAATTAGGAAGTTCTTCAGTAACTACTCAATGTAAAACGTCAAGTTTATTTGACTTTAATCATTATCTAACT
The DNA here is from genome assembly GCA_951751655.1 of Ophion costatus. Taxonomy (NCBI): domain Eukaryota; kingdom Metazoa; phylum Arthropoda; class Insecta; order Hymenoptera; family Ichneumonidae; genus Ophion; species Ophion costatus. Next base: position 41,312,502 of record OX632358.1, read on the forward strand.
CAATTTTTGTATATATTTTTTTTCCAGCAATATAATTACGCGGGCGTATGTCTAGCTGAATTTTTTTAGCACGATAATTACAAATTTTATTAGCCTCCATCATTGTCTGACTTGAATTTTATACTTTCTTCTAGCAATTTTTTATATCATTAGCCTTGATTGTTTTTAGTATAAAGATAACGACTACGATTTCAATCGGCCTTAAGGTGTTGAGGTATCGTAGAAATGACGAACGCTCGTTCGTCGCTTGAGGCAACTCAAATTGAAGAGGAGTGTTGTCCAACATGGGTTGCAGGAATCGTAAATGCCCGTAAACTTATGATTACAGATTGGCTTGAAATTTGGGACAGTTGTTCAGCCTAATAGTGGTTTAGTCTTGACGGGCGTTTTTCTTCTTAACATTTTTCTACATTAGTTATTAACGATAACTGATCCATCTTTACCTAACCAACTGAGCCTAAACTCTCAATCCTGATCTGACTAACTGTTTAACGTTCGTATTTATCTGGTACTGTGATTCCTCGTACGTATTTTTTTTAAACCCCCATTTAACATAATTCCCTCGGAATCCAACGCTCAACATGATACGTCCCTAAAGGAACCTCTCTCGCCAAACGCATCAACCGAATTACCGATATACAAGCGAGCGAAGTGGCGAGCGGTAGCTAGTACCCTCATATAATCTCCATATATCCTCCACGATTGTGTATCATAAATTTCGCAAGGCCGAGTAGATCGAAGTATTGAGTTGATCGAGATTTACCTGTTGGGGTTGGTGCGAGCTCGCAGGGGCGCACCCGCTTTCAATTTTGCGTTGGGATATTGTGAGAGGTACGTCATCATTGACATCTCGTCGATGTTCGGATTGACCATTTCCTCGGGTTTGATCAGCTGAAAAATGCGGTAGAATTCGTATACTGGCTGTCAATCATGAACACTTCCTATCGGGTAATGAGAAATATGCAGGTAACGGCAGCCACACTTATTGTAATTAAAAAAACAATAACAATGCCAATTAGGCCAATGATAATAATATAAAAGTTTTACAACTTCGTATAAATAATTTATCTACATAATAATAATAATAGGACATTTTTACAAATTCGTGTAAATATTTCATACAAATAATAATAATAATAATAATAATAATAATAATAATAATAATAATAATAATAATAATAATAATACATGTTGAAAAAATCGTTAAAATAATGTATATAAATAATAATAATAATAATAATAATAATAATAATAATAATAATAATAATAATAATAACAATAATAATAATAATAATAATAATAATAATAATAATAATAATAATAATAATAATAATAATAATAATAATAATGATACGAAATTTTGACAAAATCGTGAAAATAGTTTATCTACATGATAATAATAATAGGACATTTTTACAAATTCGTGTAAATATTTTCATACAAATAATAATAATAATAATAATAATAATAATAATAATAATAATAATAATAATAATAATAATAATAATAATAACAACAACAATAATACGAAATGTTGACAAAATCGTTTAAATAATGTATATAAATAATAATAATATTACGAAATTTTGACAAAATCGTAAAAATACTTGATCTACATGATCATAATAATAAGACATTTGTACAAATTCCTGTAAATATTTCATATAAATAATAATAATAATAATAATAATAATAATAATAATAATAATAATAATAATAATAATAATATGAAATTTTAACAAAATCGTGAAAATAGTTTATTTACATGATAATGATAACAGGAAATTTTGACAAATTCGTGTGAATAATTTATACAAATAAAAATAATCATAACACGAAATGTTAACAAAATCGTAAAAATAATGTATATAAATAATATGAGAGAAAGAGAGCAAAGGTACGAGCGAAAGGAGTATGAGGGGTAAAATATAAAATTAATGTAGTTGTAAGAAAAATGTATATAAACAATGCGGAAACTTTTTGTATTAAACTTGTAAAGCAAGTTGTGCAAATAAAACTCGATTATTATTATGTATATAAATGATAATAATAATATTATGAAATTTTGACAATTTCATGTAAATAATTTATCTAAATGATAATAATAGTATGAAATTTTGACAAATTCGTGTAAATAATTTATACAAATAATAATAACATAGGATTTCGAAAAATATAAATAATAATAATACGAAATGTTGACAAAAGCGTAAAAATAATGTATATATAATAATAATATTACGAAATTTTGACAAAATCGCGAAAATATTTTATCCAAGTGATAATATTAATATGATATTTTGACAAATTTATATAAATAATAATAATGTAAAATTTGATAAATTCGATAAAACGTACCTGTGGAATATTGAGCCAATCGTCGGCCAGTCCCATCGCCTCGGACGCGTTCTGAACGGCGTCCTGGGGATTCCAATCGGCCCAATCCGGACACAGGCCTGGTGCAACGGCATCGACGAGCGCGCCAACCGCGCGTCCGTCGTTCCAGTCGGACGTGAAATTATTGATCGGTAGATCGGGAACTTTCGACTGGATCCAGTGCATCAGTCTCTGCTTCGGGGTTGCACCCTTCTCGGTGTCGTCGCCGTCCTCGCCGTCCCACATCGGCATCGAGATAGCATAATGGAGGATCAGGGTCCATATCAAACCGAGTATCAATTTCAGCTTGCAGTCGACGATGTCCGACGAGTCTGCGCGAGATTGACAGCGAAAAGCGAACGTTTCAATTCTCGAGTGCAATGAAATTGGCGTCGGAAAAATTGCATCAAATTTTCGATTTTTTCACGTAGATTTTGAAAAATTGCCCGGTCTTTTTTCGCCGATTTTTTTGTTTCAAAACAATCGAACAAAGAAAAACAATCGAACGAAAATTGAAATTCGAAAATTGGAAATTGAAAAATTGAAATAATTCGAGTGAAAATTCGATTGTTTTTGTGAATTTTGGAAAATTTTGTTGGGACACGATGTTTGGGTTTGTTTGGGCTTAGATTTGCAAAAAAAAACAACAGTGCATTGTGTTGCCATTTTTTATGGAGGTCCTAAATTTGTCATTTCCTTTTCGGCGGTCACCCATCCGAGTATTGGGCACCGTTGTTTAGCAAAGGGGATGAACGAACCCGCGGCCAGTAATGTCTTTTTGCACGGATAAAATAAAAGGACGAGGGAAGACATTGTCCAAGAAAGAGCTTTCGCAATAGTCGCGCCTATTGAGGTGGTAGGAGTGGTCCAGTTGAGTCACATGACGGTTTATGAATTTTGTTGTTCGATTAACCTCAAAAAATGCATACGAGGTATACATTTATTCTGTTAATGCTAATTTTTCATGAAACGTGTTATTGAGGATGTTGTGTCCAAAATTGAGAACGGTGATAAATTTTTTTTAATTTCATAGTTCATTATGTAAAACATTTGAAGGGTTGTGTAAAAATTTCACGATGATTAGGAAGCTGGCTTTATTAGGCGATTAGGAAATTGGAATTCACAAATTACGCAGCCTTGTGGAAACTGAAGTAACTTTGCAATTATTATTATTTTTTTTGTTATAAAAGATGATGCCAAAAATACAACAAAAAAATCACACTTGAGGAAAAACATATAAGAATATAGTGGCAACGTTGCATAGACCGAAAGTAGCGGGAAATTTAAATACTCATTTTCGTTAATGGACGACGTCGTTCGTTGCACCATAAAGCCACTTTTGTTTTTGATATATTTGAAATAAAAAAACGATCATTCATAAATATTTCTTGTATTTCTTGGAAACGAATAGCAAAGTTTGCTGTTTGCTAATAGAATTGCAAAGTTACTTCAGTTACCATAAGGCTGCGTGTAATTTATGAATTCTAATTTCTCAGTAGCCAGCTTTCTAATCGTCGTGAAATTTTTATACAACTTTTCAAATGTTTTACATAATGACCTATCAAATTTGTAAAATTTTATTACCATTTTCAATTTTGGACACAACATCCTTAAAGAGTCAAATTATGAATTTTTTTTTTTATTACGCGAATAGGAAAAACTTTTGTGTTACTACCGACTTGAAAAAGTATAACATTATCGATGATTATCATGAAAAAACTGCGTCACCGAATGTTTTATACAACTGAGAATAAAATTTTGGTTCATTTATAATTATGGCTATTTATATTCATGTCACGAGATTATTTATTATCACCATTAATTAACATTAAGTGTTGCCGAAGTACGGCAACTTCGCTGACAATGAGGTTGACAGCAACGCACTTCATTCGCCAGCCAAGATTCGTAATCTTTCATCAAACCTTTATGGATCAATATTGAATATACTATATAGTTTACGATGGGCAAGATGGTTTTTTTTCTATGTTTACAAAGCTTTGCGTTAATCCGTTGTTAGAAATGGTTTATCTTGATGCTAAATAGTCAAAAAAAAATTACATCACTACGTCACTCGTAACGTGAACGTCTTGCCTATCTAACCGCACGCAATACTATAAACATTAAACTATTTTTTATCTCTAGCGTTTACAGGTGAACAAATTTTTAAAAAATCGTAAAGGCTCAGTATAGTCTAGACATAACATATCTTTTTTTTTAATTTAATCGTGCACTGTGGCTAAGCTCCAACCTCCTAAAGGCTCGACACTACTATGACAGGTAAAAAAATCAATTCATTTTGCATTTTCTGAAAGTCCCTATATATATATTCAAGAATATGTGAAAAAAATTGTATTTGAAGTATTGAAAATTGACTACGTTGCTGACGATTTAGTGAGGGCAGGTAGCGCAACGATTTACGTATACTAAAACGTTCAATCGATTTTTCTCGAAACGATTTTTCTTGACCGGGCTGGAATCATAACTCTAGCCATAATTGACAAATTAAAAAATTAAAAAGTCCGTATTTGCAGCATAGGCATTTTTTAAACTTAATATTCTTTAAGCCACCGAATATAAATAGACAACTTCGAAAAAATTACATTTTTTGAACACCTGCCATTTCGTGAAATTTTTAAAATAAAAAAAACGGTTATGTACAACGAGAACTACATTTATATAGATTATAAAACTTTTTGATTTTTATTTCTCAGTACAACCATTGTCAAGTTATCGATCCGGCCATTGGACCACATTTTGGTAATTCTTCAGATAAGTGACTTTTTCAAAAATTGTTATTCCCAAACGAACTGGATACAGGCGTCGCAATGTTCAAAAATGCCTTATTTTATCACGTGTTTCCGCGAAATTAAAAACTTCATAACTTTTACCCAAACAAACCGAATATAGGCGACGAAATTTTCAAAAATGCCATATTTTGTCACGTGTTTCCGCGAACTTCAAAACCCCATGAGTTTTATAGGGGGGGGGGTGAATTTCAGCTACTGAATATCATCATTTATAACCCAATAAATAAAAAAATAGCAACAAAAAAAATGTACGTTCACTCTCCGAAAAAGTCACTTATCTAAACAATTACCCACATTATTTACACAGAAGCTCTATTATATAATACCTCAATAACGTTGTTGATATTTTAATATCTTAAATAAAAATTTATACTAAATAAGTTCAATGTATGCTTAATAACATACATTTTTTCCCAAATTCCAAATAAATAATCCAGTAGAGAAAAAAATCGAAAAAAGGACGATCTCTTTCGGCCTGTCACAGTGGTGTCCTCCCTTAAAACCCAGGTGACATTTGTGAATGAGAACTCTTTTTGTTCGAGACTCAGTGCCAACTATTAAAATCCCGCGGTCACAGAATTTTGAGACTTTGGCTCGATGCATTATATCTATATAGGTCGTTTCGAGTCAAAACTATCGTGAAAGATGTTCAAAATAGTCTTCGTTCTCTCTCTCTCCCTCTCTCGTATAGTCTTTCTCGAGACACGAACCTTGGCCCCGGGAAAACTCACAGAAATGAGAATACACATGCGTGAAAGCACAGTTTCTTGGCAAGTGAGCTGACAGTCAGACACACAGACACGGTGAAGAGCAAGAACGTCGAGAGCACGTCGGATTAGTCATCGTTCGATCATTTATTTATTTTCTCGCGCTCGCGATCCTTTGTTTATGGAAATCGACGAGACCGAGAGAACGAAAGAACAGCTGTTTTTTAAATCAACAAAAAAAACAGTTGGAGCTTTGATGATTTTTACCAAGAAGGCCTATAAATATCGATGCCCTATCGTTTTACACGAGAGAGAGACAGAGGAAAAGAGAGGGGGTAATCAAAAAGAAGTGAACCACTCGATGAGAACCTCTTCAGTATCTCGAGCATCGAAATTTCAAACTTCGATAATTGGCTATGAAAGCCAGTGGATTGTTTCACGAGTTACCAAAAGAGCACACTCGAGTATTTAATCGAATTAACGAACAGCTTGGCGATAATTAAAATTATTTATCGATTTATTGATTTATTCTTGTATTGGTTTATTCTTCCAATAAAATAATACGTTACGAACATAAATATGACTTGTTTTTAGCGAGCCCAATTCTCCTGTTTATTTTACTTTTAATAAGCTTCTTATAACAGATAATTTTTTTTAACTCTTGTAGAAACAGCTCGGGAATTATCGACGATTTTTTTCCCCGAGAATATTTGCTATTCCAAATAATTAATTTTATTTCCACAGGCCTATCAATTTTTCTTATTCTTGTTCACATTAGTTTTTTTTTCTATCTTGGATGATCTTTCGCATCTCGTGGAAATTATATTCTCCAAACTTACTTTGAGGGGTTAGGCTAATGTAAAAATTTCGAAAATCTCGTTCGTCGCTCGAGGCAACTCGAAAACAGGGTGCAGGAATCGGAGATTGAAGGTGAACTTATGATTACAACGATATAACTGTTGGTAAGACTTTGATCGCGTTTTTCTCGAAACTATGTTTCTCAAAACGGTGTACACGATTTCTCGATATCTAATAAACGGATTGACTTGAAATTTGGTACAGTTATTCAGTATAAAAGTAGTTTAGTCTTGGCCGATCTTTTTCTTCTTAACATCTTTTTTTTCATTAGTTATTCATAATAATGATGACCTTCTTTCTCGAAAAATACAATAAAATATTTAAAAATCGTTCTTTCACGATTGAAACGAGTTAACGATAAGATGCTCGGTCAAGTCTTAGCCAATATTATCTGTTTTGAGAAAAAACCTTTGTTTTTCGTTCCAGATCAACGGGGCGGCCGAAATCGAGTACACCGTTGAGCCTCTCACGTTCAAAGGTCCTTCACGAGATTGTTCATAACTTCTTTAATTATTAATATTTTTAAATGAAATACACCACACGATGTTAACGTACATACAAATAAACGTCTAAACGATTATTCAATCATCCTATCCCAACAAAATGAATTTTCTTAAATAACTCTTATTTTCGGTTCGTCACGTGTCCCCTCAACAGTCTTTTTTAACCTCATTCCAACCATTTTCAAATTGCATTTAAATAAATCATAATCAAACCATCTTTTTCAATACTCATCCGAGTCTTCCTCTTCGAATATTGAAAAAAAAAAAACAACAATCTACTCTTCGTTCAACCAGCTTTGTGTCGATCAAATTCGTCTCTCTATATCTTCGTTATCGAATCTGACAGGCCATTGCTATTTTTTTTTACGAATGCCCGCCATAGACACCGTAGAATTAAAAGAGCAACAATTTTTTTCAAATCGCCAACATCATCGTCGATTTGAATCCGCCTCTCGAGCAACATTTTTTTTTCCTGTACTTTTATTATCGTCGGTGTTATTTTATCACGACTTTTTATTGCCGAACGAGAGGACTGGCGAGACTTTGGTATTTATTTTTTGGAGCTGCTCCCATCGCGAGGAGGCGAACTTGGGTATCGCGAAGGTGCCAGAGCCAGGCACGTTATGATGATAGGTCTTGGGATCGAAACGTCGCATGAATATGACACGAATACGAGAGAGGAAGAGAGAGAGAGAGAGCGAGAGAGAGAGAGAGAGAGAGAAAGAGAGAGCTGTGCTTACACGGCTGGGTACACACAAAGACAACATATGTACATACATAAATATGTAAATGTAATTTAACAAAAAAGACCTCCAACAAATTGGTCCCCAGCGATAACGGTCTGCGAATATCTGACAGACTGATCGCCGATTCGCTTTCGGAGCACCGTCTCGAAAAGCCTTCCCAAAATTCAGTCTCGCCCGTTCGTTTATTTTTTATGAGAACACATGTATCGAGTTTCCAGAGCCGCGGAAATCGTTTAACGATAATACGTGGAAAATACGCCTTGCTCTGTCCAGAGCAAGAAAAAAGTGTTCCAGAAAAGAGAAGAAAAAAAAGATTCAGTTTCAAGCGTTCTAAAAATGACGGAACATTTCGTTTGGCTGGATCGAAAATGTCGACGTAAACATATGTGCAGGCTGCGGATGTTATTCTATAATTTTTTACTCGAAAACATTTTATATTTAACTGCTATTTAATTTTTCATTTTTATTCGGTAACGAATTGACGAGAAAAATTTGTAATTTAAACCCAAACAAAAATATACGATTGACCATAAATAATTTCGGCACTGGCCTCGATCGTTTCCCTAACTGTAAAAATTCTCGACCCACGGTATTTTTTTGTCGTATAACAAAAAAGACAACGATACGAAACTCTGTCGAGAAATAATAATAAAAAAAAAGCTAGTTTCCATAACCGTTAAAGTCCTCGATACATTTTTCCACGCAAAAGCGATGATCGGTCAATAAATAATTTCGAAAACCTGCTCGACCGAGAGGAAGCACTGGACAAAAGTGGGACGAGTCCAGTTAACGGTAAAAAAAATACACGCACTTCTATTTCGTATTCTACGGATGATTTAGTAAAAAAGAAAAAAGATCGGAAAAACTAAATTGACCTATGTGCAAAATGAGCACACAATGAAAAAAAAGAGAGAATCTTTGTCATTTAATAACTAATTATCGTCATTCTTAATCGTTAATTGCAATCAGTTTGAATAAACAATAATCATAATAATTGTATATCGACCGCTATTGAACTACGAGCTTAATGACTAAAAATGGTAAGAATAATGTACCACACTTGTAATTACGCATCTCAATTACAAATTAATGATTAAAAATAATGAGAAAAATATGCTATAGAATTCCTACTATACTCAAAACAGATAATTCGCTATGTCCGAAACGATTTCGAATTCTAATTATTCATCATCGATACAAAATTATCGAAATAATTAACTACACTCGCAATCATAACATATGTTGATTACTAATTAATGATCCAAAATAACAAAAATAATTGACTATACCCAGAATAATTCATTCTCTATGTCTGGTATAATTTCGGACTCCAATTATTAATTATCGATTCGAAATGATAGAAATAATTAACCAAACTCGCGATAATTACAAATCTTAATTACAACGAATTATTAAAAACCATAAGAATAATTAACTATACCCGAAATAAATTATTCTCTATGTCCCGAATAATTTCGAACTCCAATAATTAGTTATCGATTTAAAATCATTGGAACAATTACTCGCAATAATTACATACCTTAATTACTAATTAATGTTTGAAAGTAATAAGAATAATTGACTATACCCAGCATAAATAATTCCGTATCTGTGGTATAATTTCGAGTTCTAATTATTGATTATCGATAAGAAGTAGTAAGAATAATTAACCTCACTTGCAATAATTACATATTTTAATTACAAATTAATGATTCTAAATTATAAGAATAATTAACTATACCGGAAATAAATAATTCTCTATGTCCCGAATAATTTCCAACTTCAATTATTAATTATCGATTTAAAATCATTGGAACAATTACTCGCGATAATTACATATCTTAATTACAAATTAATGGTTAAAAGTAATAAGGATAATTAACTATACCCGAAATGAATAATTCCCTGTGACTCGAAGAATTTCGGGTTCTAATTATTGATTATCGATAAGAAATAGTAAGAATAATTAACCTCACTTGCAATAATTACATATTTTAATTACAAATTAATTATTCAAAATAATAAGAATAATTAACTATACCGGAAATAAATAATTCTCTATGTCCCGAATAATTTCCAACTTCAATTATTAATTATCGATTTAAAATCATTGGAACAATTACTCGCGATAATTACATATTTTAATTACAAATCAATGATTAAAAGTAATAAGGATAATTAACTATACCCGAAATGAATAATTCCCTGTGACTCGAAGAATTTCGGATTCTAATTATTGATTATCGATAAGAAATAGTAAGAATAATTAACCTCACTTGCAATAATTACATATTTTAATTACAAATTAATGATTCTAAATAATAAGAATAATTAACTATACCGGAAATAAATAATTCTCTATGTCCCGAATAATTTCCAACTTCAATTATTAATTATCGATTTAAAATCATTGGAACAATTACTCGCGATAATTACATATTTTAATTACAAATCAATGATTAAAAGTAATAAGGATAATTAACTATACCCGAAATGAATAATTCCCTGTGACTCGAAGAATTTCGGGTTCTAATTATTGATTATCGATAAGAAATAGTAAGAATAATTAACCTCACTTGCAATAATTACATATTTTAATTACAAATTAATTATTCAAAATAATAAGAATAATTAACTATACCGGAAATGAATAATTCTCTATGTCCCGAATAATTTCCAACTTCAATTATTAATTATCGATTTAAAATCATTGGAACAATTACTCGCGATAATTACATATCTTAATTACAAATTAATGATTAAAAGTAATAAGGATAATTAACTATACCCAAAATGAATAATTGCCTGTGACTCGAATAATTTCGGGTTCTAATGATTGATTATCGATAAGAAATAGTAAGAATAATTAACCTCACTTGCAATAATTACATATTTTAATTACAAATGAATGATTCTAAATAATAAGAATAATTAACTATACCGGAAATGAATAATTCTCTATGTCCCGAATAATTTCCAACTTCAATTATTAATTATCGATTTAAAATCATTGGAACAATTACTCGCGATAATTACATATTTTAATTACAAATCAATGATTAAAAGTAATAAGGATAATTAACTATACCCCAAACGAATAATTCCCTACGACTCGAATATTTCGCATTCAAACTATTATGTAATCATCCAAAACAGTAAGACTAATTTACTACACTTGTAATAATTAGTTATTCTCTCCGGCAATTAAATATCAAAGACTACAAGAATAATGAGCTATCCCCGAAACAATAATCATATGAAGCACACACGTAAAAAAAAAGGTCTCATTTTCATTGACTCGTCGGGGGCAAGCTCGCGAGTAAAGAAGCCTCATCGAATAATAAGTACAGAAAAGTGACTAAGCGAGAGACCGAAAGAAACGACAGGAGCGACGGCCCCACCGAGCGATTCATCCTGGCTATTTTAAGCAATTACCACGAGCAACGAGTGACGTCACACGCGTATACACAAACGTGAAGACACGTCGAGTAAGAAGAACGCGGTTTTTGCATGAGCTTACTCACTACCTATATAACTTGTCAACGCCTATCGGGAACGAGTGTTGAACGCCAAGTTACGAGGCTCTCGAGGATCACGTAGGATCGATAAATCCCTTTCTCGCACGAGTCATGTCACTTCTCCAGATTTTCCAACGAAAAAGTTCCTAGGCTAGGTACGAAAATTCCTCGAAGTGCGTAAAATAATAATTTGAAAAATAATTTATTTTGCTGGTTCGCAAAAATAATTACGTGGTTTTTGTCAAGGAAAATAGTGGCAAAAATAATTGAGGAATAGTTGGAAGAAAATATGAGCTGCGTCGTATTATTAAAAATGACGAGTGGCGAGTGTTCCTTGTTCTCGTCACTCGCGGGCCTCGAGATTCTTTGAATCATTCGATACTTCAGTCCAGACACATCCTCCCGAACGCTTCCGGTATTACGCTACACTCGAGGGTGGCAATTTCTTTTTTCTTACATCGCTACCTTCGTCAATCAGCCTTGACGAACAAAACTGGGAAAGATCTGAGATAAGAAAATTAATTAATAAGGAAATTTTTTTTCTTATAAAAAATTAATGAAATAAAACAAAAGAAAGCCTTGAATGGAGAGAGTTGAGAGGTTCAGTTAACTGTGACAAGCGAAAAAAATCGTTTTTTATTTTGCATTTTTTCGAAGTATATACACTCGGCGAAAAAAAGTCACAAATTTTTGCGTGATTTTTTAAAGGCCGCGACTTCGTGATAAATATTCGTATCGGGAAGAAAAAAAAACACTTTGAAGCTCGAAATCTCGAGTTTAAGAATCGCGTGAAGACATTTTTTAGCATCACGCTCGGCGCTGTTATAAGAAATAAGGCGCGTAAAAAATTGTCGATCTTTTTTTCAAAATCGTCGTTTGGTTAAACAAAAATGTTCCTGGCTGAATTGATGCTTGATTCTTTGGCTTCAATTTGGTATTTTTTTGCTCTCTGGGCGATAATTGGTCGCTGAGATATCGCCGATTGAATGAAAAGTGAACTTTCTTCTTCGATCATCGATATCTCACGAACTAATGATCGTACAACGAACGACAGCTGGGTTTCGGAAACTTGACTAAATCCTCTATAACTTCCCTTTGTTATTTTAGAGGAAAAAATATTTTTCTAAGCTCAATATTAGTTTGAAAAAATACTAAAAAATGATCGTTTTCGAAAATCCACCACAACTTTGCAAATATTGCAAAAATGAGCAATGTTTTTTTTTTTTAATTAAAATCCTGAGGTTTTGACACCCCGCTATTTTGCGATGTTTTTCGGAAAACGGCTAGCTTCAATGAGAACTAGATTATTATATTTATATAAATTACAAAAATTTTTCATTTTTATTTTTCAGACCAATCATTGTCACATTATCGATCCGGACCACATTTTTTACCCAGAGGCTCATTATACCTCAGTAACGTTGTTAATTTTGATTTTTTTAGAATAAGAATTTACACGAAATAAGTTCAGTGTACGCTTAATGATACACGGTTTTTTCCAAATCCCAAATAAATAATCTAGTAGACAAAAAAATCGGGAAAAGCGACCTTTATCTTCTTCTGTCACGGTGGGGTCTTCTATTAAATCCATGCTGCATTTCCAGTACTCGTTTTATATTGAACACGCGTTCGGGGAATAAATAAAATCATTTTGTTCATGGCTGTTTCGTTAGAAATTAAAAATAACCATGCATATTTTTTTTCAATGCCAACAAATTTCTGTAGACTGTTAGGAATTTCCTCAGTACCAGAATTGTATGACGTTTTTTTTTTCGTTACTTATACCTTTGACATTTTTTTTGCCCTATTTATTGTCAACCAAAGTACAGCGTTGCATCCGACCGGAAGTTTATTCCTCGCGGACGATGCACTCGTGTATCACGTGACGCATCTCGAAATCTTAGCCACCCTGGACGCATCCGAGACACGTGTGCACCACGAACAATACGGGGATCTCGTGTTTCGCGTGTTTTACGAGAAAATTTATACCCTGGCAAAGATGATGTAAGTAATACCGTACGTGCGAGATTACGGAAATGTTTGCAAGTTCTCCCAACGAATTTCTCTACGTCCGAATTTTTTAGTCACAATTTGAATAGGCGAGAAAGAAATTCCGATGGATAAAAGACTAGCAGTGTAAAAATAATAGAATTAAAGTGGGAAGATGGTAATGGAGCTTAAAAATAAGCGAAGATGCGAAAAAATTGAATTATTCGAAACAGAAGAAGATTGGCAAATTGCGGAAGACGAAAAAAATTCTGTAAAATTGAAAAAAAATCAAAATGATAGAGTTTTAAAAAATACAAAAATTAAACAGGAAATGAGAAAACTAAATTCCGACTTTACTCGTCCAAATTTCTAAGAATGGAAATTCGAAAAAATTCTCACAAGAGCGAAAGCTGAAAAATAAAATCAACAAATTCGAAAACCAATAAAATTGCCTAAAAACGAACGAATGAATTGAAAATTTCGTGCCTTGGTTCCTCTATTCGCGATAAATATTTCCATCAAAAACTCTGACCAACAGCCAAGTATCCAAAATGATAAAACATATTTTTATCTCGCATCGTCTTGCCGAATTCGCGTGCGAAAAAAACTAATTCCTTAGCCAGTGTTGTTTCACGTCGCGATAACGTTTCCCCACGGCTTCGCTTTTAAAAAACACGATTTATGTTTCCGTAGCGAGATAAAAAGGAAAGAAAAAAAATTCGTCTTCACAAATTTTGTTGCTCTCTCATCGGAGAGTGTCGCTGGAGAGTAATCGAGTATCAAAAAGACTGCGTCACAGGTCATTGAAACAAGCCCGATACGAATCTGAGCAAATATTACTCCAAAAGTGAATACAAAATCCTTCATCGACAAAATACAAAACTACAATCGAAGCCCAGTGTAATTGCTACATCTACGTAGGTGGGTCGAAAAATTGCATTTTCCGAAAATATTTTGCCTCGATATTATCACGTTTGAGCTATATTCCCTGAAATGTTCATTCAAATATTCCGAAAAGCGAACGAGCGAAACACTATTTTCAAAGTCGGTGGACATGATATCTCGAGAACCACGCGACGGATTGTTTCCAAATTTGCAGGAGATACGATGAGAAACATTTGGAGGTCATTGACGATCTCACTTTTCCAAAAACGATCTTCATTTTTTAATAGTTACGTAAAAATAACGATCTTTTTCATAGATTTTGTATGCTCGAGTTTCAGTTCGTCGCCACGTTGTTAAAAAAATTCATTTTCAAAATCGACGATCGTCAACGACTCGTATTTATTGTTAACTTGAATAACCCGTTTGGTTTTTATATTTCGGATGGACCGTTCAGGCTGGAGAGTGTCCACCGCCAAACGTGGAAAAAAAATGTCATGTTTTGGTTGTTTTTCTGTATTTTTTGTAAATCTCAATATACATACTTTCGTATAAAAAAATACGTTTCTTTTCGACCAATCATTCCCTAGAATTTTTTTCGGAATTTGGCAATTTTGTCGGGCATGTTAGTATATGTAGCAAGAGATTTCCCCCTTAAGGCCCATAAAGTGTACGTAGCAAGAGAATCCCCCCTTAAGGGTGAGGGGGAAATGTCTTTAGACGCCCGAAAATGAGCCATTTTTCATCAATTTTTTATAGGTGATAAAACAATTCTATCATTTCGAAATTTTTACATTATCTTGTTACAACTTTCAGGTGTTAAAAGAAAGTTATCTTTTTCAAATGAAACAAAATGGCGGCGTTATGAGGTATTCCTCTGGGCGTCTTTTGAAAAATTGTTCCTGTTATAGCTCGAAAAGTTATAGATCGATCTGGCTGAAATTTTGGTAGGTTTCTCACTATAGCATAATTGAAAAGAGATACCTAGAGTTTCAAGGTTACAGCGTAAACAAATTACTTTTTTGGGGCAAAAATTGTCGAGAAAACGGTCCAAAATATGAAAACTTGATTACAAAGCCTACTTAATTTTTAGTTTTATACTTTTTTAAATATTTGTATAAGTATATCCATTCATAATACTGTTATAGTGAAAGACCGCCAAAAATGTCAAAATGTCAAAAAAAAGACGCCTAAAGGAATACCTCATAACGCCGCCATTTTGTTTTGTTTAAAAAAGAAAAATGCAACACGCGAAGGTTGTAATAAGATAATGTAAAAATTGTAAAATTATGCAAATATTTTATCACCCTTAAAAAATCCATGAAAAACGACTTATTTCCGGGCGTCTAAATGGACCCCCCCCCCCTCAACGTACCCGTCGATTTTACCCAAAACGACTCGTGCTTTTCAGCGATCATTTGGAATAAGATGTCCATGCCAATTAAATCGTCCTCGTTACACGCGACACTGATCAATCGTCAGAAGCAACACACCGTCCATAATTCTCACGAGAAATCACACGAGCTCCCCCGATCTCATTCGAGACGTGTTCTCTCTCCCGATTTATCTTCGATCTCCATTCGTCAGAGGCTCGACGCGCTACAAGGTCACATAGGACGCATTGCATCCACGAATCATCTCCACGTGTACCGATTCGTAGAAACCAACGGCCGCGAGTCCTATGCCCTCGCACACGCTCGATCTCAATTTCTACGGTACAATCTCCATTACCCGCGTCTCGTGAATCATTTTATATCGCCTATTAATTGCAATGATTATTACCGCCGACGTCCGGCTCGACGAATGCCGCGACAATTACGGCATCGACTGATCGCCCCTGCCTTATGCGCCTGAACGCACCTTCCGATTTGCGCTCGTTCGCAATAACGACGTACAAAATCAACCCCGAATAAGCAACTCGACGATAGCTAAAAGCTCGACTAGACGAAATTATAAGGTCCGGAAGTTTGTGTCACAATGGGACAATTGTCAGGATATTCATGGGCCCGTAAAAAATAGAATATTCGAGGATATAATGGAATATTGAGTGAAGCTAAATCGAGTTTTTTGTGTAGAGGGTCTAATCAATTTGTTAAATCACATTTGAATATATAGATAATATATATTATCTTAGATAAGATATTATCTTAAGATTATCTCAAGATTATCTTAAGATATTATCTAGGATAATATATTATCTTAGATAATAGATAGATAGATCTATAGATAGAATATATAGGTTCTGTATAAAGAGTGACACGAAAAGTGGCGCCCGAAAGGAAAATCTAGATGCCTCGTATCATATCCAAATATCCAAGACTATCTACAGATGTATCTATCATCTGAGATAATTATCTATAGACGATGGATAGATCTATAAATAGAATATATAGATAGTATGTACACGGTGGCCCGAAAAGTGACGTGCAAAAGGAAATTTCCAATACCTCGCGTCGATACGTATCCGAACGAGCGAGATTATCTACAGATCTATCTATCAACTATCTGAGATAATTATCGATAGCTATCATAATACAATTATATTATAAGATCTATCTATCATCTAAGATAATTATCTACAGATAATATAATATATTATCTTAGATAATGGATAGATAGGTCTATAGATAGAATATATAGATACTATATAAAGGGTGGCATAAAAAGTGACGTCCAAAAGAAAAGCTAGATACCTCGTATCAATACGTATCCGAATGTTGAAGATTGTCTAAAGACCTATTCAAAGATCTATCTATTATGCAAGATAACTACCTATAGAAAATGTATATTGCCGTAGATAATAGATATAGATCTATCGATAGAATATATAGATACTATAATATACAGGTGGCCCAAAAGTGACGTCGAAAAGGAAAATCTAGATGCTTCGTATCAATACCTATCCGAATTGCCCTCATGTACGTTCTACAATCTTTTTTAGTTTTCAACAAAAAAAGCATTTCACATTTTTGTCGAGTTTTCCGGTAGCATAGAGTTTTGTTTTATTCTCGATTGTGCATTTTCCTCTTAAAACTTTTTGACAGCCATTGGGAGTCATTTAGACTAGTGTAAGTCTCTTTTTTAATCATCTAAAATTTAGTGACCGATCCTCGCAAACCTATTTTTTTCACTTTTGAGCTCAACAGTGCTCTTTATAATGATAACAGAAGTAAAAAACCGCGAGGAAAGTGCATACACAAAAAAGAAAAATGGAAAGAGCTTTTTTCTCGAAAATGGAAAGAGCTTTTTTTCTCGATAATGGAAAAAGCTTTTTTCTCAAATATTAAAAAAAGCTTTTTTCTCGAAAATTGAAAAAGCTTTTTTCTCGAAAATTAAAAAAACTTTTTTCTCCAAAATTAAAAAAGCTTTTTTCTCCAAAATTAAAAAAGCTTTTTTCTCCAAAATTAAAAAAGCTTTTTTTTCTCGAAAAGTAAAGAAGTTCGTAGAACAAACACTGTCGTGATTCGGATAGATACGAATCGGATTGTACTTGTGGTTGTGACTTTTTGGGCCATGCTGTATAACTGCTTAATTAAGTCTATATATATTATTCTCAATATTTCATACGGTGGCTCACTCGAGCGATGATCGCGAACGGTGCCACGTTGAAGGCACAAAAATATGTGTTCTTCGAACGAACCGACTCGCGCTTCATCGTCCTGTTACGAATTGACTTTTGTCAGCCTGAGCATACGCTGCGTGGCATTTCGAAGCAAGTACGAGATACCGGCCGGCGTTCGGGCAGTCTGACGCAAGCCTTCATTAAACGCTTGTCTCATCGGCATGACGAAGTGAATTAAAACGGCACCTACAACGTCTGCCGTATCAATTTACAGTATCGAAAAAAACAAAAAAAACAATGCGTGTTCTTTTTTTACGATTCGAAATTTTTTCATGTTAATTTTTTTATTCATGGGAAACGTATGTGCCATAGCGAAAGACCGTAGTCGGTGTAATTCCAGCTCGGTGTAAGTATGCTGACCTAGCATAGGAACGAAAGCGACGTTTACGATATCTGCGGCGAGGCGCCCGCGAACATAGGCACAAGATCACGCTTGCGTATCAACGGAAGCCACGAGAGGCTAAACAACGCGGTTTTTCACTTCTCGCCCCGCACAAGGCATACAGCGGACGTTGGCGAATTCCCCACCGCGACAATTTAATATCGTGATTTGTCGCTGTCTTCCGTGTTCAAAGCGCTCGAATCTCCCAGGAGACTCCACGTTTTATTTATATATAATAATTCATAAATATAATATCAATATTACAACGTTTTATGGTCAATAATTATTGGATATTATTCAATTATTGTGGGAATAATCATAAAACGAAATTGCAAAATGAAGGAATGATAATTGTTAAAGATCATTCGGTTATTATCATTACCCTTCGGAATTTATTATTCAAATATTGTAAAATAAAATTATAAAAATAAAAATCGCTGTCGTCAAATATTATTTGATAATTGGCTTTATTGATTATTTATAATTCACATAGTGTAAAATAGAGTTATGAAATGAAAAGTCATTATTGTGAAATATTATTTGATAATTGTCATTATTCTTTATTATTTATCGTTTAAATATGGGAAAATGATATTATAAAATTAATCATCATTGTTGCCAAATGTTATTTGATAGCTATCATTACTTGTCATTATTTACAATTCAAAAATTGTAATATAAAATTATAAAATTATAATATTAACAATCATCATTGCCAAATATTATACGATAATTATCATTATTTTTTATATCCATAATTGAAAAATTGTAAATTGAAATTATAAAATTAAATATCACTATTGTCAAATATTATCTGGCAATTAGCATTATTCTTCATTATCTATAATTTCTTTATTATGAAATCAAATGATACAAAATATTATTATGATTAAAACACTTTATTATTATTTTTTTTATACGCGTTTTTTTTTAACAATTGCGGTCAATTTGCTTGAATCTTGAATTTTTTCGTCCAAACGACGCAGTGGAAATTGCAGAAACTTCAAAGTGGAAATAAAAAGAAAAAGAGTTTTTAAAATTAAAAACTCCGTATTCTCTTTAACGTTTATCGGTGTAACGCTCGTGCCTACTCCCGAGGAACCGTTTGTTTTTTGTTTCTTTTTTTTAGTTCCGAAGCACACGCTTGATTATTCGCGTTGGGCTCGTGCGCAGGCTCGGAAGAGCAAGAACGAGAGAACGAGAGAGCGAGAGAGAGAGAGAACGCCGCAGCGCACGCACACAAGTGCGCGCGATGATGCGATTCTCATCGGGGGACAGGCTTAGGGAGAGAAAGTGGTCGAAAACCTCGTGGCGGGACCAGGTGAAGGTCAACACACACGCACACGCACACAGGCTCAGTGTCGCCGGCATTGCGCTCGCAGAACGTCATCCTCGCGATTCCCGGCGCGATTCAACCTCCTTCCAACCACTCGCTCGACATATTGATGTGAAAAAATAGAAAATAAAAAATACACAGAAACTACAGAATTCATCAATATTGAGAGAGAAAAAACCGCAACGTATCGATGCAAAAAAAAAATTATTATCCAAAAAAATACGAACCATATCATTAAAAGAATAATAATGGCAAGAAAGAAAAATTCAAATAAAGAAATTTGCGATAAGCAAATACGTAGCATAATAATATTTAAATATGTGACTTTTAACGAAACAAAAGAAAATTATAAACTACTCGATATAAATGGACTTTTTATTAATAATAAACTCGATCGTATCTTTATTATCAATATTCCAAAAGTCTTTGTACTTCATTTTTGTTCAATTTTGCACATTTTTTTTGCGAAAAAGTAGTGTCGCGTGTGAAAAAAATGCGGTACCAGCACGCTCAGATGCAGCTGAAATAATTCGGTACGAATATATTTAAGGGGTTAGGCCGCGGTAAAAATTTAAAAAAATAGATCGTTGCTTGAGGGACCTCGGATTAAAGCGGGAGGTCCAAAATATGGTGCAGGAATCGCAAAGTGCCGGTAAACTTATGATTACAACGATAAACCTGCTAGTCGAACTTTAAACGCGTTGTTTCTCGAAACTGTGTTTTTCAAAACGGTGTACATGATATCTCGACATCTACTGAACGGGTTGACTCGAAATTTGGTACACTTATTCAGTTCAATAGTAGTTTAGTCGTGACCGACGTTTTCCTTCTTAACATTTTTCTTTCAATAGTTATTAACGATAATGATGTCAGTTTTCTTTTTAAAAAATCGGAAAAAGATTCAACATTTTTTTCTTAATGACTGAAATACAATAACAACAAAAAGCTCGGTCAAGTCTTGGCCAATATTATCTAGTTTAAGAAAAAAGACTCGTTTTTTTGTTTCCGTTCATCAGAGTGGCCAAAATCAAGTACACCGGTGAGGCCTTCGCGTTCAAAGGTCGTTCACGAGATTGTTTATAACTTCTTCAATTTTTAATATACTTTAATGAAATTTGGTACACAACTTTGTTAAAGTACATACAAATAAATTTCCAGACGATTTTTCAATCATCCCACTTATTCCTTCAGAATTCATTTTTTTTAATAACCCTGATATTCGATTCGTCACAGTAGCCTAGCTCCTTAAAAATACGATTCTTCAACTAGAAAGTATTTTTTTTTTCAATGAATTTTCTTTCGTTTTGCAATATACTCGCAAAAAAATTGTAAATTCAAATTGAACTTTTATTCGTGATTTCTTTCACTCTCTCTCGTTCTCTACCTCTCCCGAGCTTGTTCGAATGCAACGGCATTTCGGAGAACTGTGCGCCCCCGAAATCGTTCTCCTACATAAGACCGATTCCATATGAAGATCCTTTTGTCCGCCTAAGTTTTCGTTTTGTGCGGCCTTGAGTCTTCCAGTGGACAGAGCGAATATCGGACCACTCCGTTCTTCGTTCGCCGACCTCCAAACACTAAACTCCCCGCGTCATATATATATATATATATATATATATATATATATATATATATATATATATATATGTATAAACACGCCTCACGTACGTGCTAGAGTTTAGTATGTACTATGTACACGTGTATTATATCCATGTATATATACATACACATACATGCATATATACATATATATATATATATATGTTTCTTCACGATCGAAACTTCAGCGTATTGTACACACTATATAACGGACCTGCCTATCGCTGCTAAATCGTTCAAACCGGTCGTTCCGCATCCCTAAAGTAACGAATGAAAAATAAAAAGCCACGATTTTGTAAGAGAACCAACTTTTTCAAGTAATTTGACGTGGCGATGCTCAAATTTGTCTCCAATTCCTTATTTAACGAATATTCTTACAGAATGAACGTATAGTTCGAAAATAAACGTACGTTTAAAAAAAAAAACTTAGACCAACGTTTTTTTGAACATTTAAATTAACGTTTATTGTTTTTTAACTTTCAAACTAATGTTTATATTTTTTTTAACTCTTAAAGTAACGTTTATTTTTTGAATACGTACATTTATTTTAAAAATAACGTTTTTAAAATAAACGTACGACGAATTTGTTGGAGGCCCCGACATTGGCGTAGTCGGCATTTTTTCCGGGGGGTCTAGGAGGAGCCGGACAAAAAAGCGGTTTTGTTTGCAAATATATTTCAATATAAAATTCACACAATAGTCGGCAATGGCGTAATACACATAAAAATGTGAAGCAGCTAACGGTGGTTTCTCAAATCGGCGTTTCAGATTTACAATCATATCATCTATAACTCGATAGTAAATGTTGATCTTCCGGTTGTGTATCGGCCGAAAAATCTAATGTATTTCTTTTGCCCACAGTTAACTTAATAATGAAATTTAAATATCTATTTAACGTACGCGATAAAATAGCTACTTTTTAATTAAGTTACGAAATTACGACGAAGAAAGTAGTCAAATTTGTATTAAATTATTTCTTCATGCTTGCCTGGGTGAAAGTCAAATAAAATTGATCGATAATTTGAATTCAATGATTTTGGATCGATTTTTCCTGGTTCTGCCCCCTTCTGCCTACGCCAATAGGGCCAGAAGTCGATTTTTCAATTTCTGTCCTATTCGACGGTGACTTCGAACGTGTGCACTTTATTTGTGAATGACGTATAGTAAATTTCGTAAGCCCCGGTGTGTAATAGACCTGTAAATAATTAACTGTCGTCATCGCAGGAAATGTTAACTCGCATTGACCCCCTCCTCCATGCTCGCTGTCGTATGGAGTAATTAGGAACGTTATCGCGGAACGAAATACAAATGCATCGCTATTTTCCTCGGTTACGGATAAACGAGGCTCGCGGGTTTTGCTTCCAATTCACCATCTCTGTTTATCTCCACTTCTGTTTTGTCTGTGTCGAATTCCCCAACAAAATTACATTAAGCTTTAACATAAAGCTTTCCCCCTTAAATATAAAGCTGCAATATAGAGCTTCCCCCCAATAAAATAATATCATATAACCCTCCGAAGTTCCCAATAAAATAATATAAAGCTGTCGTCTGACCTTTCGAACGACTGCAACTTTCTTTCATTTCCATAATTAAAATTCTCCCTGGAACACCATCGAGCAGTGCCAATTAAAAGAATAGAAAGAACTCGAAGTATTGAGCTTTGGAAAAATCACATATCGAGTCACAAACCCTCACAGGTCTTTGAACAGCATTTTTACAAATGGAATCAAAAGACAGTCCTTGAATTGGCATGTCATATATTCTTTGAAAAAAAAATACTATTTTACGTTTCAAATGAACTTTTTCTTCTCAGACGGTTATATAAATTATTAAACGGACTGTTTAATTAATTTCAGTGTTAACTACTCATCACAAAAATGAGCTATGTTTTTCTGCGAAGTGGGCTTCAAAAATCGTTGAATATGACATTTTTCCTGGTCACGAGGTCTCCAGCCCGGACTCTTAAAAAACAGACGGCCACCTTATAATTGCCACCTTGTGCATGTATAGTATTAATTGTTCAATTATCATATTTAACCTCGCGGGTTTATGCGCATCCCCCCACCCTTCGCTCGTGCAATAATCACTTCGCAAATTCTTTTTCGTTTACATGTATCGCTCTTGAATAAAATAAAATAAAATGAATATTCGTATCGACGGGTTTTCTCACTTTAGACGCTAAAAGAAGGCTATTTTCATGAATTTTTTTGATACGTTTACATTATGGATATAGAGATAAAAGTTGTTACACTTAATAAATACACTTTCGAAATACATTAACAAATTTTTGTTTATTTATTTATGTAACCCAAACAAACTTTAAACGCGTTTTTCTCGAAACAACGTTTTTCGACGGCTTGTTGATAAAATCTTCGACACTACTGAACCGATCCTTATGAAATTTTAACCACATTTCCTTTACAGCTATAGCTATAGCGCATATAAAGGATTTTTTTACATTTTGATATTTACTTTCTTTTCGCCAAAAACGGTTTTTTTTATTTTTTCGAAAAATGTCTGCCATTTTGTGATTTTTGCATGTGTCAAAAATCGTGTGATATGCGCTGGAGCCATTAACAAACTGAATCTAAAACCGTTTGATTTTTTTTGTTTCGGATGAGCGCAGACCTCCCATTTTTCTAGGATATTTTTTTACTACCATTTTCATTTCAAAATAGTGACTTGAATGAATAATTTTTTTTAAATGTATTTTGAAAGTGTATTTATTAAGTGCAACAACTTTTATATCAATATCTATAATATAAACCTATCAAAAAGAATAATGAAAATAGCAATTTTTAGCGTTTTCAGTGAGAAGACCCCTTAAGGGTTAATAGCTAGTTGAAATTGTTGAAAATATCGATTCTCGGTTTTCGGCGGATTCCCAAAATATATGTCAAAAATATTATCTGAAAATTTCAAGTGACCCGTTTAAAATTTCGAATTTGAAACGCGTTTTTCTCATAATGACTTTGTCAATATCGGTGACCACGATATGTCAAAAATCACCGCATCGATCAACTTTAAATTATACGCGCTCCTTTTACACATCAAAAAGCAGTGCTTGAACGAAGGCATTTTTTCTCGATGCATATTTTTTTCTATCAACGAAAATATGGATAAAAAATGAAATTTTAGTCAAATTTGCACTTTTTCAAAATTTTCAAAATTTATTTCGTCCATTCAATTTGATATTTTTCCAAATTTTAGTTGAGCAGACACGTTAAGAAGTGTTCAAAGTGTATCCCTGATTTTTTTCAATAAAAACCGACCGAAGCTTTGTTAATGGCAGGTGGATGAAGTACTATTCGGATCCAATTGACCAATTGCGTCAGAATCATGGCTAAATATAAGTGGGTCAACAAAGGGTTATAACCGTACTCTTTAAATTAAAAAAAAAATGTTAACCTGCTCACGTTTTATCAGAAAAAAAATTGCCGAAAATTCACATTTATTCCATGGCACGACGATGAAGTTTGCATCGTTCGAATGCAAAGCGTATAAGTTCTTTTTAATAGCCCACATTTGAGACATCCAGACGTTTCCGCGTATTCTTATTAAAAATTGACTAACTCAATTTTCAAACGAGTCTAAGGATAATGATGAAAAATCAATAATTGGAAAAGCTATAGTTTTATTCCACCGATGCAAACAGCGTCATGCAGCCACTGCACCCTTAACCGCTAGTCCAAGCGTAAAAAAGTTCAACGAAAAGCGTAAACGCAGCGAATACGGGAGAGCCTGAAAAGCGGAATATTTCGTACGAAGCAAGAGCGCTGCAGCTGCATCGGTGGGCCGAAAGCTCGCGAAATTCGACGGATCGATTTCCCTTCGTGCACTCGCATGGTAAAACTCTCCTCGTCACCCGTGCCTTTTCGTTGTCCATTCGCCAATTTTCAACGAGCAAACTTGCCGAGCGCGTGACTAAAAAATTGCCCACCAGCTGGCCAGTTTGATTCTTCTTTTCGTTTCGTCGCGACAAAATTCTCGCCGTGTCGTTTACGGTCGTGGTTGGCCCTCGTGTCCGGGCGTTTCGTACTCACCTATGTTGACGATACGTATGCCCTCGTCGTCGAGGAATTTGAGTGCGACGGATACGTTTTCCAGCTTTTGCGAGCGAAAGTTGGGCTTTTTGTTGTGCTTCGGTAGGCGCTTTTGGGCCAATACCTCGATAAGGCTAACGAGGCCGAGACCGTCCGACAGATCGGTCTCCAAATCGTTGATGTGCTTGTTCGCGACCTTGAGATGCTCGTTCGCCCATCTCGTGAAGGTGTTCTGTTGTATTCTCTTCCACTCTGCGTCCTCGGCTAATTCGCGCTCGATCATCTCGTCCTCCTCCTCCGGGGAGTTCTCGCTCTTGACTGACTTATCATTCTCATTCATCTTATCGGCCTGCGGTGCGCGCGTGTTTTTGCCGGGGAAAGGCGGCTTAGGATCGCCCCGCGATGGTTGGCTAGTCGCTAACGTAGCGCACTCTGGAGTGCCACGGTGGAGGTGGAAGCCACGGAGAAAGAGAGAGAGAAAGAGAGAGAGACGAGACTCGAAGTGTGCGTCAAGCACCGATAGTCTATCCGCGAGCCTCTTGGACTCGAGTACGAGCAAAAAAAAATCTCGTCTTTCAATTGGCCAGACAAGGGGGGGAGGAAAGGCCCGAGATTATTTTTCGAGTGCCCACTTCCTCGTATATTGCCCTTTCTCTCTCTACGTCTCTCCGGCGATCTTAAATTTTTGACAATAGGCCGCAACGATTGCTCGTCCTCCTTCCGCTCCCGATCGAGTTACCGGCTCGGGCGCGATAGTCACTCCGCAGCGCGGACCTTGTCGAGAGGCCCTCGGTGTCACGTGACCGAGCGCGGGAATTCGAATAAGCGCGGGAGTCGTCTTCCCTCCGAGGTTGTTTTTTCTTCTCTGTCAAAAGAAACGAGACGGGGATTATTATTTTAAGGCTGGGCAATTGGAATTTTCGATCTTTGGCGAAATTATGCGTCTTTTCGAGGGTACGGAAAATTAATTCAGCCCGACCGAGCAGCTGGCAGTCTCGGGAGGCGCGAATGATTCATTCTCGGCGTTATTGCGAAAGTAATTCGCGAGTAACGTTTTAGGCGGAGGAAAGAAAAATGAAAACTTTTGACAATTGATCGGGGGTGGGGAGAGATCGAGAAGTTTCGAAAGTCGAACTTTCTTGGGGCTCGATGCCAAGGTATCTTATAAATACTTTTTGAAAGTTCGGGCACGGGAATCTGACGTGGAATGAAGTGGGAGGGGCCGAGGAGCGAAGTGCATCATTTTCGGTTCGATAAGTTTGTGATGGAGAAAAAAAATCGGAGTTTTTCACTGGGGAATTTGGGAATATGTATTTTCTTAATTTTCAACAGACGATTCGACGAATTGACAATAATTATTCAATAGTAATGTTCGATAACTTGATTGAACACGCACATTTCAACTGTTTCGAGGGAACGTTACGAACGTGTAAATGCTCTCGTATCTAATGAAGTAGTGGCTTATGACCGAGTACGAATTTCGATAACAAACATTCCCGTATAGCGTAGAGAGAAAAAAACAGATTCTCGTGAATTCGAGCACGTCAGAGACGTCAAATATTAATAAAATCGTAATCGATTGACTTTAATGTCGGGAATTGGTTATTCAACGGCGATCGCTTCGAGTTTTAAATAGATATTCTTGATTATTAAAGCTTGATATTGATCGGATCTTCGGGGATACTATTTTTGAAACAGAGATTATTTTTATTTCAAGACATATAAATTGGACATTTTTGACGTAGAGCACCGCAGGGAAAGAATGTTTACTTCAGTTGAATTTCGATAAAGAGCTTTTAGTTTTCTTTCTTTCCAGCTGGTCGTCGAATCTTTCTTTTTGGTGGCTTTTGTTTATTCATTGGGAGATCGACGATCTTTATCTGCATAGACTCGAATAAATAAAAGCTAGCAAAAGAATATTGTTATAGATAACATCCCGAAAAAAAGAAGATACATCGAAACCGCAAAAAAATTATTTTACAGGTAAAGTCCAAAATAAAAATCCGTTGATCAGCAAAATCCACAAAAACATATTTTAATGCATAAAATCCGAAATAAAAACATTACGATAGCAAAAAATCCCCCAAAAAATAATTTTATGTATAAAATGCAGAACGAAGATATTTTGATCAGCAAAATTCATTTAAAAAAAACATTTCCACGGATAAATCCAAAAAACACCATTTTGATATATAAAATCCCAAAAAAATATTGCACTAGTTAAGATCGCCAAAAAAATATCTTGTCGAATAAAACCCAGAAGGACAACATTATAATAATCGATATCCACAAAAAAAATAATTACACAGATAAAATCCACAAAAAAATATTCGGATCGGAAAAACCCACAAAAACAAACTTTTACGGATAAAATCCAGAAAAAAAACATTTTGATATCTAAATTCCCCAAAAAAATATTGCACTAGACAAGATCGCAGACTTTATTGTAAAATAAAATCCAGAAGAAAAACATTATAACAGCCAACATCCATTAAAAAGGTCATTAATGAAATCAAGTATTAAAATATCCGATCGAAAATATCCACACACCATGCGGATAAAATCCAAAAAAAAGTCTGCCTATCCAAATTCGCCAAAAACAATTGCACTACACGAAACCACCAAAAAAATATTCGATCAAATGAATTCCAGAAACCAGCCACTCCCCTTACATAAAATTTAAAAAAATCGCTTAATCCCGTAAGCTCTTTAATTCCTAATATTTCGGGAATTAAAAACAAACATAGCAATTGCAATTCGCAGAAACGACCGGAGATCAAACGACTATAATTCTACTCGGAGACGAGGACCCAAAGTGCGAAGCTCCGTAAAATCGGTGTCCCCTCGATTCAGCACTGATCCAGCCGACAGCCGCCCAAAATAAATCGACAGTACACTGGAATTACCTCACGCTCAGTTGTGCCGAAATTTTTTTTGTTCCTCCCAGACGAAAAAAATCCTTGCTCTATGGAAAATTGACGAGCGTATTTGGCCGAGTGTCTTCGAGCTCTCGTGCCCGCTCGCTACACGAATCACTTGTCTCACTCGCGCACTCTCACCAATCTCCAAAATTTCCTCGCTCGCCGAAAAAAAATTACGGACGAGGGCGAACGAACCAAAAACGAGAAAATTCGTCGCGATGAACTTTTCGCGTCGTTAGCAAAACGGTGAAAGTTTCAAAAGATATCGTGTGTGGTTCGCACACCGAGTAGTCGTCGCGGAGTCAAAAGCTGCTCTGAGAGTTTAAGTTCTCCAAGAATAGTTCATCGTGTATCCCTCTCGGCGTTTGTAGCCCCCCGAGAGAGACACACACACATATATACGAAGGCAAACACGTGTGTATATATATATATATATATACACACACACGCACATAAACATATAGACACACACACGTGTGTAGGTATCTCGCGGTCCGTGGTCGTTTTTACCCCCTCAAGAATCGCGGATAGAGAGGAAAAGTGCCACGATTTCTATATATACACGAACGACTAATATTCTCACTCACAAACGAAAACGTCACGACGGAGCTTATATCGCTCTCGTACGTAGGTATAACGCAATCTTCTATCCAAATTCACTCACTGACTCAAAACTTTCGTATTGTCCAACGACTCATCCTCGCAGGGTCAAAGCCAAAAGCGCCAAAACAAAGTTGCAACCGAAGCCCGGCGAGAATTTTCTCGATCAACGGAGTCGGTGAAATTCGAGCATGGGTTTTTTGGTCGTGCGGACGGGAATTATGGAAGGATTTTTCTTGCAGGCTGAGGGAGGGAAGTATTGGAACGAATGGCGATAGTGCATCGTGGTGGGAAATCTTCAATGGAAAGGCATTTGTTTTTAATGGTAGTATTTGGCCGTGTCGTTTGGGTAGGGAAGTATGGGGAAAGAGAATTTCTGGGTGTACACTGTGTCTTGCTATGTGGGCATTGTTGATTTTACGCGACTATTTTGAGCGTAAAATGTGTGGATATTTCCGTATTGTTTTTTTTTTTTTTGACAGCAGTTAGTTTTGTGATTATTACTTTCGTAACGACTGTGTATTGCAGCTACGATTTTTGTAATTATTATTTTTGTTACTATTATTCCGTAACTATTATTTTTTGACGATTATTTGACGTAACTATTAATTTTACTATTATCTCAGTAACTATTATTTTTACTATTATTTCCCTATTATTTTTAGCGTGTTATTCGCGCAACTATTGCCTTATTACTTCAATGACTATTCCTCGACGTTATTTGTGTAATTACTTTTGAAACTATTATTACCATTACTATGTCTGCAACTATTATTTCCGTAACTATTATTTTTTTCGATCTTTTTGCAGCTACTATTTGCACTATTATTACTCCAACAATTATTTGCCCATTACTTTTTAGACTATTACTCACGCAACTAATATCCTACTGTTTCAATAACTAGTTATCGAGATATTATTTTTTATAACTCTCATTTATGAAACTATTATTATTACCATTACTATGTCTATAACCATTCTCGTTACAACTATCGTTTCCGTAACTATTGTTTTTTAACCATTTTTTGCCATTACTATGTCTACAACTATTCTCGTTGCAACAATTATTTCCGTAACTATTGCTTTTTGAAAACTTCTCGTGACTATTATTTTTGTGACTTTTTTCCAGCTATTAGCTGTACCACTATTACCCTACTATTATTTAGACTGTTACTCCCGCAACTATTTTCATATTACTCCGACAACTATTTCTCTACATATTATTTTCGTACTTCTTATTTTCGAAACTATCCTTATTATCTGTATACTATGTTTGAAAACATTATCGTTGCAACTATTATTGTTGTGACTATTTTTTTCTAACTTTTCGTAGCTATTGTTTTTGTGACTTATTCCAACTATCATTCGCTCAACTATTATTCCCCTACTATTTTTTCAACCATTACTCACGTAGCTATTGCCCTATTACATAAATTGTTATTTTTCTACACATTATGGTTGTAATTGTCATGTTTCAAAGTATTATTATTACCATTGCAACTATTATCATTTTTATGACTTTCCAGCCATCATTTGTACTATCATTTATTCAACTATTATCCCTGCAACAGTTGTCTCCCAATCTACCGTCCCCGTAGCCGTCATTTTCATAACTACTATCGCCGTAACTATTACTTTCCTAAAGCCTATTTCTGCAACTATCATTATAGTCACTATGATCTCCGTAACTATTTTTTTTTCTCGAAAATACAATTTTCACAACTATTTCTCCAATCGTTATACTTTCCAACGCTACTACTGCTGGACTTATTATACTACTGCAATTATTCGCAATAAAAGCTGTGCCCGTAGTTTATTCGAACGAACGATTATTCCCTCGTTTCGCGCAGCGAGCGCTAGTCGAGCAAACTTTTTCCTTCGCTCGCGTTCGATAGAAGAATATCGGTCGATCTGCGCTTCGGTGATAACCGGCTCGTCGACAGGTCGACCTACTGAGAGTCGGCTGCGAAAATATGAAGGAGCGTTAAGCGGACGGCAGGGAGAAGGGGCGGAGTGTAAAACGCAGGCGTTACCGTGCCCGAGCACCTTCGAAATAACTGACCGTATACGGCAGTCGGAGCTCTTTGCCACGACACCATGCCGAGAGTTTCGAGGCGAGACGCGCAGACGCCGTGCTTGGAGTAAAGCGAAGAAAAAAAAGAAAAGGAAATTGTCTCTCGCTGAATCGAGGGCTGAGCCGCTCGAGACGTCTCTCCTTCGGCACCGAACGCGTTTTTGCTCGAGCTTGACCAAAATGGGATATGGAGGACTCGCACGCTAACCGGTCATCCGCAAGCCCGATTGCGAAAACCGAAACAAAAACAACATGATTCGTCACAAACTACTACCGATCGTCTTTATACATATAAAAAAAAAAGAAAACTAATTGAATTCAGAACAAAAGTTCCTGTAACAAGTAACAATTCCACAATTGAATTATGTGTGTGTGTGTAGGTCTGTGTGTTTGTAAAAAGAATGGAATTATCCAACGCACTCGAAGCCCAACAGAGTCCGGGAGATTAAAATTCCGCCCTTCTCGTACAAGAATAGATTTTATCCTTCGAACGATTTCTCTCTTTGTTTTTTTCGTCTTGTTTCAGAGTCGAAAATTCGCAGGAATTACGCCTGTGCCGACTGTACGACTTTTCTTGCCGCCTCGTCAAGATCGTCCTCTATGGTGAACGGCAATTTCGACTCCTCGAGGATCTTCCTCGCCGCCGTCACGTTTGTACCTGGTCAACGATAATTCAATGATTAATTATAACGATAATACAATGATAACGTTAAATCAATAATAATAATCATTAAATAATAATGATAGTTCAATGATATCGATAATTCAATGATAATGACAATTCAATGATAACGATATTCAATAATAGCGATAATACAATGACAACGATACAATGATAGCGATATACTAATATCGATAATTCACTTATGAAGATAATTCAATGATAACGATAGTTCAATAATAACAATAAATCAATGGTAATGATAACTCAATGATAAAGATAACCCGATAATTCTATGATAACGACAATTCAATTGTAACAATAATTCAATGATAACGATAATTCCTTGATAACGAGAA
The DNA here is from genome assembly GCA_951751655.1 of Ophion costatus. Lineage (NCBI taxonomy): Eukaryota > Metazoa > Arthropoda > Insecta > Hymenoptera > Ichneumonidae > Ophion > Ophion costatus. Next base: position 41,344,485 of record OX632358.1, read on the forward strand.
TATAATGATAATGACAATTCAATTATAGCAATTATTTAATAATAACGATGAATCAGTGATAACGATAATTCAATGATAACCATCAATGCAATAATAATGATGAATACGATAGTAACGATGAATATAATTATTACGACAAATATAACAATAATGATAAATACAATAATAACGATAAATGAAGCCCAAACAAATAATAACAATGATAACGTTAAATCAGAATAATCGTGTTAATTGAAAATAGACAATGCAGCATCACGAATGTTGTTGAAGTTTGTATCGTTGGTATGCAACGAAAATTCTTTTTTATTTTCGTTTTTCACCATTTTTATTGTTATTCGAAATCATTTTTTATCGTTTTGGGTTGCAGGCCTCTAATAAGGAACTTCAAATAGTTCGCCGTAGCTTACATTTGCAAAAAACCGAAATAACAATTGTAAAAAAAAAATATTTCCGTTGCTTCCCAACAATGGAAACTTCAACCTCATGGATCGCGACAGGACCTCAGATCCTTTCGCAATATTTTTTTCCGACTGTTAACTACCTTCTGGGGATCGCAATTCATTCGCATTACTTTCGCTTCTTTCGTATCCAGAAAAAGTGTAATGTCAACTTTTTTATTTTCGTTTTCAAAGTGAATAATGTTCTCCGAGCAAATGCTCGCCCAATCGTTCCGAATTAAGCGAATTGGGCGAAAGATTTCAAAGTTTATCCGGCCGAAACGAGAAGAAACTCAGCGAATATCTACGTAGAATATTGCGGCCCGATTGTTGATGCATGAATAACGATCAGGCAAAAGTTTGACAGCCTTAACCCAACACAACTGAGGGTCGATATAGAATATTGCAGTCTGATTGTTAACGCGTAAATAGTACAGTGGGGGGTAAAAGAATGGAATGGAATACCTTGCAGTCTGACGATCACCGGTCTCTTCATTCCTAAGCTCTTTGCCGCTCCGACAATTCCTCGCGCAATTGTTGCGCAATTTACGATACCTCCGAATATGTTGACAAAAATAGCCTTCGCCTTGGGATCTGAAATTACGAAAAAGTTTACGCGATAAAGCGGATTTTCGAACGCGAGCGCGTAGTGACGAAGTGATGCGATTTTTTTTACCGCGAAATGAAATACTCGTTTCTATTTTTTGTTTGTACACGAGCCCGTGGAAATTTTACCTTCGGCGACTATTCGGAAAGCTTGAAAAACTTGATCCTCCGTGACGCTGCCGCCTACGTCCAAGAAATTTGCCGGTTCCCCGCCGTTCAGCTTTATAATGTCCATGGTGGCCATTGCCAGTCCGGCGCCGTTTACTGCGGAAAAATGCGCTCACGTTTCATTCATCGCGTAACAATTGGCAACAATTTACATAATGTAAAGAAAAAAAATGCATCCGTAATTCAAACACGACGAGATAAAAAAAAATCTATTATTAATATAAACAAATGTAAAAAAAAAATCGCAACGCCATCGTTTCTGAATCCAATTGCACAACACTGATGCTTTCTTCGTACTTTATTCACGAAAAACGGATCAATTAAAGAAAATTCAACAGTGGTCGTAGAAACACGGGCAAAACCAAACAGAATCTCACTAAACGTCATGTGCTGTTTACGTTATAATACAATGTCCCCTCTAGCGGGAGAAATTGGCAGTAAGGTTCTCTATTGAGGGAGTTATGGGCGCTTGTAAAAAGGCTCCGTAAACCAGAGAGATTTAAACGCGTTTTTCTCAAAATAACTTGTTCAAGATCGGTGACCGCGATATCTCAATAATCACTGCACGGATGAACTTCAATTTTTACAAGTTTCTTTAACATATCGATGCAAACTTTTACAAGCTTCTTTTACACATCGATGCATGCACCGATCAACTTCGACTGTTGCGAGCTTCTGTTACATTTCGATGCACAATTTTTTTTTTCATCAACGAAAATAGAGGGTTCTTTTCATCGAAAATCGATATTTTCACCTTGGACAGCGGTCATTTCTTCGAAAATCATTATTTTATTAAATCCTTCGTCCAAGCACTAGACAATTTTATGCAAAAACTGAATACGTTTGATTTTTTTTGTCAGATCATTTGTTTCCGCGCAGCAGTTGTCATCGCGAAGGAAGTTTTTTAAACAGCGGTCTGCACAAATCATTGTTATCTACTACATTTATCAATATCTTTTAATACAAAATTTGGAAAAGTTACTTAAACCCATACTCTTTAATGTGAAACAAAAAAAAAACAATAATTGAAGACCTGCATACGTTTTCCCAGAAAAAGCTGACGAAAATGATTTTTTTCGGCCACGGCTAGGTGTAACCCGTTCATTTTTGGTTGTAAGGCGTTTAGTGATATTCGACTATTTTTTTTACCGATTTATTGGGGGTTTCACAAAAGTACTGATTTACTAGCGGTATTTCAGTTTTTTTTTATTTTCCTTATTTACTGTCCTTTTTTACTCATGATTTTCTTTTTGTCGTTGACTAATATTTTGCTGGTACTTGTGATAATAAATATTAATAATAGACTATAAATGCCTTTATTGTAGTTTTTGTCGTTGCATTCATAGTCTATCATTAATATTTCTGATTACAAGCATTGATAATGAAATACGAATACGATATTTTCATTGTACTGTCGTATCTATCGTGTATTCTTTTCTATTGTTCATAATTTATTGATTTTATAGCTTACGGTAAAATTGAAAATTTGTCGACAAAGACTATCAATATTTTTTAGAGTTTTCAGTTTTAATTACTTACAATTGCATGTTTAATGTGCATTTGAATGCATATCAGATTTGAATTTAAGTATGTGCTGGAAACAAAGCTAGTCATCGCCATAATTATTATACAGAATTCAAGTATATTGAGATGTTGAATAAGTTCTCGCCGTTTTTTCGTGAAAATGAATGCTGTATTTTTTAAAAAATCGCTTCTGATGCGTTAAAACGTATCGAAACTGTTCTGTGATCAACTCCTAATGAGTCTGCAAGTTCAGCCAGCGTCTGACATGAGTCTTTACGAAGTAATGCCTCCAATTCAACACATCGAATTCATTTTTTTTGAAGCGTCTAAACCTCTGCATTTTATTTGCGACAGAGCATGGTCGCCGTAAGTCTCAACAAGAATTCTATGTGCTTCGCTGCACATTTTTTTAAAGTAAAGTACTTTAGTAGTAGTAGTTTAATTGATTAGTAGTAGTAATAGTAGAATTTCCTGGAAATACTCTTTTTCGCACGAAATTTCAGATATTTAGCACTATGAAAAAAAAAACTTGTTTACACTTCGGCGAAATGACATGCACCGAATTTCAAGCTTGTTTATAGTACTTCTGTATAGATGTGTTACCATCTTAACGAACACGCACGCAGTTGTGGTAACGCCATCTGTTGAAAAACAGCAAGAACTTATTCAACGGCCTAATAAGAAAACTGATACGAAGAAAACTTTCGAAAAGAAAACATGGTAATTCTTCAGATAAGTGACTATTCCGAAAAATGAGCCAGGAATTATTTTTTGGCTATTTTCTCATTTATTGGGCTACATATGATGAACTTCAGTCGTGGGGGAGCTGAAATTCACACCCCTCCCCTCCTCCCTAAAACGTTAAGGGGTTTTGTAGTTCACAGAAACACGCGATAAAACAGGGCATTTAACATTTCGACGCCTATTTGTTTGAATTGGGGTCTTGGACATTTTAACCCAAACAAAGGCAATGAGTCATATTTTATCGGAGAAATCGGTTAATATTTTTCGTAAAAGTCACTTGTCTAAAGAATAACCGAAACTATACTTTTAAGAAAAGCTCATCAATCGACACTCCTGTCTTGATTACGCAAATAATGAAGAAAGATTGTCGTCACATTCTTCGACTAAAGAACCAACCTAAGCAAGCGATGTTTCCGTCCATGCTAATGTAATTCAAGTTGTACTTCGAGGCGGCTACCTCAGCCGGATCTTTCTCCGTCAAATCTTCCATGTCGAAGATGTCCCGCTGACGAAATTGTGCGTTATCGTCGAAGGAAATTTTCGCATCGACCGCGACGACCTGTTTGTCCTCGGTCTCCACAAGTGGATTTATCTCAATCTGCAAAGCGTCTATGTCGACGAACAATCGCCAAAGATTTTTCAGCTCGTGGACCGCTTTCTCGTGTACGTCAGTCTCCGTGAAACCCAAAAACGTCGCGACTTCGGTCGCGATCTTGTCGTCGATGCCGTAATATATGTCCAGCGGAATAGTCTTGATGGCTTCGGGATTTTTTTCGGCAACCGCCTCGATGTCCATACCACCCGCGGGCGACGCTATCAACACGGGACCGTTGTACTGGCGGTCCATCAGTATGCAGACGTACGTTTCCCTCTTTATGGTGACGGACTCGGCTATCATCACTTTTTGAACGAGTATCCCGTCCTTGTGGGTCTGTTTCGTTATGAGACGATGGCCCAGCATGTTCTTTACGATGTCCAGGACCGCTTTTGGACTGAAGAAACGTTGAACAAGCGTTAGCAATCAAATTTCTTATTTATTATTTTTCTTTTTTTATTCTTGTTGTCGTTGGAAGTATTTTCTCGACAGTTTATGACGTGGATTCCTTATAAGGATAAGGAAAAACCGTCGAGCCATTTAGGTAACCCGAAATCGGCGAAAAACTATTTTGGCAGTTTGTAGAAATTCATTTACGAGTTGAAGAACTTTTGATATTCAATTTGAAGAAATGAGTTTTCTATTTACATAACTTAACCTTCGATTCAAAGTAATTTTTATTTTTCATAACTTCAATGATCAGAACTTCCATATCCATATTAAATTAAATTACATGATATTCCATGCAATTTAATTTCATAATGTAATGTTTATTTATCAATATTAACAGGAGAGTAATAGTATTGAGTGAGATTGAAAAAGGATTTATGACAAGAGTTAAGATGCATAACCTTTGTATTATTCGATTATAGCCTTTTTATTTAAAAGAAAAAGCTTCATGGACGGAGAATAAATAGAATTGAGTAATACAGTGAAACTTTAGTTATACGTTTTTCAAGGAGTACATCAGATATGACGTATAAATGAGAATAACGTAGAAGTGAAATACAGTATGTATCTAAAACTCTTTAACATTTGAAAATGTCAATGAGTGAATAATTGAGTAATGAGCCAACTCAAGTTTTCTGATTTCCGTTTTGAGCGTTTATTTAACACTAGCGTTTGTAACACTAAGCTTTGACGTGTTAGACTAATAAATAACAGACAGGTTCGTATTGATACGAGGTATGTAATTACCGCACATGCATACATAGTCGAGATCAGAAACATCAAAACATCAAAACATCAAACAAAACGTCAACACGCAGTCCCATGAAATTTTCTCCGGCGAGAGAATATCACGTATGATTAACGTATAACTGAGAAAAAACTAACCTCAAAACCGACACTGGGGAATAAAATTAATATCGTATAAGCGCGAAAAACTCATAAGTGAAAAACGTAGGAATGAAACTTATTACCATCTTTATGAACGGATTCTGCCAGGGCTAGAGATCTTTGACGTATAAATGATAAAAACGCATAAGAGCAAAACGGATCAATGAGGTTTCACTGTAGTTAACTGTTGAGCAATAATATTTTAATAGTGTTTTAGTACTATTAAATACTAATATGATCAAGTGAATACTTTAGTACTATCACTTAAAAGATAGTACTTTAAAAAGTATCAGATAAGCATATACTAACATAAAAAAAAGAATCTGAAGAACATAGGAGTAAGATAAAATGTACTATAGGGGTAAAAATGCCTAACCATTTGGATGATTCGATTATTAACGCTTTTAAAAGAAAACCTTTACGAAAGAAGAATTAATAGTCGAGGAACAGCTGACAGTGAAGAGAAAGAATATTTTTTTTCTACATTTTTTTGAGTTTTTATTCCACCTATACAAGTTCCTCCCTGTTTTTACGTTCCCACCTCATTCCACTTTTATTTTCCGGTGAAATAGTATTTCAAGAAGCATCAGAGAAAAATAACAAAGGAATTTTTTTTTCGATGCAGTTTTTGTTATCACCACAAATAGATTTTTGTTTATCAACAAAAATACATTTTTTTATCAACAAAAATAGATTTTTTTTACAAAAAATTGATACCTTCAATTTGGACAGTGGCCATTTAAAAAAAGTCAATATCCGATTCAATGGTTCATCTAAGCACTAAACAAATTTATGCAGAAGCTAAATGCGTTTTATTTTATTAATTCACATGATTCGTTTCCGAGCAGCAGTGGTCATTGTATCTACCACATTTATAAATATTGTTCGATATAAATAATATGAAAAATACTTAAGAGCGTACTCTTCAATGTAAAAAAAAATTTGATAACCTGTACATGTTTTTCCAGAAAAAATGTACGAAAAATATCTTTGTTTTCCAGCCACAAGCGGTGGCCAGTTGAGACTAAACAACCATTTGCATCTTTAAATCATTGCTATATCATGAAAAAAATGTCTCAAACAAAGACACTGTACCAAGATTAATGAAGCTTCATTTTTAATGTCCCTGGGCCAAGTTCTAAGAGTCAAACTTGAATTGGACCGTCATTTTCAATAATAAGCTGGAGCCAAAAGTGTCCGCAATGAAAAATCAGCAAATGACAAATTTCTACTCACTCCTTGGTGAGGTGGACGCCTCCTTTGAAGCCATTGTCGAACCATCCTTTGCCTCGTCCTCCGGCCAATACCTGTGCCTTGACGACATACTCGTCAACATCTGAGGATCCCCGTCGTTCACCGATTCCCGTCAAAGAAAGAGCGAGAGAGAGAAAAGATGAAAAACGAAATCGTAAGGCTATTGCCCTAGTGATATTCATATACTCACGAAATTTGTCGAGAGCTGAGGGGGCTTTGTTGAGATCGTCGACGATCGTGAAATTTTGTACCGAAACGCCACAATCCTTGAGCAACTCCTTGCTCTGATACTCGAGAAGATTCAATTTGCGCGACGGTACGATACTCGCACGCGTCAAGTTTTTCAATTCATTGGCATGGCTTAGAAGCCTTCTCGATAGCAGAGCCGACATGGTTAACCCAACTTTTCGGAAAAATTACAACTCCGAGATGAGTGAGAATAACATACGCAACTTAGGTCAAAGTCCCTGCGATTATACGTGCAGTAACGAGGGGAAAAAAAGATAAGCCGTGAATCGAAACGCAGTGCTGGGTCGAAAGTTTACTTTCCTTTATCGGTGTTACTTGTTTTTCTTTTATTATCGCGATTTAAATTCCGAGCCGGCAGAACGAGTTTCTTGGGAGGTTTGAGCAAAGCAGTCCTTAAAGACACGAATACGTCCGCGAAATAGTGAAAGGTAAAGTTTTCGGTAGGACGGCGTTGCTGTCGATGTGGACCTATATGCTACATGTGCGTTTTCCAACTACGACACAGTGCGACACAGTGTACGTATTTCTGGCATCAGGAACCAATGCGGGCAAGGAGATACACCGGAAATATGCGCACTGTGTCGCAGTTGGAAAACACACTGCGAATATTGTTTTTACACGTACGTAATTCTTAAGGAGGTTTAAGGGTTAGCCACGATCCAAGGTTAAATTTGAAAAGAAAACTATGTTGTTGCCTAGACTATACTGAGCGAGACTTGACGAAATTTTGAAAAAAAATTCACCACAAATTACCAGATATAAAAAAACTTAAGGTAGTCCTATCGCTCCACACTAGTCATACCACTGATCATAATTGAGACCTGTACAATTTACATTTTTAACACATGCAAAAAAATAATTTGCAATAACTAAAATTGTCCACTTGTAAACTGTTCAATGAATGTTCATATTTAATCAGAAAAATGAAAAAATAGGTGTTCCAACGATCCGCGTAGTATCTCTAGGTTGGATATTTGGCAACATTGGTTCTATCTCCGTCGCTTTTTACTCATTCGGTCAAGTTTAACCTCCATGCTTTTCAACGTAGATCATGGTCGATCTGTCGAAACAATGTCAGGTGCGGGAGATGTAAAGCATTGTATTCGGGCCACGACTGGTAAAAAAACGTGGAAAATTTTAGTCGGCAAAATATGTCGGTTAAAAATGAAATATGTGTGGAAATTCGAATGAGTGAGATGGGGGCAGCCCCCGGGCACTGCTGGGTTTACCGTGTCCCCGTTATTGTCGCCACGTAAACTAACCCATCATGCGACGCTAGTAGCCGCCCGCATGACCCCCACTCCAGTCGCGCAGCGTCTGCATAATTTGCATTCGACGAGTTTGGATAATTCATTATTTAGATTAGAATTTAAAAGTATATGTGTATATGGGGAGGGTTGCAATATTTACACTTGTTGAAATATGATGTATTATAAAAATATTTATTGAACGAAATAAACAGATAACATTATTATTTTTTTAATAATGGACTAGTCACGTTGTACAATGTTTGGCAATTTTTTTCTTTTCGAGATTGTTTTTTTTTCTTCTGCGTTGAGACGTGCAGAATATTGCTGCATCCGCTTCTGGATCTTTTGGTACATTAAAAAATGTGATTTTTCCTCGTTTGATTGATAACCTGACGTGCAGCCAAGGACCACGCAGGCAGGCATTATTAAATATAAGCACACAACCACAAAAATTGTATTTTATTTTATCACTACACTAAAATTGTTTATTATTTTATCACTTTGTAACACCACACTACGATTTTTTTATTTGAGAACAACGACAGATCGAGAAAACGCAAAAAAATATCCACTTGGTCCACGCGACGAAAAAGATGACGAAATAATACGGAGAATCGCTTTGCGGAGTGGGGTCATGCGGGCGACTACTAGCGCCGCATGATGGGTTAGCTACGTGGCGACAATAACAGGGACACGTTACGTTGAGAGAATTTATCCCAGTGTCAGCCCCCTGGATGGGGGTTACGACACAGTCAGCTGTTGCCTTACTGTCACTTTTTTTTTATCGTAGCAAGTGGTAATAAATCCAATACCGGAAGTTCAAATTAAACTTGATATTATATGAAAATTAGGTCTGTAAGCGTATGTTTTCTGAGAGCATTGGATTACAAGTGTTAAGTATATAAATCTCTTTATTTTTAAGAATCTGACGGATTCTCACTATTGTATACACTGTGTTGTTTGTAGCGACCGGAAATTGGGTTTTTGTTAGTCGTCTCGGGATTCCTTCCCAAAAGTATGCAATTTTTATATTTTTTTCCTCTGTAATAAGGTCGATAACCGACCCTGAAATTTTACAGAGACGGTCGTTAATATATTTAGTGAAGCTCAAAAAAAAATTATGAAAATCCTACGAATTGAAGCCTGTCGATAGGACTACCTTAATGTGTATAATTTTAAGTGCGATTAGATGGACAAGGCGCTCACGCTACGGCTGATGTAATTATTTTAGCTATTTAGCATCAAGATAAAATATTTATAACACTAAATTAGCGCAAACTAAACCTTTGTAAACATTTAGAAAAAGAAACCCCCATCTTGCTCATCGTAAACAACATACATATTCAATATTGAACCATCAAGGTTTGATGAAAGATTACGAATCTTGGCTGGCCAATGGAGAGCATTGTTGCCAACTTCAATGTCTCGTAATAAAATAAATAATCTCGAGACATGAATATTAATAGGCATAATTATAAATGACTCAACATTTCATTCTGAGTTGTAGAGAACATTCGCGGACGCAGTTTTTCGTAATAATCATCGATAATGTTATACTTTTTCAAGTTGGTAGTAACACAAAAGTTTCTCTTATCTACTTAATAAAAATATAAAAATGCATAATTTTGCTCTTGAATTATATATTTCTGAAAAATTAGCATCTGAAGAATAAATCTATACCTCATATGCTTTTTTTTGAGGATCATTGAAAAGAACTTTGTAACCGTCGTTTGATTCAACTGGACCGCTTCAACCTCCTCCCGTTTCTTGGCTGCAAGAGTGGAGATGAAAATACAACGAGTTTAAGCCAGGTCCGCCAGGCTGCCATCTCGTGCGAATAAAATTTCATGAAAAAATAAATAACTATTTGGCAATATCTAACTCATAATGTAGTTGAAAAATATTTCTAAGCCGGGAAATGATATTAATAGCTATCATTCTTGCAATTAAACATAAATATATTGGAATTTTATTCAAGGAAAAATAACCGATAGACTTGGCAACAGCGGCCGTTTCTGCCGTTGGCACGACTGACTATTGCTAAAGCGTCGTCAGCGTTTTGTAAAGAGTTTTTTGACCGACAAAGTCGAGAAAACGTTAAAAATGTCGAGCGGACAAATAAATACATTTTATTATAAAGTTCAAATGCTGTAATACTATGAGTTTTAAACACACGCAGATTTTTAAATACCCGCCAGTTAATGCTTGACTGAGTGCATGGATCACTCGGCAGAGCCAGTTGTAACGCTGTGTTGCCACGTTTAACCTACAAGTTTGGTTTATGTCCGAAAAGAAACCCCTCGAGCTCAAAATTCCCATCTTTTTCGTGTATTATTAATGAACGAAAGTAGAAAAACTGCTCAATTTGTTGACACGACATTCCCAACACTATAATCACGGTTTGCGCAGTTTTTCATTGAAATAAAAGTATTATTTTAGCCCCTACAGCCTTGCGTACAGTAAATTGAGAAAGGTTCAACTTGAACATTCAAGATCTCCAAAACTATAGTATACAAAGAATTAATTTTTGTCCTTAATGCATCCTACATTAATCTCTTGGTGACATGAATTTCAATCGTTTATAAGTATTTCGACTTTGGCCTCGAGACTCCTTAATTTTATTGATATCAAGTCATCGAAATATATTTGCTTCTATTGATTTATTATCGTGAACATTTATTATTTATTACGATAATTTTATTACATAATTGGTCTGTAAAATTCCTTGATGCGTATTTATTCCATGTGAACGTGAATGTGGATATTCTTTGCGTTTTCGGATAAACGATTCTATTGCAAAAACCTTTTTTAAGGTTCTGAGAGTCACTTGCAGGTTCCGAGGGGTGATTCTATTTTTCAGAGCACACTTTTTACAAGCAACGTCTGAACTTATATTTATACATTGTAGCTATATAACAAAAATAACTCTTAATATTGCTCGGTTTATTATTTTCAAAGATACGTACAACCCGGAAAGGAAAAATCTTGTGGAGCGACTACAAACTTGCCTTGATGGCCTAAGGAGTAATTTTCGCAGCCAAAAACCACTATTTTTAAGACTTTATCTTTAGGTGTCTTATGGAATGACAATTTACTTTTATTATCCGTCTTAGACCCTAAAAACAGCAGAATCTCGAGTAATTTTTCGTTTTTTAAATTTTGTCCCCTCTCATGAATGTATTTCGACAAAGTTTCCCATACTAGTGGAGCTTCCTTTTGGGGGGCTCGCGAATAGACTGGTTTTTTCCTTTATTTTTACCATATTATTTACGATATTTTCGAATCACACGATCCTATACTCTAAGGCCAGTGACATGACCGTCGCGTAACGCGTGGCACTGCTGTCGCGTGTCTCGATTGTCCGCGCGAACCGGAAGTCCGTGAGAACCGACGAGTAGCTCCCTCCAGCGAAACTACACAGCAGCTGAATCGATTTGTTCTTTCTAGCAGAGTTTTTTCGATTCATCGGAACTCGGCGCATAAGTGTCGCCCGTGCGAATCCGCGATTACTCCGCCAGTTTGCTTCGCGCATTTCTCTCCGCGTAATAATCGCTCGATTTTCGTATTGTGATGTGAGTATATATATATACATACCGATATATATGTATATATAGAAAGACATATACATAGCGTCGTCTCCGTTCAAACGAATTAGCCGGAAATCGTGAATATAAATGCAAAAAAAAGAATTGCGAAGTATTTTGTCCTCTCGGTCTTCGGGCAAAAGTTTGGAATTGCCCGGAAGAAAGTCGGCGAATCTGTACATACCGTACACCTCTCATCCGGCACTTCTCATCAAAACAACTCTGAGCTTCGTCCCTCTCTAAACCTTCCCCCCTCCCTTCCCACCTCACGTAATCTCCACACGGAAAACCACCGTTCTAACCGTGTTTTCGACGAAGCCAAAAAAAAAGTCCCCCCGACACTCGTTCCTCCGTTTTGATCAATCGAGACTACGTATACGCGGCGATCTCGAAATCTTTCGTCACCCGGAGACAAAGTAACTCGACAAAGCCCCCTGTAAGATACTCGCTCACGAGAAAACGACGAAAAAAAACGATCGTTCTCGATTCTCCCTCCTTACACATGCTCTCGTATTCCGTCGCGACGTTAACCTCCAAATCTTCCGGATGCGACTCCTGAACGTTCCCGACATCTGCTTTGTTTTTTTTGTTCTTTGCTCATTGACAACAGGACTCCCGAGTAGCGAGACGCGATGTCGGTTCACTACAAGTTCAAGTCCACCTTGGATTACGACACGGTATCCTTCGACGGACTTCACATCTCCGTCGCCGATCTCAAGAAAGCGATTTTTCATCAGAAACGAATAGGCAAGAACACAGACTTCGATCTCCAGATCACAAACGCCCAGACCAAGGAAGGTGAGCGTGCGCATCAAGTTTCTTTTTTTTTTCAGCAGTATGTCTTGACGGGTACTTTTTCAATGTTTCTTCGGGTACTTGGACAGTGCTCGGAAGCACTCCTTCAATCGAGTAGCGTAGTAGTCACCCGAGCAACTGAAGAATTAATTTCAGTTGCGTTTTTTCTCTCAATGACGTTTACGAAATGGTGTTTGTTGAACGATATTGTAGTTTGCATTGTTGGAATACTACATGACTCGGTTTACCACTTGCAATTTTTTTGCCAGTTCAAAGCAACGCTAAACTTCTTTTGGAATTCTCAATAACCTAACTATCGATAATTGGGATAACAATAAAAATGGAGAAAAAGGAAATAAAAAAGAATTCCAACAATGCTAAGCAGCAGCATTTTGTTAAGATACTCCTTTCACAAACACAAATATTTAACAATTGACTGATCTTCGTTTACGTTGAAGTAAAAGTACATTCGGTTTACTGGTCAAGCTCCAAGCCAAGTTACCGAAGTATTAACAAAGAATTACGACTCTGAGAAGCGTCTAATTTATATGGTACTTCATGGAGATGACAAGCCAGTCACGTTTTTTTCCTAATAATTTATATACTAAATGACTTTAGTGCCTGATGTTAACTGCTGTACGCGTGTGAGAAATTCTACAGATTTTGTAGCGCCAACAACAACCAGGGGTCATCGAGAGTTTGAAGAAAATATTGATAATAAAACTTGGAAAAATGTGACTAGCAGAAGAATTTTTGTAGCTGCAAGTTTACGGAAAACATGTGTAAATCTACTAAGTTAGCGCAACCTTTTCTATTCCAGTTTATTGTGGGTACAGTCGAAGCTCGAAATGACGAATATTTGTCCATTTGCTTCCGATAGACACCTGAAACCTTGATACAACACCATAATAATATACATTATGCTCTGATTGCTAATGGCTTGTAAAAAATGCTCTAATTTAACCCTTTCTTAAAAAAATATCCCTATATTTGAAGTACTGATATATTTTTTAAATAACATTCTAACGAACATGATCTCGATATAACGAAACTTCAATATAATGAAAACTCGATATAACAAGCTTCCCTAGAGATTCGTTAGATCAAGGTTCTACTATATTATAATTGATTGTGGCTTATTTTTTATTAAGCGCCGCTTTGATTCACCGATGATTCAGAACAGGCTTTCTTATACCTCTACAAAATACAGCAATCAATTTTTGTGGCTTGGCGCTGAAGCCTACGACTCTCGTAGCCTAAAATCGCCACAAGAATTTCGGGCGATTCGAAACAATTTGTTTTGCGCCGTGTTCCAAGGATGCTAACTTCATCGTGTGTTGAGAGTCCGTACTTCGGATTGGGTCTAGACTCCGATTGCGGCTATGTATAATCGCCTGTGGAGACACACTCGTACACTAAATTATTCTCTCTGCCAATCAATGTACAACTTTACCAACGTTCATCAACATTTTATCCTTTCGAACGTGTGACGAAACAAGACACCATTGTTTCCCCCGTATGAATAATTATCCCTCTGCTGTGCGGTATTGTCTTATGGAAATATATCGACGCGTTTTACTCGTGACGTGGAAACAACGGGCAAGCATGGGATTCCTTAGACTTGTTACTATTGATCTGTTACAACCATGGTGACGCTGATATAAAAATGAACATTTCACAAAAAGCCATTCCAGCTTTTTTCGCCCACTGGAAACTTTAGTAAGCTCCGTCAACAAATCATACCTTACTTTGCATTATGGAGCGCAATGGAAATATTTTTCTTTTCCAATTGTCTATTCTCAGACCAAGCTACGGCAAAGGTTTTTTTGAGCCTCTCATTAGAGATCTACGAGTTAAATTTATCAAGAATGATATTAGATAACAATGAAAATGGATCAAAAAGGAAAATAGACAGAACATTTCATTGCATTCCAACGATGCAAACTTCAACGACATTCGAAAAACGCATTCTCAATGAGTGCTAAACCTTTTTATACTCTCGATGACGAGAAATTTCCTGCTTTGCCACAGATTACACGGACGACAATGCCCTCATCGCTAAGAATACAAGTTTGATAGTGGCTCGAGTACCGCTGACGGTGCAGCAAAAAAGATCATGGGATCGAAACGAACAACCCGCCTTTGCCAACTCCAAAGAAGAATCCAATATGGGCAGATCGGTGGATCTTACGCGTTTGGACGGCTCGGAAGACGACAAAATTCGAGCTATGATGACTCAGTCTACACAGGACTACGATCCATCAAAGTACGACATTTGAATTTGTTCGCTTGTGCTTGATAAAAAATATATATCGAGGATAATAATCTTTTTATCGTGACTCCTGTATCCCTTAAGCTATTCAGTCATCATCATTGATATTATTGATTTATCGATGATCAATATTGTTTATTTCCATAGATAGTTGTATTATTGCTGTTGTCCAATTTTATTTATTTTTATTAAGTATCAAGGAACGCCGATCAAAAAAATATGTTTCCAGTACAAACTTTTATAACTCCTTCTCTCCCTTTAGACGTTGATTTTCAAAAAAATGAGAAATACGTGCTTAACTGTTTATGTTTCGAAGTACTTTTACAAAGTTTTGAGTCAATAGAACCATTAAATAATGTTTTTCCATGTAAACTTTGAACCCCCTTATAGTACCTTTAGGGGTTGAATTTAAAAAATCCCTTCCTAGTGAGCCTCTGCATTATAAAATTACTGACCGAATTTTATATTCATTGCTTCAGCCAAATTTCACGTCTTAAATTTAAAAAATGACGGATTTCCCGTATGACTATTTCATTCGTTTTTCACCCCTGTTTGGATTGTTTCCCCAAAAATTCTGGAACGTCATTTTCTTTATGCGTAACCAAGAGCCTAGATACCAATATACATGTCTTTAACTTCAAGAATAACGGGACTCCCGTACAAACTTTCATCCCCTATTTCACCCCTTCAAGGGTCTATTTAAAAAAAATGATGAACCACGTATTGATCCATTTCCAATCGAAAGTCCGAATACAAATGTTCACATCTCTAAGTTCAGAGGTTTCAAAATTCCATGCAACAGTTATTCAGCATCTTCACCCCCTTAAGGGATGAATTCACAAAAATTCTTTCTGCATGGGTGCTTCGTCACGAAAGGAACCTGTTGTCCAAATTTCATGCTTCCATAGCTTCAGTACTTGCGGCTCGGCCATGACGAGTCAGTCAGGACTTGTTTTTTAAATATATCGGGATGTTGAACAAGTTCTCGTCGTCTTTTCGTGGCAATTAACCCTCAGAGTACGGACTGGGTTGGCATAACCCGAGCGAATTTTAAAGGAAGCGCCATTTTGGAAGTAGTCGTTTATATTCTCAACTATAACCGTTTTTAATTGAAAAGAACTATCACAAATCTGATAGAACCATCGCATTTCTGAGAAATATTCTGATCGATTGAAAAAAAAAGTTTTAATTGATTAATTACAGCCCAATATACAGTCGATCAAAGTTGCCGCGTTAGGATAACCCATGCCCGTAAGAACCGTTACATTTTTATAGTCCGTAACAGGAAGGTTAATGCTTTGTTTGAAAAAAAAAAATCATTGCTTTCAAGCGTTTCGAAGCTGTTGTGTAATCAATTACCAATGATTCTGCAAGTTCAGCTAGCGTCTGACATGAGACTTCATGAAGTAATGCCTCCAATTTAACACATCAAAATCATTATTTTTAAAGCGTCTAAACCAATCTCTGCATGTTGTTTCCAAAGCACGGTTGCGGTAAGTCCCAACGAGAATTCTGCGTGCTTTAGCTGCAAATTAAAAAAAAAAATTACGTAGTGCAGTAAAATTCCCCACAAATACTCTTTTTTGGTACAAAATTTCATGTGCTTAACACTATGGAAAAGAAAGTTGTTAACACTTCGACGAAATGACATACACTGAATTTCAAGCTTGCTCATAGTGCTTCTTTACAGACGTCAAATTACACGCACGGAGTTCTGGTAACGCCATCTGTTAGAAAACAGTGAGAACTTGTTCAACGTCCCAATATAAATACTATTATCATTCATTTATGATTATTTGGTATTTATTTATTGTGCGTTGCGACATACTTTGCGCTCCAACGACGAACAAAACCCAAATCGATTGGAATTTTCGTGCAAAAAAGAAGTCCTCGTTTTTCACAGCTACATGAAGATACGAGGTGCTAATCAAACCGGCGAGGTACCACCGAACTATCGATGCTACAAATGTCACCAGCCGGGCCACTGGATAAAAAACTGTCCGTCCGGCGTCGACAGGGAGCCCATAGAGATTAAGAAGAGCACGGGTATACCGAGAAGTTTCATGGTACCCGTGGAAGGTCCCCTGGTACCTGGAGCTATGATGACGCCTACCGGACAATACGCGGTGCCCGCTATCGATCAGTGAGTCGCCGAATTCACTTTTATCGGCTGAACGATGCTCCGTGATGTCAGACAACTCCAGCAACCTCGACTTTCGTATCGTTTTTCATTGTTTCTCATTTTTATTCTTTTCTCTACAGTCAAGCTTACAAAGAGGGCAAAAAGGAACGTCCTCCGTTTGCTCAAGATCCAGAGCCGGTCGTCGAAAAACCTGAAATACCGGAAGATCTGTTGTGCAACATTTGCAAAGATTTGCACACCGACGCCGTTATGATACCATGCTGCGGCAACACATTCTGCGACGAGTGTGAGTATTCGTGACAAATTGTTCTCAATTCTCGGTTCTACTCGACGTCAGGCTAGCCACGCGTCGAATGAAATGGACGCGCCGCCAGATCGGTGGAAGTTCCCGTCGATTAATAAAACGGTCTGCAAGTCGGCCCAAAGATACCAGTAAATTAGCAAAACGCCCTATGAAGAAATACAAATCAGTAAAACAAACAATACATTGGTATAAAAAAACAGTGGATCATAAAAGTGAAGGCGAATCCGTAGAAATGCACATAAGTCAGCTGAAATCATGAAACGAGCAGTATAACGGCAAAATAGTTAAAATAACAGTAAAGCAGTTTAAAAAGTCAGTAAAAATATCAAAGCTGATTAGAAAAATGACGAGAAATCAGTAAAATATTAGTGACTCACTAAAAACGTCAGTAAATTAGTTTTAAAAAAGCAGAAAATAAGGAAAAAATTGAAAAATCATAAATACCGCTAGTAAATGAGTATCTTTATAAAAATTTCAATAAATCAGTAAAAAAAGAATCGAACGTCAGTCAAAAGGATAAAAAAAAACAACTAACGATACATCAATAGGGTTTTTTACTCAACGTAAGAAAAATACTAAGAATGTATATAGATAAGGTATTTTTCGCAATAAGCAATCGAATAATGTTGGTTTTTATTTATAAAAACACAAAATAAGGTTTATAATTCATTTTGAAAACAATATTATCTTTAATATACTCTCTAACCTGTGAAAGAAAGCGTCAAAAACTGTATATTCTCGTTCGTCACACTTAATAGCAATTTTTCAAATAATTATCTGTACTTAAAAAAAGAACAAATGAGTTTTTTTTCGGACTATGACTTTGGATCTCTCCTCCCAAGTTTTAACCAAGTCTTCCTCATATTTATATCAATGGCATTTTGATCCACAACTTTCCCGGTGTTTTTACACTAGTATTCTTAGATTTAGGAACAACACACCAATGATAGGGATTGTAACTCACTTTTAACCAAAAAAATTTACGTATTCACTATTGGCACAGCGTCGATGTTTACTATGCAAGGAACGTCACGAACCCAAGCAGCATGGGGGCTCGCGTTTCCGCGCAGAAATTTGAAATGTAAAATGTAAATGCATTTTTATGGCACTTATCGATTTCATAAAAAAGAAATGAAAATTCTACTCGTTTATTACCACCAAAGGATCAAATTGAGAAACCTTTCAAGAGAAATGTGTAATACCCAATTGATCGGTTAAATTTGGCTCGTAGCCGGAAAGAAGCGGAATTTATGTAAATTTTTTCTTGCAAAACTTGTGCAAGTGTGTAAATTATTTTTTTTTACATTAAAGTAATTACGTGTAAAAAAAGTTTACAATACATACATTTTACATTTACATTTTTACATTTTACAATTACATTATCTTTTACAATTTAAAATTGAAATATATATATATAAACGTGGTAGATACAATGGTTCGTGAAAATCGCCATTTGGAAAACGTCCATCGCGTCGACCACTGCTGCTCAAAAAAAAGTAATCCGAAATAAAAAAAACGAAACAAATTTAGTTTTCGCCCAAAATCAGCTAGTGCTTGCACGAAGGGATAAAATATTGATTTTTGGAAAAATATGCCGCAGTCCGAAGTGAAAGTATTGATTTTCGGTGAAAAAAAAAACGTTCTATTTTCACCGATAAACAAAGGCTATAAGAAAAAAATCCTTCGTTCAACCACCGCTTTATGATATGGAAAAGAACTCCGTAAAATTTAAATTTGATCGCTGCCGTGATTTTTGGGATCTCGCGGTCGTCGATTTTGAAAAAATATTTTTGAAAAAAAACGCGCGTAAAGTTCGCCGCTTTGCGGAACCTTCCTATAATCGCCCACACGCTCTCATTTTTAAACGGACCGACATAAATTGCTCGGAGAATATTTTTGAAATGTTATATTTTGAGAATCCGTCGATAACCAACGATTTTAACTAGGTACACGCCCTCAATAAAAAGCAGATGATTTAGCAGAATTCACTGCATTAGCCCTCCGTTGACACACTTATATTTGGCCACGATTTTGACACATTGGGTCAATTCGACCGGGATAGAACTTCATCCACTTGCCATTAATAATCCACCGGTCGCTTTTTATCGATAAAATCGGGTATAGATTTTAAACGTTTCTCAATACGCCTGCGTAGTTGAAATTCGGAAAGTATAAAATATAATTGTTGTATAAAAATCATTAAAAATGTTGTATTTCGGTCAAGTGAGCATTACATTTCAAATTCGTCCGTGTCAAAATGATCCAGTGTGTCAACGTAGGGTTAGTAAAATACCGATAATAAAAAAAATGCCAGTAAATGATTTTTCAAAAAGCCCCAATTCAGCAAACACACCGGCAGCCAATTTCTTTTTCTTCCTTTTTGTATTTTCAATTACTTTGCTCGACGTTTCGATTAATTTCGACGATTGCCATTCGATGTCAGGCATACGAACATTTTTGCTCGAATCCGAGGAGCACGAGTGCCCGGACTGCAACGAGAAGGACGTCTCGCCCGAGACCCTGATGCCGAATCGTTTTCTCCGCAACGCCGTGATGAATTTCAAGAACGAGACGGGCTACGTGAAGCGTCAGATTTACAGGCCGGCCCTGCAGTCGAGCCAGCAGCCGCCGTCGCAGCCGAGCTCCGTGAAAACGGAAAAACCGAGGGTCGAGCAACAACAAGCGGCGATCGTTGGCGCGTCGCAGGACAACAATCAAGTCGCCGGAGGAACAGCGGTACTCCAGGTCGGCGCAGACGCGACCGACCACCCAACGGCGACCGACTCACCGGACGATCCAACGAGTTTCGCCGAACCCGCTGTATCGCAGCAGTTCGAAGAACCCGTCGTGACCTCCATTTTAACCGGTAAAGTATCGCTATGACCGACTGACGAGAAAAAAAAGGAATGAAAAAACGAGAGAGGAGAAAAAAACTTTTCGCACGCGTCTTCGAAAAACGAATTTTTGCACGGAAGATTTTTGTTCCAAAGCCGAAGATTTGTCCCAATTTCGCACTCGAATCGATCCCGTTTTCGTCCAAGTTACCCTTCGCACACACACACGCACGACGTTCCCCCAAGTGCGGAGCCGCGAATTGAAAGAACTGCTGCTTTGTACACAAAAAAAGAGAGAGAAAAACGACGATCGCGTCTCCAGGCTCTTACGCAGCTCGTACCAAACTCCCCTTAATGTTTATACGCTCGTGATCGAAGTATGTTGCAAAAATCGTACAAAAATCTTACGCGAATTGTACCGTCGCCCACAAGCGGGCAACAATTTTCTCGCTGTACTTCGTCTCGAATGGGAGTGGCCGATTGCTTTCGGATGGACGTTCGTTTGACGATCTCCTTTATCCTTTATGAATCGCTTTGTTTCCAGACGATAGACGCTCTCGAGATTGAAGACGAAGGAGTTTCTTACTCTAGTCCACCTGAGAACGGAAGCTTTGAAGTGATGTCAAAAAACGTTCTCAGTGCCAGACTACCTGTGCGCCTTTCACGCAAGGTAGTTCTGTAGATTTGGTCGAATCTTAGGAATTGGCTGAAATCTAAGTATGGTGTAGATATGTCCTTCTTGGACTGACGCCCAACAAATCAATTCGATTTACCGTTTGGTTCATGAGATAATTGCAATTGAATATGGGTATTTTTGTACGCGATCCCTATACCTAACACGTAAACCGATTGGAATTTGGCGCATTTCTCTATATAGGTTCCGAACGGATCTTAGGAATCCAAAATAAAAACACGTGTACGACTATGGTGGGAATGATAAAAAAAAGACAAACGTTGACCGTTTAGTTTCGGAGATATCGACTTATGAAAAGTGGTAATTCTATACCACACCGAACTCGGGCCCAACCATCTGCAACGGAATGGCAACAGTGTTCGCTGCAGCCAGCTGATCAGCGCGTGGTCTGGAAACTCGAAGCGTATTTTATTCCGAGTTCTAGTAATTCTGGGACGGATGTCTCTCCCTCTCTCTGCGCGCGCGCGCGCGCGTGTGTGTGTGTGTGTGTAGATATACTATACTTTTTTAGTTATTAGTTTTCACAGCATAACGGTACCGCTTTTTACAACAAACCATCCTCATTACAACCATAACTAAATTATTTTATTTAATTTTGACAGCCTTCGCGAGCTAATTTTTGTTGCTGAACGTTGAGTTTATGGTTATTCTCATCGCGTTTAGCCGCATTTGCTTGACGCATGGCTGCCACAGCTTTCAGTCTTTTAGCAAGCGCGTTTTTTCCTTGTAAACCTTCCTTTGTATCGCATTTGAGTTGATATTTTCACGCTTTTTTTATTATTTATATAAAATATTTCGCGAAAGACGGATCGTAGGGGGCTCAACGCTATGACTGCAGGAAAATCGCGCTGTTAGTATGCGCGAGTATGAGACCTATCTATGCATGAGGTGCGAATGGGTGGGACATGTAGAGGGTACGAGCTCTGTCAAATATTTACAACCAACAGCATCGTATAGGCATTGGATGTTACTATACGCTTCGACCGAAACTTTTGGCTCATACGTGCACCTACAGAACTACCTTAAGGGGTTAGGCTACTGTGTCGACCCGAAAATTAGGGTTTTTTGAGAACATTAGTTTTGAAGGAATAAGTGAGATGAATGGGAAATCGTTTGCATATTTATTCGTATGTACATTAACAAAGTTGTGTAGAAAATTTCATGAAAAAATACTAATAATTAAAGAAGTTATAAACAATCTCGTGAAGGAACTTTGAACGTGAGGGACTCAACGGTGTACGCGATTTTAGCCACCCGGTTAATCTAAAAAACTAAAAGAGCTTTTTTTCTTAAAGTAGATGATATTGGCTAAGACTTGACCCAGCATTTTTTTTGTTACCGTGTTTTAATCATCAAAATTAATTTTTTTTCGGCTTTTCGAGGAAAATGAAGTTGATAATTAATGAAAAAAAATGTTAAGGCGAAAACCATGAGACGAAAGGTTGAGACGAAACTACTATTACACTGAATAAGGGTAGCATATTTCAAGTCAATCCGTTCATTGGATGTCGAGAAATTGTGTATACCGTTTTGAAAAACGTTTCGAGAAAAACGCGTTTAGGGGGCTACATCTACGTAGAGGCCCGAAAAAATGAGCGAAATTCCGATTTTTTTTTTTTTTGGGAATCGGTTGGTGAAAAAGAAACGCATTTTTTTTCTTAACACGAAGGTTGGTACGGAGGTAGGGAAATATTGAGCCTTTAAAAAAATCGCCAAAAAATACAGAAAAACAACACCGTGGTCGCCGGCAGATGAATTTTTTTTTGCGACGTTTTTCGGTGGACGCTATCCACTTTAAGCGGTCCATCTGAAATGTAAAAACCAAACGGGTTATCGGAGTTAACAATAAATATGAGTCTGTGACGATCGTCGATTTTCTATATGATTTTTTTACACAAAGTGGCGACGAATCGGAACCCGAGCGTACAAAATCTATGAAAAAAGTCGTTATTTTTACGGAACTATTAAATATGAAGCTGCATTAAACAAAAGGGAGATTTATCTTGTAAAAAGCTTTGCGAAAAAGTTGTGCAAGTAAAACTCGATACTACTATTACTACTACTACTACTACAAAAAGAAGATTGTTAACGACCTTTGAATGTTTCCCATCGTATCCTCTAAATTTCGAAACAACCCATCAAGTGGTTCTCCAGATATGTCCACCGACTTTGAAAATAGTCATCGGCCGTTTCCCATGTTTTTGTTCTTTTTCTGTATTTTCTGGTGTTTTTTTTCAAAGCCTTGTGTACCTTAGCGTTAAAAAAATGCATTTCTCCTTCACTAAACGTTTCCCAGAAAAAAAATCGGAATTTGGCCTTTTTTTCGGGCCTCTAGGTAGATGTAGCTTCTTAATAAATAATAAATGAAATATCGGTTTGAGAACACCGTTTTGAACGGCATAGTTTCGAGAAAAACGCGTTTAAAATTTTACCAGCAGTTTTATCGTTGTAATCATAAGTTTACGGTCAATCTGCGATTTCTGCACTATATATTGGACCTTCCTCTTCACTTTGAGTTTCCTCAAGTGACGAACGAGACTTTTGACATTTTTACAGTAGCCTTACCCCTTAAGACACGAAACTAAATATTCATCGAACATATCGTTCTCTTCAATAGATTTGCTTGAACGAAATTAACTTAACCCAAACAAAAACTCGAATGAATATATTCGTTGTTGCTTCCAACGGGTATCAAAAAAAAGACAAAAATTCAAGAAAAGCGAGGGACCTTTTGTTAAAGTCACAGTGAACTTTTTCTTACAGTTTTGATACAAGTACACAGTGGGTACAAAAATATTTGCACACCTCGATTTTTGGTGATGACTGTTCGAGAAAAAAGATGAATATTTTTTTAGATTATTTTATTCCACAGATAATTTCAAATATGAAAATTCGAATGATATGTGTAGACTATTTTAAATATAAATAATATAATAATGTATCAGTGCCCCCCCCCCCCCAGCCATGAAAAAGAACACCAAAAGAAAGCGTGGTGTGCAAAAACTTTTTTTTACATACCGTGTGTTCGTGTTTGTGTGTACTAAGTCATTAAATGAAACTATTACTATTTATGTTCGCTTCCAATGTTTTATCTTCAAACGACTATTGCAAGCAGAACAAAACGAAATTTCACGAGAAGCAAAATACAGTTTGTTGTCAAGGCGAGGAGAAAGGTGCTCAGTCGGTAAAAATCCTGTAACGTACTTTTCCCCACACTACTGACGTTTCGGGAAAAAAGAAGAATGTCACGTCGTTTTCCTTTCGATAAAACGCAAATCGAGACTTTTCTCGTTTCCGAAATGTCACTCGTCCCGGAGAAAAGGACGTTCAGCCACCTCTCTCGCACCTGTACGTGCTACCCCTTTCACTTTGAAAATCCGTTATTCACTTTTCTCCAAGACCACTGACATTACAGAAAATATAAACATCTGCGCTTTCTTGAAAAGAGAACGAAGCGAGATACGTTTTTATTCCCAAAGTGTTCATTTTTCCGGAGAAAGGAACGCATCGCGTTACCGACCGAGCGGCTTTGCATTCCGAAGCCGAAGTCGCCGAAGTATAAGCTGTACCACGTGACATGAGTGCAAGCTGAAATGTTCGAAAAAAGATTTCTCATAGATGAATAATATTTAGGGTAAAAGAAACGGAGCCTGAAACTTCGTTTTTCCTGAAATAATTCAAACTTCTGTGAGAAAACTCTGCTCGAAAATTTGTGAGGTTATGTTGACCTCGTATATTAACACGTATTTTAATTGTCTTTCAACACGAAGGTACATGTATTAGGATGTTGATGTTTGCACCGTTGGAATGCAACGTAAATTCTTTTCAACATTCTTATTTTCATTTCTATCCATAATCATATTTTGCAGATTTAGTTATTCGATCGCTAAATAAGCATCCTAAAAAATCTTTGCCCGTTTTCGCGGCTCAAATCTGCCTGAGGAAATTTGAGAAATACGAAAAAATTATTCTCGTTGCATTCCAACGATGCAAACTTCAACGGCACCATATATTGGTGTGCGTCATCAGACCCAACGAAGCTTTTTCCTACTTTGTTCCCAGTGTATTTATATTCATAAACAGGATATCCTGTTATGAATGGATAATCCGCAACTGTCGTTAGGTCAAATTATGTCCCACTATATGCTGGAATTGCAGTTTAATAAAAGTCCGCTGGTTTTTTAGATAAAAATCATCTGCTTTTGGTTTTCCGCATGCCATTTCTACATGTTTTGCCTAGAAGTATTCTTTTTAACCTTGAGTGTTTAAGAATCTTCATGAAACAAGTTCTTATGCAGCATTTTCATAAAAACCAATTCGATCATCTGACTTTGATAGCCTGCCTTGTGAAATAAATGCACTACGCATATCGTGTCAAGTAATATTATTTGTAAAAATGGCATGTGAAAAACCAATAGCATATGATTCTTTTTTAAAAAAATAACATAAAGCCCAAAATCTGGAAAACTGCGGGACTTTTGCTAAACTGGAATTCCAGCATATAGTAGGGCATGATCTGACCTATCGACAGTTGCAGGATTATACATTCATGATACGACACTGTATATGATTGTATGAATATATATATATATGGTGAAGCAATAACTGCTAGCAGTAGTTATTGCTAATAGTTACTATGGAGGGGGGGGGGGTTATATAGGGTGAAGCAATAACTATTAGCAGTAGAAATATTTTCTATTCTATCAGACTTAGGAGAAAACTTTTCCAACAAAAGTTGCACAGTCCGAAGGAAGTCATAGAGTGGTGGCTACGAGGTTCATCCAGGTGAAGATGCTTTGGATATTCCAGTCACCTCCATTTTTAAAATGGGACCATTATTTTTTTTCCTGAATTTTATTAAGGAACTGGAAATAAGTTCACACACCAAATTTAAAAATGATTGATCAAGATTTAGTATGAAACATCGATGCAAAAGAAATTGAATAATCGCAGCCTAGAATCGATTTAAAACACGGTGCAAACACGTACTCCTATAAAAAGTGCACTAAATAATGGCCACTACTTTCAATGCACGCTCGCAGTCTCATTCGCAATGATTGTATTGTCTCGTCAATAAGGTTTCAATAATTTAATACCGAGCAAAATCCAGGTAAGTCGTATGGCTTTGTTTACATTGTCCGCAACTGAGAATCTCATCAACTTGTTTTGAAAACCAGTGAGAAGTTTGTGTGTTCCATAACAATGCCTGTTCTCTTCAATCAGAAGTACCAGGACAGAATTTCCTTTCGTTACTACGGAATCAAATTTTTCTCGAAATGTTTCTTTGTTCAGACGAAGCTGATATGATCGTTATTTCCAGAGAACATCACAAAACTGCAACGCAAGCGACCATAGTTTGTTTTTATTCAATCGATTTACTGTTTAAAATCGATTCTAGGCTCCAACTATTGAAATTGCTTTTTTTATCGATCTTTTATATTAAATATTGATCGGTAATCTTGGAATTTGGTGTGTGAACTTATTTTTAGTTCCTTGAGAAGATTCTGAAAAAAGTAGTCTCGTTTACAAAAATGGAGGTGACCTTGAAATCTCCGAAGCGTCTTCACCTGGATGAGCCTCACAGCCACCACTCAATGATCCTTTTCGAAGTATGCAACATTTGGAGGAAAAATTTGCTCCTAAGTCTGATAGGTTAGAAAATATTTCTACTGCTAATAGGGTTGCCTCACCCTATATTATATCTATATATACTCACACACATGTGTATGTATGCATGCAATATCTACATTTGCGCGAATATACCCAAGCCATAAGGGTGACCCGCAGCGCCATCTTGAATTCTTGCAAGCGCTCACCACTGGATACATATATGCGCGCAAACGGTATATGTGTATATTTTTTCGCCATCAGTACATAACCTACCTCTAGCGAAGGAGGAAAAGATTCGCGAAATGCGGAATAATGCAGGAAAAAGTAACAACCGGAAACCGTAGAAAAGGAGAATTCAAAGTGAGAATCGTCGAAAATTGTGAAATACGACGCGAAATAACGACAGAATTTAATCGATTCGGCGCCACATCACCGCGACTACGGTTACCTCTCTTTATTTACAACGTATGCGTGTATGATTTGTTTTTCGCCTCATTTTTCTCGCAGGCCCACTCGAATCTCCCCCGCATCCGGACGTGCACTGCGATATTTTGGCGAAATTGACGACCGACGAGGAGAGCGAAGTACCTCCGCCGCCCGGCACCGAACCGCTGTTGCCCATACCGTCCCTCGGACAGAACTCGCCGGAGAAGGACTCGGCGCGGGAGGACGACAAGCCCGAAGAGCCGAGAGATCAGGACGATGATTATTCGGACGATCAGAGGCCTCGCGAACGCAGGCGTAGTTTCAGCAAGGACAATCATCGCGAGAGGTACGGCAGAGAAAGAGAAGGAACAAATCGGGAGTGAATCGACGGTTTGTTTGGGTTTGTCTGAAGTGCGGCCACGCTTTGGCTCGAGTGGAGGCTTGTAATATGAGACTGAAGTTTGCACCGCTGGGACGCGATGAAAATTAATATTCCCGAATTCCTTTAAGGGCTTACACCACTGTAAACATTCAAAATAAAGTGATTTCTCGCGATTTTTTTTTTTAGTGGAAGGACGAGAGGATAATACTATTCAATGGTGATGCTGGAGCCATTCTCGCGAGGCATGTTGAATTTGAGACGCTCTGCGACGCACAGTATGACTGATGCAAGTTTAAATGTGGAATTTTTCTTTAAATTCTATTTACACGAGTATAGCTATAGAAATACGTGGGGATTTTGAAGATTCGAATTTTTGCGTTATTGGAAAGCATTTGAAGTAAAACTGAATTTTTGACAGAAAAAGTGGACAATCATTTGTTAATATTGAACTCATGGAAAATTTCGTACGTATTTCTTTCGGAATGTTATTTTTAAGATGTGCTTAAAATTTGGGGTGAAAGGAATGAAAATTGTTGGAGTTATGCTGTGTGCTGTTTTGAAAAACTATGTTCCGAGAAAAATTGTTAACGTCCGTTCATTAATTGACTACAAAAGTAATTGCATTTAATTTAATTGCAATGAACGTTAATTGCATGTTGCAATTAATTGAGTTGCATTAATCTATGTTTATTGGCAGTCGGAGTTAAAACAATTGCAATAAACTTCGTTAATTGTTCTAAGAAATAATTTAATATAACAATTAACCCATTTAACTTTACAGATATCAAATAAACAAAATGTTGACATTATTATTATATATTTATATATATATATATATTGATTGATATTGATATTGATATTGACATTGACATTGATATTGATATATATTGATTGATATATATATTGATATATATATATATATATATATTATTGATAATCAATATCAGTCGTTTATTTTCCACTCATATACGTATTACAATAACTTACACATTTGTTCTGTCGCGCCTTATACGATAATCAGTTTTAGTTAGTTTTCCAACAAGTACATTGAAAAGATTGAAAATTGATTAGTTTCTAATTGTGGAAAGTCATGATTAACAATCGGTTAATTGTTAATTGCGACTACAGCAATTAACAATTGATTAATTGTTAATCATGATTTTTTACAATTACAATTAATTAATTGTTAATTGTTATAGTCGTGATTAACAATTAATTATTAGTTCATCTTTAGTTGCCCCAGCAATTAAATTTTGCCCAACACTGCCGCAAACCCACACAGGCCTATGGACCTTTGTTTTACAGGTACCAAACTTTGTTCCTCTTATTCTAGATGGTTCAAAGCGTCTTTTGAGCCAATTTGAAAAAAAAATATATATTTTTTAAATGCTGCAGAATTGCAGAATTCTGCAATTTCTTTTAGAGATTTCTTTAGAGATCCAAAATATAAATCTGCAAAAAAAAGCTTCTGTATAATGATAAAAGCAGGGAAATCGGAAAGAACTCACAAAATAGCATTTTGGTTGCTTTCCAATAATGCAAACTTCACCACCGTGCTGATGCGGTTGTGTAGGGAGCGCTAGTAGGTTGAATTGTAGTACATGTGCAACAGCTGATCGAAAAAGTTTTATTACTCAAGTATTCAAATATTCTATTTCCATATCGAATAAATCGCATTATGATCAAGTGGAATTTTCAATGTATAGAAACGCATTGATGGACTGGACGTAAAATTTGACACGTGAATGTAACATGGAAAATGTATTCTTTATTTTCTGAGTACCAAGGTACACCCTTGCAGCTTTTTACGTATTACTCTTCCCAATTGAAGCCTTTCCTATCACGCCCTACTAGCACTTGGATAAACTTACGGAACTTCCGCGGCTACTGTAACGAGCCAAAAATGAAGGTTATTTAAAAAATATATTTTTGCAGGAATAATGAAGATGATTGAAAAATCGTTTGGATATTTATTCGTATGTACATTAGAAGTTGTGTACTGAATTTCATTAAAAAAATATGAATGATTAAAGAAGTTATGAACAATCTCGTGAAGGACGTTTGAACGTGAGGGGCTCAAATTGTACTTAATTTTGGCCAGCCGGTTGACCCGAAACACAGAAAACGATTTTTTTTCTTGAAATAGATAATATTAGCTAAAACTTGACCGAGCTTTTCTATTACCGTCTTTCGATAACAAACAAAATTCGGAATTTATTTTCTCGATTTTGCGAGGAAAACTCATCATTATTGATAATAAGTAATAAAAAAGAAATGTTAAAGTATTTCTTTCGCGGGGAGCCGTTTTTTGTGGGGGCACAAGTCGGGCCCTTTTGAATCATTGGTAAATTACAATGGCATTTAATAAAAACAAGTCAATCTATCCATTATACCCAACGATAAACTGAAATAAAAAAATTCGCGCAAATTTAGTAGATTTAGACATTTTTACATTTTCTCTAAAAAGTCGCGACTACGAAAAATTTTCTGCAAATTTTTCTCAAAAATTTCAACCTGTGAAATGTATTTGAATACAGCAAATTTGTGGCTACGATTTCACGATCGACAATAAATTTGCAAATAATTTATTCTCCCGAGAATTTCACGAATTTCATTGTGTTTTCGGGCGTAGTCACATGACGACTCAGCGTCGCTAATAAACGAGTGGTCCCGAACTCGCAGCGTGAGAGTGAGTCCTCGGCCCACGGACTAATAGCTGAACTAATTTTTTTCCGACGCCACTAATCGAAATCTCGGGAAATTACGCTTTTTTCTCCTATATTTATCTAATTGCCATTCGAATTAATTCGAATGGAACTGAATGAAAGAACGCTTACGACGACTTTGGCGCAGAATACCACGCAAAGTCTGTCGACTGTGGAGGGTTCGTTCTGACTGAATGACGATAATGGAGCGAGCAGTGGCACTATCGGTCAAACCAGCCTAATGATAATAACGATGATAAACGACTGAGCGATTTTTCGTGGCTCGACAGGAGGGACGATCATGGCCACAGGTTCGGAAACTTGCGCACGTTAAATCGCAGAAGATCTCTATCTCCCAGGCATTCGCAGCGCGGGGACTATCAGTCCCACGGCGCTCCCTCACCCCATCACATGAATCACCCGGGCTCCAAGAGCTACCAGGACTTGCCGCCTGGCAATAGTCGCTATCACTACTGCGCCGATCAGAGGGACATCAGAAGGTCGACCGAAGAACGGCCCGGTACGCCGACGGTGAGGCTCTCAACTCTGTACCCTACTAAATTTTCGAAAATCAAAGGCAAATATGTCGCTGACATTCTTCCACCATGATATCGTGTAATGAAGCTTCTACGATGAAGAAAAAATATTCCGCAATGTCGCCTGCAATTGCGATAAATAATTGGCTTCGTTGTCGCGCGACAGATCGACGAGCCTCATCTGCACGCTCCTACGCAGAGCCAGCAGGCGCCACTCTTGCCGTATCCACCCGGCGAGGAGCGTCTCCCCGGCCAGTCGCAGGCACCGCATCAACCACCGAATTACAATCAACCGCCGCCCAATTTGCCGCCCCACAATGCGCTTCTGCCGGATCCCTTCATGGCGCACAGGATACCGATGTATCCGCAGCATCAGGGCGGTCCCCACTACGGGCCACCGAGATACGACAGGCCACCGTATCAACAGTCGGGCTACAGGGGAGCCCAGATACCAAGGAATTACAACGGACCGCCGAGGCCGATGCGGGGGATGCATCACAGTGAGTTCGACGTCGTCAAAATACATTTCGAAAAATTCATACTCAGTGCAGAGTATAGGGCGGGGGTAATGAAATCGAACGCAGCGCCCGCAGTCGACAAAAAGTGCAACAAACTCGGCTATTCATCTGTCAGATGTTCATAAGTGGAGTACGAGATTTTTGCAACCAAATAAAAAGTATCGTTTCATTAAAAATGGGCCACGGCAGTTGCTGTGTGGTAAATTGCAAAAATACTGGACGGAATAGTAAATGCAAGTTTTATCGATTCCCTACGGCAATTTGGAAGTTGGTACAACGCGACAAATGGGTAGTTGCAGTTGGAGGAAAAAAGAGATCTGCCTTATTGAGCTTGAATAATTAAACTTGGGTCACGTTTGATCTTGAACACGTCCCTGACGTGTTCAGCAGGTACCAACAGCTTTCCCTGAAATTGAGTTTGAGGTTGGAACTTAATGTTGTTTAATTTTATTTATTAATTATTAATTAATTTCATTTTTTATTTATTATTAGTGGCGCAGCAACGATATATGTTTGTTAAATTTTAATAAAAGCTATTTTTATAGCTTTATTTTTCTCATCTTATAACAAAATTGCAAGTAAAGGAAAATATTCATTTTAAGGAGATTTTACTTGCGTTTTTTCATTTTACTCAAAGGAGACACTCCTTGTCGTTCTCGGCTAAACAAATTGATTTAATGCAAACAAATTGAACGCAATTTAGGCACGATTCAAATTGTTATAATTCATCACAATATAACAACCATCACAGAGCCGACTAAAATGCGAGAGCTACGCGGCGCTAGTGGTACGCACGGAGCCAATACTAATTCGTTTAGTTATTCATTGGTTGAGCTTTATTTATTTATTTATTTATTGTTCCAGTGGGATACAGGGGGGTTCAACCTCAGCCCTCGGGAATGGGAAGAACTATACACAACGGAAATCCTCCTGGGTATGTGTCTCCATTTTATTGATAGAAATATTCCAAGTCGATGAATTTAAGCGTTGAATGGAAAGAAAATCGAATTCCAGAAGTTTCTGACCCACATTTCTTTCATAAACTCTCTCTCTCTCTCTCTCTCTCTCTCTCTCTCTCTCTCTTTCGTTCCTTTTCCTCTTACCAATTCTTGATATTTCGACTTCATTCGCCTACAAGACACGCAAAATACATTTTAAGGAGTCTGGAGCTGCCCAGTTCAGTAAAATGACGGTTTATGCTCTTTTATTTTCAACGAACCTCAAAAAAATTCATACGAGATATCGATTTATTCCGTGGATGCTAATTTTTCATAAAATATAATTAAAGGGCGGAACTACGCATTTTTATATTTTCATTACGTAAATAAGAAAAACTTTTGTGTTACTACCGACTGGAAAAAGTATAACAGTATCGATGATTATTATGAAAAAACTGCGTCATTGAATGTTTTATGCAACTCAGAATTAAATTTCGCGTCACTGCTAATTATGCCTATTTATATTTATATCACGAGTTTATTTACTATTACCATTAATTAATATTATGTGTTGCCGAAATTCGACAACTTCGCGAGCATTGAGGTTGGCGGCAATTCTCTTCATTCGTCAGCCGAGATTCGTAATCTTTTATCGAACCTGAATGGTTCAATATTGAATATTTATGGTTTACGACGAGCAAGATGGGTTTTTTACCACGTTTTCATTAACTCCCTTTCTTGTCAGTCTGTTTGTTTGACTGTTCGGTACAAATGTTGCAATCGATTTTAAACTAACTTCCGGATGGGCTAGAGACTCGAAACTTTAAACATAGCTCAGAACTGGATGACGATGCAATATTAGCTCGCCCTCTTGGGAAAAGAGAAAAGAAAAAAGACTGAGAAAAAAACTTAAGAAATATTAATAGTGACTGGGGTTCTTTAATTTCAGGTTTTTATAAATCTGAAATTAGCCACATGTCTCTGTCATAATCTCATCAAGATGTTAAAAATCTATTGCAAAATTGCACACACACACAAGGCTAAGAAGCAGAGAATAAAATTATTTCAATACATTTTTTTTTAATCACGTTTTTAAGACTGACTAAAAAGTATGAAATCATTTCTCCTAGCCCCATACAGATTTATAATCCCATACGGATTGTCCTGAAAATTTGACTGAATTTTGAATAGCTATGGAAATACTTGTAAGATCGATGCGAAGTGGAATTTGGTGGGGAATGTAACAAGGGGAAGGACCCCGTACAATACAAGCTACGATAAAAAAAAAACTTGTAAGATTTAGATGAAAAACGTGAGGCGCATGCAATACATAATTGCTGCACAAATAGTTCACTTAAGTCACTAACAATTTTCTTGCACTGCAAATGATGGCACTGAAGTTTACATCGTTTACGCGACGCAAAGAAAGTTCTTTCTAATTTTGTCGATTTCTTCATTTTTTATCACAAACTATAATTTTGCATAAATATTAAGATCGTGGATCTCTTAAGAGGATAAGAAAAACCCGTTTGAGTGATTTTCGTATCCTAAATCGTGGAAAAAGACGCGTGCAAAAGAAGAAAAATGAACTTTCGTAACATTCCAACGATGCAAACTTCAATATCATGGCAAATGATATGAACTGTTGTGTGAGTTTTCTCAACGACAGCTACTCGCCGCACTCCTTACTATTATTCAGTGCATGCACACCACGTTTTTCGTTTTACATTTTACAAGTATTACCAAGACCATTAAAAATTCACAACCACCCGTGTTCAGGACAATCTGTAAGGGGTTAGGAATCTGTATGGGGCTAGGAGAAATTATTGTATACTTTTTAGTTCGTCTTAAAAACGTGGTTGAAAAATATATTTAAATAATTTTTCTTTTCTAGTTTACACGGGCCCTCTCTCTCTCTCTCTCTCCTTAATCTCTTGTCGATTCATGATATTCGCCTCGATATCCTTTCCCACGCCGAAATGTACGTCGATAAATCAAGCTCTCTGCTCGCTCGCGCAGTGTAATCGTCGACCCCCTGGAGGCTTTCGAGCGCATGCTGCGAGAGAAGGACGAGCGCGATCGTCGCCTCGGCAAGCACCGCAGGCGCAGTCGTACCCGCTCGCGATCGCGAAGCTACACGAGATCTCGTTCACGCTCGTTCGGACGTAGATCGCCACTGCCGCCGCGCATCAGCAGATCTCGCAGTCCACCGCCGAAGAGGCGATCCTCGAGGTCGCCTCCGCCTCTCAGACAACGAAGCCGTACACCCAAACGAAGATCACGCAGCGGCAGCTTCTCAATCAGCAGGTAACGGAGACGAGTCCGAAAGTCAACGGTGGACCATCCGAATTCGTCATCCTCCGACGCAACATTGATCTTGCGCTTTTTCTACAGATCCAGATCGTATTCTCGCAGCCAATCGCCACGGGGCTCTATCTCCCGTGACAGGGAGCGAGATCGCGAGCGTGACAGAGAACGCGATAGGGAAAGAGGTCGCGAGAGGGAACGCGATTTGCCACCACGATACAGATCTCCCATTAGATCTCCGCCGAGGTAAGATGCCCATTGTAAAAAATATACACGGGTGGATACGCTTGGATGAAGTTGGTGGAGCATTGCTCCGTCAGAACGCGATTGTCAGATTAATATGTCCATAAAAATACAAGTAATTTTGTGTAAAAAAAAATGTTTTAAAAAATTTTTATGTTCAAACTTCTTTAAGGAGTTACGATCATTACTACGAATCCAACTTTCTAATTTGAAATTTTTATTTTATTTTGACGAATACTTTATGCGCCTTTAGTTTTTCCGCAATGAAACTGCAAAGTCGAGCACTTTGAGTTTACCGAAGCACGTCGTCTTGTGGAGACGGTCAACCGGAAGTGCGGTGATCGTGGTTTTTCTGCTCACGTATCCAACTAAAGCCGTTGGAAAATTGAAATTCGATAGATTAGATATAATAGATATTGTAAAACATAAGAAAATCAATTTTCACCGTGTAGTTAAAGCACTACGTTACGAGAGAGTTTCAATTTCCGGTTGAAATAGGTCAGAACGCCGAAATAGCACCCACAGACTTATCAACGTCGCGAGTAACAGCTGACGCGTTTGGCGAACATAACCCAGCTTTGTTTTGAAATTAATTTGAATAGAAGCCGCCACAAAATATGCAAACAACAATTTATGGACTTTATCATTTATCACGTATCGATAATATGTATAATTATATTCTGTCTATCGTGTTAATTCCGCTGAGGTAATTCAAGCCTATTTTAATAGGTTTCCGGATGATTTACGTTTGTTTTTTTAATCCGCTTTTATGGTGTATATGTTAATATTATTATTACGAAGATTGGTATCGAGTCGTTGACAATCTAATTTTTCAGTTTTAATTTGTTCACGTACAATAAATTCATCATTTACCACAACAATTGGCACTCTATAATCGATAATACGAATAATCAACATAAGTAAACATCAATCAGAGCAGCTGTGGGTAAAATGAATTTAGACTCTTTTTTTACTTCGTCGAAGTGATCGTACCTCCTTAAGGGGTTACATCTAGCTAAAGGCCCGAAAAAAATGGCCAAATTCCGATTTTTTTCTTCTAGGAAACGGTTGGTAAAAAAGAAACGCGTTTATTTTTAACGCAAAGGTACGTATATTAAGAGCCTTGAGATAAAAAATCACCAAATAATAGAGAAAAACAGAAACATGGCCGCCGGCAGATGATGAAATTTCTTTTCGCGACGTTTGGCAGTGGACACTCTTAAGCTTTAACGGTTCATCTGAAATCTTAAAAAAAACGGGTCATCCCAGTTAACAATAAATACGAGTCTGGCGATCGTCGATTTTTTAAAATCATCGTTTTTAACAGAGTGGCGACCAATTGAAACGCGAGCATACGAAGTATATGAAGAAAAGTCGTCATTTTTACGTGACTTAAAAAATGGAGATCGATTTAGAAAAACTGAGATCGTCAACGACCTTTAAATAGTTCTCACCGGATTTCCTGTGAATTTGAAAACAATCCATCGAGTGGTTCTCCACTATCCTCCACTATCTTTAAAAACAGTGTCATCTGCCGGCGGCCATGTTTTTGTTGCTTTTCTATATTTTTTTGTGTTTTTTTTAAGGCACTCAATTTATGTACCTTTGTGCTGAAAAAAAATGCGTCTCTTTTTCGCAAACTATTTCCCAGGAAACGATTCGGAATTTAATATACTTAATAAATAAATTTACTTGTAATTTTCAAAACGTGAAATTATATATTACCATATTACGATTGTTTCGCAATCGAAGCAGAGCCCCTTAAACGTTTTTACAATGGAACTTTCTTTCGTCTAGTTACCGTTTATGTTCTACCGTAACCTCGTAAATCCTAACGTACTAAATTAACAATAAACTCTGATATGTAGTTCGGTCCTGACTTTGGAAATCATTACTAAGAATTGAGACCCAACGTGCTAAAATGAGTACGATCTTTTAAATTTCCCACCTGTTTTTCCTTGCGATCTTCAACGGACCGAGTTGGAATTTTCAGAGAATATTTTTGAACGGTTACGTTATAAGAATCCGTCGAAAACGAAAAATCGATTTTTTCAAACATTCCAACAAGGTGTAACCTCTTAAGCTTCATCCTGAATTTCACTAGGCATTATATTATATTATTATGGCTTTCCCGACGAGCCAAAAATATTTCACCGCACCGCCCCATTTTTCCATGCATCGTCGATCACTTGAATTCACCGCGCGCGTCCTTCCTGCGGCAGATTTCACCGTGACCGCGAACGCGAGAGGCCGAGATCTCGGGAGCCGCCGCGCGATCCACCGGGTGGCAATTACAACAGTTACTACAGCGATTCTCCGGCCCACGAGTATGGTTTTCGGGATCGTGAGCGCGACTTGCCACCGCCGCCATTACCGAGAGATCGTCCGATCGGACCGCCGCGTTATCCGCCACGTAATCACTCGTCCCAGCACAGTATACCACCGTTGTTGCCTCATCTAGCGCCGGTCGGCAGCACCGGCGGTGGCGTCGGCAGCGGCACCGGCGGCGGCGGCGGAGGTTCTTCGCATCCACCGCCGCTAATGTCACTGGGACCTCCACAACCGGACAGGAAAGACTATTATGATTCCTACAACAGGTATTTTCGCCACAATAGTACTTTGATGATGATTCGTGTACACACGTTGAGCAAAACAGAACAAAAAACAAACGAAAAAAAGTCATACGAGAGAAAAGAACAGTCGGATGTTTGGCATCGTCGCCGTGATTATCGCTGTCCCGGAATATCCCCTCGCGATCGACCATTATCTACAAGAGTTTCCGGTCTGTATTCGTTTCTTGTTTGTTCTTCACTCCGACCGAAAATACGCTCGTGCTTCCGGGACAGCGATACGCGATTTGTTATTTTATTCTATCTCTTCGTTTGTATGTACACACACGTACGAATTCTCGTTTTTCGAACGCCCCCGCTCGACCCTCCCCGCCCCCTCCGAAAAACGGCACACAGGTATCGTCGAGTACGTCGTTTCACTTAGCACTTCTATTTTTTGTCGTTGCTGTTGTTTTTTCTCCTTTTATATATATATATATATATATGTCTTGTTTTCCCAAAGATATCTACGATTGCGCTCTCCGACGCTGCCACCTCGAGTAAAGTTTCAAAGGTTTCGCAATGTACTTTGAGATTTTTGCCGGAATATCCGCAAATATCACCCGATAACGTGGCGATGTTCCACGGGGAATTTGAGGGAATTCCTTTCGAACTTTACTCGAGCAGCGTTCGATGTTGGGGATCAATTATAAGTGAGGCGACAGAGAGAGAGAGGGTGAGAGAGTGAGTGAGTGAGTGAGTGCGTGTGAGAGGGAGAGTGATGAAGGGACACGTTGTCCTTGCAAATATGACGAGCAGCCCATCGTTAAAGCGTCCTTCGCGGATTTGCTTTCAAGCTAGGGTAAGAAAAGTGTGGGTATATGTATGGAATATCTATATATAGAGAAACACACACGTATCTATTTTTATATACACATATATACACAGCCGTCGGAAAGTTTGGGTACACTTTACGAATTTTCGATCGGGACGAAAAGTCACAGATCTCGTCCACAAAAGGCTGAAAGCGATATTCGTGATACTATTTTGTTAGAAGAACGGGAGGTCGCCGACGAAAGGCATGAAAAATGCTTGGAGTTCGGGATTTATTTAAAGTATAGAATATATACTTTTTGAAATGGGTTTCAACCGTATTTTATTATTTTATCAATGGAGAGTAAGGTCCAATTTTATTTACTCCAGCTCCCGTTAAATAAGGGCGCTCCACCGTCTTGCCAGTTCATTTCAAACGAAGACGGGTTAAAAATTATTGAACTAGACTCAATACCGGGGGCCTTGTCGTTTTTTGTTTTATGGAAAACCTCTGGATAACAAAGTGAAAGCCGTTTGGAAAACAACTTAGTTTTTTCCCGGTTTTTTTTTTGCTTCAACGAACGAAAAAATATGCCTAAATCAATTTTTGACAAAAAAAACTTTCTCCTGGTCCCGCAAATTGAATTTCCTTTCAATTGCCAGAGATTCGTGTGAATCGTTTCATCAATTGAAGCTGTAGAACCCCCCGCGCGCTGAAAAATGCTGTTTTCAGAAAAACGCATTTAAAGTTTAAAACAAACATACCCACCTGTTCTGGACACTTTGAGGATGCAAATTATGTAAAAGAAATCGAAGTTTTCATCGTCATGAACGGCAACCCGCCTGAAGAAGCAAGATTATCATGTTTTTCTCTGTCATTCTTCGCTACCTTTCATAAATTTTATTCAATTTTCATAAATTCGCGTCGTTCGTGCGTCATGGCGATGAGAATTTCCTTTCATAGAAAAGGGGACGAGATTTACTCACGACTGTGAAAAACGTTCTTGCGGTTTTTTCCGCAAGTTTATTCAGCTCTTTGTAGAAGCATGCAGTTTTCGAGAACTGTGGGTCTTGAAGTGAAATATCCGGAGGGAAAAACGTACGTTGAAAATTGTTGAGCAGATGGGCGTGAAAAAAAAACGAATTTTATTTGCACGTCGGGCTCTGGTCGAAAAATCGCAAAACGTGTGCCCTTGCCACCGATCGTGTGTATATGTATACAGGCACACGCATATCTGTGATATCAGAAGACTAGTATGCTAAGAAATTATAATGGACGTTCGTGAGGATCGCGGCATCGATCTCGCCCTTTCAACCAAAATTATTCTCACCCCCCCGTCCTTCCAACGCCACATTTTGTTTTTCGTTCTTGTTTGTTTCCACTTTACCCGACCGCAAACAGTGTCGAAGACTGTCCTCCGAATGATGTTGAAGTTTGCACCTTCGAAGTGCAACGCAAGTTCATCTTTTCTTCTATTGCTTACTTTTACGATTGAGCGTACGAAAATCAACCAAACAGTTCTTTTTATCCTCACTAGAAATCCACGATCTTAGTCTACATCAAATAAATTACATGTTATAATGGATACGATGAAAAAGAACTTTCGTTGGATTTGAACGATGCAAACTATAACGCCATGTCTTCCCAAGCAATCGCGCCCGTTGCGAATTATCGCTGGCCCGACCTCGTACATTTATATATGTACACAAATATATATATATATGTATCGTTGAACGATTTTGGCTGACCCAGTGCGGCATCAATTTTGTACCATCGAGGAGGAAAAAAGTAAGCGCAATTTATATGTAAATTAATATTAAGTTTTTGAGTGGAAAGAAAACAAAGAAAAGATGACGCGCTCTCGACGCTTGTCAGCCCGGGAACAACTATGTGTCCTGCGAGAGAGCAGAGCGAGAGAGAGAGAGAGAGAGAGATGATCGAATATGTTGTAAGATCGCGGCTATCGAAATGCTATGATCCTTTATGAATAATATAAACAATGCAATAAGATCGATCACAAAAAAAAGATGAAGAGAGAAAGAGAAAGAGAGCGAGAGAGAGAGAGAGCGAGAGCGACGAAGCTGTTGGAAAATAATTTGACGAGGTTCGGTCGTTGATGGCGAACTCAAGAGAGGAATATACATTTCTTCCCTTCACGTACACGATGGGAAGTATTTACCTGTGATATCAACGCCTTTTTTTTAACGTGAACGTTATTCTATTTTACCGGGAAAAACTCTGTCAACGAATTTTTGACAACTGATCGAATCGAGTATAATCGTGATTGCGCTTCCGTTAATTTCACGATCTTCCTGTGTCGATTTTGTCATTCTGGATCGCGAATAAAATTTCACAGTTTTTGATAAATTATTATTTATTGAGATTTTAATTAATTCGTTTAGATTTTGTGTAGTATATAAGATGAAAATATTCGTCTAGTTTTGTTTTACTCAATTTTATTTTGGTGTATACTTGTTTTTTTCATTATTCTCGAGCACTTGGAGGTTTTTGACGCCGCCAGCATAACTGCTCAGTGAAGGCTCAAAAATGGAAAGCATCGGGGTAAAGAATACGAAAAATGCCCAATGAATCGTGACAATGGAAAATTATCTTACTACCTAGAGGCCCGAAAAAATTGCCAAATTCCGATTTTTTTTCTGGGAAACGGATGGCGAAGAAGAAGTGCATTTTTTTTAACACAAAGGTACATATATTGTGAGCCCTGAAACAAAATCACCAAAAAAATATAGAAAAACGATTAAAACGTGGCCTTTTTGACGTTTTTTTCGCGACATTTGCTCATTCAATTTCCGGAATACTTCAATGAAATTTTCAGGCGATATAGCTAAGAGGTGATGCTGTTGAAAAATGCAATTTTTTTACCCGCCCTGGTAAATGTAGCCCGTTAATGGGAGAATAAGAATTTGGAACGATTGATATGATACCAGAAGATTACATTTAGCCGTTGGACTCCGTACACTATGTACATAAGTTCGCAAATAAATCCAATGTATATATGCACATATTTCTTGCGTGTACAAGTGCATAGACACTACAGACCTGTTTGATCGGTGGCAACAACTCATTTTACGATGCACATGTGCACCCGCGACATTCGATCTCCTCCTCAATTATTTGAGGCACAAATTCACCGGTTCAAATACTCTTGATTACCCGACAATCAACCGAACCTCCCCCAGACCGTTTCAAAACGACGTTCGAAGACGCGAGAGAAAGAGAAGCCAAACTTGGAGCCAGTCGATCGCCGCACGTTCGTTATTATTATTATTTGCATTTACGTTTTTTCCTGTAACGAGGACTCGTTTTGTTATACAACGCACGTGTTACCAAAAGTTTATAACTTTGAGAGAGAGCGAGAGAGAGAGAGAGAGAGAGAGAGAGAGAGAGAGAGAGAGAGAGAGAGAATGATCCGATATTTATAACATATCGGATACTGTGACAAATTTGCGCTTGTTCTGCGTCTTTTTACGACTACGTCGAATTTCACATTGTACTGATAAACTGTGAAGAATGTATAATAAAGGGTGGCCAAGGCAGAGAGGGAGAGAGAGCAAGAGAGAGTGAGAGGGAGAAAAGGTGATAAAAAAGTGGAAGGAAAACACAATAATTCGCATAATTGAAGAGGAACAGGACTCGCAGTGAAAGAAACGAGTTTACCACAAGAACCAGCGGACTTTCGAAGCATGGGAATCGCAATGTCTCTGCCCAACTGTGAACGACGCACCAACACTCGGTTTCTGATTCAGGTGAATTCAGGACCAAATCAATATTTTGAATTATTCACTGACGTATTGTACGTAACAATTTGCTCGTTTCTTTTTTTTTCCCCCTCGTTTTCCGTTCGGTACGTTATTTTTTTTCGTATACCATCGGAGACGTCGAGAGAGGAAAAAAACTTGAGCCAGTTGTGATAAGAGTTGAAAAGAAGCGTCAAAAATTACAAATGTTGATTTACAACTATATCGTTATGAGTCCTATACGATTTTTCATTCGTTTCGTTATCTCCAAAAGTTTCAGTCTCAACGGCGATTCCTCATCGTGAGTCTCGTACGCATAATCCTTCGTTCCTTTCCTATTCTTTTTCTCGTCTTCTTTTGCAGCTCGCCCGGACAATCTCGCTCACGGCGATCTCGCAATTTTCAGCACGCACGTCACACCGTAAGGCAAAGATGTTCCAGTGGTTTTTCGCCCGTTTTTTTTTCCGGCAATTATATTTCGCGATGAAAAAAAAAAAGGTGACCAAAGCGGTGGTTGCTGACGACTACCTTTCCCGCAATACCGCATCGTTGTACTCATCTTCTTTCAGATGAACACTCGTGTGATTAATTATTTGAATGATTCTTGCACTTGCCCCCACGCAACCACGAACAGCCCCCGTGAAAAAAAAATGAAGAAAAAAAAACAATATAGTCGCAAGAGCGAAAGAATTTTAGGATTCACTAGGAAACGAGAATAAATAATTTAAGATGGTCTCGCGCGCCAGTGAGTAAAAATGTGCGTCCACGGATCGTGGAAACGTGATTTTTATTTATTTCCTTTCCCTGTTCAAGGAAAATTTGTGACGAGATCGGACGGTTCGCTCGTTCGAAAGTTCGAGAAGGGATCGGGCAAAAAAACGAATTTGCCGAATAATCGAGAGTGAGAATGAGCGAGACAAAGAGAGTGAGAGTGAGTGAAAATCGACGGAAAAAAGTATCGATTAATCTTGAAATTTTTTGTCGCCAGGTATACCGGTCCGAGTACTCAAAGATTCGGCGCCGTGACGAGTCCGTTGCGCGACACAACGTACAAACGGCCCTTCGACGATGTCGCCCCACCAGGCACCGAGGGCTATTACGACTTACCGCCACC
Organism: Ophion costatus; assembly: GCA_951751655.1. Lineage (NCBI taxonomy): Eukaryota > Metazoa > Arthropoda > Insecta > Hymenoptera > Ichneumonidae > Ophion > Ophion costatus. The sequence continues at coordinate 41,387,176 of OX632358.1, forward strand.
CGGTGTTGACCATCCGGACAAGTTCGCCCGCGACGAGCGCGACACCAAATTGCGCATATCGAAGGAACGCGAGGAACGCGAAAGGGTCAAGGATCACGAGGTCGAGGAACGCGAACGCCCGCCCATACGCGATGAGAGGTATAGCCACGTTGTACGCCTAACGACGTTCACGTAACCTCCACCCTTGAGGGGGACATACCGTTAGGCGGTGAAAAAATTACTGATTTTCATGATTTTTCTCGTAAAGGAATGATTTTCTCACCATTTTTTAGACTCAGCGTCTGCTTTATTACTATTTTTGGCTTACCGGTTGCGGCGGATCTTGTCAGACGGGGTGACACGTAGCGTCGGCGGGATTGACGAGTTTCGGGACAATTGACAAACTATTACCATTTGATTTACATTTATACAGTAAATTCTTTCTCGTTTACTGAATGTAAATAGGGATATGCCTACGCTTATCGCCGAACGGAAGTTTTACGCATGAAAAAGTGTGAAAAATGTTTACAATGTTATGCAAAACCGTTAAACCACTCAGTACATTATGGCAATTTTGTCATCAGTGTCATAATGTATTCCTTATGTTATCTTATCATAGGCGTCTCCCTTGTGTTAAAAAGCGTTTTTTCCATTGTAAAATTGATGGAAACGGTTTAGACGATCGATCTAGAAGTGCATTCAGCATATGACGAAGAATTTACTGTATAAATTTGAAGCAAATGGTGAAATTTCGTCATTTATCCCGACCCTCCTTAATCTGAAAAAAAAACCAACGAAGATTCGTCTTTCATTGACACTCATACGCAGACTTGAACGAATAAATTGTGAGAAATGTTGAAAATCGATTAAATGATGCGCTTTGCAACAAAAGAAATGGAATTCTCCGAAAAAAAATTGCTGCATTTTGCAATCAAGAATACTATTTTTATTTTCAAAAAGATTGAAGTTCATATTCAAGGCAGGAGGGTTAGAAAGATTTATACCAAATTTCATCAAAATCGGTCGATTGGTTTTTTAGCCATACGTCACGTCAATTTTGAAAATTTAGTTTAGAAGACCGCTATTTTTGAAGATTAATAAAAAAAAAGACCAAAGTAGTAATGAACTAAGTCTCAAAGAAGGTGAAAAAATCTGTCCTTTAAAAAAATCATGAAAATAAGCGAATTTTTTCCTCGCCTAAAGACATCTCCCCCCTTAATCGTTTCGGCTACTCGATGGAAATTAATCACGGAGCGTTGCGCTCTATTGTCATTTTTATCGCGAGAAAAGAATTGCCCGATGTGGCGAGTGACATTTCTGTACACGTGCGTCGCAGTAACGATAGAAATAATTTTTTTTTCCAACCCCGTACATACGCTAACCAATGTCCCGCTGTCGATTTGCTTGGAGCAGTATGCTACATTTTTCTTCCATTCTTTTCCTCCTTCACTCGCATTGCTCTGACGTTTCTCCAAGGAATCGCGAGCGCGAGGATCGTCTCGACCGTGGACGCGAACGAGAGGATCGCGGCGAGCGACGAATTGTCGAGCGTGAGCGCGACCGTGAACGGGATCGGGATCGCGAGCGCGACGATCCACGAGATCGAGCCATATCCGGACGCGAGCACCAGGAGAGAATCCGCGACAAGGAGGAACGCGAGAGAAAGGAGAAGGAACGAGACGAACGGCACGTGCGCGATCGCCGTGATGACGAGAGGCCGATCGATAAGCGAGACTACGACAAAGAACGGTATTTGCGCGTATTTACGTATCTTCTCGCGGCGACAAAAACTCAGACGTGTTTGAGCCGAGCACGTAGCCGATTGGTGGATCGTTGCGGACTTTTTTTTTTCTCTCTAATGCGACGCGCTTAGTGCACAGAGACAAGCGCGTGTTTGAAAATTCAAGACGCAGATGTGGACGCTTGATAAATGGAATCCGAAGCGGAGGTATTTGTCGCGGTTTCTTGATGAAAAGGCGTTGAGAGCGCGCTCTTCTCCAGTTTTATTTGTGTATCGCAATTGGGTACATGTAGGAACGAGGAGCCTTAATTGGGTAGGCTGCTGTGACGATTCAAAGATCAGGGTTAATTTTTTTTTATGGAAGGAACAAGCAAGTTTGATATATTGTTCGGACATTCATTTGTATGTACATTAACAAAATTCTGTACCAAATTTCATTGAAAAATATTCATAACTGAAGAAGTTATGAATAATCTTGTGAAGGACCTTCGAACGTGAAGGGACCAACGGGGGGCACTTGATTTTGGCCACCCGCAACACTTGGCCCAGTCTCAATATTTTACAGATCGTCAAATCTGATCACCTAAATCACTCGGATTCTCTGCACGCGTAAAACAATACTCCGTCGAAATGAAATGACCAATTCGAAATTAAGGCCGAAGTATTTCGACACTTTTGTACACGAAGAAAATAGGAGCCTCGAAGTTTAGAATTCATACTATGCTTCTAAAAAAATATCATTAAATATCATAAAGTAATAATGAAGAACTTTAAATGTTAACCTACGATATGGCACGTAAACTGATACAAATAATACATTTTATTCGGTATATTGTAATTTTTTTTAGTATTCAAATATTATGCCCACATGATTGGAACAATTAGTTTCCAGTATTCTCCAAAAAGTACGGTATAAAGAGTCACATTTAACTAATAACTTCGTAATATTTTTCGCTATACGCCGAAGATTTATGCTATGCGTATAGTAAAATCTATACATACACGAAGATTCATGCTATACGTATGGTAAAATCCATATGAAAATATAGCGTGTAATAAAGGTTGGTATTTTACAAAGCACGCATTATTTTTACTATACAGCAAATAGGACTCGGGCCTATGCGAGAATAGTTTCAAATGTAATATGCACGCATCATTTTTACTATACGGTGTGAGAAGAATTTTTACATTTGTAATAAATTGTTAATAATTTGAGGCCGTATTTTTCTCCGTGTACACTGCAAGTCTCGTTTGTGTGCTCCCGCGAGGCGCGCTAAGATAATCGGTCGTTCGCAGTTACAGGGACGAGCGTGACAGGCACAGAATCGAGGAGAAGTCGCGCGGCCGCGAGAGGGAGCGCAAGGACCGTGATTACGAGATGGAGAAGGAGCGCGAGCGTCACGAGCGTTACGAGAGGCACTCGGCCGATCGTAAGAAGATAAAGAAGAGCTCGAGTCCCCATCCGGCGAAGCGAGGCAACGAGTCGTCGTCGACGACGACGACAACGACCGCCGCGACTGCTACCAAGGACGCGTCGCCCGAGCGCACCAAGCGGAAGGACAAGGATCACGAGGACAGATCCGAGGAGAAGAAGAAAGAGCGCAAGATCAAGGACAAGAAGAAGAAGAAGGACGGCGACGAGAAGGAGAAAAAGAAGAAGAAGAAGAAAGAGAAACGCTCGACCCAGAAGGATACGAGCAAGGACGACACGACGAAGACAAACGCCGAGGATTCGATTTCTGAGACGACGAAATCCGTCGCCTCGTTCGACAGTTCATCCGTTAAGGCTGAAGACCCGGTGAAAACGGAAATCGCGAGGGTCGAGGAGCCCGTACGATCGCCGAATATCCCAACCAAGGAGAAATTCGACGAGAAAGCACTCTCGATGAATCCCGAGCCACCCGAGGCGTCCTCGATCGATCCGGTCGTGGCCCGCGAGTCAACGGAATTCGGCGCCAATCCACCCAATCCGAATTTCAAGCCGATACCGGAAGTCAAGGACGACGGGAAAGCGTTGGAGAGTCTCTACGGTGGTCTGGACGATACGGAGATGAAGGTCGACGTTGGTCCGGAAGGAAAGTACTCGGCGAGTCTGATCGACGAGGAGGAGGAAGAGGAGGATGAGGAGGAGGAAGAAGAGGAGGGCAGCAACGTCGAGACCACGATGTCCTCGGTGGAAGCCGAACCGACGAGTTCGGCGCAAAGTAACGCAGCGACAACGATCACTGGCCAAACAGCGAAAAACAACCAGCCCGAATCGGATGCCAAGTCACCCAAGAAGGACGAATTTTTAGCCCAATTGCCGGAACCGTCGAAGTGGGAACGCGACGATACGACGGAAAAATTCGATACTCCGGTCGAGTCGGCTTCAACGGAGGAGCCAGCGCCTGGCTGCGCGGACGATCCAAAGTCCACGAAGGTCGTAACGTCCGAAGTACTGAAGAGAGCGGAAAACGCGATCTTCCAGAAAGCCATAAACGCCATTCGACCGATCGAGATCAAGAAGATAAGCGAGAGTCGCAAAATACTCTATCAGAATCCCGAACCAAAGATAATGGAGGCCGAGGCCGTGACGAGCGCGACGATGACGGTAGCCCCCGCAGCCGGGCCAGGCGCGGCGACAGCGACGAGCAATCGCGAGACCCGCAAGAGCGTCAACGTGACGATAAACGTCGGTAGAAACGAGAGAAACGTCGAGATAACGGAAACGGCGAAAAAATCGAAACTCGACAGGACGAAGTTCAAGCCGGTGCCCGAGAGCGGCCACTCGCCTACTCGGCTCTCGGCGAAGGAGAGACTCGGCGACAAAGTCGAGGACGAGAAGGAGAGAAAACCCGGCCAGCCGAAGACTTTCACGGAGCGCAGAGATTCGAGCAAGAGCGATCCGACGAGCAGGCCACGATCGAGATCGCCGAGGATCTCGAGAGATCGCAGATCATCGCCGTCCTTGTCCGAACGCCGTGGCGATCAACCACCCCCCACCAATAACGAGCGCAAAGTCTTTTTGGACGATCGCAAACGCGATCGCGACAGAAGCGAGAGACCTCGCGATCGTCCCGAGGCGAAAAACGAGAGACACGAGACGTCGAGAAACGGCGGCGGCGGCGGCGGCAGCGGTGGGGGTGGGGGTGAATCGAGAGACACTCGAAACGATTCCCGCGTTGAATTCCGAGCTACCAGAAACGAGCCGAGAAGCGAGAGGGACAGAGAGAGAAGCGACAAAGAACGCGATCGAAACGATCGAAGGGTACGCACACCACCGCCCACGCAAGCAGCCAAGAGGGACGAGCAGTCTAAGAGCCTCGCCGCCAAACGCAAAGAGCCCAGTCTTACCACGAGCGGTGTAACCGAGGACGAGATCGAGCGGAAGCGGGACAAAAAGTCAACCAGGGACGAGAAGAAGAGAAAGAAGGAGCATCGCAGTCGCAGCAAATCGAAGGACCGCAAGAGACGCAAGGACAAGAAACACAAGAGGGACAAGGAAAAGTCACAGGACAAGAAACAAAAGCACAAAGATACCGCAGCAGCTAATGCCGCTGCTACTGCTGCTGCTGCTGCTGCTGCTGCTGCTGCTGCCTCCTCCAGCACTGCGAATACCGCGACTACACCCACACGCGACAAATTTTCATCAAGCGATCTCAAGAAGGACGACAACAGCAGCCACGATACGATCGCCAAGAAACAACGTAAAAATCCACGTCTCGTTTCCGATCGCAAGCGCAGCGTACTCGACGAGGCCAACTTCGAGCCCGATTATTCCGCCTCGGATTCGGATTCCGAAAACGAAGAAGGAAAATCCGGCAACGCCGCCGCAGCACCCGCCAAAAAGCCCAAACTCGAAACCCCCGGTGAAAATGCCGCGCTGGAGAAAATCAGCGAGACGAAGAGCTCGAAGAAACGCGTCAAGTCAACGAGCTCGGAGGATTATTCGACGAGCGACAGCGATAGCTCGTCAAGCGAGACCGACAGCTCCGAGGATTCACACACCAGGAAACGCAAGAAGAAACACAAAAAGCACAAAAAACGCAAATCCAAGAGGGACACGAGCTCGGACTCCGACAGCTACACGGACTCGTCCAATTCCAGCAGCGACGAGAGACACAAGAAAAAGTCCAAAAAATCCAAGAGCAAGAACAAACAGGCGAAGAAGAAGAAAAAGGCGAAGCACAAATGACGACGTTAGAAAAACAACGAAAACAACAATTGGGACACGGAACAGGAACAATTCACGAGACGCAAATACGAACCTGATGAATTTACGGTTTTGAACGTTTCCCGCTGGGGGAGAAGGATGAAAAATCCATTGAGGCACGAGCTTTTCACCGATGAATGCTGACTTTCTTTTCGGACGTAGATACGTCCTATGATAGTTGGATTTCGAACAAATTGTCTTTCCCGACAAATGAAGTACAATCTGGACTATTCAGCACTGTTCCTTACGAAGAATCGCGGATCGAAATGGAATTTTATTGGCAATGTTTCACAAGAAAATGTGCCGAGGCGCTTGGAATCATTGTTTTCTTCTGAAAAACCCTGTGGCCCTTGTTGATACTTCAAAGTTGAACTTTCGTTGAAGGTATCTTTCACGACAAAAAAATCGCCAGTATCTTTCGACATTCATCGGTGACACTCGCGAACCTTCTTGAAGATCAATATTCAAGCAGTTGGATCATCGAAGCCCTGGGCGCACGTGTTGACAGTACTTTCGAAAGAAGGAAATGCAAAAAAAACTACATTACTACGATAGCCAATGCGGATTCTCGACATTTCCAGATCTCTTCGAAAAACTCGTGTTTTTTTCCCCCTCGAGAATTCATTATTTATTGTCTTATCTCCAGTATTCAACGTTCGTGTCTGATACGAAAGTCGGGACGAAGAGAGAAGACGGATACTTTGCAGTGATCCGAATCACGTCTTTCGCGAGACTGCGGTTTTCTTTTTCTTTTCGATTTTTCGAAGAAGTACAGTAGCGATTCAGCAATGAGAGGAAGAAAGGGGAAAAAGAGAATTTTCACAAGCGTGCACGCTCGCGCGCGCGCGCGCCATGTACAGTACGATGTACAGCCAATCATTACCGAAGACGATTGCTCTTCGTATTATGGAAACCGGCCGACACTTTTTGTTTCTGTTTTCGGAGCATAAAAAAACAGGACTATCGAGGTACGGAGGAAGGGAAAAAAACAAACGACTCCTGGTAAATTAAATACTAAAGTTATATTGTACTTTGTAATGTCGATATGTAAAAGTAGTCTTTAAATAATAAAAACAGATACGAGAATTCTTCTAAAGGGGCTAGTCGAAGTTTCTTTGGTTTTGCGATATAAACGTGTAAACACGAAAATCTCCCACCGATTTTGCTTCGTTGAAAAATGTCTACGCGAATTTTTCGCCCGAATTTTTTGCACTCTTGGTCATTTCCACGAGGCTGAAGAGCAGCGGAACACTCTTCGTCGACTCGTTGTCTCGCAGCCCGAGGTCCTGAAGCAGGAAAGATCGATCCAGCGGTTGCTTCGAGAGCTTGCATTCTGCAATACGGGACGAACATCAAGTTTTTGGATCGTCGAATCGTGACACTTTCCAATTACTTAATTCAGCTCGCGTTGCAACGCTTTTCTACTTTTTAAAAAAGATGTTCGTATTTTTAATCGACGGTACACTGACGGGAAACTACACATAAATAATATTGGAATATTACATTTTAATATTTACTCGCGTTATTTGAAGATTCGATTTTGATATTTGTCTCACGCGTATTCTTGAATAAATGGAAATCGGCCATTTCGGTCCTTCCGAAATTGAAGTTAGTATTAAATTTAATTCAACCGAACGTATATCGTTATCATCACAATGTCATTCTGAAAAGAACCGAATATCAAATTTTCAATTTTGTACTCAATTTATATATTAGATGAAGATATATATATATATAAACCCACATATCCTTATCAAATTGTGATTCTGAAAAGAACCAAGTTTTTAATTTCATACTCTTTAATTATCTGGAAAAAAATGAAATTGCACTCGATTATATATATATATATATATATACATATATATTAAAAAATGGAAATTTCAAATCTACAAAATTTTTAATTTGTTTTTTTTTAATTACCTAAAATAAATTAAAGTGCAACCTAATTACTTTTCTCAGAAAAATATTAAAATTTACGTACAAATATATATTATAGTTTATGAATACAGATAACAGGCAACCGAAAGTTCCCCACAGCCAAAGAGCCTACGAATAAATAAATGTCATATATATATATATACCTGCAATGAGTACCGAAGAAGTATACTTGTAGCCGATCCAGTCTAAATACTCTCGTACGAGTTCGTTCATGAGCATGACGTTTCGCGGGCTCTCAATTTCCGTACTTCTGCTGGATTTATTGCTCGGGCCGTCCAAAAGTCTCATCACCTCGGTACGCATTTCGGCCTTTAAACGTCCGAGGACACCGTGGGTCTCGAGGGAATCCCTCACAGCTGCGCGAAAGTCAATGATTATAATATTGACACTAACTAGCGCTTTAGATAAAATATAGCGCAAAAGAGCCTTCACCGTTAATCAAATCCTTCTCGGTCGCCATTTTCAAACAAACAGGTGCACTCGGGGGAAACGCATGTGTATAGGATCCGGTGGATCGCGATTGCAGGTGTAGTACGTTCGAGGGGAACGACAATTTGAAATGCGATGCTCAGTGATGAAAGATGGCGCCACCAAGCTGTTCGGAGCGTGATCAATAGCGGCAATTGCCTTTTACGTTTGAATTTAAGGGGGCCCGAACAAAAATGGCCAAATTCCACTTTTTTGCTGGGAAACGTTTGGCGAAAAAGAAACACATTTTATTTTATTATTAACAAAGGAACAACAAAAACATGGCCCCCGGCAGAGGATGAAATTTTATTTGCGTCGTTTGGCGGTGGACACTCCACCTTAAACGGTCCATCTAAAATCTAAAAACCAAACAGGATATTCAAGATAACAATAAATACGAGTCGTTGACTATCGTCGATTTTCAAAATATCTTTTTTCAAGAACGTGGCGACCAAGTAAAACTCGAGCGTACAAAATCTATGAAAAAACTTGTCATCTTCACGTACCTTTAAAAAATAAAGATCGATTTTAGAAAAGTGAGATTGTCAACGACCTTTAGATATTTCTCATCGTATCTCCTGTGAATTTGGAAACAATCCATCAAGTGGTTCTCGAGATGTCATGTCCATCGACTTTGAAAACAGTGTTTCGAGAAAAACGCGTTTGAAGTTTGAAGTATGGTGCTGCTAGCGCTCGCCCGGCCGACTGTTGTAATCTGTGTAGCTCATTCAATTTTAGGAATACTCCAATGAAATTTCCACTATCGAATAAAAATATTACGGAAAATGCAATTTTTTGACCCACGTATATGATGTAGCCCGTTAAAAAATCAAGCTCGCCAAATTGCTGGAAAAGTTGTTTCCTAGACTCAAAAGATAGCGGAGAATGATTAGCAAGTAGGAAGTTCTCAGTGAAAAGAGAACGACTCGGTCTTATTGACCGAGCTCCGCGTACCATCAGATGGCGCCGGCTGCCTACTCCAAGCCCTCGTCAATCATTAGCGCGAAGCGCGAAAAGTGTCACAATTTCAAACACGATTCGCTTCTTTCTCGTCTGTCGCCGAAAAAAAAAATACATGCGCGCAATAAATCTCGACCGACAGTCTAACGCGGCCGAAAAAGCGCGATCAATTACAATCGCGAGAGATATTCCGTAGTTTCCAGCGTAATACCGTTTCGCACCGTAAGTGCGCATTACGCAGTTCGGCGCCCAGCGCGCACGCGTTTTTTCGTACCGCACGTACGGTACTGACGGCCGGAAGACGCACACATTCTCGCATTCTCTCGGAATCGAGAATCAGATTCTTGCGGAAAATTTTGTGAGGAGTTCGTGCGTTCGTGTGTGTTCTCGTGACTCGTGAGATCTGACGCAAGCTTCAATTGCCCTTATTTATTCGGAACACGGAGTCGAAGCGAACGAGGGAGGAGCAGAAGAAGGCGAGATAAAGAGAGAGAAAACGTCGCGTCTGCGCGCTGAGGCGCACAGCACCTTTCCTACTCCGCGAGAGCAGCAGCTTTGAATTTTCAGGCTTGCGTTCAGTCGCCCTAAGATGGACGGTGGTGGAGCTTACGGTGGTGGAAAGGCAGGAGCCCCGTTTGACCCGATTTCCTTCGTACAAAGGCCTCACGTTATTATCAAAGCTGCCTGCCTGGTGAGTGCCATTCTTCCATCACGAAAAAAGAAGAAGAATCATTGTTTTGCAGTTTTGCGTTCTCGCGACGAGAGCGCAACGCTTTTGTCGGTTAGTTTGTAGTTTCACGAATGACGGGCATCGATTCGAAAGGAAACGACGTTCGCCACCCCTCGAGGGTCGGTGAGGACACTCGCCCCCTCTCTCCTCGCCACCCTCCCTGAACGATGGGGTTGTTCTATTGATTTTTCAACGAATCTAAGCGATTCGTCCCATAAAACGTTGCTCGCCTACATCCTATGGCAATTTTTACGCTCGCAAGCCTCCGAAAAAAAACCAAAAGTCAGCGCGGAACAAAATAGCGATTTTTTCCCCCCCCCAAATTTGTCAACCTTGAGGCAAAAAACATCACGACTTCGCCCACTCGGACTACATGCCCGTCGTTTTTCCTCCACGATCCTCTGAATAAATATCCCCTCTCAGCTTCGTCGCCGATAGTAGCGTAAATGTGGGAGAATTTTTTTTGTTGTAAATCAGGCATATTCAATTTCCCAATTTTCGATTTTTTCGAATTTTTTTTGTTGAATTTCTGATTTCGAGCGATTTGGGGGAATTTTCAGTCGACTGTGAAAATGTCTTTTCTGTAATCTTTAGTGCAGTTTATTTTCGTAATTACTCAGTTGGGCGGTGATCAGTTCCGGGGTTTAGAAGTAATTATCATTATCGTTAATAAATATCCACTCGATGCATTCTGCTTGTGCATTGTTCGAAAGGGCGAGTACCGAAACTAAGCTGTGGCGATTTACAGGAGTCAAGTCTCATAGTTGCTTTTAGAGTTTTTGTTTCATCTGTCTTGAAATTGTATAGTCTGTTTTTATTTCACGTTTAAGGAGGGTCTAGCCGTTTGTCAGTAAATGCAGAAAGATAGGGCGTTTTTTAGGAGAGGCGTTCACCTAAAGTTTGATTTTCAAATATTAATAAAGATTGGTACATTTCTTTATTTATTATAAACTTTTTTTGGCTCGTAATCCTATCAGTTTTATATCCTGAATTTTATATCTAAAGCATTGCTGTTTCTTATGGAAAAGTATAAATCCAGCTACAATTAATATCCTCACTGACAAATTTACGGCACCTATCGAGGATAAAGATCCAGCTCGATTCACCTGGGGAACTGCCCTTGTGTAGATTCAAATTTTTTTTTCCCCCATGGCAATCGAAACGTACAGGCATTGAAGTAAAATTTTTTTCCGATTTATCTGCGAGTGATGAAATCTTCAATATTTATAGACAAAATGGTGGGCCCCCCTTGAGGACTTATTTTTCATTGATTATGTTTGGCAATCTATGAGTCCAATCTATGAATTCTCTTCCACCCGCTATTTTGGGCACATACTCTTTGTCTGCCTTGACTCAGTCGCGTTAAAGGGCTAGTCCTAGCTCGTGGCTGGAAAAAAGAGGATTCTTTGTGAATTTTTTTCTGCAAAAACGTGTGCAGGTTATCAAATATTATTTTTTCACATTAAAGAGTATGGTTTGAAATATCTTTTGCAATTTTTGTATTGAAGAAAATTTATAAATGTAGTAGACGTAATGGTTTGGGCAGACCGCTGTTGGGTAGATGGTCTGCGCGGTGGCCACTGCTGCTCAGAAACAAATCATCCAACATAAAAAACTCAAACGCATTTACTTTTTCCATGAAATTACCTAGCGCTTGGACAAAGAATTTGATAGAATATTAATTTTTGAAAAAACGGCCGCAAACCAACGTGAAAGTATTGATTTTCAGTGGAAAAAAATGTTTTTTTTTTTCATTGGAAAAAGAATCATACGCATTTCGTTTTTGTATGAAATCATCTAGTGCTTGCACGATGAATTCAATAGAATATAACTTTTTGAAAAAAACGTGCGCAGTCCAAAGTGAAACTATTGATTTTTGGTAAAGAAAACGCTTTATTTTCGTTGATAAAACAAATGCATGGAAATAAAAGTTTCTTCAAGCACTGCTTTTTGATATGTAAAAGAAGCCTCCAAAATTGGAAAGTCGATCGGTGCAGCCTCTTTTGAGATATCGTGATCAGCGATTTGGAGTAATTTTAATAAAAACTACAGAAGAATGATATTTTTCAAATGCTATCAGTATAAAAATTCGTCAAAGACCAAAAAACGATGTTTGAAAGATTTCAACCAGGTGCAAGCCCTTGATACTGTGTTTTCGTGTTTGTCGATTAGCTGTTTGCTATAATAGTATTCGGCTGCATAAGCAACAAAGGATACTTGAAGGAGGAGGATGGCAAGGAGTATTGTCTGTACAACAAAGACGCGAACGCGTGTAACTACGGCGTGGGCATCGGAGTTTTGGCTTTCCTAGCGTCCATAGGATTCCTTGTCGGGGAGTATCTCTTCGAGCAAATGTCCTCCGTCAAGACCAGAAAACACTACGTCCTTATGGATCTTGGGTGAGATGTTCAGGGACTCCGTAATTTTTCGCCAGCTACCGAGCGAAGCGACCTTTGCGTTATTACACCGAGGCTCCACCCTTGGATGTTTTTTTATTGTGCTTGGACGGGAGATCCAGGCGCCCACCATGTGTCCACTGCGCCGCGGACTCTTTGTTTTTAATCGAATTAAACAGTATCGAAGTTGGAACTTGAAATCTTCATTTTTCGTTAAAAAAAATATGAAGACTTCAAGAAAAAAAGCTTCCATAGTAAAATTTGAGACGGATAGCTTCGAAACCTTTGAAAGTGTACACCGTTGTAAAAAACGACATTTCGACAAAAAGCGTCGGTCCGCGCCATATCTCACGCAGCTAGTCGAATTCCTTTTGCTGAGAAAAGCTGTGGCAACTGGAATAACTCGAATTTCGCCTTAAAAATTGAGCAGCATGTTTATAACCGTCTATACATCAGCCAAAGCAAAAAAGATCGTTCTTTTTACAATTTTACACTGCGATGATCCCTGAAAGTGTCTAGTTTGTCTGTTGCAAGTACGAAATCGTGATAAAAGCCGGCCCACCGACGTGCCCTCAACTGTAACCAGGTTCGTACTAACGCGCTCACTATCGTTTCTTGACCTTCCACAGCTTCTCCGGCTTCTGGGCGTTCCTCTATTTCGTAGGATTTTGCTACCTGACTAACGCGTGGAACAATTCGACGGAACCCAAGGAGGGATACGGCGTCAACAATGTCCAAGCGGCGATCGCCTTCTCGTTCTTCTCAATCTTCACTTGGGTGAGAACTCGTCCGTTGAACATTGTGTAGAAAATTCCTGCGGCTACTGCAAATGAAATGAAAATTCCTCACTCGAATATTCGCGCATCGAGCAACGAGCGTAAAACGTTGCAGAAAATTCGAACGATCGCTGTTTCAACCACGGCAACATCAAATTGCGCCAAAAAATCCAAAATGCATTGCGCAATTTTTTTATATAATACTTTTCCAGGTTTTTATATATATGATGTTTTTTTATTTTAATTTTTAAGTTTAACACTTTTTTTCCTTTTATGATTTTCACAAGTTTAGAAAAAGATATTTTTAATGATTTTTTTCTTGTATTTTGTATATTTTATAATTTATTTTTCTTCAATATTTTAACGATACTTCAATATTTTATCGTTAGTCCCTTCGGGCTTTTACGAGCCCATCCGCTACGTTTTCACTGATATTAGTGTGAACTTCGTCACCTTGCCATTTTCGTAGGCGGGAAGCGCTTGGTTCGCGTTCCAGAGATTCAAGCAAGGCACGGACGCGGCGTTCGCCCCGAGCTACGAGGCCGACCCCGCGGGTGGGGCGGGCTACACGAGTTATCCGGACGCGACGGACGCGGCTTATCAAGAACCGCCCTTCGCTCAGCAACAACAGCAACGGGGCATGGGCGAATTTCACGCACCAGCGTACTGAGAGTAAGGGAATAAACGAAAGCGCATAAAGCAAACAGGAGCTAAAAACAGGAAACACACTCACACACATACAGGGGAGAAAAAAATCGATCGAGTTCATTCAAGCCAGAAAAAAAAATGTACGATATATTTTCAAAGTTATATTTGCACAGCGAGACTACTGACGCGAGACGACATTCGATATACGTATGACACACAAATTCTTCACCCCGTATACAAGTGTCCCCCCGCATCGGACACTCTCTTTGACACCTTCTGAAAGAAAAAAAAAGATAAAAAAGAGATATTTACGACAAAACCTATCGTTTCGCACTTGCATGGAGTTTCGTCTTTCGCGCGTAGATCTCGACTTAAAATATTCGTCGTCGTACTCTCCAGACTATATTGATATTAACGTCGATTTGCCCATAGGATTTAGACACGAATGCGCATGTGTGTTGGGCCGTGTCGAACAGAAAGTCTCAACCCTCTCCCCATCGAACAATGGTATGGAGTTATGAATAAAATCCTCTTTACGTTCAAACTTGAATAGCTCGACAACTGGTTCATATTTGCTCAATCCGGTCGAAAATTTAATACGACCTTTAACAGCTGTTAAAAAAACCTTGAATAATCTCGATATGATTGTTTCCAAACAAATCACAGCTGTTTTCAAAATGCATTCATGCCTGTCGAAATATTTTTTAAAGTCGCTTTTAAAATAGCTGTAATTTGTGTCAAAATAATATCGAAAAGAAAAGAAGCCTTTTTTAAATCTAAGGAGAATCGAGAATGCCCAACCACGTTCGACGAATATTCATCAGGCGCCGAGTCATTCGAGTTTGAAGGAGAAGCAGTAATTTTCCGTCTAAAGCAAACGGGGCAAAAAAACATCACCGACGATTTTTTTGTACCTGAAAATATTGTTTCAAGGGATAAGAGTGCACGTTTTTGTTCGGCAGCCTAGTGCGCATACGCGCCACAATTTCCGACATGCCCGTACTTAACCGAATTATTTTACGACGACAGTCAGTCCAACACTCGGAATGGAACGATAGGCCTCAAAAAAGCACCCACAAATTAATGCGAAGAAAAAGAAATGCCGAAGGGAGCAGACAAGTTCTTTTTCGCGTTAAGATCGCTCGGCGATTGTAGTTGTAAGGGACTTGGAAGAAATTTGCCGCGTTGCATCCTTAGGGATTTCGTGGAGGAAAACAAGAGAACGAAAACAAGCCGATCCGCGTCGCGTACGAGCCTTGAAGAATCTTCGACTACGAGGTGGCTTTTTTTCGTCTCGACCCACTCTCGGCCAATATTTATTACGGAAAACTGCGTTAACAATATGAACGAATATACATACGAATATGTATATAAATATATATATATGTAACAAAACCTTCACTGAAAAAAAACAATTCGATTGCGAATCGAAAGGATCAACCGACACATAAATTTCGGCAGCGTACTGTGTGATCGCTTATGCTTATCAACGTATATCGTCTAACGAGCTAGCAGGATATTCCAGAGAGGAATATAAGACAAAAACGGACACGCAAACAAGGAAAAAAAAAGAGATACGAAGCACTGACACGGCACACAAAAAAAATTAACGGAGAGAGAGAAAGAGAGTTGTATAGTTCGTTGAGAGGTACAGTTGTTCAGTATTGTACCGTTAATTTTTATTTATTTATCGTCTAAAACATTCGGGTTATCATAGAGCGTACCGATTAACGAATAGACTTAATTATTACGGCAAAGGGGAGTAAGGAGAAATACGGAAGCGGTGTGTGATGTCCCGTCGCGTTGATATTATGTATATTTAGCTCTCATCGTGATCGTCGTAACCGCGAGAAAGAGAGGAGAGCGGACGATTATCAAGGGAAAGCCCGCATTATATTAGCTCGCAGAGTACTTCCGCAAAATTAGTGAAAAGTTAAGAAAAGAAAAATACGAATTCTCTCGTTGTCTCGAGATCGAGTAAAGAAGAAAAGAAAAAAACGTAATCAAGCCCTGGAGACGCTCGTGACAACGGCACGATTAAACTTCGCGCTACGTAGTTAAGATACTTAAGGGGCGCGGCTCGTCTAGTGCAACTTTTCAACCGAGTCGACTATTTATTGTTAAAAGCGAACGCGAAGAGAAAACAACAAGCGGAGAAAAACGGGACATACGATGAGAACAGTAAACCTGGCATTTACCGTAGGAAAATAATAGTCGCGTGCATCTCGTCGCGTGACGCTCCCAATTATTTCACTCGAATGAGCGCTCTCGAAGAAACGTTCGACTTCCGATCACAGCTGAGAAATGCAAAAGCCTCCGGGAATTGCACAAAACAATATTTACGTCGTCACTGGCGACAATGTTTATTCTATTCAACGGCTTTTCCGTGCAAATTTTTCGTTACGGACCACATTTTGAGTGTCGAAAAATACAGAGTTCCTGGATAACGAAAACAACGAATTTGCTTCGAACTTTGAATAATTGATTGTCAAATACCGGGATGGTTGGTCGTGAAGGTTTTCGTCAAATTTCATGGTGGTTCGCATCGTAGCAATAGAACGAAAATTTCTTGTTTTCTCATTTCGTTACTTTTGTTACTATCGAAACCCTTTCTATTTCAAGCTTGGGTTATGGAGTCCCAATGAGAATCTTCAAAAATGTTCAAGTGCTTTCTGCTGCCTGAATGGGCCGAAAAAAAATATTTTCGTTGGATCCCAACGATGCAAACTTTAATATCGCCAAATTTCGAAAAGAAAACTTCGAGAATCCCTGGCAACGAGCGTTTCTTCGAGCTCACCCGAGAGAGACCGATTGCAAAACGATAAAATGATATTCCATTCTTTTTTTTTTGTTCACAATTTATAGTTCGCCTATGTAGTTGCTCGTGAGAAGAAAAGGCGTTAAAAAAGGGACGATGAAACGTGGAGGGCGAACGAACGCCAAAAGATTATTTTTCGAATATTCCAATTCGAAATAGCTGAAACATATATTTCATTGCTTCTAGTCATGCATAGATAAATTTTATATATATATATATATATATATATATATATATATATATATATATATATATATATATATATATATATATATTGGAAACACACCTTACCGAACAAGAGAGAGTGACAGTGTGTGTGCGTGCTTGACGGAGAAAGATGGGAGATGCGCACTTACCACAAAACTCTACGACAACAAAATACGAAAAAATGCAAAAGATCTTCGATTCGAGTTATTTGTACATTTTCCGTTTTCTTACCATAGTTATTAAGTTGTATATTGGTACAATCGTGTAAGCTCGAGTCGCAAACTTGGACTGCACGCCACATCCGCTCGAGACACAAGTTTAAAGAAGATAAAAAAAACGAAACGAAATATGGAAGAAGAATAAACAGAAGGAAAGAGGCTGGAGCGATAACACGAGGGATGGTGAGAGGAAAAAAATGTAATATTTTGGTGTGTGTTTATAATCAAGCAATAGGCGAGGCGTGTGTTTCGGGCCCAAAGTGACGTGACTGTATGAATGTTTATTCGTGTATAATCTCCGTAGTATCATTTGAATCGCGGTTAATCTGTAGAACAGAAGAATGTATTTGAGGTATATATTCGAAGAACTAAAGAAAAATAAGTAACTTAAGTGGCGGAAGTAACGAGACGAAGGCGCAGGAGGGAAACTACTTTAGCTGTATAATAACGTGCGGGTGAAGGATACCAGCCACCTACTTCAAATCGCATATAAATGTTACCATCTATCGTGTTAAAAAAAACCCAAATTCTGCGACATTGTACAGTTATTATGTCCGGACGATCCATTCCTCTTCCGTGCGATCCTGAGATTCGATATCCGTTCCTCGAGGCGAGAGAAAGCGCAAAATTTGATTCGCGGAAGATACAAGCCTAGGAGGCTCAAGCGATTGGTGACGATTGGAGGAGGATGCTGAGCGTTCAATTTTGAAGTTTCCGTAAGCAATTTGTCGTTTGAAGCACAAACGTTGAAATCTTGCAAATTTGATGGATCATGGAGAATAGAGCATTCAGTTGGAGTTTCATTGGCAATGAGCAGCGTTTATTTTTATCTGAGAGAATGTTTTAAGGGAGAAGTCCCTTACATAAAGAGGAGCTTACAGTCGCACATGAACTCCACGAGGAAGCTGAGGGACTGCTGCATGGCTCCGAAATCGCAGATTAGTCGGTAGGTCATCCAGTGACAAAATTTTGGAGTCTTCAAACTTTAAGGGGGAAATTGTCATTGGGCGAGGATCTCAATCTGATGGAAATCAGCAACACAAGATATTGCTGGTTGTCATGATTTTATTTTAAAGAAATTTTAATTAATTTCGGCTTTCTTCATTTTTTTTGGAACTTATGGTATGTAGTATTGTTACTACTTTTGGCTGTTACATGCTATTTTTTTTATTAATCTTTAAAAGTGACACATGGCGTCGCCGAAATTATTTTTTGAAAAACCGACGAACCTTGTACAAGAATTTAAAAAGGACCTGATCGAACATTTTGAAATTGTGCACACTTAACATAATTACGGTCTATGTGAAACTAAGTTCTTTGGAAACTGATTTTTCATTAACAAATGATAATTAATACAAATTTCATGAAAAATAGAACATTTCTTCCAACACGCGCCATTTTGCGAATTTTCACATTTCTTTGGATTTTTTAGGTTCGCGTAGAGCGTGTGGGTCTCCGAAATCTAAATCTTCTTGGATCTGATGTTTCAGACAAATGCACCAGACGCTTGCTTGTACGCCGTGGAACAACGCAGGCGGCAACCGTCTCTGAAGCAAGTGTCGGACAGCCACCATTTTTTTACATACATTTTAAAAATGTAGAAAACTAAGACATGTAATAATATGTACAACGGTATTTGTGCAAAATAAATCGTTCAGACGCGAAAAAACTTCACAATTCGGTTATTTTCGACTGCCTTAAGGAATGTCTTCCTTCAAGTTGTTTGGTTAAAAAAACCGATATCGATTCAGTGGGCATCATGGAAACTTCAAAGTGTAACGTTCGAATCTAAAAAAATGGGTCGGTGGACTCGGGCCTTCTACTTCTCAACTGAAATTGTCGAGCAGATATTCCTCGGAAATGAATAATATTCAGGGCATAAGAAAATCGCCAGCTTTGCGTCAGTGCATTCTTCAGAGCCTCAGGCTTTATTTTTTCTAAAAAAACTTCACTGTGAGAAAGCAGTTGGAAAATTTGCGAGGTTACGTTAAGGTTGAACGCACAAATAAGTGATACCCGCAATTCTCCCTTGATGCCCTCGACTCGACGTGACGTATAATCAACGGAGTCAGAGTCAGACGTCTGACTTCGTTGGTATAGTGATGGCGGGGAGTGGCGCGAACGTCGCCACCGTCGACTGGACGCTTGCGCATTTGTCGCACGATGTTTGGCGCCTAGAGTCGATGTGACACTCGATGGTGGGGTAATGAAACTCAATTATACCTCGGTCCAACAATGAATAATGTCAATTACGCGACCAAGAATAAATCGGAACCCAAACAAGTTTACCTCAAAAATATCGACTCGCCCACGCTCCCCGCAACTAACTTGTCAATTTTGCGAAAATTTCGGGAGCACGAGAAACGTCCAATGGCACAAACAATTTTTTTAAATGTTAAATTTTAGCCGGCGACTATTTTCGTACGGTGGAAATATGTAAAAATTCGAAACATAATTTGATAACTCTTAAAAACTTGAGTAATAATTTAACAATTCTTAAAAATTTGGCAAGTAATTTGATAATACTTAAAAATTCGAAGAATAGATCGATAGTTTCGAAAATTTGTTCGAAAATTTGGCAAATAATGGGCGAATTCGTGAGAATGTTAAATTTAATTTGACAATAGTTAAAAATCTGTAAACTAATTTGACAATTGTAAAATTGTTAAAAACTTGCTCGACAATTTTCGAGAAAATTTAAACAGCCGCGATTCTAAATCAAATAAAAACCATCCGTTTTGTTTAAAAAACTTCGGGACAAATCCGTGTACCAAAACGCTTCGTGGTTCTGTCACCGCGAGCGCTGCCCATCGATCTTCATTCGCGACATTGCGATTTCGGATCTCGCACCTTGCAATTGAAGGTTTCCTGTTTTTTCCATTCATTTTTGCCTATCGCTATTTTTTTTCCTCGCGCTTCGCCGCCGTTCCGCGTTCGATTATGCAAGCGCGTTTCCACTTCTGTTCTGACACGCTATAAGGTGTGTGTGTTGTTTCTGGCAGAATGCGGACATCTGTACACGCGTCGGTGCCACAACATATAACTATATGCAAGATTCGCCACAGCAGAAGGGAGAACGGTTTACGTGGTTGAAAAAAGAAAAAAAAACCCCGCTCTTATCGATACGACACTTACATATACCGTATCGCCCCGAATATACGTCTACGGGAATATAGATATATATATACACTTTTCGAAAGTATACGACACGGCGAACCCACCAAAATTCCTTTTCCTGTTTCTCCCCCAATCTTTCTTCCCTTCCCCCGCCCCGAAAAGATCGTTGAATAAAAATACAATCGAGGAAATTCGGGTGTGCAGTTTTATCGCGTAACAGCGCGTGTGTCTCACATTGCGAGGAAAAAAGAAAACGCTCAGTATAACAATAAATGTGCAATATCCGAAAGCACCGTGCGCGCGTGATAACCTCTTCGGCCAAGTGCTCTCCGCGAGTTCGCCCGCAACCACATTGAAGGAAAAAAGGAAAAGGAGGAAAAACCAAACGAGCCCTTGACATCTGTTCCACGTATGTACGTAACGTATATACTCGTTCTATTCTCGTGCATCATCAATCACGCATGTTACGTGGAATGTGAGCGCGGTTCGAAACCGCGAGGTCGCGAAATTCGTGTCAAGAAAAAAAAAATGAAAAAATTGCTTCTCAGAAATTCGTGATTTTTTTTCGCTGCACATTGTTGCATTGAAAAAAAAAATTCTTCCACAATCTGTCATTGTGCAGCAACTTTGAGTCTGTGCTTGCCACACTGTTGAAAAAAACCGCTCTCTCTGTTTCTCTATTTTGGCGCCTTCCGTAACCCGTCACTGTGCGTCGATTTGTCTTCCTTCCGTCACTTCTGCTTCACTAATTTCTCCGGTCTTCCCTCGCAGCGATTTTCAGTCATGTCCGAACCCACGGAGACCAGCGGCGTTGCCTACAGCTCCAGCAACGTCAACGCCTGTGTCGTCTGCTACAGGGATGTAGAGATTTACAGTATAGGACTTTGCGAGCACCCGGTCTGTTACGAGTGCAGCACGAGAATGAGAGTTCTCTGCCAGCAAAACGAGTGTCCTATTTGTCGTCAGGATCTGCCGAAAGTCGTGTTCACCAGGATCGTCAAGCCTTTTCGGCACTTGAGAAGGAGTAATCTAGTCGACACCAGATACAGCATATACTTCGACAGTCCCGACATACAGGAGAAATTCAATTGGCTGCTCGCCCATGCTTGTCCCATTTGCGAGGAGAAACAGCTGTTCGGCAATTTTAACGGCCTGAAGGACCACATGAGAAGGAGGCACGAACTGCACTACTGCGATCTTTGTGTCGAGAACTTGAGGGTATATATGGTTTTATGTCTATTTGTCTGGTGATTGTTGGATTGTTGGTCTTTATTTTCTTATCTATATATATATATGTATATATATATCTGTGTACAGTACAGACTGCAGAAAGCAGAATTGCCAAAGTATTATAGGCTGGTAGAAAAGCAGAATTTTCGTGATTTTTTTCTGAGAAAACTGGTCCAGGTTTTCAATTTTTTTTCTTACTTTGAAGAGTGTGATTTTGAATATCTTTTACAATTTTTGTATCAAAATATATTTATAAATGTGGTGAAGACAATGATTTGATAGTGTTGAATTTCTCCATTGGGCAATCTAAAAAATTATTTTTTTACATTTGCAGATGCATTTTATTTCGGCTACAAAAATCACAAACTTTTTTTAGGATGTGTGTTAATCATCTACAACATATATCGGCAAGACAATATTTTCGATAATAATGACAATGAGCAGGGAAAAGAGAATTTTCGTTGCATTCTAATGATGAAAATTTCAATACTGAATGCTTCGCACACAGCGCTGTTTAAAAAATGTTCCGGAATGAAAAAATCAAAAGAGTCGAGTTTTTGCATGAAATTATCTAGTGCTTGGATAAAGGATGTAATGAGATATTGATTTTTAAAAAACAGCCGCAGTACAATGTGAAAGAATCGATTTGCTTTAAAAAATTGGCTTTATCTTCATCGATTAAAAAAATCTACACATCAAAAAGGAAATCCTTTGTTCAAACACCGCTTTTTGATATGTTAAGGAAGCTCGTAAAGTTTGAAGTTGATCGGTGTGGTCATTTTTGAGATATCGCAGTCACCAATTTTGAAGGGCATTTTGAGCCCATAATTCCCTCAATTTTGAACGGATCAACTTGACATTTTCAGTGAATATTTTTGAAATCCGATAATTTTGAGAATACGTCGAAAACTATAATTCGATATTTTCCAAAATTTCACGCGGGTGTAAGCTCTTAAACCTCAATTGCAGCGCATTGTCAGAATTCGCCCTGCCTCACGAAAACGTGAATAACCTTGCGGAAAAAATGAGAGAGCATTTTTTCGAGGCAAATCTTAGTATTAGTTATTTCTTTCGGGTCCCTTGACCAAGCAAGTTCTACTGCTAGTCTCTTAAAAAAGACACGCGATGAGAGGTAATAAAATTTATATGTGCAAAAAATAAAAATAAAAAAGCAAGCTTTTATTTAATGTAGTAAAAAGTAGAGAATAATTTTTCTTCACCAAGTCACCTAAATGTGTCTATGAATAAAACTCTGGGGTACTCGAATTTTTAAATGTTTAATCAATTTGTCCAATTCAGTTTCATCAACTGTACTTAATTTGGCACAATAGCATCTAGAGATATTATTATCATACGTTGATACTCAGTTTCAGGATTTTTATATAAAAAATCTAAGGTTGTTTACAGTAAATTAAATACAGTTGACATGTGAACGGATTTATGTAGATTAAAGATTATATCGCTAAATTTTGAGCGCCGCAAGCTGTTATTTATAGTTACATATAGGTGACTTGAGAAAAAGAAATTATTATCTACTTTATAGTACATTGAAAATTTTTTTAAAAAATATTCTTTTACATATAAATAATTTCCGACGTTTTAGTCATTAATTCATTTCACTAGTTAGTTGATACTAGTAGTTTGCTAGTTTACGAGTTTGTACGTTAGTAACACGGAATGCTTGTAAAAAATAACAAGGACTGTAATTGGGATTGAACTTACGACTAATTGCTGCATATAAACTTTTCACATACAAACACAGTCGGCTACGAATCCATTAGTATGCGTTAGTGAGATTTTATATAGATGATTAGATATCGCTAATTTTGGATGAAAAGTTGAAAATTGTATGGTTTAAAAAAAAGTTGAATCATGCATTGTCACCTTGTAGATGCATGTTTGCAAGTTAAATAAAACCTAGCAAAAATCACAAGAAGAAACAACCATTTCCGGGTCTTCCATAACGTAGAAAAGTCGTACAGAATAATAAAAAATAAAATGAATGTATACTCCATGGCGCCGTGATTGGTAATCGGTGCGCAAATCAGTGCGCAGTTGTTCTCACCCATCCGAGTCTCAGTCCACGTCAATGCTCCTCGACACGGGAAATGGCCACACGAGCGTTCGTCTATCGCCCCCTATAAAATTGTCCATCCCCATATTGGTCGACACGCAAGTCCTTGCCCGGTCCAGAGCCTAAAAGAAAAACGTTCGAATTTCTCCGATTTTCTGCATCGTCGCTTTAATTTTTCAGATATTCTCTCACGAGAGGCGCTGCTACAGCCGTTCGAATCTGAGCCAGCATCGCCGCAAGGGCGATCCGGACGACCGCAGTCACAAGGGTCATCCGCTCTGCGAGTTTTGCGACCAGCGTTACATGGACAACGACGAGTTGTATCGGCACTTGCGTCGCGATCACCTCTACTGTCACTTCTGCGACGCGGACGGTCTCCATCATTACTACAATTCTTACAACGACTTGCGCGATCACTTTCGCAACGAGCATTACCTGTGCGAGGAGGGCACGTGCTCCGAGGAAATGTTCACCGGTGTGTTCCGCACGGATATCGATCTGAAGGCGCACAAGGCGTGCACGCACGGCAAGCATTTGGGCAAAGCGGCGGCGAAGCAAGCGCGCACCCTCGAGCTGGAGTTCACGCTGGCGCCTCGGGGTGAAAATCGCACCAATCGGCGAATGCCCGGGAGCAGTCTGGCGAGCGGTACAATCAGCGGTAACGGAAGCATCAACTCGCAGTCGAATTCCCGAAGACCGCGCGACTACAACTCTCGCGATCAGCAGCAACAGCAGCAACAACAACAACAGCAGCAACAACTAGGCTCGGGTGGTGGCCGAGAGTACCAAACGGAGACCGGCGACGCGGGGGGCTTCGCTCAAATCCCCTTCGAGATGGTGGAGAGCGCGGCGTTCGCGCGCCAACCGGACGTCCGTAGTACCCAGGAGTTTCCGTCGCTCGGCAACGCCTCGTCGCCCGCTCTGATGCCGCTCGGGCAATCTCGCGGACGAGCCAACGTCACGATATGCGGTAGCCTCAAGTCCAAAGGTTTGGCGGTGACGGACGAGAATTTCCCGGCGCTCGATCCCGGCGCGCCATGCGCATCGACGAGCGTCCCGAAGACCCTCAACCTCAGCGTCTACAGCAGTAGCATCAACAACAACAAGGGGGGCGACTCGGCGAGCAGCGTGGCGTCGTCCCAGCGTCCAAAGTCCGCCGCTACGCCGAACGTCTCCATACACGTAAATCACAAGACCGACGGGACGGTTACGACTCGAGTGAGCGGACCGAACATTCGCATCAGGCCGGCGCAACGCAACTCCATGGATTGTGATTTTCCGGCGCTGAGACGGACCAATGTGTCAGGCGTCGCTACATCGACCGGCAGTAATTCCAATACCGGCCAATGGACCAAAGTCACCTGCGTGAAGCAACAACCCACGGAACAAGTCACGAGAGCTAAGAAAGTCGCGCCTTCGCCTTTTCCCGAATATCCGCCGCGTTTACCATCGTCCGAGGATTTCCCGAGTTTGTCGAAGCCCGCGTCTCGTGCCAATAAGAAACAGCTGACGGTCGCCGTTGTGCCGGAATCGTCCTCGTGGTCCCAGCAACGACAGCAGACCTCGGGAGAACGCGAGAACGAGATGACGAGATCGGTGGCCGACGCTACCAAAGGGAAAACCAAGAAGAAAAAGACGAAGCAGACGAGTGGCAATAATTCCAGCGGCAACGAATCGACAAGCTCCAAATCCAACAACAACAACGTCGCAAAGACGAAAGGAGAGGCGGCCCGAAAGAGCGGCCTCAAAGGCGAAGAGACCAAATCGAATGATAACGGCGAGACGGACGCGGCCAGGACCATCGACGACGCGCGAAAGGAGAACGAGAAAACGTCGAGGAAAGACAAGAGAAAAGCTGGCGTTAGCGCCGAAGATTCTACCTCGATTACGACCAGCAGCAGCGAGAAACAACAACGCGATACGAGAAACAACGCCGAGGTGGTGCGTAAACGCTCGGAGCTCAAAATCGACGCTTTGAATTCTAACGCATCGCGCACGATCGAGGAATTTCCGTCATTGGGCAGCGTCGAGCCGCGAAGCCACGAAGCTCCGACGAACAACGGCAAAATGACGAGCGGCAAAGTGACGAATCCTCCGCCTGGTTTCGGCAGCGCTACTCCACCGCCTCCTGGTTTTGCCGTCAAGATTTCCAACGAGACCGATGAAAGCAACGCGACGCGCCTCAACGACAGCGGTCTCACTTTCACCAACAGCTCGGGCGAAATTTACACGATTTTGCCGACCACCGAGCAGCAGACCAACAACCGGAGAATTCACGCGTACGCACCGCCACTCGATTTTCAAAAACGCAACAAAAGCCTCGTCGCACGGGTGACCGAGGCGCTTGGCGATCAGGAACAGGCCATACAGGAGTTTCGTTGTCTGAGCGGCTCGTTTCGCCAGGGCGACTGCAGCGCCGTTGATTATTACGAGGGCTGCCGTCGCGCTATGGGACAAGGAGCTTTCGATAATGTTTTTCCCGAGATCCTCGTATTGTTACCGGATATAGAAAAACAGCGCGAACTCTACGAGATTCATCGACGCGTGGCCAAGCCAAAGAAGAGCAACAGTCTCGAGGCTTGCACCACATGCGGACAAATATTGAAGATCGGCGCCGATCAGAGAGCACACTCGTTGAGCCACACGATGGAAAATCATTTTCCGGCGCTTGGTGACGCTTCCAATCTACCGTCCACCACCTGGGTCGTTCGCAAAGTCTGATAACAACGCGCCTTTTTTTCTTTCGGTTCCCTCTCGCTCACTCACTCTCTCTCTTGGAAAACCGCTTTTGCGGTCTTAGTTCAAGCCGAAATGACACACGCTGCGAAATTTCGGTGCGTGTTTTTTGCTACTCCATTGGGTTTCACCGACGTTGCGACTATCATTAGATGCCAACCGTGCGCGCGTTATCTGTAGTCTGGGCGAGCAGACGCATTTTGCAACAATTACCTAGACATAAATTTTCGAAATTTTTCCGTTATTTTTTCACGCAAGGCCGACTCGGGTCTCAAAATGTGTTTCCGGTTTGGCCAGGGTATGACACTCGTCGATTTGCGTAGTTTGATCGGAAAATATAATTTGCAGGTTGTTTCCGTGATCGGCAAATCGGTATATTTTTTTTCACCAAAATTACACGTCTGCAAGCTGTAGATTCCTTTTCACTGCGCAATTAAACGTCGAGTTGCAAAATTTCGAGTCTTCCGTCCCGGACGGCACCGTGTGTCATTTCGGCTTGAATTTTTGCCTCGATCCGAATCGTACACAACCGCAAACGAAAATACACGCCCGAACGTCATGCACACGTTGTACAACTGTACACGCACCGAATTCGTAGAGATCACCAGAGAATGTCAAATTACCCTGTTATCATTGTAAATAAATACGTAGGAGTAGAGGTCGGGAATTTCTCGACGTGTGGGCGACGAAGTAAATACTCTTTGTCCGCGCGACGATGCTTCACCTGTTGCTCCGCGGAAGCTCATCCGAGATTATCCTCCAAGCCCGCGAGTACTCAGGATCACACACTTATTATTAATTGAAAGGAGAAAAAAAGAACGCGGAAAGTTTTAACGGAGCGACGCCAAATGTAAAAAAAACGAGACGAAAGAAATTGTTTGATACGTTACGAGTAAATACGTATGTACCTCCGGGATGTACTGTTTTGTACAATAATAAAGTTACGTAAGTATGTGGGTTAATCGACGGATTTTTCGAATATTTTAACGAAATAATTCATTCGCCCCTTTGTGGGTGTTTCGCTCCGATAATTCATCGCGACAGCTTAACGTCGACTTTTTTAAATTCGGTATGCGAATTAACGGTTTGCTTCTTTTATAAATTTAAAAATTCGTAAAAGAACGAGATTTCGAAAATAGTGTCCATATTTCTCGATGACTATAATAACGTAGACTGTCATCGAACGAAATCCGTCCTCGACGTTTATAAATGTTGAGATCACAGAAGAAGCGAGCAAGTGATTTATACGCCGAATACATTTGAGGTAAAGCGACCAAACGCTCATCGATCAACACCCAACGTTTATCTTATTAATTTTTATTCCATTGCCTGACCGGCTATTTTTCTTTGAGATACAAACTATCCATCATTCATTGAAGGAAAAGAAAAAAAGAGAACGTTCGTAATAAATCGACGACTTTGGCGCCCGCGCAACTGGCCCACAATTCGTACAAAAATTAACATCCCTACGCGTATACATGTATGTTAAAAGAAAGAAAAAAATAATCACATCCCCATAGTTCTCGTTCCCGTGGACCATCGTTGCGCGTACTAACGTACTAAAAACAGGTAGTAGTTGGGAAATATGTGTAGGTGTGTCACTCATCAACATGATCGTACAAACGCGCTACGTTATTTTGTATACATATATATAATTTTTTTCGTCGCCACGCAGGATGGAGTCTTCATTTGGAACGAATCGACATCGCAACGAAATTAATTGAAAGTGTATAGCGTCCTTTTGGTTTTGCGAAACCGGCGCGACTGTTGAGTTCTTTCGTGCGAGAAAGAGACAAAGAAAAAATTATGAATATAAGCGATAGTCGGCACTCGCCCTTGATTGCCGTACAAATTTATTCTGTTTTGCCTTTCTTTTTCGTCATGTTTTCTTGTGTTTTTCGTACATCTGCGAGTTGGGGCGACGTCAGGGTGGGAAGAGGGGTTGATCCGGTTATCGGAACGATTTTCCATGAGATTATCAATGCGGGTAAATAAACGTCGGAGGAATTTTTATAGCGATCGGGGTCGCCGTAGAAAGAATTAAAAAATCTGCGATCGGCGATGAACGTTCTCAAGGAGCAACACCACCTTGTTAAGCCAAATACAAGGACTTACAATTTGATTTAGAAAAAGAATGAAAGTACTTTATTGAAAATTTGCACTTGGCGCCTGAAAGTATACACGATAACACGAATTTTCGAAGACTTTCTTCAATGAGAAATGGCGGTGCAGTCTTTCCAGAGTCTATCATTTCGCCGAAGCACTCTGCAATTTCCCCAACATTTAGGACCGTAACTGGAGCAAAGGAACGAAGTAATACTCAATGTAGACAAAAAACACCAGCGTAACAAGGATTTTAATAGAATATTGATCACTTCAAATGAGGCACACTTGCACTTTTTGTCCCAGGGTTTGTAAAAAATGTTGCAAAACGATTTTTCAATATCTCGCAAAATCTTTACTACTTCTCCAGTCTTCAAAATCTACACTAGTAACTGCACCGGCACTTCACCGCAAGTTCGATCCTAAAAATGTCAACAATTCCACCGCGGCTGCTTCGACGAGAAACTTACTTTCGAGAGCCCCGCCATTTAACATTGAAGGAAAAACTAAAAAAATCTCGTTTCTACCATAGTGTATATTTCTGGCAACCGATTGTTAACTCTTCTCCAAAGTGGATGAACTTTTATAAAATGAATTTCACCGTCGCAGCTTCCCTAGCAGGGCATTGTTACCGCTCGAGCGTCGCCTCGGTTCTAAGTCTGTCGCGACAATTCCCGTCGATTCGTTTATCGCGACGGCAGTGGGCGGACTGGGGTGCGGGGGTGGTCGACGCCTCATCACTTTTTGGCGAGTTCGTTGCTCAGCCAGTCGAGGCCCTCGTAGAGGCCTTGGCCTTGAGTGGCGCAAGTACTCTGTATGTACCAGTGACGGCCTCGGAGGGCGTTCAGTCCCAGTTTGTCAGTGAGTTCGGCGGCAGACATGGCGTTGGGTAGATCTTGCTTGTTGGCGAAGACGAGCAGTACGGCGTCTCTGAGCTCATCCTCCTTCAGCATATTGGCCAATTCTCTCTCAGCCTCGGAGATTCTCTCCCTATCGTTACTGTCCACTACGTAGATGAGGCCCTGGGTGTTCTGGAAGTAGTGCCTCCACAGGGGACGTATCTTGTCCTGGCCGCCGACATCCCAAACGGTGAAGCAAATGTTTTTGTACTCCACGGTCTCGACGTTGAAGCCGATCGTAGGTATGGTCGTCACAATCTCGCCGAGCTTCAATTTGTAGAGTATCGTCGTTTTACCTGCCGCGTCCAGACCCACCATCAGAATTCTCATTTGCTTCTTGCCGAAGAGACGCGTCAGCAGACTGCTTATCGTCAGACCCATGATTGTTTTTGTTCTTCAACGTTGCTTGCTCGCTGATGTTGCGCTCGTCGTTGTTTCACGTGCGCGCGCGCGCCCCACCTCTTTTCCGCCGAGCTGTTACGCACGACTGCTACGATGATGTTGCGGGTATGTACGTGGCGGCGCTCCCGAACCTCAAAATCAGCGTGGACACTCGCACGATGTATTATCGCCTCGGATATCTGACGAAATTTTTTCTCGAAATAGATATGTGTATAGGAAGAGGGAGAAAAGTCGCGTGGTTAGGTTGATAGATGACGTGTTATATTCACCCCTCGTATGACATCCGCGAATGATAGACTCGATATATTGGTAGTTTCTTGAAACGTACGGTTTACGCCCTCGATTAGCTCTGGGCAATTATGCGATCGCGGGTTATGTCGTTCTCGAAGCCACCTTCAGTCGCCCCGATGTCACCGTCTTGACAGCTATCGAATGACGATTCGCGACCTTCTCGCTTTTTCTTTTCTTTCCTCCTTTTCTCGCGCACTTTTGGGCGGCCTCTGGCGTCTCTTTCCCTCCAGACACCTTTCGGGCGGCCTCGCGCGATACCCTCCCGGCGGCAGATACGCAAAAAACGTAACGTCACCACGCTCGGGTTTGTCGATACGTTAACAGCCGGTCTTCGTGCGATTGTTTTATCACGGGACGTACGAAACTCGTACGTGGTCCGATTTTACGACTAAGCTTCTTCGCACTCTCGCCTTTTTTTCTTTGGATTTTTCGTGCGGAGATTGAGCGGCGTGCGCGGCTCTTGAGGTGGCGCCAGGTGACGGAAGTTGCTGGCACCGATGTCGCTAGCGCGGGCTTTTTTTATATGCGCATCAATTTTAATTGATTAGGCTTTTTTATATGCGCTTCAATTTTAATTGATTAGGGCCCGGTTCCAGAACTCTCGGTTAACCGAGTTAACCGAAGTTTAAGGGCGACTCGACCAATCAAAACCACGGTTGGCTGGCTAAACTCCGGTTAGCTCGGTTAACCGAGAGTTGTGGAACCGGGCCTCAACAAATAAGGACAATCGCAGTTTCGGACTGGTGCGATGATTAAAAACAGGAGGGAGACTTTCGAGAGTGTGCAATTATTACAGAACTGTCGTACTTGGCCTATGCGGGGAAAAAAGCAAAAACAAAGATAGATTCATTCGTGTGTAAATCGGTTGCAAGATGCTAATTGGCTGTGTCAATAATTTTTCATTGAACGCTGCCACTCGGTCACTTTTTTTGTTTTGATCAGTGTATGGAGATTAGAGACGAGCCCACCGTACTCTGACGCGTCCGGAAAAGAGCGCAGAATAAGTGTTCTTGAATGGCGCTGCTGTAGGTACGGACCGATACGCAGAACCTTAAGCCCTTGCACCTAGTTGAAACTTTTGAAAATATAGATTTTGGTTTTCAACGGATTCCCGAAATATAACATTTCAAAAAATATTCTCTGAAAATTTCAAGTCAATCCGTTAAAAATTGAGGGAGTTGTAGGCGTTTATCGGTAGTTCCGCGAATCGGCAAACTTTAAAGCCGTTTTTCTCAAAACGATTTTTTTATCGGTGAACACGATACCAGGTGTGGCTGTTAAATAACCGGACTGATGCTGCTCCCAGCAAACTGCGAGCGTGCCGCGACATGTTGAACATGACTGTCCGATGGTCCTTCCCTCACCCTGAGCTCGGTAGACAAGCCAGCGGGTCGCTCAGTTTGACTGTAGCAGTCGATTGAATTAGGGCCGTATTCATAGTCTTTCCTTGAGGAACAAGGCTTCCTTGTTCCTCATTTCGCGTTTCATAGACCTTCCTTGACAGAACAAGGAGCCTTATTGGCCTCCTTATTTCAAGGCAGGTCTCGAGCTTCATTGAGGAAACCTTCGGCGCTGTGATTGGCTGTTTCATTTCATATGACTAACGCTTGCGCTTGCGCTTGGCGTCTATGCAGTTTTTACCTGTATCGCAGACCAGTCTACAGGTTAACCTCAAAAACAGTTAAAAGTGGAGCACGTAAAAAGTTTCGAAACGTATCGCAGTGAACGGAGTTAAAAAAAAAGCTGAGCTAATAACAGCCTTTCGCGCTCTGTATAATGAACATTCTTTCCTTCATCCATAATTGTACTCGTCGCAACTCAATTTCTAATTTTGAACTTTGAGGTTATACACTCGAGGCTATACAATCGAGAGCCAAGCGGTTTGAGTTAGTTTCAAATATAGCCGAGTGGCGCTTCTATCAGCGGTTTTACCACCATAAGCAATCATATCCCTAAATATGTCTTCCTTCTGGAAGGGAGAGTCGAGTTCCGACTATGAAACAAGGACGCCTTTGAGATTCAAGGAAGCCTTCATTAAGGCGTCCTTTATCCTTGAGATAAGGAGAGACTATGAATACGGCCATTAGTCCACGCACTAGTGACGTGTCGGAAAAATGCCAAGTGGTCAGACGGAGCAACGAGCTAACCTCAAGTTTCTTGTTAAACTAGGGAAAACTGCCACAGAAGCTTATGCAATGTTGAAAGAAGTCTACGGGAATGAATATTTATCCCGCACACAAGTTTTTGAGTGGTTTAAACGGTTTAAAGAAGGGCGCGAAGACGATCGGCGCCCAGGACGGCCCTCAACGCAAAAAACCGACGAAAACATTGAATAAATTGGTGAATTAATCCGCGCTGATCGTCGTCTGAGCATCCGAGGGCTTGCTGAAATGACAGGAATCGATAAAGAACGTGTTCGACATTACCGGATTAATTTACCAATTTTTTCAATGTTTTCGTCCGTTTTTGACGTTTAAGGGTCGTCCTTGGCGCCGATCGTCTTCGGTTGTTTCACGCCCTTCTTTAAATCGTTTGAACCACTCAAAAACTTGTGTGCGGGATAAACCTTCATTCCCATAGACTTCTTTCAACATTGCATAAACTTCTGTGGCAGTTTTCCCTAGTTTAACAAGAAACTTGAGGTTAACCCATTGCTCCGTCTGACCACTTGGCATTTTTCCGACGCGTCACTAATGCGTAGACTAATTCAATCGACTGCTACAGTCAAACTTAGCGACCCGCTGGCTTGTCTAACGAGCTCAGGGTGGGGGAAGGACCATCGGACAGTCATGTTCAAACATGTCGCGGCACGCTCGTAGTTTGCTGGGAGCAGCATCAGTCCGGTTATTTAATAGCCACACCTCGTATCTCAAAAATCACTGAAGCGACCAACTTCAAATTTTACAAGCCTCTTTTATATATTAGAAAGCAGTGCTTGAATGAGGGATTTTTTTTATGCATAGTTTTGTTTTTGTCAACAAAAATAGACCTTTTAACTGAAAATTGACACTTTCACCTTGGACTACGGCCATTTGGCGAAAATCCATATTTTGTTAAATCCTTTGTTCAAGCGCTAGATCGCTTTGTGCAAAAACTAAAGGTGTCTGACTTCTTTTATTTCGAATGATTTGTTTTCGAGCAGCAGTCGTCACCGCGTATATATACCACATTTACAATTATTTCCAAATACAAAAATTATTAAAGATGCTTAAAACCATTTTTTAACGTAAAAAAATGTTGCACACGTTTTCCCAACAAAAAAATCACCTAAATTCCTCTTTTTTCGGCCACGAGCTAGGTGTAACCAGTTAAGGGCATGTATAAGGTTAATATAACCTGACAAATTTTCCAAGGCAGTTTTCGCACAGATGGTTTTGTCAGGAAAAAAAGCATCAGGCTCAGTAGAGTTTAGTGACGCATGGCTCGACGATTTTCTTTCGCTCTAAATATTATTCATCTCTGAGAAAATCCGAAACTCCCTTTAAAAATTTCAGCTATCTCTCTCTCTCACGCATATGCGGTACAGCTTCTAGTTCACCTTAAGCTTTCATTATTGATATAAATTGATATAAATATTTTTCTTTTCTCTTTATTTATCAAGGTGCAAATTTAACAGACATAATTGCTACATCGATTAGCCATAATAAATCTTCCAGATCACTTCATATTTTGCACATATAGAATTATTTCCGCCGACATTTTGTTTGCCGACGAATCGGTACAAAAATCTCCAATTGGGATTTGTCTAGTAGCAATCTGACATCTGGTGGCGGAATATCAAACCATAGTTCTTACTATAGTACTGACAAAGCCTTCAATATAAATTATCATTAGCCAAGCGATAATAGTATTTCATCTTAATTAAAAACATAAATATTAGTAAAAATGGAATCGGCGACGTTTTCTCCGCGTAGAAACGTTCGACAGAACGTTAGATGTGCGGTGAAAGGCTGCGAAAGCACTTCGCGTGGGCATTCGGAACTGCGGTTCCACTTCTTTCCTGTTGCAGGGAAACGCTTTGTGTACACGAAAAATGAATCTGGAAAAGTGGATAAAACAGATCAATTGGAGGCTTGGATGAAAGCGATGAAAATAAGAAAAGTGAATAAAAGCAAGCGGGTGTGCTCGTTGCATTTTCGGAGAGACGATTATATTTTACCGGGTACGTAACCTCAAAAAAGCTAACGGCGTAAAGCCTATTTTATTTACTTGAAAGTTCAACATTATGCGTGATTTAAAAAAAATTCTGTATGATTTTTACAGATGTACCCGGGAAAAGACGATTCTTAAAAACGATTGCTGTTCCATCGTGCAATTTACCATCTAGATATACGAGGGGTCACGAAGCTCGAAGAAAAAGTGTTTGGAGACGAAATGTGAAAAGAACCTTGGCGATTGAACGGAGCTTCGAAGTGGTGGAGCTCAGCCCGGAACCGCATAAAGATGGAAGACTGGAAACGAGCCAAGATATTGACGACCCACTTGTAACGGATGAGCAGAGTACATTGATCGGCAGCGAAAGTGTGATGACGAAAAAGTGTGGTATTCAAGTACAAAGTGATTTTCTCAAACCGAAATTGACAGATTTCATTACGTCGGATGCTGAATTAAGTTCTTTAACTGGCATTGAATCGTTTGCCATTTTCAATACCATTGTAGACGCTGTGGAAAAAATGTTTGGTAATCGATTGGGACATGATAGTGAAATGAGCATTCGAGACAAAGTACTGATGTGTTACGTAAAACTGAAGCAAAACATGACTTACAATTGTTTGGCAATTATGAGTCAATGCAGCTCTGGAAAAACGTGTCAAGAAATATTTATTGATTTGATAAAGGCTTTAAGCGCTTGCCTGAGGAGTGCAATCGAATGGCCATCTCGAGAAACGATATCAAGAAACATACTGCAATGTTTTGAAGGCTTCGAAGATGTGAGGGTCATACTTTATTGTACAAAGGTGTCTATACAACAACCGAAAAATCTTTGTCAGCTGACCACTCATCCTGCATATAAAAAAACACAAACATACAAGTTTATGATGGGCGTGACGCCTGCGGGACATATTTCTTATGTTAGTCAAGTTCATGGAGGTCGAACAAGGGATAAAGCCATATTCGGTGATTCAAATATCATGAGTTTATTGGAGCCCGGAGATGCCATAATGGTGAACAGAGGATCTATTATAGATGAAGAATGCATTCCAAGTAAATGGAAATGTTACAGGCCACCTTTTCCGACAGGCAAAAAGCAGTTCACAAGCGCAGAAGCCATTTTAACGTCGAAAATAGCAAAAGCTCGAGTGCATACAAAACGATCAACTCGAAGAATCAAGACGTTCAAAATAATAAGAGACACAATGCCCAGTAATCTCATGCCAGTTATAGAGGATATATTCATAGTAATATGTGCGACCATAAATTTAAGTTCTCCGACCTTCACAGATGGGAAACTTATGTACGAAATTTTGTTGGAACCATAAGTCTTATCACAAGGTTGATCAGCTGACTTCCAGACTGCGCCATTATTGTTACTACCAGTATTCTCTCTGTAATCATGTTTTCTTGAACATATATTTTGCCAAATTATGTTAAAATAAAGGAACTTCAAATTTACGAACATTCACTCGTAAACTTTCTATCGAAATTTACCCTATACTCTATCGATTGCAATGCAGCTTTTGTAAAACGAGGCATAAACGAAAAATAAAGTTTTTTTCGCGATTCAAAATTTCCCTTCCTAGTTGCAATTATCCGTAATACTTGTGCTTTTTTTTAAACAATATTTCCTTCGGAAATTAAACATTTTTCAAATGCACATTTAACAGCTTCACAGACATTATTTTCTTTCCTTTACATGGACACTTTATTTCTAACAACATATTTATCATCTTTCGATATACTGCCATCAGGAGAAAATGCTTATCACCGATATTTTCTCGCTGATTATTAATTCTGTTAGTAATAACTGGCAACTACCAATTTTGATGAACACTTTCGAGCTTTTTTTCCGTAGCCATATTCAGTATACTTGCTTTTGAAATATTTAGAATCGAACAATGAGTCACATTTTATTCCAATTTGGTTTCTTGTTCTTCGTATAGGTGAAGACATTATAACAATTGGTCCCTCGCATTCTCCACTGTCTTAAGTTTGTCAACCTGTGAATGTCTTTTTCGTCTACTTTTCCAAATATTTTTGAGACAACATTCTCGCGTGATTGGCACTTGAAAATCCCGAATTACATTCATGTTAGGGCCTAATCGGATAACGCAAGATTGGTTTCCCAATCAGTTCGTCGAGGTACGCGAAAATGAGAAGAGAAAGGGGGCCTTCCCTTTTCCCGATATTAAGAGTGGAGTCTCGTAGGTACGGCCGTGGTGAACGGGCGGTGAGGCGAGCTTAAGGGGCTATACCAGTATGACACTTTAAAAAAATCGATTTTTTTGCCTTTTTTCGACAGTTTATACTTTCAAGAATATTCTGTAAAAAAATCAAGGCCGTATCTCTAATACTCCTCGAACGGGAGCCTTCTAAAGAACAACCGCTCGTAGCTATAAAATCGATAATTAAATCTTTAAGCGCCATTTTCTCGGAATGAGATTTTCCAAATTTGCTGACATTATAACTCAAAGAGCAATTATTCGATTGACTTGAAGTTCGAACTGAACTACTCTTGAATATATTTATTCTACAATGACGCCGGATATTTTTGATTGGATGAAAATTGACGATTTGGCATTGAAAAAAACGACCATTTTATAGGCAAGAAAACAGACGTTTTTTTTCTTCGTAACTACGCCATTTGGTCGATTTCGATATTTTTCGAAAATCCTACGCCATTGTACAGGAAATACCTTCCAGTTTAACGGCATTTTTTCCTCTGTCGGTTTCGGCTACTCAATCGGCCGGAATCATGTCAGCAGTGGAGGAACTTTTTTTTGACGCCTTCAAAGCAGCGCATAAGTCGCTTGGATCTCAATATTTTTCTATGAAAAAATTATGTAATATAGGTCAAATATAGCCAAATATATTCTTAATTTTCCGAAACATTGAATTGAGTACTTTTCTTTCAAAAAATTTCCGGAAACCACCCAAATTTTCAGCGTTCACACTGGTATAGCCCCTTAAGGACATGGCTCACACGTCCAGTCGGTAAAAATCCTACTGCCAATTTCTCTCTCAGACGGATCACATTTCGGGCAAACGAAGAGAAAGACGTTGTTCGTCGTTCAACAGAGCGGAAGGTGTTTTTTTTTTCTTTTTTCCAAAAAATCCACCGGTTGGGAGAACATTGGGAATCTGTAAATCAGCTATCTCTCTCGCCCCCGTGGCGGCTCGGCGGCGTGACACATGGCCTTAACTGCGAAATAGGAGAGCGCGCAGAAAGGGGGGGGGGGGTCTCTCGATCCTGACTGAAAGGGAAAACCGCAATATAATGTTAATATTCATAATTCTATTATTTTTGTTTAAGAATATTATTCTGCGAGCCCCTCAGTTAATGCTCCTCGTATCGGATGTTTGTGATGCGGTGGCAAGATGATGTCTCCCAAGCCTAAAACTAACAGAATAAACATCAATTTACTCCTGTTGTACGAATGCTAAAAAGACGAAAGGTTCGCCGACATTCTTTTATAAACTTCTTCATCCGCGCTGGCATAATATTGACATTTTCTCAATTCCTCTCTTC
This sequence comes from Ophion costatus, assembly GCA_951751655.1. Lineage (NCBI taxonomy): Eukaryota > Metazoa > Arthropoda > Insecta > Hymenoptera > Ichneumonidae > Ophion > Ophion costatus. Next base: position 41,424,786 of record OX632358.1, read on the forward strand.
AAAAGGTCATCCTGTAGCAGTAGTTGAGGTAGGTGATTTCTCAATGCTTGTATAAATGATTTTTTTCCACCCGCATGTTGCATTCGTGCATAAAAACTGCAAACTTTTCAATTTCACTCATACCGAGTACACTGCTGTCACTATACCGATAGGCTTCTTGCCATCGCAGCGCGCCTCGTAGCAGACCCGCGTACCTCCATTTTTTCCCCTTTCGTATCTTTTTCCGACTTTGGAGTTTGGACTGCTGCGTGGATCGGTGATGGCTTGTTGGTTGGTGCACCTGTTTTCCTTGTGTTTTCAGGCGAATTGCGCGAGCACAGGGAATAGAAACGATACACCGTAAAAAAAAAAAAGAAGTCTCGCGACACCTCAATAATAGAGTGAGGAGCACAAGTGGAGAAAACAAATGTCTCGCGAAGCGAAGCGTTGTTGCGACTCCGATAATACACGAGGTGAAAACAAATGTTCGAATTTCCGTTCCACCACCGGTACCATCTCGGAACGAGTGGATTCGCCTCGAAACGTATAACGGTGATAAAACAAATACAAAGAAAATGACGCAACGTCAAGAATTTCGCGTCAGCAAGGACATTTGAGGATTCGTTTATGAATCTAAATGACCATTGATCGGACGAGTTCTCGCGGGAAAAACTTCGGGTTCGATATTCTCTGGCACGACGCAGCCTCGATCATCGGAGCATATGGTTTTGAAGGCCGGCCGACACGTCCGCGGGAGCGCACATAGCCTCGTTCCACCAACATCGCATAGTCTCGGACACTATGAATTCGACTCCGTCGAAAGGCGTTGCGCGGACTCTGACCGTTCTGACGCTATTCCTCCTGTGCCAGGGAGTTCCGCAGCAGACGCCGGAGGTACGTACTTCGGATTGCCCTCTACGTACGATAGCGAAGCTAAACGAGTAACGAAGCTCTGGGAACAAACGGTGTCGGATGTGCTTCCGCTGTCTCCCATGGCAAGCGTGATTGGCTTGGATACTCGAATTTTACATATAAAACGTATTGATACTCTGAGTAGGGAAAAACTGGGAGTAGCAAAATGACAAATGAGGAGTCAAAATGGTCTTCGAGGGATTCGATAATACAGGGTTCATTTTTGGGAAATCATTTTTTATAAAACGCGATAAATATAACAGAGTTTATGTCCGTTTAGCAATTTGCAGGTATGTCTTTCGTTCGGTTAATCAAAGATTTTCTCTTTTTCGTCAGAATGGCAGTACCGGTCTTGTGTCGGAGCAGGATGAGGCCGTTCTGCTCTTCTCAACACTCAGCGGATCGCTTATCGGAGTCGAGCAGCGTACCGGCGTCCTACGCTGGCGTCAGGACAACGGTTGTTTACAATTTTTTTTACACGCTCCGAGCCAGCCTCGGGGCTGTTTTACGCGGAAAAAAGGATTCCTTAAGGGGGGAAATACCTTGAGGCGAGGAAAAATTGCTGATTTTCGTGATTTTTTGTAAAGAAAAGATTTCTTCACCGTTTTTGAGACTTAGGGTATGTTTTATTACTACTTTTGGCTGTTACATGGTATTTATTTTTATTATTTATCTTTAAAACCGGCCGAGGTATGGCACAGTCTTGTGAACAGGTTGCGGCAGATGTTGTCAGACAGTGTGGCATGTAGCATTGGTAGGATTAATCTGAAAATAATCGACAATGATTTTATGTTCATTAACACTCATAGGCAAAATATGTACCGAAAAAAGCAAGAAAATTTGAAAATCGATTAATGCTACACTCTGAAACAAAAATATTAAATGCTTCGAAAAAAATTACGACTTTTTGCCAATAAAAAAAACATTTTTCCGAATTTTCAACGAAATGTAGGGTCATGTTTTAGACAATAAGGCTAGAAAGATTCATGCCAAATTTTGTCAGAATTGGTCGATTAGTTTTTTAGCTATACGTCACGCCTGTTTTGAAAATGCAGTTTCGAAGACTGTGCCATACTTTCGCCCTTTTTGAAGATGAATAAACAAAAAAATGTATTTATAACCATGTAACCATGGAAATCAACAAATTTTTTCCTTGCCTAAAAGTATCTCCCCCCCTTAATAGTAGAAACGCGAGGAGCAATTTTTAGTCAGAGGGGAAACGGATCTTCCAATGTTCGATGCGGCTCTTTGTGTTAAGGAGGGTCGAGCTTACCAATGAGTCATAAAGGATAATGATCTTCAAACGTAGATGTGTTCGATATAAGTTCAGCTTCGCATTTTACGTGACTTTCGTTACGATCGTATTCGAGAGATAAAAAAGTTGAATGTAGACAATTTAAGATACTTCTTTGTATGTAGAATGGCGGAGTGGACTAGAATTTTGTTAATTAGCGCAGTTGGTACATCAGCGAAGGCTATTAAATTCCGGCATTTTTATTTAAAAATTGAGCTCATTTTCGTACAAAGCAATTTTGTGTTCTAAAACGACGTAATGGATTTACGTAAACGGCGAAGTTGAACTTTCATTAGACGCATATTTTTCTCGACTAACATTTTCTTCCGAGAAATTTCGATCGAACCTAAAATCGGTTAATTTATAAAAGTTGCTTGTTGAAATTTATTTTTCATTTTGATTTTTTGTCTTCGCTATTCTGAGTTCGGTCACCCGCGTCCGCAAAAGTCCAAATGGCTGCACGTAAAATTGCTCGAACTGATACGAACACGTGGATGAGGACACGTCATTACGCATATTATCGATTGTCCGATGAAAGTTTGCGAAAACAATTTATTTTCTGCACGATGCACTCGCTGCCGAGCGTTACGCGGAAGTACTATAGCTAAGTGTGTCTCAATCAATGCATACTCGCAACGTTATCGTTGACCGCTTGGTTTTTTTTCACTTTGTTTCAGAGCCCGTAGTTAAAGTCCCCCACAACATAGGACAGACTACTGTGTACGTATGCGCGATGTATTTTTATCTTCCTCTCCATTTAGGGTTGGCCTATCATTAACCCTGAAAAGATTCAACTTGTTTGATTAACGTTAGAAATCGATCGTAGGAAATTCAAGGCCTAAATATTTCAAACTTTCGTCAGTTTCAACCCTTCCAATTCCTCCCTAATATGCTAAGCTTTGATCATTTTTAACTGCAGCAATTTTATTTCCGTACAAGTCCAACCTCGATTTCGTTGAATTTTTCGGTTTATTATTATTGGGAAATAATAAATAACATTGGAAATATATCGGAAACGATCTATTTCCAATATTATCGACTTTGAGTCTTATGACTGAGTTGTTTGTGTTAGGGTCGGTCGGCTGATTAACAACGTGAGTTGCCACGTTCTGTACCTCGATTTATAGTTGAATAATTGTTACCATCATTGCTATTTGTATTATTGTTGCAATTATCTATTCAATTATTCATATCGATCTGATTGCAGGTAACTGTAAATATTCCATTCCGACAATGTGATCATTTATACGTAGAGTTATCAAGAGGAAAAGTTCAAACTTGGGAAAAATATTCAATTCTTTTAAGGGGTGAGGCAACTGTGACGACCCGAAAATCAGGGTTGATTGGAAGAATTAATATTTTAAAAAGTAGGATAATTGAAAAATGGCTTGGACGTTGATTTTCATGTCCATTAACAAAGTTGTGTACCAAATTTATGAATCGGAAACAAAAAAACAGTTTTTTCTTAAAATACATAATATTGGCTTTTTAGTCTTACTTGACCGATCGTTTCTGATCAATTTTCAATTATCAACGAAAAAATGGAATTCTTCAATCGATTTTTCGAGGAAAAATGACATCGTTATAGTTGATAACTAATAAAAAAAAATATTAAGAAGAAAAACGTCGGTCAAGACTGAACTACTATTATATTGGATAAGTGTACCAAATTTCAAGTTAGTCCGTTCTTTAGAGGTCGAGAAATCGTATACACCGTTTTGCAAAGCATAGTTTCGAGAAAAACGCGTTTAAAGTTTTACTAGCGGGTCTATCGTTGTATCTATAAGTTTACCTTTCTGTGATTCCTGCACGGTATGTTGGATTTTCCTCATCAATTTGAGTTGTCAAAGCGACAACCCCTTAATGATTGTAGGGTACAGTGTTTGGGGATATTACGATATACGTAGCCCCTAAATAAGACTTTTCAAGAGTGGTAAAAATCGAAATTCGACCCTTAAGGGGGTGAAACACGGGTTTTAAATTTTGGGTGTGTTTGAGTTTGTGTGGATGTTTTTTTTTAATGCTCATAGACGTGTGGCATACACAGTAAAGGGGTCAAAAACTTGACTGTCTACACGCACCAAACAGCGGGGAAAACATGCTATAGTGTTATATATAAAACAAATTTAGTAAGTTTCAATTAAATCTGGTCAAAAAATACGTTTTCTCAAACAAACCTTCACACTCCCGCTAAACCCCTTAACGGTTACATTTTGGAAATTGCTGCAATATATGTTTAATTATTTGTATTGGCGTGTATTTATATCAAGTTTCAAGCAAATCTGACCAAAAAAAATGTTGTCTCATATAAACTTTGTAAACACCGTTTTATCCCCTTAAGGGTCGGATTACGATTTTTACCATTCTTAAAAAATGTCTTATTGAGAAAGAAAATTATTTCTTGTAATAATATTGAATAGTTAAAATTATTATCAATTTAAAACAGTGTCAATTACTACAGATAACATTTACCCGAGGGCCATCACATTTGCATTTTCGTAGATTAAGTTCGGGACCAAATTATAAGAATGTATTAGTATGGAACCCGTTGGTGAAAAAAAAAGAATTGTCCTCTAATATCACCAGAGAATAATTTTCTCCGTCCCAATCTCAATATCTGATAAAAAAGAAAAAATTGCACAAATTGTTCAGAACCCAAGCCCCTTTTTCAAAGTTATAAATAGCTATAATCGTTCGGCTCCGAGATAAGATTTGTTGTTCATGCCTCCACCTGCATAGATAGCGATCAGCCTCGATGGATAGTAATCTGATCCCGTTGATATTGCAGGCCGATGTTTTTGCCGGATCCAAAGGACGGATCGCTGTACTTGTTCGGCGCGGGTTTCGAGGTGTTGAAAAAATTGCCGTTCACGATACCGCAGCTCGTAGCGAGTAGTCCTTGTCGCAGCAGCGACGGTATACTCTACACGGGGCGAAAGATCGACACGTGGTTCAGCATCGATCCACTGACCGGCGAGAAGGAGCACCTTATGAGTTTCGATCAGGTGGAGAACACGTGTCCGCTGGAGACCCAAAACGCTATTTACGTTGGTCGTACGGAGTACAACATCATAATGATCGACAGCAAGAACAAGGAGAGAAAGTGGAACGTCACGTTTTACGATTATTCCGCAACGAAGATGGAAACCGAAGGAGTAGACGGCTACGGTTCGTCCTCGACAAATTTTCGTCCCCGTGCACTCTTGCCACTCTTGCGCCCTCATTTTCTTTCTGTCTTCGACCCACAGATTTGGTACACTTCACGACGAGTTCGACCGGTCGAGTCGTGACGCTGGACGGTAGACTGGGTATTGCACTTTGGGAATTGGATTTGGGAAGTCCGGTGATCGGGGCTTATACCTTTGGCAAAGACGGCCTCGTTACCGTTCCTTTTACAAGCGTGGCCGAGGGCACGCTGAACAATCTTCTGCAAACGTTCAGTCTCGAGAAGAGTGACGTCAAATTGTTGTGCGTAATATTCGCCCCTACCATCAACGGCCATTACATGGCTGTCACGCGTATGGAAAGCCGGAAAAAACCGGAAGAAGTCAGGGAATTTTGAAAAATGTTTCACATTTTTCCGAAGTTTACTTTTTGCAAGAATTGCGAACAATGAAACCAACTTTAAGAAAAAACTGGAGAGGATAAAAATAAATATTTATGTATACTTCTAATATTTATATTATTCTTCATCATATACAAAAAACGTTATGTCAGTGCCAAACATTGAAAACTTCAAAAGCTAATTTACTCTACAGCTCTATACATTTGCATTCGATTTGTCAATACACAACCACACTGGTATTTCGACTGTTGTGCGAAAACCATCCTAAATGGTTAATTATTTTATATTGTGTTCACAATATTGTTTTATCTTCGTGAATGTCAGTGTTTACGATATAAATCGGCGATAAAATTTTAATATTCAACCAGACCGCCAAAACGCTCCCGTTAGATATTTGGTCACGTGACGTCTGTGACGTCACATGCCAGTGAACAAGGTAAAGGACTTATATCGCCGCAGAACTGTCGCACAGCATACCTTCCTCTCCATTCTTATTAAAAAGTTGATAATATTCTAACTATCGCTTCAACAATTATAAACGAACGGAAATAGTACGGAAATACACTATAAAATCGCACATACTCGTCACAAGACTCATAATGACAGTCTGTTTACTGGCTTGTGACGTCACTAGAGATCCAACCAATCCTGGAGCGTTTTCGTGCACGTGACCAAGCGTTCAAATTTATCTAATTAAAAAATTGAAACAAACGAAAATAATGCATATATTTTCGATAAAATGATAGAAAATACTTTTTAAGGAGGTACGATCATTACTACGAATCCAACTTTCGGATTTGAAATTTTTATATGATTTTAACGAATACTTTTTGCGCCTATTGCCAACATTTGAGCTATTTTGACCGTTTCGTTTTTCGCAATAAAACTGCAAAGTCGAGCACTTTGAGTTACCGAAGCACGTCGTCTTATGGAGACGGTCAACCGGAAGTGCGGTGATCGTGGTTTTTCTGCTCACGTGTCCAACTAAACGCGTTGGAAAACTGAATTTCGATAGATTAGATATAATAGATATTGTAAAAAATAAGAAAATCAATCTTCACCGTGTAGTTAAAGCACTGCATTACAAGAAAGTTTCAATTTCCGGTTGAAAATGGTCAGAACGACGAAATAGCACCCACAGACTTAGCAACGTCGCGAGTAACAGCTGATGCGTTTCGCAAACATAACCCCAGCTTTGTTTTGAAATTAATTTGAATAGAAGCCGCCACGAAATATGCAAACAACAATTTATGGAGTTTTATCATTTATCACGTATCAATAATATGTATAATTATATTCTGCCTATCGTGTTAATTCCGCTGAGGTAATTCAAGCCTATTTTAATATTTATTCACGTGCAATAAATTCATCATTCACCACAACATTGGGCACACTGTAATCGATAATACGAAAAATCAACATAAGTAAACATCAATCACAGCAGCTGTGGGTAAAATAAATTTAGACTCTTTTTTGACCCCGTGGAAGTGATCCTACCTCCTTAAACACTATATTCTTTTGGGATGACAAGAGAACGAATACTTTTAGAATAGTCAGATACCCCATTAATATTGTAGTGTTTATATTCATTTTTTCATTTTTTGGCACCGACAAAAATTGATTTTGTTAGTAAAGAACAGCTTTTGTATTGTATATAATATATTTTTTTCTTTAACAATGTTTAAATTGTGTTTCGAATTTCAGTTTCTTCAACTTAAAAAATATTTCACATTTTCATATATTTGATCTTAAAAAAAATTATGTTCCTTATTTGACCCCAACCTCGCAGGAATATTTGCAAAACCTGTGTGGAAAACCTGAAAAAGTCCAGGAATTTCTAAGTCGATAATGCGTAACAATCATGCATTCGGCCATGACGATTTAGGTCCGTCCGTGACAAACGATTCTAATTGTAGATTTGCTTTCCTCCAGTCCGACCTTGTACATCGGGGAGCATCGTCACGGTCTTTACGCGTTGCCGTCGTTGGTCGACGCCTCGACCGCGACGATATCCAGTCACGCCGGTCACATGATGCTCGAAGGACCGCATAGCTTTTCGGGCGTTTACAAGGACGAGTTCCCGGTGCCCGGGGATCACGTTAGGGTCAGCCGTGTCGAGAGCCTCGGGGAGGATTATCAGAGCATCCTCGACGACAAGAAGTTCATCATGCTCGGCCATTACAGAGTACCGACCGAGTACAAGCTGCAAAATCAGCCTCTGCAGATCACCGGACGCTCCGATCCCATCATAAGAACCGATCCGCCCACGCTTAACGTTACCAGCAATTTAGCGCTCCCATCCAAGATCGACGAGAAGACGAACGCGACTGTCGACAACAGAGCCGAATGGCGCAGGGCCATCGCTACGACTTACAACGCCAGTAAACTCTGGCTCAATCAGCAAGAGAGCAAGGGACTCAAGTTGCTCGTTCTTATACTCTTTGGATGCATCATAACGATGTGCTGGTACGTCGTGGCTATGAACAAGGAGGTTCAACAATTGTCGCAGGTAAGAAATGCCCCTTTTTCGAATACTTGGGGAGAGACCCGGCAGGCTTCGACGCGATATCAATAGATATCGTCGAACGAAAGAAAACTTGCGTAAAATGTAAAACTGCATGTTACGGGCCTTTGGAATATATCGGCATATCCGCGACATTTTTGTCTCGCAAATCATTCGTGAAAAAAGTGACATTCAAAAGAAAAGGCAATCGGCGCAAACCTCCCGAGTCTCGCCTAATCGCGAAATTGCATTTTTTTTCGACCTCGTGTGTCCGGGACCCCCAGCGGGTCTTCGAGCTCGATTCCTACGTGTAAATATGTAGCATTTCGATCAGGGCTCGAGGGAGAACAGTCGTACGAGCGGCAACGGGCGCAACGAGAACGTCGCTGTCGTCGAGGACATATGCGAGGGTATCGTGAGAGTGGGAAAAATTATCATCAACACGTCGGAGGTGTTGGGCAAAGGTTGCGAAGGAACCTTCGTTTACAAGTGAGACATACCTTCGATTTGCCTCGACATCTCAAAAGTTCAATTTATTTGTCATCCGAGTGCTCGTAATTCATGGATTTTTTCAGAGGTCAATTCGACGGTCGATCCGTAGCGGTGAAGAGACTGTTGCCCGATTGTTTCACCTTCGCCGACCGGGAAGTTGCTCTTCTCCGGGAATCCGACGCTCACGCGAACGTCGTGCGTTACTTTTGCACCGAGCAAGATCGAATGTTTCGCTACATTGCGCTCGAGCTTGCCCAGGCGACGTTGCACGACTACGTCGCTGGAACGTACAACGACCAGGTGATATCGATCAAGAGCATCCTGCATCAGGCGACTTCCGGTCTCGCTCATCTGCACTCGTTGGATATCGGTAACGTTCGTCGACACTGCGTCGGGCTCTACGAACGAGACGAATATACGAGCTCAAACGATTGTTTCACAGTTCACAGAGACATCAAGCCTCACAACGTGTTGCTGTCGGTGCCCGGGCCACGTGGCGAGGTCAGGGCGATGATATCCGATTTTGGACTTTGCAAGAAGCTTCAGCTCGGCCGTATGTCGTTTTCACGGAGATCCGGCATCACCGGGACCGACGGTTGGATAGCACCGGAAATACTGAACGGCGAGAGAACGACCTGCGCCGTTGATATATTCTCGCTCGGCTGCGTCTTCTATTACGTTTTGTCCGATGGGAAACATCCTTTCGGCGATCCACTCAGGAGACAGGCCAATATATTATGTACGATTGTCGTCCGAGTCGCTTCCTCGACACGAGCTTCAATTGCGATTAACTAAAAAAAACCGCCTTGATTGAACAGGTGGCGAGAGCGATCTGTTGTCGCTACAAGAAGGCACCGAAAACGACAAACAGTTGGCACTCATACTGATAAGAGCCATGATCGCGAGCGATCCGACCGCTCGGCCCGCCGCTCTTGTTGTTCAAAATTACCCGTTCTTCTGGAAAGCTGGACGCATCCTAGGCTTTTTCCAGGTAAAATCGTTGGACGTTATTGGACAAGCTTTTTAACACTGTAGAGATCAAGATCGAGAATTTCCTCAGATTTGGTACATCTTAATTGGTCCACCGACTTTGAACACAGAGTTTCGAGAAAGAGGCTTTTAGAGTTTGAAGTATGGCGCTGCTACCGCTCGCCCGGCCGACCGTTAAAAGCTGTAGCTCATTCAATTTTCGGAATATTTCTATGAAATTTTCAGGGAATATAGCTAAAAAGTAACACTATCGAATAAATCCATTTTTAAAGAATGTCATTTTTTACGCATCCAGGTAGATGTAGCCCGTTAATAATCAGATCGATAAAAGATACGATGGCTTTTATACTCGCAGGACGTGAGCGATCGCGTGGAGAAGGACGAGCCGACCAGCCCGGCACTCTTGGCACTGGAGACCGGAAGCATTCGCGTCGTAAAGTGTGACTGGAGGATACAGATAGACCAGGAAGTGGCGAGCGATCTTCGAAAGTATCGGAGCTACCGGGGCGAGAGTGTGAGAGATCTTCTCCGAGCTTTAAGGAACAAGGTGAATTTGAGTTGTATTTAGAGTGGTACGTACCCGATTGCTGGACTGCCGCTGATTTTTTTATGATGCCCTACGTAAAATGCTCGGAGGCACGCGCGTTTTTGAAAATTCAAGCAGACTTGCTGGGTAAGGACGCTTATGGCAGTATTATAATCCAGAGGCCTAAATTTCGGGTGATTTTTCGGGATTGATAAAAAAAACTTACTATTTATTCTATTGTAACGTTTTTATTTATGTTTCGACAACTTACAAAGTTCGTGTGCAAAATTTATGTGCAAACAAATAAATATTGAAAACGTTATGAGCTTCTAAATATGGCCGTGAAAAAATGGTTGAGGCGGTTGACGTAATTCCAAAGCTTACACTCATCTAAAACAGAAATGGAACCACTTTCATTGTTCAATAAGAATGTCTTTATGGCAGGTACCAAAGAGAACTGCACTTAAGTGGCGACTGTGTGAATAAATAGTCAGTTCGTCCTATCTTTTTCAGTACATTTTTTTTTAATAGCAATGATGATAATTTCGTAATTCCCAATGTAAGGACGATGGAGAGATATATACTAAAGGTGCATACCAAGTTCGAATTCAACCGGTTGAATAGAACTCGGCATTTTCTGTAAACCAGGATGAAAATTTAGTTTCGAGAAAAACGCGTTTAAAGTTTTGAGTCCAATTTCAGACAACTGCAAGTATCTAAGTGGTATAATGCCATTTTATACTTACGTTATATTAATTGGCCATTGCTGCCGCGTAATGTGTGCTTTCCTCGACTTCAAAATGATGATTTTCTGAAGCTCGTTTTTCCCTGCGAGGAGTTTAAGCTTCCTTAGAAGTTTCTGGAGTTTGTAGCCTCGGACGGTCGACCCTATTCTGGTGTCGTTTGTTGGCGTATATATTAGGAATTTCGAAAAAAAATTGAGGACGTTCTTAAGAGGCTATACTTTCAGAAAATGTAAAAAAAATAGGTTTTTTCAAATTTCTAGACTAGAATACTGCCTTAATAAATGAAATTCGAAACGGATGAATCACGGTTTCTCAGTCTTGAAACCGCGCTCACCCTTCAGCTTTATTTATGTATAGCAACTGGGCAAATGCAGGAACGAGGGGCGTTAATCGTGCCGGAGATTCCGAGGATTAATATATTGGAAAAAATTGCGTTTACCGAATGTTTCAATGAGAGTTCTGTAGTCAATGGCTGTTGGTCCGCAAGCATAGGACTCGACTCCGTACCAACGCGGTAACGCTAGGAATTTGGGATCACTGATTCACTAGCTGCACGTAAGTCGTCGCGTTTGAACGGTACCTCACAAACGCATGGTAACTTGCGCGAAATTCGCGTGAGAATTGATCGTTGTGCAAATTTATCCTTAATTCTGACAATTGCGGTGACAAACTTGCCGGTTTCATATACATCTCGCAGGTTGCGCGTCAAAATGTTACTTCCTCCTCTATCAACGTGAGTAACACGTGGTCCTGTCTCAATATTTTTCCAATCGTAAAATATGGGTTCGAGTGATCCTCTACACACGTAAAATGATACTTCATCACACGGCTATTTATTCGGAATTCGCAATAATTCGGTTGCGGAAAATCATTCGAAAAACAATTGAATGATGATTTCTCTAATACAATCTCCCGGAAGAACAATTTCTCGAACGCAGTTTATCGAACGGGCAATATCTCGTACACTATTTCCCGAATGGACAAATTTTTTTCAGGGCGAACGATCAAATTATAGATAAATCGAATAAATTCGATTTTGAATAACTAATATGTGCATCATTAATCGAGGCAAATAGTTCGTGAAAGGCGTTTTTTACGTTGGTCAATCGTAAGTTTTATTTCACTGTATCGTTTTGCATTAAAAATCATGCGATTTTTTTCAATTAGTCTCACTGAAAAGAACTTTATAAAACGTTAAATGTCGATTAGAAGTGTGTATATGAGTTAAGATACTAATTTAATAATAACTGAATAATTACACTATTGTGAAATTATATAATTTATTATTAAGTTAAAACTGGGTCTGTTTAGGGAACGTTCATTCGGGAAGTTGTCCATTTGGGATATTGTATTCGAGAAATTGTTTTCAGGAAATTTAATTTGAGGAATTATTTTTCGAGAAACTTTCCGCAAAGCCTCAAATAGGAGAATTTCAACATTTTGCCTATTACACTCTGATTTCACGCGCTACCGTGCTCATTTTTTCAGAAACATCACTATAGAGAATTGACCGAAGAGGCACAGGCGAGTTTGGGCGATATACCGGTCGCCTTCACGGAATACTGGCTCTCGAGATTTCCACTGTTGCTCTCGCACACCTGGTGTTGCATGCAAAAATTTCGCAACGAGCCGATCTTCCGGGACTACTATCATCGTGACTTCGTGTTCAGCCTCGAGCACGATCAGGAGCACGACCACGTCGAAGAGGCTGGACGAAATTATCAGACGAGTGCGACGACACCAGCTTGGAGGGTTCGCGGCGACGGCGTCGATTGGAGCCCGAACAGAGCGCGATTTCGCGGTAGAGGGAGAAAACAAGATCGAAGAAAGGTCGTGGAAGAGCCGCCGATTGTGTGGACGTTGCCACCGGCGAGTTAGACGCGCCTGATCAGCCGGGAAATAAATAAACGCGACGAACGTGTGCTCGCGTTATCTCGAAGAAAGTGATAGGGTAAAGACATTCTGACCGAAATAATTCGAGAAGACGTCGGGCGTTCAACCGGTGAACGTTGAAGGATACTGATTTTTTTTAACAAATACTTCCAATGAAAGTTCAACTTTGACGCTTCGACGAGGTCCACTGAATCGTTATCCAGAAAGGAAATGAAAATTTCTTATGAAAGTCGTAAATTTGGCCGCAGGTGTCTTGCCGACGAATTCGCTGCGCCCATTGACAATAAAATGCTCGCACATTTTGCGATTCTTCGTAAGAAGAAATTGTGTTCGCATTGTATAGTTTTGAATACATTTTTTCTCGAAAACGATGCAGTGGAACTTACGGAAACTTCGAAGTTGAACTTTCATTGAACGTATGTATGTAAAAAAAAATTAGTATCTGGCATTCGTCGTTGAAATGCACGATCCTTCTTAATTTCCCCGTAGGACTCTTCGTGGGAGAAGCCTCGAGAACGTGGTTCCGGGACCAGTTTTTGATTAATCGAAGCCAGTGTTCAAATGATCGAATCAAACGAACCCAAACAATTGTATGTATTCGTTATGTTTGTTGAGAGGAGGGAGTGATGTTTTTTATTACGATACGTGATATTCCATCCGCGGGTTAATTTCCTATCTGTTGAATTCGTATAGTTGGAATGTTACGTACGATTACCGACTGGAAGTTGCGGCCGAGCTAGCAAATCCGTACAGGCATAACGACGTTGTTTTTTTTTTCTTAGTACTTACAATCAATTTTACGGACACAAGTGTGAAACACACTGTAGGCTTAGTAAAGGCACAAAGTGAAGAAAGAAAAAGCAAACGGAAATCTCACAGGCACGTGGAATTTTTTCCCCCTTTTTCGCATAAACGCTGTAAAATATATATATATATTTTTTATGAACGACATTACCTCTAGAGTACATAAAGGCGTATAGAAATGATATATATATATATATGTGTGTGTGTGTGTATTGTAAAATTTATATATTAACTCTTATAGACTTATCGTTGTAAATAATAATGTTGTGTAAATTATCCCTGATATTTACAATATCGCCTCGCAGCCTGATGACATTCTCGTGGCCCGGGAATAAATATTAACGGGAAAAAAGGAGGCTTGCATTTTTCGAACGATAATCTCAATAGTTTGTTCTATTTGTACTCCATCTATCCTCGCGAGTGACTGAAACGCCCGAACGCTCGTGACGGGACTTGCCTTAAATTATAAAAGCAACAATCGAGTGATTTATTGTCAAAAGGACAGAGCTCTGCCGAGCCTACAAACGATAATAGAAAAACAGTAATAATTCCTGCGTATTTTTTTAGAACAGTCTATTTGTCTTTGCTAAAGTCCCGATCAATCTTGAGACCCCTCGGATCCCTTGAGAATTCGCAACGCTTTAGATCCCTTTGGAATGCGTACTCGGTACGCTGGCGTTTAAACTTTTCACAAGCCCCCTTGAGGACGATCGATGTCGACAATACCTCAAGGAGAAGCAACGGAAAGGCACCTTGCAGAACATTTTTAACATAAATTCAGCACTTCTGGGTTAGATTTTAAGGGCACCGCCTTACCCTGATGCCCTGAGACTCCGAAGTTGAAGTTTTGTCAGACGTAACTAGGTCTAAAAAAGGTCAGTATCTTCAACATTCAACGGCTCGAGCCTCCTGAAATTCTATTCTATTTCTTTGTTGCACGTATTGTTCGCTCGGCAATTTTTCAGTACTTTGACAACGCTGGATAACGATTGCATCGCGAATATATCATTGGAAACGCGTTTTTCCGCCTCCTCGAGGGGCACGATACCGAGAGAGTTCCTGACGTTCGTATCAGCCCCGTATCTGATCAACATTTGAACGATTCTCAGACTGCCGTTCCTCGCCGCGAGATGTAGAGGCGTATCACCCTGAGCGTCGACGACGTTTACCTCGCAGTTGCCGCAATCGAGCAACAATTTAACGACTTTGAGGTATCCTCGGGAGCATGCGAGATGCAGCGGTGTGCGAGCTTCGGAGGTGATCGAATTGATGCTCGCGCCGGCGTCCAAGAGGATCCTCACCAATTCGACGCGTCCGTGTTCGCACGCGGCGTGAAGTGCGGTCTCGTGTCTCGCGTTGCGAGCGTTCAAGCCCAAGCTGGGTGCTCTCTCGTCGTTTTCGCGCTCGTCGGAGTCGTCCGGGGCTGCAGCGCAGCGTTCACAGTTGCACAGTGGATGGCAGAGGCTGGGGCTTTCGTCGACGGGAGTCCTTCTGAGGGGTCCTTCAAGGCCGAGATAATAGCACGCGAGACGCAAATCGTTCTCGGCAATCGAGGCCAACAGTCGATCGATTTTGTGACTCTTGTTGTTTCTCGCTCTCGGCCTCGACTCGACGATCGTACGATCGCTTCGATCACCGTTGCGCACTATCGACGGTCGCGCGTTGTCGACACGCGTCACTCTCCCATTGGATATACCGTTGGGCGTGTTCTCCAGGAGTTTCGAGACTTGTGTACTGTGAGCCACCACCAGTGGCGTTTGTCCGCGGCGATTGGCCGCTCTCGTGTCGGCGCCGTGTTCCACCAGAATCTCCACGATATTAGCGTAGCCCCATTTGGCGGCGTGATGCAAGGGCGTCTCGCCGCTCGCGTTCACCGGGCTCTTCTTCATCGCGATTCCCATTTGCTCGGTGAAGTACAGGAGCGCTTTCACGCAACCCTCGTGACCGTGATCGGCGGCAAGATGCAACGGCGTGTTGCCTCGGGAGTCGGTGATTCGAGGATCCGCGTTGGCGTGGAGAAGCAACAGGAGGGTGTTCTGATGGCCGCGCGACGCGGCGCAATGTAACGGCGTAGTACCGTCAGCGTCCGCGTCGTTAGGATCGGCACCTTGCTCCAACAGATAATCAACGACGCTCGCGTGACCGTGCAACGAGCCAACGTGAATCGCCGTCATGCCTCGGTCGTCGCGCGAATTGACAGTCGGTAGATGAGCGAACGAGGCACGCGCCAGCCTCGTCTCGCAACTCTCACACGTGCACAACGGATGACAGAGCTTCGGTGCCTCCGCGCTCGACGACACTCTCGTCACGTTCTTGGCGAGGATCCCCTCGATCTCGTATTGGTTCGCCGCTCGTACGCACGAGAACAAATTCGAGAGCGTGATATCTTCGTGTCTGCGATTGAAGCTCTTGGTATTGTTCTCGTGGTCGTTGCACGTCGAGGCGCTCAATTGACGATTCAGTACCCCCGATCTGACGTGTTCCACCGCCGCTTCCAGGGACGTTATGAGGAAGCCAACCTCGTCGGACTCCGTTGTCGAATTGACCGAATAACGAAATTGCTTCATGAAGGACAATTGAGCTATCCAATTCGGTATACCGGCTCTTATAACGAGATATATGAGTACCGGAAGTATATCGTCCGAGGAAACGAGGCTCGTACCCTCGCTCGCGTAACGCAACGCTTTCCTCAGGCAACTAGTCTTGCCGAGAATCGTCGAGTGCGCGTTAAGACGCGACAACTCGAGCTTGCCACGCAATATACCGTCGTACACGTCCCCTCGTACACCCAAGTCGCGCAATTGTAGATCGTGAAGGTTCTTTATTGTCTTGTTGAGCGCCGCGTCCTCGTGCGACGTTCGCCCGGCCACGGCGCGCGGCAGTAGACCACGCATACCGTGCAACGTGTAAGTCTCAGCGGCGATCTTGATCGTACGTAGAAAATGACGATTCGACTCGGTTTTCTCGCGCAAACGGACGTCCTGCAGCAACATTCGCAAATTTTTCGCGTAAAGCGCGCCCACGAGATCACGCTGAGCGTGGAGCGGCTCGTCCTCCAGATCTTCGTGATTCTCCTGAAAATCCTCGATCGCCACTGTCATTTCTCTTATTATGTCCTTGTTCAGAACTTCCGTCCACAAAAGATCGAGAGCTTCCCGGAGATTCGTCACCGCGAAAACGTCATCTCGGGACGCCGAGATACTCTGCTCCAGCGGACGCTCTATGCACCTGCGAATGAATAATTACCGAGTTTTCATAACGTTGTGATATTCCTTGCTGAGGATCGAACGTTTTACCGACGAAGATTAAGGGATACGATATTTTTTTTGTCACGCAGATACGTTCAGTGTGAAGTTTAACATCGAGTTTGAGAAAAAAAATCGTAATGTAGGAAATTTAGCAGTTTTTTAGAATGAAAGAAGCTTAAGTCTAGTCGCAGTTGATAATGATAAGTTCCTTGAGGAGTAACATTAGTCCAGAGGACGGTAAAAATCACTTTTTTGGACCTTTGCTCACACCTTGGGTTTATCAAAACTGGTGCGATCGTTCTGGTACAGAAAAGTCCCTATTTCAATTTCTAAATTTTTACTGTTAGTCTCAACATTATTAGAGGCGAGGCTTTAAAAGCTTTCAACAATTATCGTCCGATTCACTCCCAATCCACAGTACTTTAGGAATGAAATTCTCCCATAAAATTCGTAGTTTTCTCAACTTGGTGAAAAATCCTTTTGTTGTGAACCATACTCTCAATTTTCCATTGAAAAAATAATATTTCTTCAAATGCTCGCTAATATTAGGTGTAGTAAAAATCCATCATTGCGGCTATTATCATACAGATTATGGAAAAGCTCTTCAAAAATACACAAGAGGCAACTGACCAGAGAGAATACTTGGAGTTCTCGTCTACGTAGAAAGTTTCCTCGAAGAGCAGATGAGCCGAGCAAGGCTTGGCAATGTCGTATTCTACGGCGAGCACGCGATTGGAAACTTTTACTTCTCTGCCGGTCAGAGTGCGGAATCGCGTCGTCGAACTCTCCTCCTCCTCCGGCACGAGTATATGGCCAAGGAAGTCGTCCTCGACGAGCGCAGACTTTGCGAAACTTCCACATCTTGGTACGCAAACGATCAAAGCTTCTCTCACCGCTCTTTCGAAGAGGGGCGTGTACTCTTGACGCAGAACTTGCAAGAATGGATTTTCCGTCAAGTCCTCGTCGTAAGTGGCCTCCATGGCCCGATCGACCCATGTATCAGCCGTCCATGAATCCTTTTTGCGTGTTCTTGCACGTAGTCTAGGCGCGATTCTCGGGCCCAGCAGGCACGACACGATCCTTATCACATCGAGACACATGGGTTAATTAAAGATTGTGATTATTCTTATCGAAAATGGTAAAGGGGTCGACATCCGCCGCCTTCGTCGGAATCGACTATCGAGCCTCCGCGGATTGTCGCGACACGTTGACTCGTCGTTGCATTTGCAACACGACAAAGAAGTCCCCGAGCGTAGTGTCTTTAAGCTGAATTTTCTTTTATCTTTGGGCCAAAATTGTCCCGTTATCGTCGCAATTCCATTGCGAAATCACAGCCGATGATTCGAACTCGCTACAGCTGACTTATTCAGTCTTAGACAATTATCACAT
This sequence comes from Ophion costatus, assembly GCA_951751655.1. NCBI lineage: Eukaryota > Metazoa > Arthropoda > Insecta > Hymenoptera > Ichneumonidae > Ophion > Ophion costatus. The sequence goes on from OX632358.1 coordinate 41,443,127, forward strand.
CAAAATGTTGCTTTTGCGAATTCCGTGTAACCAAAATAATTACTATGCGAATGTAACTGACCGAAGTATGAATTCCCTTTTTTTTATCATGCTGGGGGGACGATAGTAGCCGCATACCGGTTGAAACTTGAAAAAACTGCATTTTTTGCGACGAAAAACTCTCGGTCGCATGTGTGAGTTTGTTCGTGCGTGAATACCGCGAGGCTATATTGTAATTGAATAACGTGGAATATCGTGGGGGAAAGAACTCTGGACCGCGAGAGCCGGTTTGACGTATAACCGGAATTTACCTAGCAGACGACTCTTCGGCCCGATATTTTTGTAATCGCGTTTACTGCGTCTCGACGAGCGCCCGAATAAGTGCACGATGACGAGGAAAAAACTTGCATTTTCGCGGAATTATAAGTTTTCGAATGGATAATTATCTCATAAGGGATATTACCTCAACGTCGCCGCTTCACGCGCTTCACATGTCGCTTCGTTGACCCGAACTCGATAAACAAGTAGCGCGCACTTGTATTTGTAGCTTGGGAGGTTATGTTTCGCCCCTTTGCGCACAAGTCAATAGACCTACTATTTTTTCGAATCTCTCAACAAAAGCCGTGCAATTTTAATGATGTCAGATCATTGTAAAATATTTCATTCAAATTTTCGCGTCTGGAAGATTTTTTTACATTTTACTATAAATATTACCTCGATCGGGAATATTCGAAAATAGTCACGTAATTTATAACCTGTGGCCGTAGCTTCCTGTCAAATCGGAGATCGAACAACCACGCCTACAATAAAACTTTATCTCTATCATTAGTAGAATCATTGTAGCTTTAAAATTCGGATGATCAACGTTCGGAAAACATATTCGGAATTAATTTCGTCACGTTAGTCGATCGTTATTGCGTAAAAATATTGTCAAGATTGTAGTGGTGGGACTTTTGAAATGGTTAGTCAATTGACTACGTTGCTCATTGGGGCGAAAGTTTATGAATTTCGAGAGAAAAAATACTCTGCAAGGTTCGAATGAAATTATAATTCGACGTCAAGGATTTTTCTCACTATTCAAGTCATTTGTTGCTTTACAGAAGTGGTTTTACAGAAGTGGCTTTACACATATTGCTACCTTGAGACATTTGAGTGATCGATAATCAACCATAAGTGCGCAAAAGATATATTTATGCTTACCTGTACCATCACTGAAAGTGCACTGATAAGTTCCACCACGAAATCTGAGAGTTCAGTTTAATCGAAAAGAAACAGGCGAAAGGAACGTACAGAAAAAATTCTGGACACCACCACCGTACAAGTTTTTCTTTTTAATAATAATCATAACGTAATCTTATTTCGCTATATATGTGTGTGTGTATATATATATATATATATATATATATATATATATATATATATATATATATCGCTCCCCAGCATCCGCTAGTACAGGCGTAGCCATACTTTTATAAGTTTTATATTAATAGTAATTTTTATTTATAATATATTTTTATCATTAAAGTATATATATTTATATACATATTCGTACAAGGTATTACATGTCTATTTCACCGTCTATAGAATAGCGAAAGTTAAGAGACGGGGCCTGTAAGACTCGTTGAGGGAACAGGGCAGAAGAGAGAAAAAGAATTTAGCATCGTTTTTTTTCGCGAGGAGAGGGGCGATGGTTTCTTTTTTCTTCGTTCCAATACATACAATATCAGACATATGAGATTGGGTGTACACGACGTTTGTGTATGCGAGGAAAAAATTCGAGTTCGACACAATTTTAAACGAGAGGCATCGAACTCTCTACGTTCTTCGGTTTTTAGTTCGTTTTTACAATTCATTGTTCTCGCTTGACGCGAATATTATTAATTTAAATCGTTATCAGCGAGATGTCTCAACGGTGCCTCAATCTATTAGGCAATTGATGGGAATAAAAGAAACGAAAGTTGAGAAAAAAACAAAGTGAAATAATTGCCGAACCAGAAATAGCTCGATCTAAGTTGAATATAATGCATTCATTATAATTTATTATTTATATTATTTAATAATTTACTTATTCATTTAATATTATTGTTATTGTTATTCTCATCCGCACTTCAGTTGAATCGTGAATTGTGTTTCTCTCTACCCCTATGAATTGAGAATAATTATTATAATCTTTCCCATATTTTCGTGATTCGCGGTAATCGTTTTATTTCCTTCCTCTTATTTTCTTATGAATATTCTACAAAATGCGGGCGGAGGAGGAGGGGGTGAGGGATTTTTCTCGTTTATCAACGTCATACGTGTGCTCTCGTGACGAATTTTGTTTTTTTTTTGCTTCGTTTTTTTGTTATCTACGCTAAACGATTGCCTCCACTTGTGACGTTTTTGCGTCAGTACGATCTTTTTGTTCACAAATTTAACATTTAATTGAGGCGCAGTTTTGGTTAAATGTACTTGTCAAATAATGTATTTCAATTCGTAGAAGGATGCGTACGGTGAATCCATTCTCGTTCTCCTTTCCGTTTTTTTACTGTTGTTTCAATCACGAGTGGACGCTTTCCTCGATTTACAGGCAATAACGTAGATGGGCAAACACGAGTAATCGATGAATGATTTTTATTCTTATTACGTTTTATTTTTTATTTATTTTTATTCGTTCACTAATCACAGTGATTACGTAAAGACCAATGGGCAGCTCATTTTTATCGCGATTTTCATACATTATATTAATATACACTATATACTTTAGTATCCTTCCTACGAAATTAGTGAGGATGCGACAGTTCAAGTTTTCTTTGTTTCTTTTTTTTTCGTCTTTTATTTTTTTTACTTCCCTTCGGATTTTCAATACGAGTGAAAAAACAAATTGTATAATAGTTAATGATTAGCTGTATTTTCTTTTTCTTTTTTTTTTTTCGAAGGAAGTGACCATTCGTGTGCGAGATCGTCGCGATTAATTCGCGTATTATTTCGTATAGATTGTTTCTCGTACCCAACGTCGTAGGAACGAAATTCACGAATTTCGCAGTCAAGGGAGACGAGGAAACGTTTTTTTTTGCTTTTACCTCAGATTTTTCTATAAAAAAATATTCCCCCTTTCAATTGTTCGATCGATTTGGCTTTATTTTTTTTCACGCTTTATCGTTTTTCTCGTCAATCGATTACGAACTCGGGTACATAAGAAAAATTTGTTTCCGATCTCTTGCAACGAACGACCCTCCACTTCCGGTCGCCGATTAACGCATACTCCGGCCTTTCGTTCGACGTTGGGTTTTTTTGCAGTGTCCTCCGGCCATGCCCGCGCGAACAACTTTTTCCCTGCACCTCGCCAAATCAATATTTCTCTCTTTTGAACGTTATCTAATAAGTTAAAATGAGTATAATTCAATAATAATGTCTATTCTTTTTTTTTTTATTAATTACATTAATAATTATAATATTCCTTCAATATAATAAGTTGCGTTTTTCCTCTCATTGCGGATATACCGTTGTTTTTTTTTCGTTCGCTCGTCAAACAGAACCACGCAATTTTTCCTCATACTCAATTTAATTGGTTTTTTATTTGTTTTCTTTTTTATCTCTGTTTTCTTCTTATTCGTCGTACCATACAAGGATTGCATGATTGCATTCATTTTCTATATATTAATTTACGTACCCGACTTCTCTCTCTCTCTCTCTCTCTCTCTCTCTCTCTCTCTCTCTCTCTCTCTCCCTCTCTCTCCCTCTCTCTCCCTCTCTCTCACACACACACACACACACACATACACACACACATTTTATTTGCAATACAGCATAGTTTTTCAAATAATCTTAATTTATTATTATTTCTTTATCTCCCTCGTCCCTTTAATTCATCGTTACGTACTCATCCTGTTTTTTTTTGCTTTCCATTCTCCTCGTATTTATTACCGATTTAAAATCTAAAAATTTACCGCAATCGAAACTTTCCTCGGAAAGCTATGTTTCTCCGTGTAACGAACATCGAATGAAGCTATTTTTTGTTTTTTTTTTCAAGTTTGCACCGATCCCCGATGATCTACATCATCGCGAAAGTTTCGTTCCTCGAACGTAATGATTTCCTCGCATTCCGAAGAGTACATCCGATCGTTCGTGGATCGGCAAATGTTATTATTTATTTTACTTTACTTTTTTTCAGGTATAAGTGGGGCAGTGCTTTATGTACAACGTAGGCAAGACCGAGCCCACGACATCACTGTTCTTCGTTTCGTTTTTTTCTTCGTGTTTATCCTCTCGTAACACACTTTTTTTTCGTATCTTTGTTCTCGTGATCCATCTGAAGCTTCTTCCTTACGCCATGTCAGTGTGTGTTTTACGTGTACGTGTGTCCGTTTTGTGAGAAAAACAACGTAGAGAATGATTAAAAACATGAAAAATTGCAGCCTCGTTTTTTTTTTTTTGTAACGGATAACTCGAACGAACTTTACAATATTAATTTGTATCGCATCGTAAATGTTAAATCTCTCTCTCTAGACTTTCTCTCTGTCTCTCTCGACGATCGTACAATTTTTTTCCGTGATGGAAAAACCGAGAAGAGTCGTTTTGATAGCGGAAAATTCAACGAAGACCTAAATAAACAAAAAATCGATATGTCATCGGCAAAGGATTTTTTTTTTTTTCGAGATGTCAAGATACGCTTTGTTTGTCTCCGAGAAACGATTAGTCGTCGAACAATTCTCTTTAAATATCGGCTTAATCCGAGGGGTATTTGGTATCCCGAATTGTTCTTTTCTCAACCATTCTTCTTCGCCACGTTTCGTCGAGCAGCTGTTGTCACAACTTTGAAAATGATTTATCGGAGGTCTTCTTTATTTATCAAACTTGGCGATTTTTCCCTTCGTGCGATAAAATTGAAAAATCGATTTCTGCAGATGATTCTTGGCAAGTAGAAAAAAGGCAAAAAATCGTCGAATTTTCGTGCGTTTGCAAACTTGTATGAGGACGATGACAGTTCGAGAAACTATCGCGAAGTTGTGCTTCTTCAATTTCGCGTTTGCCTATCCGGAAAATCAATGATTTTACCGGTGAACGGAGAAACAAAAAAAAATGTATAAAATCGATCTATTTTATACATTTTTTTTCTAAACACCGAGTCAGTGTCCAATGAAATATAAAAGAAGAATTATCTCGCGAGTGATAAGAATTAGAGAAAAACGATCGGTTAAAAATGGTTGACTGTGTAGAAGAAAATCGCTACGCTATATTGTTTTCACTTTATTTTTTTTTCTTCCTCCAGCAATGTCAATAAGCTCCTTCCACGAATAATGATTACATAAGTATTATTAAATCTTTTATCGATAATTATATAATAAGCGTTCGATCAAATCGTCGAGTCTTTCACACTTCCATTTTCATCCGCCCCTCCCCCCTTAAATCGTCGATCTTTTTCGTCCTCGTGTTACATTAATTGCGATAACGAGCTATGGGTTTTGTTGTTGTTGTTGTTGATCCATTTGTTTTCTTTTTTAAATATTTACTTTAAACGACTATGATACACTAATTAATAACAGTAACGACAGAAAAATATGATTTTTCCTCTGATTAACGAAGTTATTCTCTATCCGCGTTCTCGTACATAAACTTTTTCGTCTTTTCCTCGTCGTTTTCATTTTTTTTTTTCGTCTCGTTCTGACTTTGCCAAAAAGGAAGATTAACGTAATCTCGTTTCTCTCTCTTTCCGACTCGTTCACTTCGCGAGGGACTCTCGGGGGTAACATTATTATGCATTATTAATATTATTTTAATTTTTCGTTATTATTTTTCGTCAGCTCTTCGAAGCTATAGGGAACATAATCGACGACCCGCAATATCCTCCACAAGGAAGCTCGTTCGAGAGACGTTCAATCTCACAGACGTGGCACGTTTTTGTTTCCACGAATAAACAAACAAAAAATTACAGGAAAACAAAGTACACGAGAAACTCCGTCGATAAAGTGTTTTTTCCTCTCTTTTTTTTTCGCTCCTGTTTGGTAACAATCGACAAACATTGTTTTCCGTGATCGCAAATCGGCTGCTCGTTCGATACGCCCGTATATACTTGTATATATATATTTTTTCTTCGACTCCTCTCATCAGTGTGAGGCCTGGATATATCATAACGATTAACGCCTTTCGTATATCGTCCTAGGATCTCTGCGATATAACAATAGTTAACATTTGTTCTCTTTTATCCGTTGTTAGTCTTTTCGCACGTGAAGTTTTCAATTTTCGAGACTGGAAAGAAAGGAAATGTGCAAGGAGTAGTTTGCGAGAAAACTTCGACACCGTCGTTAAGGAGGGAGCGGGAATACGAGGCGTTCCGCTGTATAAACACGATTATTCGATAGCAATAAGTACAAAAATGACGAGTATAACGATGGAAAACTTTGTTTTTTTTTTTTCCTTTCAAATCCAACCTTGTTGTCGCGTAAACATGACTTTTCTTAAACCCTCGTTATTTTCTTTTCATCAGTTATCATTCTTATATTTGTACGCGTCTTTTTTTCCATCGATCGAGCAATCGTCACAATGCGACCCGTGAATTGCAACGGATTCCCGAGGTCTCGTCGCCAGTTGCGCGCAACTGCCGCGTTTAGTGACGCCCTTGTACTACTCCGCCAGAGGGCGCGCGCGTCAGGCGCGCGAGATGTCCCGCGCCGCCGATCGCTGCGATCACGCGAGTTTACGCGATCGCACAGCGCGTGCCATCGTCTCGGGTGCAACGAGACTTCGAATATTTTGTTCTCTTTCTTATTCTTTCAATTTCACCAGAAACGAGAAGCGACAGGGATCGTTTTTTTTTCTCGCATTTACGAATCAACTTTTCGAACTAACAACGTTTCGCCATATTCCATTCTCGCGAGACTCCTCCCTCTTACTTTATTCTCTCGTACAATAGTTGGAGACTCTGAACCTCGCTCGACGCTGATCGATCGAGCGAAAAACGAACAAAAAGAAGGAAAAAAAAAGAATGATCGTTAATGCGAACAGGACAGCGAAATATTCGACGTTACGCGTTGATCCTCGCATGACACTCGAGACACAAGCAAACTTTTTTTTTTCTTTACTTTTTAAATCTTGTATAGGAAAGAGTAACAGCAATACGTATCAACATAGTAATGTTTAGCCATAAAAAAGATGCACAATACGCCGTTTCAATACTTTTCAAAGATTTCTTCTTTTGCTTTTCATGTTAATTTTCACTCCCAAGGGTCTCGGCCTTAAAGGCTAAAATACATATCAGCCATTTGAATACGTTCGCTCACGACAAAGGTCTCGCTCCTGTATTTTAACATTCTATATATACGTATACACGAATATATGTGTGTGAAAATACCAGTCATTATTTCGAAAGCTTACGAGATCGACACGTAACCTAAGGGCAGTTGGCAAAGACGTGTGAGAAAAAAAAACAAGACCCTATGACGCGAATATATTTCCGGCTCTAAAATTCGGAATAGTATTATATATCTATATAATCGTATATTTACATATGTAGGTATGTATGTATATTTATACGGAACCTGAATTTCGCACATTACACGCAATCGTAAGTGTATACACATACAATATCTTATGTACATATATGCATATGTATAAGATGAAAACACACACTCCTTTATTATTATTATTGAGTTGAACGATTCAATCACTTATTATTGTTATTATTTATAGCGTTTCAACTATATTGAACTATCTAGAAAGATGAAAAGGACGTGCCCGTAGATCCGGTGAAAATAGGTTTTTTCATCGCGATTCGCACAAACGAAGCATCACCTCCTTTTACCGCCTATAGGAAATTTTTCAAACTCGCCTATGTAATCGCAAAATTCGTACGCTACGACATCAATGAAGTTTGTGGGTTTTCTCCGCCACCCCCCGCCCCCCTCCCGCCGGTTTTTTCTCGAGGTAGCGGGCACTGGATCTCAGCTCCGGGGGCCGTTTTGTGAAAAATTCAAACAATAATAATAATAATAAATTTGACTCGGAATCGTATACGTCTATATAAGGAAATGTAGGACCGTGCACGCGCGCGCGAAGGATCGCAAACGAAAGACGACCCTCGGTTTCCGAGGGTCACGTCCGATCAATCGGTCATTTTACACCCGCGGACTTACGCAGAGTTACCAGGAGACTCGACGTTGAAGGATGTTGAGTCACAAATCGCAAATGATGATAAAATTCTGAAAATTTGGTATGTTTTTGTATGAAGTATTTCAGAGGTCGTGTAAAAATTTCACGACAATTAGGAAGCTCGTTATTGAACAATTAAGATTCACAAATTAAATGTTGTTTTATGGAAACTGATGTAACTTTGCGATAAGTTGTTTTTTTGACCTCTCAATTTTATAATATCTACAATATACTGAAAGCTACGGAAACAAAACGAAGTTTATTGATACATTTTTTTTTCTTTTAAAAATTGTTCTTAACAAAATGTTAATTTTTTAATAACGAGCCTCCTAATCGTCGTGAAATTTTAACACGACCTCTTAAATACTTCATACAAAAACATACCAAATTTTCCGAATTTTCTTATCATTTTTTATTTCAACCCTTAAGGAGGTTGAAGTAATGATGATAGAATTCTGAAAATTTGGTATGTTTTTACATGAAGTATTCAGGAGGTCGTGTAAAAATTTCATGACGATTGAGAAGCTATTTATTGAACAATTAACATTAACATGTTTCGTAGGGACTCAACATTCTTGAAGAGGCGGATAATGAAGCAAATGAAAAATCGCCCAGCTCGAAAATTCGACGCCCGAAGCTCCGATCGAAAATATTAATTTTTTACTCGGACTTTTGGGCCGATAGGTGCACGGGCTTGCGTAGACTTTGATGTTTGAAAAAAAATTCAATTGTCCGCACTTTTAACGCTGCATTTATTTTTGTCATCAGCGCGTTAGAGTGCAAACGCATTTCTCTTTTCTCCTCTCTCGATGACTCGAAATAACTCTATCTGCGTGTGTCTCTCTCACTCTCTTTCTCTCCATTTTTGTCTCACGGACTTTCGTATTTCTTTTTGCTCCGAAAGTTGTCTCGGAAAACGCGGATCATATATATGAATATATATATATATATATATATAGGTAGACGAACAAACTACCGACGTTTTTGGTCCCAACCGTAGCGAGACGAATACTTCAACGAACGCGTACTTTCGTGAATGATTTTTTTTTCTCCGGCTTATTCCTTTTTTTTTCCTTCACTGCTTCTTCTTTCGTGTCTCGTCCGCAAGGCCGTTTACCGGGCGATCGTTGGCTACAAATGCGCTCGTATCGTATCAAAGATAGTGCGATATAAATGGCGCTATACATACGTTGTTTTCAACCTTTTTGTTTGTTCGTTTCGTCGATAGAATTTCTTCGTTTTTTCGTTTTTCATGAAAATTCGCGGACTCGCGGTGGAGATTTTTTTCTTTCCTTTTCCAATGTCCATTATGGGTATCTGTCACTTCGCTCGAGCCTCGTACCACTTATTTTTCTGAGGTTCTTTTTTTTGCTAGCAAAAACTCGAATGCTTTCGACACGCATCCGCGGAGGGGCCTCTCCGGAACGATATTTATATGTGTACGTAGACTTATATACATTACGATTTATATTCATCACATCTACTCCAGTTGAGATGGCAACGACGGCGATGAAGTTTTAATCTTGCAACAATACACAATGCCTCGTTGCATAAAATTCATGAACAATGTCCAGACAAAGTTAAGAATTGCGGTTAAATTAGGGATACTCTACGCAATTCATATAGTGAATAGTAGTGAAGAGATTATGAGTAACAGTAAAGTAGTAGTAACATGAGATAATTAGCAGCAGTATATATATATATATATACACTACCGGCGGAAAGTTTCCGGACAAGAGTTGGAAAAAGTGCTCGAACGGTTCTTTATGCCATTTCGCCGGTAGTTGGACTAGGCCAATTTGACCAACGGCATTTTAAAGAGGGGGGATTTACCTACATTTTGGCTTATCAAAAAAATTTTTACGATTTTTTTTACACTTGGCATCCAGTTTTGAAAACGACAATTTTTTGTCGTTTTCTTGTTGTTTTGTGAGTGGACCCCGTTTACAGTAAAAATCTTTTTTATGCATTTCTCCTATTAAAATCATAAAAGGGGAAGCCTAAGCTTCAATTTCGTTTTGTAGAAAAATTTTTGCGATTTTTTTTTCCCAAAAATATTTCGCTTGTTCGATAAAAATATACAATATGAAAATTGCTCCGGAGTACGAAAACGACGAGGTTTACAACAAAACCTCAAGACGGTATAAAGTTGCGTTACTTTTTGTTGAGTTCATGACAATCATCCAAGCGCAGTTTGTCGAAAGTCGTGGAAAAAACATTTCAATTACGACGATTAAGAGCGTGCTGTCAGCGAGAGGAGGTTTTTTCGACGAGACCAAAGTATAATATGTAAATAAAAAAATTAATTATATTATTATCATGGTGTTGAGATCAATCGAGTTCCGACCGGAAATAAATTTTTTTTAAATTTCGCAAAAAAAATCTGAAAAAATTCTCACGAACTCAACAAAAAGTAACGCAACTTTTTACCGTCTTGAGGCTTTGTTGTAAACCTCGTCGTTTTCGTACTCCGGAGCAATTTTCATATTGTATATTTTTATCGAAAAAACGAAATATTTTTGGGAAAAAAAAATCGCAAAAATTTTTCTACAAAACGAAATTGAAGCTTAGGCTTCCCCTTTTATGATTTTAATAGGAGAAATGCATAAAAAAGATTTTTACTGTAAACGGGGTCCACTCACAAAACAACAAAAAAACGACATAAAATTGTCGTTTTCAAAACTGGGTGCCAAGTGTAAAAAAAATCGTAAAAATTTTTTTGGTAAGCCGAAATGTAGGTAAATCCTCCCTCTTTAAAATGCCGTTGGTCAAATTGGCCTGGCCCAACTACCGGCGAAATGGCATAAAGAACCGTTCGGGCACTTTATCCAACTCTTGTCCGGAAACTTTCCGCCGGTAGTATATATATATATATATAAACACATACAGGTCTACCGGTTGTCAGTCACCATCTCGTGAAAGGGTCGTAGGACATGTTAGCCGCTATCAAATGAGTAATGCTTCATGCAAAAGTGAACCATTTCCGAGATATTATATTTTTCAAGTGAGGCAACATTACAAATCGATAAAAAAAATCGTTGTATGGAACCAAACTTATTTATTATTTGTGGTTTGAGGACGCAGTAACAAAAAGGTATCAACGATAAAATAAGAACAGTCTGCAAACATTTTTGAATTACATTTATGAATTAGGGTTAGGGTATAATTATTCTTATTCTATCGTTGGAAATGCTTTGTTACTGTCTCCTCAAAGTACAAATTAAAAGAAGTTTGATTTCAGAGAAGTTTTTTTTTTTAATTCATTTTTTAATTTGCCCACCCCCCACTTAAAACAAAATAATACAAATGAAAATATTTTGAAAAATGGTGAACTTTTTCGTGAAGCATAATTGGGTTATTTGACAGGGGAAAACATGTCCTAGAATCCTTGGAATGGTGACCCGTAGCCCTGTATGGGATAGTATAGTACTCTCAAGTTATTTGTTAGAAAGGGAGTGATAAAATTTTTCCTTCGAATATAACGAATATTCGCAGATGCATATTGTTTTTTTTCTTCTTTTCTTTGACTATTAAATTAATGATAATAATAATAATAATAATAATAATAATAATAATAATAATAATAATAATAATAATAATATAAATACCTATACAATAGTATTGTAATCTATTATGATAATTCACTAGTTCGATCACCGAGCCACAAGACACATAGTGGTGAATTATATATTCTTAGTTTTCTTTTTTTTTTAAGTTACTTCTTTTTCTCCTTTTTTCCCTCCATCACTGTGTATCTCTCCATCTTTCTCTCGCTCGTCTTATATATTCGTCGGTTCCTCACGGAAGAGAGATACCATGCGAGATCGAACGGAGAGACGAAGACGTCGTCAAGCTTGTCGTCCGCTTACTGCTGATTTTTCAACGCTACTTTTCGCGCGTGCACGTTTGTCCGTGTTTGTTTATTTTTCTTTTTGCTCAGCCACTGAAAGGAGCGAGATAGCGAGCTTGAGTAGTTTTATTATTCCCTCAATTCCACGAACTTATGCATATAAAGAGAACCACGTCTTTTTTTTCTTTCCGACTTCTGTATACGATAGGTGAGAAAAAAAAATTCGTTCCACTCCGCGCCGACTGAAGCGGTCAATTTTTTTTTTTTTTCGGAAAATTTGTTATTCTCGCTATTCGAAATTCGAATTTCAATGAAATTTGCGTTTTCGAGATATCTTATCGTGACGTCAAATCGAGGACTGCAAAGGAGTTATTCTCAAATGAATTTTGATCACGAAACATCTGTTCAAAAAAAGAGCCTTTCTTCATATTCTTAAATCAATTTCTTTTCGTTCGTAAAAAAAAAGTCCGTTTTCGTTTGAGGATTTTTTTTGAAATTTCGGGCACGCGAAACGTGTTCAAAAAAATTAGAGGCCTCGGTTGGGTCTAGAGTTTCACGTGTACGTACGTGATGTAACATTATTTTAAACGCATTATCGTACGAAGTCGACTTTTTTGCGCCACTCGAGCACCTATTAAAGCTTCGTCGCCTCATTTGCACGCACGTAACGAAACCTATTATTACGAATAAAAGTTTTATATGTTGATTAATAGACGCGTGGAAGATGCTAAAAGTGTACATATATATATATATATATATATATATACGTACATGTATAAAGATGATTCGGTGTGGAATAAACGTTAATAATGATGTGCACTCGTAAAGTCAAACCATCTTTAATCGATCGTTTTTTTTTTCTCGAAGGACCTAACTCGACAAAAAAAAAAGGCGCCGACGATGTACCGTGCGATCTAATACAAAGTTAAATTAACGCTAAGCTTTCGACAAGAAGAAGAAAAAAAAAAAAACAACGAAAAAGGACGATGGATGAGAATAAACACGATGAAACCGAGGGGTTTTGTTCTTTTTTTTCTCTTTTTTTTTCTCTTTGGTATCGGTGCTTAAATCAACGGCGATAATTGGTAATAATAATTATAATATATGCATCATAACAGTAACAGTAATAGTAGTAATTAATAACGATGGTGAATCCTTTGCGACAAAAATGCACCCTCTTGAACATTTCCGTACAATGAGACTTTCTCTTTTTTTCAAATCCTCCTCTCTTCCCTGTCGTTATCATTAATATTATCATTAAGATTAATATTATTAATATTATTATTATTATTATTTTCTTCTCTCACGTATATATATATTTTTTTTTTCGCGCGGGCAACTTATAAATAAAGACTCTTTACACTCCGCGCGCGTACGTCGTCAAAAATACAAATGTAACAAGCTCTTTCGGTGTTCCGTGGCGAGGGACGTGTGTATGTGTGTGTGTTAGTATACACAATGGACAAAGACGAAAGAGCAACGATAAAAAATGATGCGCGACAAAGAGGACAGAGAGAAAAGAGAAACGATGATGAAAAAAAAAAACGAAAATTATGGAAAAATTGCCACAATATTGTTTCTCCCTTATTTGTTCTCGATGAATAATAATAATAATAATTCGTTTCGCAATCCCGTGTAGGCGAAAGTACCGTAGCGTGCCGATAAAGGTTCGAAATAGTTCGTTTTTTTTTGTTGTTTAATCGAGTAGCCTAATCGCTATTTTTTTCGTGGATTTTTTCCTCCCGAACGGAGAGTCGTCCGAATTTCCCTTCTTTTCCGCATGGGTGTGTGTGTGTATAAGGAGGGGGCTGAAAAGTTCTCGGCCGAAGTACTACGGCTCACCCTATCAGCTCGTTAATACCTCAGGCCGAGAACTTTTCAGCCCGAGATACCAACGAGAAGCAACGAAAATCGAGAAAAAAAAAATTAATCGAGGGACAAACCTCGAGGGTAAACAAGCCCTCGTTACATTCTTAGTTAAGCTACCGATAGTTGATCGAAATTCGAGCTCACAAAACTAGGTACCTCGTGCACACTTATGTGTGTGTGTTTGTGTTTTTTTATTTAACTTACTTATTCTGTGCTCTCTAATTTTCTTATTTGTTCTTAATTAAAGTATGTGTGTGTGTGTGTGTGTGTGTGTGTGTGTGTTTACATTATCGTGTTTTGCTTCGAGGGAGTATCTGATTGTTCGTGTCAGTTTATTTTTTTAAATTCTGTTATTGATGTCAGTTGTCTTCATCGTTCCAAAGCACACTCGACACAATTCTACCGTCGGATAACGTCTCTCGAACATTGTCCGTCTCGCTCTCGTTCTCCCCGCCGTGGCGCTTCGGACTTGCACATTTAAATGAAAAGTATCCTAAGCGTAAAGTTTTACCGCGCTTTTTCTCTTCCCCCTCTCCGTATTATTCATTTCTTCTCCCTACTTTTTTCCTCCTCGTCATTTCTCCGGTAGTTCGTTCGTCTTTTAAGCACACGCGATTGGGTAACTACGTGAGTCGGGAAAACCTCCGTCGGCGTGACGTTTATTAGGTACGATCGGATTTTCTATGTCCTATTTTCTCTCGCACGCGCACGCGCGTCCTCACACACACACACACACACACCCGCGCGCGCGCGCGCACGCGCACACCGCGCGCAGAAAGACGAAAACGCCGTTATTATTACTTCCACCGATCTCCGTGTCGTTTTTTTTTGTTCCTTCGTCTTCTCTTCCGTCCTTTCTGCTTGCTTCCAATGCATCTTTCGTTTTCGCGGTAAGGCACCCCAAGTGCAGAATTATACGCGGAAGTACGTCAATATACGAACTAAATAATGACTAGATAAATCCTTGAGTCGTGTAACGCTGTGGCCTCGTCGATCGCAAAGAGTAGTGTACAAGAGCGACTAGCGGACAGACAGAGAGAGAGGGGGGGGGGGAGAAACAGAGGAAGAGAAATAGAGAGCTAGAGTTACGAGGTTTATTGTGTCACAATTTGCTTTTTTATTCTTCTCGAACGCAAGGGCGAGCCTGGCGATAAAAATGAGAATCTCGAAATATTCCGTGGCTCGTGAGCCGCGCGTGAAATTCGTAGGAAAGAGCAGGTTAAAAAAGAACAGGAAAAGAGGAAGAGCCCGGGTTTCTCGTGATTGCTGTCCCTCCGCGTCGACAAATGGACTATAACGACTAGACGCGACGCGGAGGTATGGCTATATTAACGAATGCGTTTACAATCATTAGCAATGGGATATCGAGCTCGGTGTATGTAACATCGTGCGAGCCTGAGCAATCGGTGACGATAAAAATAAATACGCTTTTTTCGACGATCTGTTGGAGATTCGAGAGGATATTTTTACGAAGACACATCGAAGACGGAGAAAGGGAGAGAGAGAGAGAGAGAGAGAGAGAGAGAGAGAGAGAGAGAGAGAGAGAGAGAGAGAGAGAGAGAGAGAGAGAGAGAGAGAGAGAGAGAGAGAGAGAGAGAGAGAGAGAGAGAGAGAGAGAGAGAGAAATATAGAAAGAGACAGAAATAGACTTTGCAAAGAAGATAAACGTAACGACTAAATAGGGGAGGCAGTGGTGCGTTACTTTGATAATTACTAATTAATAAGTGAATCGCTCGGATCTCGGGGTCCAGTCGTGCGGCGGTGACACTTAAGACTTCATCGTTATATAAATTTTTTTTCGTAACACGCGTTTCTCTTTTTTTCGTTTACTTCAAATTCTCCATTTGAGACTTATTTTTCTCCCCTTGGCGCGTGTGTCTCCCACGCAATATTTGTATTCCGACGATCACGGAGAGTCGTCGGGGTTCCCTCAACGGGTGGACAGGGCCGGAGTGCTCAAGGGCGAAAGAGGGGGGGGAGCGAGGGCTAATTCGTGGGAGAGTCTCACGGTGTACAGTCCCGCACCGGCGAAGCTTACATTACTTTAACAAACGCGTGGTTTCTCTTTGAATCGTTATAATAATAATTATTTTTTTTGCGGCTCGGCAATGTTCACTTTTTTACGTTTCAACATATTTTACCTTTTCTTCGTTCGCGAACCGCACGATCGGAGTGGCCTCGATTATTCGGCTCCCCTTAAGCCTCCAGCAGTTCCCGGAGTATCTCGTAATTTTCTCTTTCAAATATCTCTCCTCCTTTTTTTCCCTCCTTTCCGAATCGATCGACTCTCTCGTTCTCGCGCGTCGTCCAACTTGGTTTTTTTTTTCCTTTTTTCTTTCGGCGACTAAAAGCTCGGAAAGCTTTATTCTCGCGAACCATTTTTCTCTCCTTGGCTTATGCGCGCGCGCGCGCGTGTATTTGTGTGAGTGTGTGTTTCTTCATTGTTTTTTTTTTTTTTTTTTTTTAAATTAATTCTTTCTTCAAAGTTGTCATTAACGAGTCTCTTCTTCGTTTGTTCGATCGTCTTTGTTATCCGTCGCGATCTCCTGGCCGCTAGTTCGCTTCGTTTCCGCGTCGCGCGTCTTCTCCTCGTCGTCGTTCTCGGCTTCGTCGTCCGCGTCGTTCGCGTCGTCGTCTAGACCGCCGTCTCCGTGTGGCTGTGACTCGACAGACGCTCCACGTCGATCTCCGGTATTGTTAGCTCGTCCGGTATGTTGTCCGCGTAATCGATGCTGCTCGTCTGTGATATTCGTTTGTTCAGTGTCGATTGCTTCCGTAGTACCTCCGCAAGGGTCACGGTGCTGTGCTCGCCGTATCGCGAGTCTAGGCCCTGCCGAAATGCGTTCACTACGCGGATCTGAAATAGCAACGAGTACACTCTTCGTTTTCGTCTTTCCGGTGTCGTTTTTGTTAGGTGCTTTTTTTTCTTTCTCCCACTCTCTTTTTTTTTGGTTATTTTGTTTTCTCCGGGCCTGCGGCCTCGAGGATGGCGGCGGGGGGGGGGGGGGGGACTTTGTACTTTTCGGGATCGCGAGAGCGAAGGATGCGGAACGTTCGCGGCAGCGCTGGGCAAAATTGTAATAAAAAATTAACGACTACAAATTACTAAAGGTAATTTGTAATTAAATCGTATTCCATTAAAATTACTTATTAGGAAAGGTAATTTGTAATTAAATCGTATTCCATTAAAATTACTTATTAAGAAGGTAATTTGTAATTAAATCGTATTCCATTAAAATTACTCATTAAGAAGGTAATTTGCAATTAAATCGTATTCCATTAAAATTACTTATTAAGAAGGTAATTTGTAATTAAATCGTATTCCATTAAAATTACTCATTAAGAAGGTAATTTGTAATTAAATCGTATTCCATTAAAATTACTTATTAAGAAGGTAATTTGTAATTAAATCGTATTCCATTAAAATTACTTATTAAGAAGGTAATTTTTAATTAAATCGTATTCCATTAAAATTACTTTTGGTCATAATAATTGAATCGGAGTTCATTGAAATTACTTTCGATAATTGTAATTGAATCAGAGTCAATTGAAATTATTTCCGGCAATTGTAATTGAATTGGAGTTAATTCGAATTACGTTGAGTCATTTTAATTAAGTCGAAGTTCGTTAAAATTACTTTCGGTGATTGTAATTGAATCAGAAATCATTACAATTATTTTCAGTGATTGTGAGTAAATCAGAAGTTATTGAAATTACTTTCGGTAATAGTAAACCACGCAATGTGGTTTCGTTAGATTTTTTTTTGCTTGAGAGAATTCTATGCGTCGAAATGAATATCTCGTTTTCTTTCTCGTAAAAACGAAGCTTTTTTATACAATATTTTACAAAAATATTGTATAAAGAATAATTTTGGCGAAATTTAAGTTGCGCCATTCGAAAGAGCGGCCTTGAAAATAGTCGACAAGCTACTTTAGGAATTTTTTTCCCGACATTTTCATGGTAAATAATCACGTCGAAAAGAAGACTTGTGAAAAGTGGCTTTGTGACGTTACAGGGTTAATCGTAAGAAAATTGTAATTGATATAGAAAAGTAACAATTTTCCCAAGTAATTGTAATGAATAATACAAAAAATACTATTTTTTCCAGTAATTGTAATTGATAACGGAAAAATTACAATGCGTTCGAGTAATTGTAATTAGCAGCAAAAAAATTACAATTTTTTCAAGTAATTTCCTTTGGCAACAAAAAAATTACAATTATTTCGAGTAATTGTAGTCGACAATCACAAAATTACAATTGTTTATAGTAACTGTAATTGATCGATAAAAATTTATAATTGTTGCCCGTAATTGTAATTAGTGACTAAATATTGCAGTTATTTACAGTAATTGTAATTTACGGGTAATGAAATTACAAACGTAATGTCTGCTGCCCAATTCTGGTTCGCGGGAGCAGCAGGGAACGAAAGGTAAAGCGAGGAAAAGAATATCGGGCGATTGTAGTTGGAAAAAAAAATTTTGCTCGATTTTTCGGGCTGTTTTTGGTTGAAAATAAAATTTTTGTGAATTTTTGGGATTGTTTTCGGTAGAAAAGAATTTTTTTCGTAAGCTTTTGGGCTTGTTTGTGGTTGAAAATAAAATTGTTATCAATTTTTGGGATTGGTTCCGGTCGGAAAGTAATTTTCGGGATTGTTTGTGGTTGAAAATAAAATTGTTGGGAATTTTTGGGATTGTTGTCGGTCGGAAAATAATTTTTCGGGTTTTTTATGGGCGAAAATAAAATTGTTGCAAATTTTTGGGATTGTTTTCGATGGAAAGTAATTTTTTTGTCAATTTTCGGGATTGCTCATGGTTGAAAATCAAATTCTAGTGAATTTTTGGAAGGAAAAAAAAAGTTTATAGCCAGTTTGCAAAATTATTTTTCGTTGCAAGAATAACGGTAATGATTTTTTTTTCTAAACTCCAGTCGAAAAGAAAACTGTCATTAATTTGCGGCGTATTTTTGGTCGAAAAAAGAATTTATAGTAAATTTTGGAAGAGTTTTGGTGGGAAAAAAAAATTCGCAGTAAATTTCCGGCAAATTTTTCGTTGGAAAGAAAAATGTAATAAATTTTCGATTTTTTCAAATTAAAAAACACGTTCCAGTTAATACCTGAGGAATTTTTTGGGTTGAAAAGAAACTTTTAGTAAAATCGAAGAATTCCTGAGTTGGAAAAAAAGAAAATGTAGAGCAGACCGACAATTAAGCGGGAAAGGAGTAAAGAATTCAAGGATCGTGGTAAACTAAATAACAGCTAAAAACAGGTAGAGTAAAATGAAGAGAAATTTGGAAACATTCTGCGGAATGAAAAAAAAAAACAGTTTTAAAAAACTGCGTGATCGTTGAAAGTCCAGCTCAACGAGGAAATAATTGGAGGGGCGTTGCAGGGTAAGGAACAAATTCGTGCCAGTTGCGGGACAGTAGAAGTTTCGGTAAGACTGTATTATTGGGAACAAAAATAAAAGGGATCTCGAAAAAAAATAAGATAAATAGATAATACGTACATTTCTTTTTTGCCTCTGACAATAGTCGAGAGTAGGCGGAGTCGAGTCGACGAAAGAAATTTCACACACGCACACGCACGACACTTTAAGCAATGAAAAAATTGCGTCGAGGCGTTCATGCGTTCACAAAAAGCGAAGATTAAAAAGAAGAAAAAACGACACATGTGTGTGTGTGTGTGTGTGTGTGTGTGTGTGTGTGTGTGTGTGTGTGTGTGTGTGTGTGTGTGTGTGTGTGTGTGCGTGTCGCATATCGAATCAAGATCAAGACGCGAGTAGAAAAAAAAATGTACGCGATTCAGAGGAATAAAATAAAGGTCATTTTTTTTCTTCTCATTGGATCCTGGATGAAGGAGTTTCGAGACGTGTAAAAATCGTTGAACCTTCGGTGTCCGTGTGCCCTCGTTGCCCAGTGCCAAGAAATCCAGCCCGTATCGAAGTGTACGAAGAAAGAATTTTCCTAATTTTTCCCAACACATTAAAAATCTCGAGTTCTGTATTAACATCTCTTTTCAACGTAATCTTCGAGCGGGCTTGATGAATCGTACACCGATCAATTCTTTTTGGCACTTCAACGAAAGGCAGTCGCGTCTCCGGAAGCGACGTCCTCGAGCTATATTTTTTTGCGGTAGTCGTGGCACTGTAGCGATTAAAATCGAACCATCTCGTTCGATCTTCTTGAAAATGCGTTTCTTGAAAAAAAAAAAAAAAAAAAAACAGTGCTACGACTATCTCAAAAATGAACAAGACGAGAGTGCACCCTTCGTTTACCTTGCGTTTCACAAACGCCGTCGTTTACCTGATCGAAAAACTTCCTTCAAAATTTATGAATTAGTCAAAGTACAGCGAACGCTAAAAATTGCATGCATCCATCGAACATCGATTTCCAAATTCAAGAACGAGTGATTTTCTCACCGAATATTTTTCTTTTTTTTTTTCAATGTAAAAAAAAAACAATAAAACTGAAGTATCTCGTTTTCGTCGATTGTGAGAAATCAAACGTCCCGAGTACAGCTCGATACTTCGAGTATATCCATCATTTAAACAGAGATAACAAATACCAATGATGATAATAATAATAATAATAATAATAATAATAATAATAATAATAATAATAATAATAATAATAATAATACTGTAGACCAAGATAGTACATATAAATATCACGCAATTTTGAGCGCATTAGCGAGAGGCGAGTGTACGATACGAGCCCTTATCGCTCGGCGTCAATGCCTTACACGTGTACAACAATGAATGAAAACAGAGAGAAAATATTGACGGAGACTGCGAAAAAAGCAGAGCGAGTGACGGCGAAGCATTTGCAGCAACTCTCCCACCGCCTTAATTCGTCGAAATTCGGCGCGTTTTTGTTGTTGTTGTTGTCGTTTGCGGTTTAGGAGCCATGCGTACGTTTGTTTTGCTGTTCGTCAAGAAAAGAAAAAAAAGAGGAGACAAGAAGATAAAAGTACGCGAAGATAATTGTTCGAAGTGTGGAAGCTGTGATTTTTTTTAAAATCACCGAATCACGCAGCAAACCTGAAAGTATTTTGCCGTTAATTAACAAAGGCCCTTTCGATGATTATAAATTAAATGATAAAAAGAAAAGATTGTATTATTCCGTAAATTATGACGATGTTTCTAGCCTCGATAATTCCGTGTCTGTGACGCAAAGTGTACGAATTATTTACACACTGAAACGATCGAATTGTAACGACCAACATAGCGAAAAGTACTTATCAAAAACGAGGAATAAATAATTTGAGGAATAAACATAACTTGCGTGTTAAATTTATGTACAAAGCTTCTCGGAGTGACGATAAAAGCAGGCAAATCGATCAATGAACTTACCACTGCGTCAACGCACGAAAAATACAGCCATTGAGGAGAATATTGAGCATGCAACGAGCAATTCATACGCGCCCCGTTCGTTTGCGCTTCTCGCGCGAACGAAAAGAGCACGTACTGTCCTTCTTCACTCCCAGGAAGTATCGAACGTTTATTTTTTTTTTTCTACGTCACTACGAGCAACAAACCAACATACATCGTTCGATCTCTTCACCCTTTAGTCCAAGAGCCCCAACCAAAAAAGTAGGTTTGGCTAAAAACGTTCGGGAACAGGTATTTTTTTTTTGGAATATGTTCAGGGGTGTCCCCTGAATGTAAATCCAAGTGGGCGTCGTGGCTTAAGGTTCACTTCAGCCGCCATCTTGAAAAACACGTTTTATTAAATATCTCGCGAACCACGCATCGTACGACAAAAATTGTAGAGATCATTATTGTAGATAATAATATTTGCCATCTTTTTTATTTGAAACTTTTTTTTGTATAACGCATAGGTTTTTAATTATAGCGCTCCAAACTTTTTTCAATATGGTTTTTGCTAAATATTTAGTTAATGGTCAATTCTTTTTATTTCAGTGATTTCGACAACAATTTTCGAAAGAGAAAATAAAGTGCTGACGAATATACACAGTATTTTACAAAATTTGCAACAATTACAACGGTTTAGCGATTTTCCGAAAAATTCAGATTCACGTTGAATTAAAAAAAATAAAAAATTCAAATTGAATACCAACCTTCATATTCTTCTATTAAAAAAGAAATCATTATTAATATTACAACACATTACAATATACAATATAAAATGATACTGTACAATATAAAATAGCATTATACAAGCATAACGTTAATTAATAATAATAATATTAATAATAACAATAACAATTCTTACGACGTAGCGTTATGTACTATTGTTTTTTGCCACATGGACATTCTTGTATGATTATACCGTTTTAAGTAACAATAAAGATCGATAAATTATTAGTTGTTCTCCACACTATTTATAATTTTAATTCATTCGCTACACAGCTGCATTGACATTTTTTTGAACACTTTATGCCATTTTATGCGTTATGAAATTTTTTTCGTATACAACGAGCAATATTGCCACTGATAATGTACGAGGTGCAAGTCTTACCAAGCTGCAGCTCCTAAACTATAAATACTACGGGAAAAGTTTCAATGAAATTTATAGGAAATTTCATGCTCTACAATTCAGTTACCACCATTTTTAATTTATCATTGACCATTAACTAAATATTTAGCAAAAACCATATTGAAAAAAGTTTGGAACGCTATAATAAAAAATCTATGCGTTATACAAAAAAAAGTTTCAAATAAAAAAGATGGCAAATATTATTATCTACAATAATGATCTCTACAATTTTTGTCGTAAGATGCGCGGTTCGCGAGATATTTAATAAAACGTGTTTTTCAAGATGGCGGCTGAAGTGAACCTTAAGCCACGACGCCCACTTGGATTTACATTCAGGGGACACCCCTGAACATATTCCAAAAAAAAATACCTGTTCCCGAACGTTTTAAACCAAAAAGAACCCGGCGCTTGGCCTACTTGTACAACATTCTCCGCATAGCTCGGACTTCCATGAGACATCACACCACCGCCAGCACAACCACCACCCTTTCTCGTAACATGTACACTTGTTTCATTTTCTACTTCTCTTCATTGGAGCGTTACGTTTTTTTTTTTTTTTTTTTTTTTTTTTTTTCGATAAAAAAAATCATCCGTCGAGTGGTCGTTGTTGAATATCATCGATATACTTACACGATAGTAAACGGACGCGTGCGACACGGGGCTGGTTAATAAGAGTAGTCAAACCGGAAGTTCGTCGCGTCTCTCAAAGTTCTCCATCGAGTTACACACGCTTCGGGTAGGTGGGTACGCGGCGCTGGGCTGACCAGAACGGACTCTACACCATGCACGAAGTCTCACCATCCTTGGGTATCATTTTCTTTTCTTCTCTTTTAATTCCTTTTAATTCGTTCTCGTTTTATTATCGATTTATTATTATTGGTTTAAAATCGAGCGCGTTAATATGCCAAGTGGAACGACAATTTCGTCGTCCAATCCTCGTTTTGCCGGATCCAATTGGTTCGAGCGACTCGCTTGATGCTCGACGTCATTTTTTTTGCCGGGATAATTCATCGGGAATTTCATATCGGAGGTTACTTTTGCTGGTAGGATTATCGGGGAGTGGGACTCGGGAGGAATCGAAGCGTCGTCGTGTTGAGCCGAGTGTCGGAATGTTTGTTTTTTATTACGTGCAGAAGAGCCGATAAAAAAAGTTCTCGTGGGAAAAGGTTGGGGGGGGGGGGGGGAATTGTCGCTGCGAGGTCGATCGTGTCATTTTTTTTTCACGGCAATCTCGGTGGAGATAAATAATTCCGATATTCAATTTTACGCAGTCTCAATATTTCGTCTGTTTCTTATCCAATTTGTTCTAGTATACGAAGGAATCGTTTGCGTACTTGAAAATCATTACGAATTAATTTTGTGTCCTCGTCTCAACTGTCATGCATTTCTTAACTATCGGCCGATCGCCCCTCGAGTGCCTACGGCCGAATTTATCTTTCGTATCGTCGACTTTGGTCGGTGCAATTTTTTTTCGCCTGTTCCTGCTCTCGTCCGACGAGTTTTTTTTGCCACCGTGTAACGACTAAACGGTATGAGGGGTGTCTTTCAATTCCGCAAAGTGGCTTTGTACGTGAAGTAAAATTTCTATTTCATTCACTCGTGCGATGCAATTACGTTTCGTTTTTTTAAATTGTTTTTTCACCAATTAACGTATATGTTAAATATATGAGGCGATCAATGTCACTTCAGTCAGTAAAAAAAAAAAATCCACAAATAATTTTGAAAAATCGAGTTACTTTATTGAAAAATATTCACCGTGTCGAAATTTTTTAAAAAATTTTTGTCGTTTTTTCTCGTTGATTATCATTTTTTAGCATTTTTTCATTCAAATGGCTGTATCTTTGGCAGGAGTTGACGTATTTACATTCGTAAAAAACGAAAATGTGCATCTTTTTATGGCCTTCCAGAAAAAAATTGATTTAGATTTTATTGAGCAAGTCGAACGTCCGTTTCAGGGCAAATTAAGCAAAAATATTTTTTTCTCAAGGAAAGACACTCGTTGTTTTATTTTTTTAAATTTCCCCGAATTGTGAATACGAAAAACGGATTTTTGGTATTTTTTATATTATGGGATTCCTAAACACTGTGAAGTAACAGCTATTTTTATTATTTAAAAAAAATTTATTCTCGATTGAAGAGTGTGGAGCACTCGCTGTATGTTTACCAGGCTTTTGAAATACATATATGTATTTTAAAAACCTGGTAAACACCTGGTAGAAACCTGAAATACATATATGCATTTAAAAAACTTGGTAAACATACAGCGAGTGCTCCGCACTCTCCAATCAAATATTAATTTAAAAAATAGAATAAAAAAACATAACTGTTACTTCACGGTGTTTAGGAATCCCATATTATCAAAAATACCAAAAATCCGTTTTTCGTAGTCAAACTTCGGGGAAATTTAAAAAAATAAAATAACGAGTGTCTTTCCTTGAGAAAAAAAATATTTTTGCATATTTTGCCCTGAAACGGAGGTTCGACTCGCTCAATAAAATCTAAATTAATTTTTTTTCTGGAAAGCCACACAGACGCACATTTTCGTTTTTTTTACAAATGTAAATACGTCAAATCCTGCCAAAGATACAGCCATTTGAATGGAAAAATGTTAAAAAAAATGGTAAGCAACGAGACAAAACGTCAAATTTTTTTTTTTTCAATTTCGACACTCGGTGAATATTTTTCAATAAAGTACCTCGATTTTTCAAAATTATTCGTGGAATTTTTTTTTACCGGCTGAAGTGACATGGATCGCCTCATATATAAATATACAAATATATGTATGTGACAGGTCCGAAGGCACGTAAATGTGTGTACCTGTCAGCGTTTCGAGTATAAGAGGCACTCCGTATGAATTTGTGTCTCTCAGGTTCATCGAATTCGTTGCTGATTTTTCTTGTTCACTTCTACGGCAATGATTTTATTATCGGAGGTTGCTTTTGTGAACTACAACATCGAGAAATTTTATCGCGGAGAAAACGTTTGAGGCAGAAGTCTGAAAATAAAATTGATGTTCGTCGCAACGCGAAGAACGTGATGAAAAAAGGAGAGAAAAAAAAATAAGCAGCGAAATCGAATAGTTTCGTACGCCACTAGTTGGTCGTTTATGGCATAGAACACCCTATACCTATACAGTTATCTATGCGATTCGCGTTTCTATCAGCCATTGACAAAATGCTCAAGCACTAATTTGAAACGTTCAGCGCGCTTCAAAGCGTTGATGGTGTCGGAATTTTTCAGATGTGTGTACGAGGGTGGTTTACGGGTAAATTTCATTTTTCTTTCTTCGCTAACTCGACAAATTTCCAGTTGCGGTCTCATTGATTGATTTTGGAAATTCTTCCATCTGTGATTGTACTTTTTAGCGAGCGATCGAATTGAAAAATGGGCGATAAACCACCCTGATGTGTGTATATGCGGGTGGCCACGAACGACAGAAAAATGTAATGACGAATAACGAACGGTGAGAGGAATGTGATATTATTGGGCTAATGAGGGATGACGTTGAAACGACGAGATCGTATCATAAGCGTATGATGGTGCGACGAGAGACTGAGAAATCCATATGAAAAATAAAGCTTCGCAAAATAGAATCTTACCGCCGACAATTTTACATTTTTGCAACGAGCTTGTCACTTGAAAGATAAAAAAAATCTACACGCATTTTCACAAGTAAATCTACGTTACTATCATCATTGTCATTTTTCATTCAACTCGAATCTCATGCGCGTCAGTTCAAACCGAGATGTTGACCTTTTTTTTTCTTTCAAGTTCTTTCGGATTGACAAAAACAAGCCAGCTAGCCCTGCCAGGTTGCAGTTTCGACTAACGAAGTTGCGAAATAGCCGATGAAGCGATGCCAAGCGAGAAATGTAAGAAAAAAAAAAAAAGATATTGAACGAAAAGTCTATCGGACGATTGTGGGTAACGCGCGAATGCGACATAGAACATGAAAAAGTAGGAAAGGAAAAGATGTATCAATACCGATCCAAGGATCACAATGTTTCGATCTCAACTTCGAAAAATCGAGTCACGATCGTAATATTTGTAGAACTTTTTTCTTCATCTACTTTCCATTTCGCGAATCAAATTTTTCAACCTCGATCGAACGAATAAACGGAACAAAATTTTGTTTCTTCAAAACTACACACGTTTTGTCCAATATTGCAAATAAAATTTACCATTTTTCCCAAACCCTCGCACTGGACCATAATAATTTTTTTCCATCCAATTCGATTTTCGGGTGCACCGTTTTTTTTTCTACTTATGCCAGAGAAGTGTCAACTAGTGGAGAACGCCTTAAAATTGTCGAGAGATCGAAACATCGTTGAGCCTTACAGCCGGGGGTAAAAATGGCGAGCGCAAGGAAAAACATTTCTTCTCCCCGAAAATGGAGAAAAGAATTCCGCAATTCGCTATGGAAGAAGCGAGCGCTTTGACACAAGTACAATCATATAAATGTACAACGGTAGCCACAGAGTATCCAGAAACGAAAAACTTGAGAGGAAATGGGAAGAAACAAAAGTCACTTTTACCTGGGTTTTTCTTATCGTTCTTTAACAAACAAAAAATAATTCGTGAAAAAAAAAAGAAAAGTTCACGAATTATTGAGCGCTCTATGAGGATAAGAAAGCTTCTGATAAGAATACAATACAGACTGAAGCGATAAGTACAGAGAGTAGATATCAACAGTATGAAGTAGAGATAGAGAGAGAGAGAGAGAGAGAGAGAGCAAGAGAGGAGCGCTTACAGCTTGGTCTGTCGAGCTCTTGCTGTAGGGTACCGGTATCAAACGTTCCTGCAACTCGCCACCTATCACCTTCAAGAGTAAAAGGTAATATAATGGTTACAACAGGATGGCATGAGCAGAAATGTGTTCACGACTTTTTTTTTTTTTTTTTTTTTTTTAATTCACCTGATTTTTCTATCTTAATTTGTCTTTACTTTTTTTTTTGTTGATACACAACACAGTCTACTTTGTACAAATCAACTTGTGTCCTTTTTACACGACTGTTCAGCAATCGAATCGAACTATATGTACATACACATGAATGTATTTCTTCCTTGGATGTGTTTCTTTTTTTTTTTCCCAGACCATTGATGTGTGAGAGCGAGCCGTAGAATTTTCGATACATCGAACTTTACTTCCGATCCGAACGAGTGCATAACACTTTCGCGTATATCTTCCGATCGACCGATCAATTTCCGCAACAATACGAGCAAATTTCCACGAAAATTGGTGCAATTATTTTTGGGCGAGAAGCCTTCGATTCTGTCGGTAGGTTGTGACGTTGATTGAAAGGAGAATCCTGAATCTTCGTCCTATAAGTGACCCAATCAATTTGCCATTTGGAAATCGATCGGTGAACCGGGCGGAGATAAAAATTCGTCTCGCTCGACACATCGATCCGTCGACTTGACGGTTTTTGTAGTTTTTTTTTTTTTTTTGTACAGGGGCGAAATTTGCACGAGGACGTACGCTCGCGATGGTGCTCGAGAATTCGAAATACGGACATATTTGTTTCGTATCTTTTTTGTTTTTTTTTTTCACACACGAACAAAGAACGAATACGAAGAAAGAGAGTGAACGAGCGAGAGAGGGAGAGAGCGAGAGA
Source organism: Ophion costatus (assembly GCA_951751655.1). Classification (NCBI taxonomy): domain Eukaryota; kingdom Metazoa; phylum Arthropoda; class Insecta; order Hymenoptera; family Ichneumonidae; genus Ophion; species Ophion costatus. The sequence continues at coordinate 41,471,064 of OX632358.1, forward strand.
CGTATACAGATGCGATTGAAATTGTCAATGGCGACGGAATGATTGCAGGAAAAATTGTATTTTTTCTTTGTTGTTTTTTGAAGCTCTGAATTGCAATTGCCATGAGAGAAAAAGACAGTTAGCGAGAGGCAAGAGAAGAGACCGAGATGAGAAAAGTGGAAGCATCGTGAGAATATACAATTCGGGCACCATCACGTTTGCACGTACCGGTACGGAATTTTTTTTTTTTCAAATGATAAAAAAAAATGCAAGATATAGGGCGTAGAACAGTAACACACGAATAGTAAGTTTGAAAAAAAAAAAACAATGTAGTCAAGTTTCAGTGAGGCAGACGATGAGTATGTTTAATGACGTGTGTATATAAATATATACATATGTGTGTGTATATATATATATCGATGTATAGAGAAATAGAGAAAGATAGGGGTGTTTGAGGGGGGGGGGGGGGGTGGGTGGGAGATGTTAAAGATGAGAATGAATGATCGAGGATGAGCAAGCAACTTCTATCCACTTTTTTTTTTTTTTTCGTCAACCACGTTCAGATTTGTTTGTTGTTGTTTTGTCTCTGACAGAGTGGATCGAACGAATCACCGAATCATCGCCGATTTTATTTCGCGCTACGTTCAAAGCGGGACACCACTGTGACGGGCTAAAAAAAAAACGATTTTGTGCATTTTCTCAAAATATACAGATTAAAGAATATGTGAGAAAAAAATTCAAGTTGAAATATCGAGAAACGCGTATTTTTCGAAACGACTTTTCTCGGCCCTGCCGGAATCATAACTCTACCTATAATTTTCCAATTTTCAATAAAGAAAAACCAAAGTTTCCGCAACGATAGTAGCCATCGTTGTACGTAGGCATTTTCTTTCAATTGCAAATTTTTTGAGCCTCCGAATATAATTGAAAAAACTCGCCAAAATTACACAAGTTTTTGATACCCACCGTTTTGTGAATTAATTTTTTCGCATAAACGGTTACGTACGAGGAGAACTATATTTATATAGATTGCAAAACATTTTTATTCGAATTTTTCAAAACCAACCATTGTCAATCGATCCGGCCGTCGGGCCACGTTTTTTTATACAGATACTCAAGTTCAACGTATGCTTAATAACATACCTTTTTTTTCAAATCCCACATAAATAATGCAGTGAGTAAAAAAAATCAGAAAAACGACCTTTTTTTCGGCCCGTCACAGCGGCGTCCTTCCTCAATACCCCGAGTGATTCGAAGTTTGTTCCTTCTCTTCGTGTACACCGTAAATTTAAAAAATTCACGATCGTCACTAAAACCGCAAAAACGTGTTATAAAAAATAATCGCGAAAAAAATTGTATCCCTCGTATCAGTTGTCGAGTAAGAAATTACTGATGTATGCGTGTATGTGTGTGTGTATATATTTGTATGCACGATTAATTTGATCGTCTCGAAATCGACGACGCATATGTATAAGTACATCCACACACACACACATAAATATATATATATATATATATATATATATATATATATATATATATATATATATATATATATTGGTTCAGAGTGAGAGAGAGAGCGAAAGAGAGAAAATGGTGTCTGAAAGTGTAGTACGAGTGTACGAGGTGCGGGATTAGAGATTAAAATTACAAATCGTGAACTGTGTCGCGATAAAAACTACACGAGGGCTGGGGAATGGCGCGAATCGACCTTTACCTATATTCCGTTTCTCTGCTAAATTTACTCCAATCAGCATCGATCTGCGAACGTAATTATTCAATAACGCAATCGTGGCAGTCGGGAACGAGGATCAAGGGGTTACCCCCACTTGCGATTTTGAAAAAAATCGATTTTTTTTTATTGCATTTTTTTGAAGTATAAGTATCTGAGAATATGTCCTAAAAATTTCAAGTCGATCCGAACAAAATTGACTGAGATATGAGCGTTGGAAGAGAAGAATCCGTGATTTGAAGAACTGAAATTGAAACTTTAAACGCGTTTTTCTCAAAATGGCATTTCCGAAGACGGTGACCAAGATTACTCGAACACTAATGAACCGATCTTCTTGAAATTTTGCAGGCTTATTTAATACATAAAAATGTAGTCTTTAATCGTTCAATTTTTTTTTTTCGAAAAAAAATGGCCGTTTTATAGCCAAAAAACGGCCGTTTTTTTTCGTTAAAATCGAACCATTAACTTTGACTGTCCGCCATTTTGTGAAAAATGAATATTTTTTAAAGTCCTTCGATTAAAGACTAGTTTATACTTATATTTGACTAAATCCATCCGCATTTTTTTTTCAGATGATCCACTTCGCCGCAATGTTGGTCACCGCAAACCGTGTATATAAAAACATTATTTCATTGACGGCCATTTGCCACTGAACAATGTAATATTTTTCAATAAAAAAATTACTGAAAGTTCTTCAAGATGTGTTCTTTAAGATGGTATATTGATCGATTAAAAAAGTTTTGTAGTTTTCTTTAAAAAAATTCATGAAAAAGGCCTTTTTTGCGCTACAAGTGGGGGTAAAGCCTTAATCTTCCCAGCCGATAAAACCGCACGATCTATCGAGCTTGATTATCGAATCTCTAAAAAAAAACAAACTCGAAAAAAAAAACAAAGTAAAAAATCTTTCGATCCCCGAAATCGACTTTGCCTAACGTCGTCAAATTCGCTAAAGTGCGGCTAAAACAAGTAAAAACAAACAAAAAATAAGTAGATTCTTGTAAGAAAGATACAGTATGTTATTTTATTGACCTCAATAAGTGTTTGTACGAGGATATGATAGCCTTAAATGTGCGAGCGATATATATATATATACATATATATATATATATATATTTCGTAACACTCGCTCGTTTACAAGTGTTCATTAAATATCGAACGGTTAAGAGTTAAAAAAAAAAAACTCGTGATAATTTAATCACTTCCGGTTGCGCTAATTTTCCCTCTTCCGTTCGGCTGCTATCGCCCCTTCCTCGCCACGACATTTGCTTCCTTTCTTTTCTCTCTGAATCGCAGTTGTTTTGCTTTTCTTGTATTTTTTGGTTTCAATGCATACATCAAACTACGTAACACCGCTATCGTATCGCTAAAAACAACAGCAGCGACAGCACCGTTGTCAATTTCCATCCGCTATGCTTTTGTTGTTGTTGTTGTTGTTGCTCGTTTGTTTTTTTTATTTTTCGAAACGAGGAGTAGATCAAGGCCCGAGTCGAGTTTCCTTTTTTTTTCTTGTGCCTTGTTAAGTCATACGTAACATCACAATAACGAGTCTTAAAATTTACTATGTATATTTTAATACATTTGTGTGCATACACACACACACACACACCCACACACACATATATATATATGTGTGTGTGTGTATATGTATATGTATATATCATTTTATATTCTATGTTTAATTAAATCAATAATTATCTATAGATATCAACTATAGTTCGATAACAACCTAACGAATTCTCGTCATTAAAACTACGCTTCTCCTCACTTTCGTTCAATCTCGTTCTTTTCTTCTTTTTTTCTTCGTTTTTTTTTTTTAATTTTCCTTTTGTTCCATCAAGGTTTTTTATATTTCCTTTAATTCGACATAATGTTACGGCTATCTCTGATAACGATGATGAATATTTTAAAAATTTTCTTTATCTTCTTTTCCTTCGCTGCGAAACGATTATCGTCGATGTTTACCGTCAGGGTTCACGTGCGTAATGAGGGTTATTTGATATCGCCGGTTTTTATCGACGTTTTTTAAAATACTGCGGTAAAATAATCTATGCTTCCTAAACCTAACGGATTGTTTGCGAAAAAAAGAACACAAAGTCCCGTTAATCCGGCTGCACGGGCTCGAAGGGGTTCATTTTCCGTCCGTCCATATCGCGGTGGTGCAGAAATCCCGAGTAACGTTTTCTTTCAGTCGGTTTTATTTTTATCCGTTTTTTTCGGTTGTTGTTTTATTGTACTTTTTTTTTAAACGAATTATTTTTCCAACCGCACATTGATACGGGTAACTGATCCGATAAAATTCGACTGATAAAAGCGAGCTTAGAATTTGACGTTAGGGAAAAATGCACTTGGAGTTAGTTTGGGTTACAATTGAGTCGCGTGGAATTGGTTATTAGGAATTAATAAGCCTCGAGGAAATCGAAGGAATGGAATACATTTTCGTGAGAAATAAGGAGTAACGATAAAACAAATATAATTGATGTGTAAAGAAAAAAAAAGAAAAATTTAAGCTCACCCGTGGTTGATTAAACTCGTACGAACGTCAATAACGTTAAAATTCGAGATTTGCCATTACGCGCTCACGTAGCAATCTTACCGCTGAGCTCGTTATTCGATCAAATTGACGAGACTTTTTTCTCAATATCCTTCAACGTAAAAAATATATCAAGATAACAGCAAAAAGTTATAATACTACAAATTTCGACTCGACGTGTAGAGAAACGAAAATGCACCGAACGACAACAGCTGTCGAGATAAGTACGTGCCTCGATTTTTTTCTCAAGCACGATAAATCGATCAGACGTCGCGTCTACGAAGGTACAAATAGCAAGGTGATCGTAAACTATATTTTTTCCATCGACAAAGTATTGCCGAACAAAAGAAATGCCAAATTTTCCGGGATCGCAACGACTCTGAAAAGTTGGCAGCTGTCAATAACTTCGTTGAAGTGACGTTCAAAATTCGCAAGTTATTTCTATCTCAGGATTTTTTTCCGATGCTTCCCAAAGGATTCGTGTTTTTCATCGTTTTTAAAATTGTTTTCGTTTTTATTGAGACTCGGACACAATCGTAAGTGTGCATGTGTGTGGCAGTAGTGAATATTCGGATGTCAGTAACGGTTAGGTAATTTGCTTTTTTTTTTCGTATTTTTCAAATTTAAACCATCCGGTCGCACGCTATTAAAAAAGCCGTTATACTAAAAACACAATAATGATAGAAATTATAATAATAATAATAATAATAATAATAATAATAATAATAATAATAATAATAATAATAATAACAATAATAATCGTACGAGTACATCGACACTTCGTTCGCTTCCTCATTCAACGTCGACATCCCCGGCAACGTGTCCTGACTTCCGGTCGAATATTTGTAACAGATTATCTCTATTGATAATTTCTTTCTTCTTTCGCGAATCGATCGATCAAAATTACACGTAAGTCGCCGAGTGCCGCAGTTAAAAACAATTCATTTCCTCTCCTCTCCATCTTTCTTTCTCCTTTCGTTCTTCTTAAATATCTACTTTTTGTCAATCGCTCGTTACATAAGTACATCCTCGAACGTTCTCTCTTCACTTCCGGTAGGCAGAATCGTTCGCGGGGACGTTGACGTTTACAGTTATCCATTTTTTTTTCTTCATCGCTGATCGAGCGGCCGAAATGCATCTTCAAATTTTCTCGATTCGACGACCACGATTTTGCACGAAATCGCCCTGTCGAACGAGAATGTATACGGAAAAAAATTCTCGAAAAACCGGAAAACGGAAAAGCAACAAAAAAAATATATATATATATATAAATGTATTGTGAAGTGGTGTGAGAAAAAAAAAGTTTCGCGAGATTCTCGGGCTCGAACGCTTCCTGGCAAATTCACAATTGAACTTTTTCACAGAGTTCCCTTTGAGCTCGGATAACAACGATTATGTACAACATAAATACTATTAATAAAAAAATGAAATAAGAAAAAAGAACGAGAGGGAGAGAAAGAGAGGTTAAGATTGTTGTGCGTAACGCGTGAATAAGAGAGGAAAAAAAACGTGGGCGGTGTGAGGTAGGACACAGCAGCTTGTGATCGCTTGAAGCTTCTGTTGTATCATTCATATATGTATATGCATATACGTATAAAACGGCGAGGGCGTCTTTCGTGGACTAAACCGGAAGTCGTTGGTCGTTCCTCACCCTTGCGAAAGTATTTCATCCTTCCGACGAGAGCTCGCGCTTCTTTCCGTTTTTTTGTCCACTTCAACGAGAGCCAATGGCGTGTGGATGACAGATTCGTACGATTGACATTCGATTAAAACATAGAAATTAAATTAAATTAACAGTAATGGTAATAATAACGTAACGTATAAAATGATAAAAGGTGAAGGCGAGTGTTTGTGTACGCTTTCATCAAGCTTTGCCTTCTTCGTTCAATGCTTGTTCTTTTCTCTTCTTTAAAGGATGTTCTTTAACGTCATTTTGTTATTCTCATAGTCACGTCAATGACAACTTACGAAGGGGATAACATCGTTTTGTCGTGTGTCGATTGTACGTAAACAATTTTTCATCGTCTTTTCCTTCCTCTTCTTCTCGTTATCGATCTTCGTTTTATCGCAATTGCGTATCCTAGTGTCTTCGTGTCTCCGTGTGTTTGTGTTTGTGTATTATTTTTTTATTCATTTCTTCGTCAATTTCACTGACCTCCTCGGCAACGACGACCGTTTTCGGTGTATTGCAATTCAGGTGCGCAATTGCAGGTTGAGTATTTTTCGGAGCAGGGCTTTTTTGGAGGAGGCAGGAGGAGGGTAGGGGGCTCCAACGATATTGTCCAATAAGTACATCAGTGAAGAACGACGAAGAAGCGACGTCTGAGGGTTGTTCTGCGAAATTAGGAAGGGCTTCAGACCCATCGAAACGTCGACGAGGGAAAAGCGTCATAGAAAGACGAGGGGAAGAGTAGTGTACGAGTACGAGTTCAAGAAAGTGCCTCATTTACCAGCTCTCGGTAATTCGCAATACGCCCTTAAGTACAGCCCCGAGGATCATCGATTTGTACACGTTTTAATTTCTTTTTTCCAATCCTTCGTTTTCCCGCTTTTCTAACCTTCCCAATTCCGTCATTTGTTCCGTTCTGATAAGTTTCTGTTTTTTTTTCTCCCTTCCGAACGAACCGTCGAGGCTTGTCATTTTTTCCCAAGAAAGTGAGCAAGCTGCGAGGAACGAGTGTTGGTCCTGGCGTGAGTCTTCGGTGTTTTTTTTTCACATCACGTAGAGCGAAAAAGACCGGTCTCACTTATGTAAAATAATTCACGTCTACGTTTGAAAAAGTTGTGCATAAAATTGGTCAAAGTGTCGTCCACGAGAGAGAATTGCGGGGCTCGTGTCGCCGATATTTACAAGAATAAGGCGGCTGGATAGAAAGAGAGAAAGAGAGAGCGTTAAGTACTGTGAAGAGCCTCTGGAGTGAGTTTTGTGGCAAGGTTCCTTCGATGCTGAAGAGTCTGGAGTACGAAAAGAGGAATATAGAGGCGTGTGTTTCAGTCCTTCGTGATTCCTCGTCCGAGAAAGTTCACGAGGTTGGCAACGCTGATAATTTCTTCGTCGCGAGTGTCGGTGCGATAAAAATTTGTGTACACGTTGACGGAGGGACAGAGATGAAGATAAAGGGCAGAAGTCCGAGAAGAAAACATTTGGTGGAGAGTGGGTGAGTTGGAAAGGGGACAAAAATGGAAAACTCGAGAAAGAGACAGAGCGGTCGGACGAGCTCAGATGCTGGTCTCGTGTACGAGTTTTGGTAGGTCGGGTAGCATGGCTTCGGTGGAGCCCGTGGATGGTGAATTGGTCAGGGATTCGGGATTTCGATTGTTCGACAATGGCCCGCTGTTCGGGCTTTGGCCATTGTTAACGCTGTTCGAAGTTCTGTTATTGTTTGTGAGCTGATTATTGTGATGATGATGATGATGGTGATGGTTGTTGTGAAGACTGTTGGCACCGGGCACGTTGAGTAGAAGCGGCGATGCCGGATTGTTGATCGTATTTATCCTTGCGCCACGATTATCAATGTCCCGATTACTATCGTTAACGCTGTTGCTCGTTATTTTGGCGGTTCTAGAACCGGCTGTCAATATCGGATTCGTCGGATCTTCGTCAATGTACGTGAAGTCGGACAACGGCCTAGGCCCGGTGTGACTTCTCGAGCTTCGCATACTGTGCAAGCTGTGTAAACTATGGATAGAACGACGCTCCTCCAGATCTTCCAGATTCGACCTGAACGCTCTGATTACTCGAAGCTGAAAAAAAATAGGGAAGAAAAGGGCGTTCTAATCAGGAGGCGAGAGGACGTCAGAGAGGCCAGCGAACACGCACAGGCGTCTCTTTTCTGTGTGTTTTTGTTGTTGTTGTTGTTGTTGTTTGGGTATTATTTTTTTTTTTTTGGCT
>OX632358.1:41484196-41577230 GCA_951751655.1 Ophion costatus
TAATTGCACACTGAACATTCGTACGAAAAAACGAACGCAAAGTAACACAAGAAAAGTCCAAAATTGATACAGAAAAAAATATTGAAAAATCAATTATTCCTTGCAACGACAAAAAAAAATTGCATTTCTGAAAGTCGTCGGATATATTTCATGCCATCGCGTAAGACACGAGTATCGAGGAAATTATCGGCATATCTCGGATTCGGAGTGGAAGCCCCTCGCAACGGAAGCCACTGCGAAAATGGAGTAAAAAAAATCACGCAGGTATTCGACGGCAAGAGCTGCCGGACCGAACAAAAACAAGGAAATTCAGTCCGAAGAACGAATTTTTTTTCGAGTACTGTTCATTTTTGTTGCTGTTGTGGTTGCTGTTGTTGTTATTGAGATTGTCGAATGGGATTTCACGTTTTGTTTTTTTTGTTTTTTTTTTGGAGCACGTAACACGCAGCACACTCAGACAGCTATACTACGTAAGCGGGGATGCGTGGGCGAAAGAAACCTTTTGTTTTTTTTTTCCCTCGTACCGGAAACATTTTCTTTCGAGGGATCGATCGTCCGAATCGCACCACACAGAGAAAAAAAACTTCAATCGGTGCAATAAATCATTTCCCACATTGAGAAAAAAAAAGTAATATATATATATATATATATATATATTTCGATGCATACATACCGATACATACATATATACATATATATGTGTATGTATGTACGAAGGTATATAAATATATATATATATGCAAAAAAATGAAAATATCATGTCACCATTAATTGACGTCATACGTCGCAAACGACGTTCATCATCCAACATAACAAGTCCAAAAATGCCTATGGTCGACACGAACGAAATACTTCACTGGATCTTAACTCACGAATGTGAACAATACGTTTGGGTTTGCTGGCGAGAGGCCAAAGATGATCGATACTTCCATAAATCGATTTTTTTTCTTCGACATAAAGATTAATGATTTTTCTTCAAAAGAGAGGAACTTCCATTTGGGTTTGTCTGCTTCTGACTATGGATATGGTTGTTGGGGAGATTTTTTTTATCGAAGGGATGAAGTTTGGTGAGTTTTTCTTTTTTTTTTTTTTTTTTTTTCGTTGTCCGCTTGAGAATATCCAGTGAGGTATCGTCGTCGTGTTTTGTTACAAGAGAGCCTCACACGCGTATGCAAACACGTCTCATACAACGTATCAATCGACAGATACCGACGAATCTAGGTGAGCTACGTACTTGTTTGTACTCCGACAGGAAAAGTATGGCGACCGACAAGACTGCCGCTCTGTTATACCTCAGTCTCACGTATGGGTTCCGCTGGCTAACAAATCATAAATCAATAACCAATATCAGTTCAAGGGATTTATCGATCGTCGTGCTACGGCCTAAGTGCTCGCACGACGAGATCACGACGAGATCACGTCGCGCGCGTGCGCATCTTCACGCTTCGTTCAATTCTTCCTTATTTATTTTTTCCCCTTTTAATTCTTTATCACGGACCGTCGTGTCGTCCGGGTCGACTTTCCTCCCACGATCCTCTCGCGGTTCGTTTCTTTTTCATTTGCTCGTTGCAGTTTGCTCTTTTGTCTCGTTCTAGTTTGAAAACGTAAAGCAAAATTCATCAAGAATATTCACGATTAAGAGACGATCAAGAAAGTAAAAGGTACAAACAGCAATCTTGACTCCCGACACGTAGAGAGAAAAGATTCGGGACGAAGATTCGAAATACTCGAGGAGTCGAGAAGAGAAGGAAAATGTTCCTCGTTCAGGACAGTTAGGAAGAATTGTTTTCGAAAAATACATACAATGTTGCGTTCTTTCACTGATCGTTTCTTAATTATTGAAGAAAACAACACTAAAGACATCACTCTCTCGACGAAATGTGCGTACTTTGTTCGACCGGAAAATCGAGCATTCATCGTCATTCAATTCGTATTGAAAATGAGGAAAACTTTCCGCGAACTTGGTCGAGCCAATTGCACTTATTTTTTTAATGTATTTTGCAGATTAAAAGAAAAAAAAACATCATCGAACACGCTGAAGCGTTTTGAGAACAACTTACGACAAGCTGGATCGCGATTGTTTTGTTTTTTCTTTTTTTGAGTTCACAAGCGGATTGTAGAAGTGCGAGAATAATTGTACCACGTGGCCAAGAGAGGCTTAACCTAGAAAACGCTTTTTTTTTCCATTATAGCACACATTGTTACGTTAATACACATACATACGTACGTACGTACATCCAAATCGATATGCCATAAATATACACACATATATATGCATACATATATATGTATGTAGTATATAAAAATATATATTCATATCTTGATTAGTATATATATTTAGATATATATATATATATATCACAGCAACACCAAATTGCGTTAACGCAGAAAAAACGAACGTAAATGAATATAAGTAACAACGTAAAGTACGTAACGAGAGATATACAGTGGCGTTATGAGAATAAAAAATAAAAACATAAATATTACAGTAGGAAGCGAACACAGAGTTGTTTTATTTTATTTATAATTTTTTTTATTCTTCACATATCGGGTGTAACCATTGAGAAAGAAACGAGAAGGAAATTTCGCAAATTAGCTTTGTAATGCGCGTATGCGAATTCATGCTCGAGAAAAAAAAAGAAGTTGATTTTACAAAGACACGAGGAACGCGTCAACAAAAGAGAAACTCGAGTACGACGTGTCGAAAGTGAAAGTAACCCAATGGAAACAAGCATTTACAGCAGCAAAATTCGTGACCGAGAGCGCAACAACGAAAAAAAAAGCTCCGGTTTTTCCCGCGGACCGTGAACGAGTCGAGCAATTGTTCGCTCCGTTTTTGAAATCATCACACGGAAGAGAATTCGGCAAGAAAAATGCAACGACGCGGTCTCGGTCCACCGCGCACCGCGACGACAAAACAAATCGTGTACACGAGCGCGTGAAAAAAGAAGCACGGAAAAAACGAGGTCAATAACGTTAGAGACAAGGCTGCAAATAAATCCACACAAACGTGAGAAAAATCGACGATAACAAAAAAGTTCACGAAAACGCGAATTTCAGATGAAAAGCAAGCTCGAAATTGTTGTCAATCTGGACATTACGATATGAAAAAAAAAACAACAAACAAATCGCTCAATAATCCGACAAACGAATGACGATTTGGAGTAATGAAACACCGCCGTTGAATCGTGAAGTTAAGGATGTTGAGTCCCTATGAAACATGTTAATTGTTCAATAAATAGCTTCTCAATCGTCATGAAATTTTTACAGGACCCCCTGAATACTTCATGTAAAAACATACCAACATTTCAGAATTCTATCATCATTACTTCAACCTCCTTAGGGGTTGAAATAAAAAATAAGAAAATTCGCAATATTTGGTACGTTTTTGTACGACGTATATAAGCGGTCGTGTTAAAATGTCACAATAAGGAAGTTCGTTATTAAAAAATTAACATTTTGTTAAGCACGATTTTTAAAACAAAATTTAAAAAAATGTATCAATAAACTTCGTTTTCTTTTCGTTGCTTTCAGTATAATGTAGATATCACAAAACTGAGAGGTAAAAAAAAAACTTATTGCAAAGTTACATAAGTTTCCATAAGACATCATTTCATTTGTGAATGTTAATTGTTCAATAACGAGCTTCCTAATAGTCGTCAAAATTTTTGCACGACCTCTGAAATACTTCATACAAAAACGTACCAAATTTTCAGAATTTTATTATCATTTGCGATTGGGGACTCAACATCCTTAAACGGAAATTATTACGTCGAGCGGAAAATAAGATGACAAATGAATTAGAGGCACTTATTAGACAGAGACAGAGACAGAGACAGAAAAAAGAATAAAACAAAACGTATAAACCAGAGATTAATTATGTAAGTATACGGTCAAACGATGCGGAGTTGTTTTTAAGGGACTAACCATATAGTAATCCTGAGAGGGGGATCTGCCTGTCACAGATACATTCTGCACCAGAGTTCTATTGCTCGTCTGAAAGTAGGTCACATATTCAGTTTTATTTCATTATCTTATCACTCTTGTAATAGTTTTTTTTTTTTTTTTTTCATTCGTCGTTATGAGTGTGTCGCTGTTTACGTGATACTTTTGTTTTTTTTTTATTGTTCATTGTGCTTAAAATCCATTTTTCGTTTCTCTCACAAAATGCAGTCGTTTAAAGGGACACACGAGTGCAACAGACGTACTCGATTCTTTCGAGTTTTGCGCTCTCTCGTGAGCCCTTTCTTTCGCGAGTGGGACACCCACGCACACACACGTGTAGCGATAACGTTGGAAGCGCCGTGACGACGCGATATCGAATTGATATCGCATCGTCCATCGGGAAGAGAGAAATCGTGAAGCGAGAAAGGACCTCTCGTCCTTCTCGCTTTTCCTTCGTCACCGTGCTCGATTATTCGTCACCTTTTTTCGTCGTTTTTTTTTATTCTTCTTCTTTTTCCCGTCACTCGTAGCAATCACGAGTTGTCGATGAACGAGGCGAGCTTTCGACGAGCACGGTGATCGTTTTTCGAGTAGAGTATCGACGACAATTCATTATCTTCAATAAACGGAGAAAAAGGCTTTTTTTTTCTTGTGTTTGGGTTTGACTCGAATATTCGTCGAAAAAATAATGTATACGGCAGCGAAAAACGTGTAAACGATTTGTTGAAAGAAATAAAATAATGCTGATAGAATAATGTGAATTTCGCCGTTTCTGATGTACGCGATGAGCTCTGCAAAGTTGTGGATCTCTTTTCGTCCTTGTTTGTTTTTTTTTTTTTTTTTTTCAACTCAAACGAACGTTCAGTCGATCCTCTAACGGTTGGCAAAATTCAAAGTGTCGTGTTCGTTGGTTCGTGGAGATGCGCGCACCCACCGCGCAGGGTCGTTCGAAATTTCCGAAAATTCAATGGTAACGTTGCTTCTCACTTTTGGTTCTTGCTTTTGTATGTGTTGAGTTTGTTGACCGAGCGCTGTGTGTGGCATTGAAAGAAAAAAAAGCTAACGCGACCGAAATTTCGACGTTCCAATTAGATTGTGATGCTTTTTCATCGAGTATCGTTGTGTGCAATCCTCGGTTTTTATTTTGGATTGTAAAAAAATGTGGCTGCTCAAAAGTGAACGAATTTTGGATAGAGAGTACAGAGAGATAGGGGGGGGGGGGGGGAAATAGAATCAGAGAGAGAGAGAGAGAGAGCGAAGAGGTGAAAGAAATTGGAGATGTACGTGTGTAGAGATGGATAGGTATGGAGAGTGAGAGAAAAAAAGATAGATTATATTCGTGGATGAGTCGTATCGATAAATCGTTCGGAAAGTGTGGCCGAGGACTGCGTGGACCATTTCTAAATGGGCATGGTGAGTTTGTTTCTAGAATTGCCAATTCTTCGATTCACTTACGAAAACTCCGACGATCATCACGACAATGCACGATATCCAATCGTTCCAACGATTACACTTCGTGTACAAATCCGAGCAAACCCAACAACTGCAATTACTTTGTCGCAGTGCATAATTTTGGCGAAATAATGAACATTGAAAAGAACCAATTACGTCCGGACGTTTTGATCAATAAAATGAGGCTGGAACTCATTTTTTTTTTCACTCATACGAGACTTATTTTTTTTCAAGCGTAGATACCTCCGACAAAAGTTCAACTTCCGCGTTTCCATAAATTCCACTCCATTACTTCCGCAAAAATATCTACGCAATTTAGCAGTTTCGTGCTGTCTGCGCAACCGTCCAGAATCGTTTTTTTTCCCCTGCAAAACGTTGCACTGCAACTTACCCGACACTTCGAAATTGGCCTTTTATCGGAGATATCCACGTCGTGGAGTAGACTTCGTCGCGACAAAGTCGAAGTTTTTGAAAATCGAATTTGGCTTAATTCTTTTCTATCGTAACGTGAACGAGTGCAACGATTTAAAATATTTTCCTTCCAACTATCCTCGACGATGACGTCGTATGAAATAATCGTGCGGGACAATATTGGGCTCGCGGACAAATTTTCTTTTCTCTCCCTCGCGACGATAACTCTCGTTCGCGGAATCGACAAAAGCAAGAAAGAAAAAAGAAACCGAAAAAGAAAAAAAACCAAGTGTTTTTTCGTCACAGTCTACGATAATTCTCTAGGAACAAATCTACCGTAAATACGTAAAGAAGGGGGTTGTTTACAAGCGCTAATCTACGCGCTACGATCTTCGTATTTCTCTTCGTCGTTGCAATTGTTTTTTTTTTATGTACACGGGAAGTTTCGTCGGGTAATAAATTCGTCATAGAAAAATGTTTCGTCCTTATTTGGTAGGGTTGGGGGGGGGGGGGGGGGGGGGCGAGGGTTTTTATATTCCATTTGTTTCTACCCGTGTGAGGTACGTGTTTTTCTACAGGAAGTATCCCTTCACCTCGAAATGAGAGAACCCGAGACCTACTCGTACGTGCGGGTGCGAAAAAATTAATTACCTGCCGCGGAAATTACCTGTTCGTTGCATCGCCGTGTAAAAAGAACCAAAAATCTCCCCGACGTCGAAACGTCGATTTTTTTTTTAAATCCCTCGCGTCTGTTCGCGATACCGAAAATTGCGATTCGCTATTTTTCCGCTTGCCCTAGCGAAAAAAAAACGACCTAGTACACACGCGAGACGTGGCTGTGCACGTGCCACTGACCCGTAGACAACCGTAGCGCGCGCAAACGTCCCTACTCGATATTTCCTCTTTTGCTTCTTCCGTTCGTCATCGGGTGTTTTTTTTTTCTTTCATTTTTCTTTTTTTTCGTTCTTCATCAATCCGAATTAACTCGCCTATCGAATGCAATGACGAAGCTTGCGAATGCGTGAACCTCGCCTCCTTTCCCCTCGGAGAAGAGCAAATCATTTAGTCCGTCCTTCGTTACTCGACGATAATCCAAACAAGGGAAACAAAAACAATGAAAAAACAAGACGAGAGATAGAGAGAAAGAGAGCGAGAGAGAGAGAGAGAGAGAGAGAGAGAGTTTCACGGTTTCGCTAGCCGAGATAACTGAAAGGAAAAACATAAAATAAAAAATGGGTGGTTCGGGGGCGGGTTTGGTGGGTGGGGATCGGGTGGTACTCGTGGTACGTGTATGTTTTTTATATTTTCTTACGACGAAATACCGCTGTCGACGATATTTCGATGCAAATGTTGTTCCCACTGAAAAACCCGTATTTTTTTTTGCGTTCCGTACTTTTTTGTCTGTCGTCCAAAGGAAAATAAAGTAACGAAAAAAAAGAGCCGGACTCGAAAATTGTCCGGCGTTGAGGTGAGGCGGTGGGCGGGGGTTTTGTGGGGGGGGGGGGGGCGCCTCTCGAGTCGACGGTGTAAAAAAACCTTTTTGTGATGGGATCTGAGAATGTTTTTTTGTTTTGTTTCTTTTCCCTTTTTTTTTGTTTTCGTAGTCTTCGTTTATGACTTGATTATTCGGTTGTGGTTGTTCTTGTTTTTTTTTTTTTTTTTCGAGCTTTGAGTGATGAAATGAGAGTGAGATAGGGATAGTTACCTGAGTCTGTAGCCGCGTAAGACCACGAATCCAAAGAATT
Source organism: Ophion costatus (assembly GCA_951751655.1). Classification (NCBI taxonomy): domain Eukaryota; kingdom Metazoa; phylum Arthropoda; class Insecta; order Hymenoptera; family Ichneumonidae; genus Ophion; species Ophion costatus. Next base: position 41,491,750 of record OX632358.1, read on the forward strand.
TGTCCTGCCCGCGGCTTTTTATCCGAGTCTGGGTCGTAATTCTCGTCTCCTAGATTGAGAGCACCGATATCATCCGGCTGGCCGCGGCCCCATCTGTTTTTAAAAAACATTAAACCATTTCTTCATCACTCGGTCCCTGTTAAGAAGCAGTTTTGTTGTTGTTGTTGTTTTGGTACTTTTTTTTGCGGTCGTTTTGTTTGTTTTGTTTGTATTATTTTTTTTTTTTTTTTTTTTTTTCGGTTTATGGCTTTGAATTGGCTTTTCGTTTTGTTTTGTAGTCGGTCGACCGCGATGCACTCGTCTTCGATTTATTCTCCGGCCTTTTTCTGCGTCCCCGTTTCGCTCGTCTCTCTACGAGGGATTTTCCGTTTTCGTTTGATTGTTTTTTTTTTTTTGTGTTTTTGGTTATGTCGTTCTCGTTAGTACGCAGCGGTTCTAACAGTGGAGGGGTTTTTCTTTTCTGCTTCGGACCCGAGTAGATTGAATTTGCTTTGGGGGGGGGGGGGGGTTAGGGCAGCGTGGGCCGGGAGGGGTTCGAGAATAAAACAGAGAGGGCTGGTTCTCGGGTGGAAATAAATTGTTACGAGTAGAAACAAAAAGTGAAAACAGAAGTTACGATTTGTCTTGGGTGAGATGAGATGAGCGGGGGAGGCTGGGGACTCGATGAGATTCGAATGATTAGTTTCGTGTTTTTTTTTTACTTCGTTGCTCCGCACGAAACCTAAGCGACGAGAGGATTATTCGTGAGGTGAAAATATGATTGTTGACATCGTGTGTTTTGCGAGGATGATACGATAGCCGAGAGCGTCGACGATGAACGATCATCTCTTTTTTTTTCCAGTGAATAATAATTAAAAAAAAAAACTAATGTAATCGCTGCAAATTTATAACGACGAAACAACAACGACGCAGTTATTGCTTTTCTCCCTGCTTTCTGCTAAATAAATCTACATCGACTCGCAATTATATCGCCGAGGGGTTGCGTTTTCGATTTTTTTTTCTCCGTGCGCCAAAGCAGATACGTCGACGAAAAAAAAACGTTCTCGTGCCTACCGAGCTTATCGTTAAATAGACCATCGACCCACTCGCCCGATGACGAGACCAGCTAATAACCTCAATCGCGGTCACCCCCGAGTTTCGTTAATGGCGACTTTTTTTTGTTATTCGTTGGTTGTTTTTTTTTTCTTCCCCTCGTTTGTGGCTCGAGGCCAACCGGCTATCGCATTATGTACTCCCGGGCTGCCTAAACACGCTCGCGTGATATCGTTATCAGATGTACACGGAACGATCGAGCCGCTCGCTTCGATATCCTCGTCGCAATCGTTAATACATCCTCGTATCTTGCGTCGAGAGCCTACTCGTGTTTCCTCGAGACAAAAAGAAAAGAAAGATTAACGTTTGTCGTCGCAAAGCTCGCTTTCCTGATTTCATCGTCGAATTTGTCTATGCCTCGGGTGGAGGGGGGGGGGGGCTTGTAGGGGAATGCAGTGTGCATCGAGGGGGAGGGAAAAATCCTGGAGAGGAAAATCATGGGCTCGTTATAAATTCTCGTTCCGGTAGTTTGGTCCTTCGTGTCTCGGTCCTGGAAAGGTTTAGGGAATTTTCTTTTTTTCTCCTATTACTTTTTGCAACATCCTCTGCGCGCTAACCTACTGCGAAACGATCTGATTTCGAACTTCCCAGGACTCATGAGTTTGAATTTTGGCTTATTCGTTTTTCTTTTTGTACGTTTGTTTGTTTTTTTTTTTTCAATTTCGTGACAGTGAACGGATTGTTTTTCGTCGGTGGGAAGAAAACGTGTGAGGTGAGGAGACGTGATCCAAAAAATATAATATACAACTAATATTATCGACAATAGTAACAAGCGATGAAAAAAAAGAACAAATGCTAATATCAGTAAGGCTATTAGTGATTAGTAAGAACTATTGTGTCACTGCAGTTAGTACCAATTATCCCAGTATATTTATAACGTAACAAGTACGACTAGCAACGGTAGGACCGAAGATACCTCGTGAAAGAAAAGCAAGAAGTTTCGCACGTTGATTCATGGCCTCGCTGGACAGAGAAAGTGGAACAAATGAACGAAACAAAAGCAAAAGAGAGAATAAGTATTATTTCGAGGAGGCGCATTGCCACTACACGAGGCCCTCGAATCATTCGGTCTCTCTCGTTTCGAAAACGAGAAAAACGAATTGAACAAAGGAACCCCGCATCGTTGCCAATGTTGATTGGCGCTGAGCAAAATTCCTTTTCTTTTTACTCGGCTTACACGCGCAAGACGCACTGGCTCGACCGTACGTATGGATTAAGGGATTCGAGATTAAGAGGGTTCAAAAGACAGAGAGAGAGAGAGAGAGAGAGAGGGAGAGAGAAAAGAAAATTTAACCTTCGGTTCTCTCGGTGTCCGCCTGTGCGGCCAAATCGTTAGCATACAAACAAGTACGTAGATTTGTTAGCTCGATTGCTTATTTTTTTTTGTTTCGTTCAACGACAGTAGTCATGCAACATCCACCGTGAGAAAAAGTAAATAAAATATACATATGTACGTCTACGCAAACGAAGTATCCGGGTCATTATGGGAGTCGGATGGCGCAAGATCTTTTTTCTCTTTAACTTCCCACGAATAAAGTCTCCTATCGCTGTTAACGTCTCGTTTGTTTTTCTCTCCTTTTTCTTTCCGTCAACATTCGAGACGTTTCAACGGCCGAGAAAATTCGTCGAGTCGAAAAAAGGTCCGTAGCTCTGGGACGCTGACTGCTGAATCTCGCAAGTCCGAATATCACGTGTACGCTTCCAATATGATCGCGCAGCCGTAATTTCTGCATTTCGTTTTCGGAGCTTCGCGAATTCTTTTGTTCCACTGACCTGGTCGCGAACGAGAGATGATTCTTGGTCCGAAGCATCGATTCGGTCAATGGGGCGCGTGTTATTTTTCTCTCTGTTACGGGGCGAAACGTGAGCTCGAATGATGCAACGTATACTCGTCAAATTATCAGGACGCAATTCGATCGTTCGGGCTTTGTTTTTTTTTTCGTCGTTTTCTGGTCACGATTACTTTTCCATTCCTCCTTAAAGACCGTTACTGGTTAACTATGTAATACATATATCGCCCCGATTAGAGTGTGTACGTACGGATTAGCAGTGAGTCGGGGCACGAATCTAGCATGCATTTATCACCACTACCATGTACCAAGGATCATTACGTAAGCTATTGGAGGCTAATTGGTTTTTTTTAAATATATATATAGATATTGGTGACTTGGCACTAACAAACAGTAAATGGAAGTAACGTTGATGAACTTGGGCACCATGCTGGTTGCCGATTTCTACTGACTATTCATATACATAAATACACACACACATCTATATGTATATATATATATATATGCATGTATGTATTTGCATATGTATGTACGTATTTAAGAGGGGGTTCGAAAAAATGTAATTTTCCACCCCTTCACGCAGTGCTATCGCTTAATAAAAAAATTCCTGCCAAATTAAAACTCCCTGACTAGAATCAAAATGGTGGCGATCGATCAGATTTTTTCCTAATTGATGTGCACGAAAAATTTACGTTCAAACGTGAACAGCTCGACGACTAATTGATATTCTTCAAATCCTGCGTAACATTCTTGAGGCGAAGTAGAAGATGTACGTGACGAATGAGTGCGAAAGAGATAGCCGAAATTTTCGAACGGAGATTTGTCAAAGATGAATATTATTTGGGGGAAAAGAACATTGCGAAGCTCTGAATCGGGGAATTCTCCAGAGCTTGATGCTTTGTTTTTTGTTTTTAATCCAACCATCTATGAGGAAACTCGGTTCGAAAATTTGTGAGGTTATGTTGACCTGTGCGTGCTCTTAAGGCGACGCAGGAGATGTACCACGTGGAGAATGAGTGTGAGAGAGATAACTAAAATTTTCGAACGGAGATTTGTCAAAGATGAGTAATGTTCAGGATAGAAAAAAAGTGTCAAGCTCTGCGTCAGGAAAATCTTCAGAGCCTGATACCTTCATTGTTCCTAGAGAAGTCAACCATCTGTGAGAAAAACTTGGTTCGAAAATTTGTGAGGTTATGTTGACCTTGTACATGCTCTTGAAGCTTGGCAGTTTTAAAAAGACTTTTTAATCTTGATGTCATGATTTTGAAAAACGCTTTTTTATTTTAGCTACGAACACACGTTTTTCCGAAAGCTGCAATTTGTGTAAAAAGATGATATGGAGATTTATAGAAAAGTTACTTATGGTTGCAAGAGTTGGCTTTGAGAGGGCCCAGTTGGATTTAACAAGTATTCGTTGGTTGTCGAGCCATTCAAGTCTGAACGTCAAGAGTTTTTTGTGTCAATCAAATTGGACCATGCATTATCGAGCGCTACGACCTGGACTCGAATTGGATAACTGAAATTTGGCATCAATGCTTTTTTTAAAAAAGCTAATCATAATCTGAGGGATAAGAGACATTTTTCTTTCGACACACCGTAAAATATACATGAAAACGAGTGCAGATATTTGTAGGTAACTTTGCGCAAATCATCGTGCTATTGGATGAACTAAAAAGCTTCTTATATAAGTATATATATATGTCTGAATATCTACATATAAATATATACGTATATTGGTTTTTGTTAAAGTTTTCTTACCGCCCTAGAGGACCTGAGAGATCATAGACACTGCGCTATTTCTACCGATAAACACATCGTAAATATCGAACGTCAAACAACCGAACACCATTCGTAAATGAATCAGGGATCTCCAGGCTCCGCTTCAATTCGTCCAAGAAAGGATATCGCTCGACGTCCGAACATATTTATCCAGGCACCGTCGTGAATATAATATCACGCGACAATCGATTGTTCGCGCAACTTCTTTTGTGCGTTTCGGTCAGGTCGAGACAGCAGCAATTCCGTTCTTCTGCGATTTTTCAGCGTCGAGTCGCCCTCAGGACAATGAGGAAGAAAAACAGAAGAAAACAAAAGAAAAAGAACAACACGGTGCCCAACAACAATGAGAGCTGCGATTCGATAACGATGACCCTTCTTCGATATAATTATCGAAACAGAGCGCGCAAAATTCGCGGCTAAAACTTCGTAGCGTCGAAGTTTTTTTGTCTTTGTTATTTTTTTTTTTTCGTTTATCCTCTTCTTCTTCGTCGCGTTACTCGCGAACGTCTTAAGACCGCGGCGATACGAGGACAACCAAAAAGATCGGTGGTTTAGAAAAAAAATTGTCCATCTCGTGCCCGGCTGCGCCTTCGAGACAAAGATAGAAAGGGCGACAGACGCTCGGACACAAGTGAGCATATCACAGGGATGAGAAAAGGTAAAACCTGTGGCCTGTAAATATTCAAACGTATCGACGATCTACGTAAAACAAAAAGACACATACACATATCGAATGGATTGTTGACTTACGAAAGGATCTTGGGTATCTTGCGGGTCGGAATACACGTGACTACTTGGCCCCACAGTAGCGTACCAATCCCGAAGAAAAGGCACCACATCCACTGCTCGAGAGTCAGAGCTTTTGTGCTGAACGCCATTTTACCGTACTGGATGATGAACACCTGATCGAAAACGGATCGACACATACGTGAGTGAATTCATTGCGAAACGAGAAGAAAAAAATATATATATATATATTCAGAGGCGATCGGTGTGCGGCATCGTCGATCTCCCAGCCAACGAGGGCCCGAGCCGATGCTCGGATGGGTGACCGACTAGCCGCGCACTGGCTTGCGCGCCGACTACCGAGCGGTCAGTTTCACTGAGTTTCTGATCGTGTACACAACCGAAGCTCAGCGAAAATCGCGCCGCCCGTGTAGGCCCGGCTTTTCGCGCAGTTTCCCTGTGCCCCCGTGTGCAAACGGGACACGGTAGCGGACGGGGAAACGTTCGGCTGTGGGCAACACTCCGAGGGAGTCTCCGGGGAAACGGACCCGAGGGGAGTGTCAAGTCTGAGGCAAATGTTTGGAGGATGCGATCGTTGAAGCTCGCAGGGAAACACTAGAAATAACAATACTGCACAGCTTATCGAGAGCAAAGCCTGCGAAGAAGCAAAAGTCAATACGGCATTTTTTGTTTTCTCGTAAACTTCGGCAATATCGTACTTTCTCCCGAGTATCTCGAACATTTTATCTCCTTCGTTCCAGCCGGGGCGAATGAGGATTAAAGTATACGTGGACTCACTTGGGACAAGCAGGTTCCAATCCAAATCGAATAAAATATGGGATTCGTGAAGATTCCCTGGAAGACATTGCGCTGGCCATGAATTTTTCTCGCGTTGAATTCGTTGAACACGGTCATCATGACGAATGTGTTGAAAATGATTGTAAAGTGTTCGGTCGCACCGCCCCCGGCGTCCGCGACTCCGAGTCCCGTGTCGATGTCGAGCATGTCGTGGCCTGTTTTCACCAATAAATCAGATCGGTCAACAAATTGCCGCGAGCGCGAACGATCCAAGGATTCTTCGGTTGTTCATAATTTTGCATGCGTCATCGTACAGCCCCATCTGGCCGTTTACGAGTACTCGTTACAAAGGCAAGACATTAAAATGGGACGAGTAGAAATAACGTAGATGTCGACGAGCCAGCGAACCCGACTCACCTTTAAAGAGAAGCGTAAAAATAACGATCAATTGATAAACGGCCTGGCCGAGTATGTTCTTCATCATGGTGCGGGATATAAGTGGTTTCGTGCGTCCGTAAGGTTTGCGCAGTAGAAGATCGGGCGTTGGTAATTCGGTGGCGAGTGCGAGCGAGGCTAGTGTGTCCATGATTAAATTAACCCACAACATTTGTACGGCTTTGAGTGGTGAATCTTGTACGGCGCAGGCACCGATGAACGCAACGATAACAGCGACGATGTTTACGGTAAGCTGAAACTGCAAGAACTTGGCTATGCTGTCGTAAACGTTACGACCCCACATGACGGCTTTGACTATCGACGAGAAATTGTCATCGGTGAGTATGATGTCGGAGGCCTCCTTGGCGACGTCAGTGCCGGCGATGCCCATTGCGAAACCAACGTCGGCTTTCTTCAACGCCGGCCCGTCGTTCGTACCGTCGCCGGTCACAGCGACGACTTCCCGCGACGCCGATACCTTGCTGTCGATCATACCCTTGACGAGGGTGTACTTGTCGGTGGGCGACGATCTCGCGAGTACCCTCAGCTTTGGCCAAACCTTGTCGAGCAGGTGCTGCTGAACCTCACCGTTGCTGTCCCTTATTCGCCTGTTGAACTCTTTGCCCTCGAGTATGAGCCAATCCTCGTTGGGCTTGAATATACCGCACTTTTGGGCGATCGAACGCGCCGTGTTCACGTTGTCACCGGTCACCATTCGCACCGTTATACCCGCTTTCTGGCATCGTTTAATGGCGTCCGGTACCTCGGGCCTGACGGGATCCTCGATTCCCACGATACACAGACACGTCAGATTGCAAACAATGTTTTCCTCGTCCTCCCAATTCGGCTCGTTCTCGCTGTGAACCTGATTTATCTCGGCCTTGCCCGGCACGAAGTCACGATACGCTATTGATATTGTGCGCAGTCCGTTGCACGCCATGGGCTCGATCACGTTCTTCACGAGACGGTCTTGCATGTCCCGCGTGAATTTTTCCAAATTTCCGTCCCGACCATAAATAAAGGCACATCTGAAATTCGTACGGGTATTTGTATTAATGCGCTTGTTGGGCGAACGATTCCTGTGTATCGGGGCATACGTTGCACGGGCTTGTAGATTTCTGCATGGCTGGGTGGACGTGTATGCATATATTACACATTTAGGGTTGCGTATTCGTTTGTTTCAATGCTTGCTCGTTTTATCGCGAAATGGGCCCAAGATACGACACAGTGAGGTGAATCTGCCGATTTCGGGTGCAAGCGAGCAATTCAGCTGCGTTTTAATTTTGGGAAATTTCGTTTCAAGAATCGGATGACGCGTTTAATTTCTACGGAAAAATCGACCAATAACGATAAACGTGTCGAATATTCGTCGTACATTAAGGCGTTCATGATTTTTATTCGGTATCTGAAGCTTGAAAATAACGAAAGATCGTCTACGTATGGTAAGGATACTGTGAGAGATGAGAAAAACTCGCTCGTCGCTTGAGGCAACTCAAATTCAAGAGAAAGATTCCACACATGGTGCAGGAATCGCAGCTTGAAAGTACACTTATGATTACAACGATGGAACTGCTAGTGAAACTTTAAACGCGTTTTTCTCGAAACCATGGTTTTCGAAATGCTTCCTCGAAATCTAATGAACGAATTGACTTTACATTTGGTACACTTATTCATTGTAATAGTAGTTTAGTCTTGACCACGGTCTTACATACGGGTATGGAAACTTGTAGGGCGAAGAGTGACGATGAGGCAAAGTGGTAGTTCTCGCTTTTGCCACCTGGAGCGCTGCTACCTTGGAGTGAGCCAATCAAAAGCAGGTGCGAACAGCTGTGCACATTTTTCGGAATAAAGAATATCTTCAAGAGCAATATGATTGAAAAATGATTCGATTTTTTTTACTACTGATCCTATAGTGACAATAAAAATTATTGATGATGAAAAAAAATCCGCGAGCTTGTTCATCAATGGTACATGTAAACATGAAACGAGAGCACGCGACTTTTGGGACAGTAAAATATAATATATTCTAGTGCAAATGGGTTGCAACGTCTTTAGCACTTGAATGCGCGAAATTTCGACTTCCGGTCTACGATGCGATTCTTCGTCCTGCGGAACTTTAAACACTGAGTACTTTCCACTATCGTTTTTAGAACTTTTCACGCTTTAGGCATTTTCTGAATTGAATGGACCGCTTACTTTCTTTCGAAAAAACAACGGCACACGGAAACACAATTCAAAGACTTTGAGGAAGTTATCTATGGCTGCGTATCTATATCTACAAGACCCCTACGGGATGGCGCTCCTAGCGTGCACACGAGGAACTACGTTTGTGCCTCGTCAACGGTGAAACTTCCCACCACTCAAAAACGCCGAAGTTTCTAAACCTGAATGTACGAGGGTGGTCTTGACCGAAGTTTTTCTTCTCACCGTGTCTTTTCATTAGTTATTAACAATAATAATGACATTTTTCCATGAAAAATCGACAAAATGGATTGTACATTTTTGTTATCATTGAAACAGGATAACAAAAACAAGCTTGCTCAAGTCTTAGCCACAGTCACAGTAGACTAACCCCCGTATATGTGTTTCTTTAAATGCACTTTACATGTTTACGGTTGAATGAAAAGCTGGAGGGGGAAGTGCAAAGTAAATGTCGCGCTCGAGGGCAAAAGAGGTTAGGAAAGGAAGATAAGCAACAGAACTATCGCGTACTTCTTCATGATGATCTCGGAAGCGCCCTTGGTCAAGAGCCTGTAACCACCGCCCTGTCTCGGCACGACGGTGGACATGCTCTTTCTAACGCTGTTGAACGTGTACACCCGCGTGAACGTCTCCTCAGGCTGGTCATCCCTCAGTGTTTGATAATTCTTGCCCAGGGCAACTACGAATCCAAGTAAGGCACATTCGGTTTTGTTGCCGACCTGCATCGCCAATTCGGTAGGATCTTGCGAGGGCATTATTCTGGACGTGTATGCCGAATTGATCGCTATCGATTGTACCAAAAGATTTCCAACGTGATTCGGTATCTCGGCGAACGACGGTATCGTTTTGCTGAGCTTTTCGCATATGTACGATTCTACAACGGTCATACGATTGGTCGTAAGCGTGCCAGTTTTGTCCGAGCATATGGCTGTCGCGTTACCCATTGTCTCGCAAGCGTCCAAGTGACGTACCAAGTTGTTGTCCTTCATCATTTTCTGCGATTCAGCAACGAGAAAACAAAACAAACAGACAATTAGACACGATGATATTTTTTTTCCGGATTTTCAAGTGATTCGGCAAGATTTCTTCAAATCGTAGAAATTGCGATGAAGCCGCGGAAGACACGCTTGACTCTCGGAAAATTCGAGCGATGACTTTCCGCCACATGGTGAGAGAATTAACGGGCCACATTTACCCAGGGGGGTTAAGAAATTGCATTTTCCAAATATATTTTCATCCGATAGTATCACCTTTTAGCTATATTCCCTGAAAATTTACGACGAGAAACGTTTAAAGGTCGTTGACGATCTCGCTTTTTAAAAATCGAACTTCATTTTTCAATCGTTACGTAATAATGACTTTTTCATAGATTTTGTATTCTCGAGATTCAATTCATGGCCAAGTTGTCTAAAAAAATTATTTTAAAAATCGACCATCGTCCACTACTCGTATTTAATGTTAGCTTCAATAACCCGTTTGGTTCTCAGATTTCGGATGGACCGTTTAAGCTGGAGAGTGACCACCGTCAAACGTTGCCAAAAAAAAATATTTCATCATCTGCCGGTGGCCATGTTTTTGTTGCTTTTCTGTATTTTTTGTTGATTTTTTTTTAAACCCTTTCAATATATGTACCTTTGTGTTAAAAAAAATGCGTTTTTTTTCACCGACCGTTTTCCAGAAAAAATCGGAATTCGGCCATTTTTTTCGGGCCTCTAGATAGATGCAGCCCATTAAGGCCTTAGGCCACAGTAAAAAAATTTTTTCGTATGAAAAAGTGATTCACGCATAAAATTAATTACACATCTATTTAGTATGAGTATCAAGCTGTTAGAATTTTTTTTTCTCATTGTACAAAATGGCCGACTACTCGAAACTTCTCGAAACAGCTTTTTTCCAATTGGCGTGATACATGACGTCAACAATTTTCACTCGATTTACTTCAAATTAAACAGTTATGTTCCTAATTGCATTTCGCAGAGAAGTACGTACGGAATTTCTGATAAATCGAAAACTTTTCATTTTATGAGCAGTTTATGAGCAGTTATAACGGAATTTTTCACTGAAAATTCATTTCTTAAGGATGTTGTGTCCAAACTTGAAAATGGTGATAAAATTTTAAAAATTCGATAGGTCATTATGTAAAACATTTGAAAGGTTGTGTAAAAATTTCACGACGGAGTTAGGAAGCTTAGATTGTGGATTGTAGATTTTATATAATTGTAGATTGACGTGAATTTTCGTTTTTTGTTCTAGAAAAAAAATTGTGGATGCTAAATGTCACGCCGCGGAGCGCCTAGAAAAAAAGATAAAAGAAAATGATGGTGCTGAAGTTTGCATCGTTGGAACGCAACGAAAGTTCCGTTTTACATTTTATTTTCCACATTTTTATTATTATAGGCGAACTTTTTTGATAGATTTTTATGTAGATCGCAAAATAAATATCTTAAAAAATGGTTGATGGATTGTTGTAGGCGAAATCTGTCAAAATAAATTAAATTCATTGCAGTCCAACGATGCAAACTTCAGCATCGTAAGAAAATGTCAGTAGTCGGTGGATTTTGTACATAGAAAAAAAAGTATATTTTCTAACAGCTCGCGATATTCATACTAAATAAATGTGTAATTAATTTTACGAGTGAATCACTTTTTCGTACGAAAAAATTGTTAAATTCGCACATGACTTTACACCCTGTGGCCTGAGGTCTTAAGGGCAGATATGCACCCAGGAGCCGGAAAAAACGGTCATTTTTGTGAATTTTTTCACGGAAAATTATTTGAAACTCCGGATTGGGGTTTTAGTTACCCAAAAGTATATACATTCAAAAATATGTTTAATTTTCGTTATTCAAAAATATCAAAAATATACAAGGATATTGTACGACCCTTGTAGCGTCGTAAAAAAATCGCTACCCAAAATTTATCGAAAATCAATTAACCGATTGCCCTGAGGTTTTTCGTGGTTATTCTATACACCATTGTACAGAACCCCATGAACGTCACGAGATGTTCATATTCGTAATTGTTGTTTTCAATTTTGCAGACTCTAGTAAGATTGATCTATCTACGTTCGAACGTTCGTCATTTTCGAATTTGACATTTTGGCCCATCTACACATCCATCCGATTTTTCCGCGTATCGAGGGAATTCAATGATTTTCCCGTGCAGGTTGACGAAGCATCGAAATTCGAAAAAATCTTGCCGAAGCCACGAGCGAAGCTCGTATTGTCGAAAATGACGGGAACCTTGACGGAATAGGCGAGCGAGAGTGTAACGGCTAGAGGAAGACCTTCCGGCACGGCAACGACGAGCACGGTGACACCGATGATCAGAAACCGCACGAGCTTGCCCGCGTACGAGCTCCTCCACTTTTTCTGATGTATCACAAAGTTCGTTATGCAGAATTGTATGACTAGTATAACGACCGTGAGGACTGCGATCGTCGAGCCGGCGTAGCCGATCTGTATGGCGAGTTTCGTTAGTTTGGCCTGTAGTACGCTCTTCTCCTTCTTGTTTTCGCCGCCGCCCCCGCCTCCGCTGGATGCCGCTGGGGCGTGATTGCTCTCGCCGCCGTCGTGCTTCGTTCCACCGCTCGTGTGACTGTTGCCCGTTATCTCGCCAGCCTCGTCGCCTTTGTTTTTTTTTTTGCATTTTTTCGATTCGTCATCGAACAATTCGAGCGTTAAATCATTGTGCTTTCGAGTAGCGATCGGCTGTTCTGCGATTTCGGACGCGGGCCCGCGAACTCGTCGGCGAAAAATTGCATCCGAACGAAGGAGGATTTTGTCCACTTGGCACGAAAAAAAAAAAAAAAAAAAACGAAATCTCGAACAAAACGAGGATTCGTCTCGAATTGGCATGTTTTTTTTTCCTTCCACCAACGAAGCGAGGGCCTCGCGTCCGTAATCTCTCCCGCACTCGAACAGTCGATGAATCATTAAAATCGTTGATATCGGCAACGTGGTCGAAAGAAATGGCAAAAAAATATTAAATCTTGCGACAACGTAAATAGGCTCGCAAACGATTAATCACGAATGGACTATTCGGCAACAAACAGAGTTAAATATTCGGAAGTGTATTTACACGATTGTTAATGAAAACGAAAGAACAAAAAAAAAAGAGCGATGGATAAACTCATGTTCCAATCGTCTGTGTGAGAAGTGTCGGAAATTCGATTAAAAACGAGGGGTATGTTGAATCACCAAACGGAAGAAACAAGGCGAGAGAGAGAGAGAGAGAGAGAGAGAGTTTGAAAGATGCAATCGTGTGCAAGATCCACCACCGAATTGGACAACGAGTATCGCAACGATAAAAGTAGACGATAATAAAAGCGCAAAAACAAAGACACACAGATTGGAAGATGGTTCGTTTTTAGTTGAACGGTGAAAGATGGTTACGAGAAATAGAGAAGAGAGACGAGGTGCGAAAAAGACAGAGATATAAGTGGATGGTTGTTAGACGAGGTACAGATGCATTACCGTTATTAAATCGTGTTCATCTTTATCATTTTTTTTCGTTTAGTCGTTGCGAGAAGATTGTGACGAACAAAAAAAAAAAAAAGAAAAGAAAACGCTTGTCTCAAAGTTTCGTGTCGCCTTTTTGTCGTTGCGGAGAAGTTAATTTTGAATTTATCGTTAATGTACTTTCTTCTTCCTCTTTTTTCCACCCGATTTCCGACGTTACGAACAATCGAAAGTACACACACTGACATGGCGTTAAGTGAAGAAAACAAGAGAAAGAAAAAAAACAAACGCGAAGAGAAAAAGAAAGGAAAGAAAGAGTAAAACGAAAACGAAGCGCAAATAGACCTTTCGATAAGAAGAAACATAAGTCGTGATTGCTTTCGAGTCGAGAGAAATAATTGTATATTGATTTTTTTCTAGTCACCTGATAGAGACTTCTTCTTCCGCTGCTTTTTAGCCTCTAGATATCAAAAAGGAAAAAACGCATGCAAAATAAAAAACTTTTATTAGCAATTGTTACCAAAGGTCCGCGTCAAAAATGGTTCATTCGAAACAACGATCATCGAGTTTCCATTGCGATACGAAAAAAAGAATATATATATATATATATATTCCAAAAGCGACGTGACTCTCGTTTTTGTCCCGCGGCGTCGTTCGCTGAATCCTTCTCTTTGTTTTGTTGGGTTTTCCCCCGTTTGAGTTATTTTCTTTTCATTTAAAGTGTTTTATAAGTGATCAATTATATTGATGAAGGGTCGGACGTTTAACACGAGAGCAGCCTGGAGGGATAAATACACACTAGGGGAACTCCGTCAGCTGACAATTGTCATTGTACGAAAACGAACGAAGCAAAAGTTCGTTTCCGCCCTTTTGCATCGATCGCAAGGTTTACTAAGCTCTAAACGTGGAAAGAAAAAAAAACGAACGATTATTACGATCTTTGGGTTCTCGGGGTGAACAACAGGTGTGTGCCGACGAATGGAAAACTTTGCACACTTGGACACATCGAGAAAAAAAATCTTCATATTCGTCGTTGCTTCGCTAACGTCAACTCACAAGTGCCCAATTTTCTATCGGAGCAAGAACGAGCAAACGACGTGGACTTTTTTTGGCGTATCGCAGTGTGCAAACTTCCCGGTGCATTTGGCATATTTGATCAACGGAGAGACACGTATTTAGGGGAAAGACCTTTCAGACTCTTTAGAAAATTCAGTCGCCGCGAGAACTGGCGTGGAAAGTGTTTTTTTTTCCTTTATCCCAACAAAAATGCGGACGTCACTTACATTGGTGAAATTAACTTTCTAACCCATGGTGAAATTGTGATTCGTAAGCACCGGGTGTTTCACTTTGAACGACAATAATCAAATGGCACGAAAATTCACGTTACAGAGGTAGTCAAGAATTTATGCGCCAGCGCTTTTTTTTGCCAACAGGTACAGCAAGGATTTTTCGTTGCAACGAGAATTAAGGCGGGATTCTACTTTGAAACTTTGAAAAGGCTAAATTGGATGAAAACACCCATCTGGAACACGTCGAAGGCATATTATATGGCCCAGGCATCGCTGATTGAGGGTAAGATAATTTTTTCTACGATTTATCACTCACCAAAACTTTAAACGCGTTTTTCTCGAAACGACATTTTCAAGTACCGTGGTCGTGATAACTCAAAAAGTACTGAACCGATCCTTATGAAATTTGGAACACATATTCTATATGTGTGTACCAACCGACCTAACTACAATCAACTTAAAATTTTGATTAGAACTATTTTTTTATTGCAAAAAAGACCCAAAAAAACGCATTTTTTTCGTATTTAAGCCGCTATTTTGTTAATTTTGCACGTATATAAAATATTCTAGTTAGGTCGATTCCTGAAGACATACTGAACATGAAACTATTTGATTGTTTTGTTTCAGACCATCCGTCGGGAAGATTTCACGACCACGGCAACGGTACCTGCTTTTCGAGGCGTTGGCTTTAAACATATTTTACGTGTACAAAAAATGAATAAAATACATTAAAATTTTTTTTTTATGTACTTAAAGAGTGTATTTATTGAACAGTTTAAACCCCATATCGATATCTTTAATAGTATTCTCAGAAAAAATCCACGAAAATAGCGTTTTTTTTATGGTTTCAAAGTAGAATCCCGCCTTAAGTCCGACGAGAATCGAAAGCTGGGCGGACAGTTCTAAGAGACTTTTTGACAGTCGTATTTTAATTTGCGGGTCGAAAGCGTTACATCAAAATTCGTCAGCCACTTTTTGGGCTCCGTTGATCGTTCTTTTGTTCTTGCCTTCCGCAATAGAGAAGCGCATCGTCGAAGAATTTTGAAGGATACTTTTTTTCCAACGTGGTTCAGCTTCGACGTAAATTTCGATCGTTTTTAGCGATTCGATACAGTTTCTCATGAATCGCGGACTGAGCTGATATTTTATTTTCCACGAGCGCAGTGCTTTTTAAGGGGTTAGACTACTATGAAAATGTCAAAAAAATCAATGGTAGCTTGAGGCAACGCAAATTGAAGAGTAAGGTCGAACATGTGGTGCAGAAATTGTAGATTGAAGTTAAAATTATTATTACAACGATAGTACTACGCGATTTCTCGACACATAGTTTGATCTTGACCAACGTTTGTCTTCTCAAAATTTTTTTTCATCGACGATTAACAACAACGGAGTAATTTTTCCTCGAAAAATTGAAAAAAATTCAATTTATTTTTCGACGATCGAAGCACAATAGAAAAAAATCGTTCGGGTCAGCCAATGTTATATAATTTAAAAAAAAATCGTTTTTTTTTGTTTCAGATGGACCGAACGGCCAAAATCAAGTACACCGTTAAGGCCCTCACGTTCGAAGGTCCTTCGCGAGATTGCCGGCAACTTCTCCAATTATTAATATTTTTTATGCCACTTGGTACATAACTGTGTCAAGATACATGCAAATAAATGCCCGAACGATTTTTAGTCATTTTTCTACTTCACAGTAGGCTAGCCCCTTTATAAGAAACGGTGCAGAGTTGCGCGGAAGGCAATATTTTTTTTCTCAAACATCATGCAGTAGATCTTATCGGAACTGCGAAATTGAGTTTACAATGGACGTATTCACGTCTTAAAAAAAAATCGGTATCCTTTGAAACATCGATCGATGCTCGAGCCACGCTGAAACATTATTTCTCCGAACTCTTGACCCTCGACCCGCGAAAAACTGTACACCCTTGAAACTCGTTTGAGATTTGTCGAAAAAAAATAGGGCTGGGGGGGGGGGTGGTCAAGGAAGGATCTGACAATAAATTCAGTATTGCAATAATTTTTGTTCCAACTAGTTAATAGACAGTCAGAAAAGTGTCATTCTAAAATGGTCACAATAACATGCGAAAACGTTCGGGTCAATTGGACGTCTAGCGTGAGTTTCATAACAATTGGTCGTTCTATTGGTTGTTGTTGTTGTTTTTAAATTCACATCAAAATGAAAACCATGCGTAGACTTTCAGGGTCCACACTTGCCTGGATAATGAAAATGTGAAGTTTCGCGGTTTTGCCCTCGAGTTTATTACTCGAACGAAAATATTGTCGACAATATCAAACGTAGGGTATTCGAAATTTGGGCAAAAGATTGAATTTCCGCGAATTTCTCGCTTGTTTTTCATCGTTTCGGAATAATTATCGGCAGCAACGTGACAAGTTGTATTTTTCGAAACGTTTTCCTCGCCCGCGATGTTTCGTAGAGACTCGAGTGGCAAAGTCCGCGTGGTTGCGTGAAAATATATCGGGAATTTCAAGCACATACCCTTTTTCATTTTCTTGATTTCTTGCTCTTGCTGATCGACAGCTGCACCCAAGAGAGTAAAGATGATGCCGGCCTGCGAGTTGACACCCACCGCAGCAACCAACATTTTGCCGGAGCCCTCCATCACGTGGGTACCTGCGAATCGTCGAAAAGGCCGTAAGCATCAAAGTTACCGGGGACAGTACTCGGATGGATGACTGCTTGGTCGCGCACGGCTTAGGTTTGTTTAAATTTATTTACGTTTATTTAGGTTTGTTTAAATTTATTTAAGCTTATTTTGGTTTGTTTAAATTTGTTTGAGCTTATTTAGGATTGTTTAGATTTATTTGAGTTTATTTAAGGTTGTTTAAATTTATTTGAGTTTATTCAGGGTTGTTTATGTTTGTTTGAGGTTATTTAGGATTGTTTAGGTTTATTTGAGTTTATTCAAGGTTGTTTACATTTATTTAATTTTATTTAGGGTTGTTTATATTTGTTTGAGTTTATTTAGGGTTGTTTAGGGTTGTTTGGGATGAAAGTTTTACCGAGCTTCCGGATCCCTGTGCCCTTGTGCAAACGCGACACTCTAGTGCCTTACTGGCTGTTGGACTACGGGGCAAGGTCTCCAAGGAGCGTTGGAGTAGACGAAAATAACGAAAATTTGGATTAACGGACTACATCTACCTAAGCAGGTAAAAAAAATTGCATTTTCCAAACGTATCGTTTGGAAAAGTCGTTTCGTCGATTTTTAAGGGTTGAATCGCACCCTCGAAAATAGGGGTGTTTTTCACTTTCGTCGATAACGTTATCGTTCTCATTTTTAATGAACAGTACGTGAAAAAAATAAACATTGTTGCAATTTGAATTTTTTTATATCTCGTCCCGTTCAAACGTTATCGACGGAAAACGAAAAACACCCTTATTTTCGAGGGTGCGTTTCACCCCTAAAAGATCGGGTTCCACAGATATTTAAAAAAAATACGTGTCGCTTATTTTTACCCATCCTGCATTTTTTTGAAATTTTCATTTTTGACGGAATTGCGACCGTTTTGATTCAACATTCGTTTTTCGTTTGCAATTTCCGACGATTTTGCTTGCATAAAAAAAGCAATGGTTCAATGAAATGAAAAAGCCCTACGTGGCGAACGAGAAAAACTATCGAAGAATATTGCGTTCAAATTTGGACGAAATCGGACGAGCCGTTTTCGAGATACATCTGCCACTGACTTTGAAAACTGTGTTTCGAGATAATCGCGTTTGAATCGCTTTCAGTCAACGAATTTATTTTTAAAAATTCCCAAACATACCACAATGGACATATTTGCCGATAAAAAAAAATCCGGATTCAATCGGAACATTAGTTTTTGAGACAAAAATTCCCGAAGTTCCCCTCAACCAATCGGGCTGAAATTTGTATTGCATATTCAGCACACGTATGGCTATCGGCCGAACCAGCATTATCAAAGAATATTAATTTTAACTTATACTTTCACCCGGATTATGACGAAAAAACGTGTTTTTCGAGCACCTTTTCGAAAAATGCCGCCATTTTGTTATTTTGGAATACGAAATGATAATTTTAGTTGGGGCGATAACGACACTCGAACATGAAGAGTGTTTTTGAATTTTTTTGAGATCACCTGGAGGGCGCCAATCACCAACACCAGAAACGTACTTTTTTCATGTCTTTACATAATAATAAATTGTTAAGTAAATATAAATTCATATGCAACAACAAAAATTGTTTTCCATTCTAAAAAAGTGGACTTCTGAACAAAAAAAAGCTAGGATCGATACGTGCAATAGTTATGTTTTAAAAAAATCACAAAAATCGTTAATTTTTTTACAACACTTTTCAAAGTCGGTGGACATGATATCTCGAGAACCACTCGACGGATCGTTTCCAAATTTACAGAATATACGATGATAAACATTCAAAGGTCGTTGACGATCTCACTTTTCCAAAATCTATCTTCATTTTCTAATAGTTACCCAAAAATGACGACTTTTTTCATAGATTTTGCATGCTCGAGTTCCAATTCGTCGCCACGTTGTTAGAAAAAATGGTTTGGAAAATCAACGATCGTCAACGACTCGTACTCATTGTTAACTTGGATAACCCGTTTGGTTCTTAGATTTCGGATGGACCGTTTAAGCTGGAGAGTGTCCACCGCCAAACGTCGCGAAAAAATTTCATCTCCCGGCTGCTATGTTTATTGGCGATGATTTTTTAAGGCTCTCAATATATGTACCTTTGTGTTGACACAAAAAAAATACGTTTCTCTTTCACCGCCCGGACCCAGAAAAAAAAACTCGGCATTCGGCCATTTTCTTCGGGCCTCTAGGTAGATTTAGGCCCTTAAGTGGAATGGCACTTGAGCAATTCATCGGTATACCGAAATTAGGCATATGGCAAAATGAATTGCGGAGCAACCGGAGAGGGCAGTGACACGAACGGATGACATTACTTTTTTAGGCTTACCCGATAGCACCATAGGATCAAAAGCTTCGCCTTTTTTAACGTGGTCCGATTCTCCTGTCAAACTGGATTCATCCACTTTGAGGTCGTTGCTCTGTATTAGAATACCATCCGCAGGTAACAGATCACCGTATTTTACCTGGAATTGTAAAATTTTGTAAATCAATAGTGGACATGCTTTGACATGTCGATAAAGTAGTTTCCAGTCGCCACTGGTGACCTCACGACCCGTCCAAGTTTAATCCTCGTAATGACGATTGATTATGGATAGATGACAAGTATCACAGAATTTCTTTCGTATCATTGAGGAGAACGAAGGAATGACAATGAGATTGGGGTATTTCGCGAATGTGAAAATTCAAATACCTGACATATATCGCCCACGACGATATCCGATACGGAGATTTGTTTAACTTCTCCTTGTCGAATAACGGAGAACTTGTGCTCTCCCTCTATTCGATTCTGAAGACCTCGGAATTGTCGTTCTTTGGAGTAGTCGTTGAACGCCGTAACTATTACCACGACGATTACGGATATCAGAATAGCGAGGCCCTCGATCCACCCGTATTTACCCTCGTCCTCGTCCAGATGACCAACAGCTACGCAAATGTTTCCATTTTATATTCGTCCACGAATTTCTATATTTCTACGAATTTTTTCGTCTGCATTTTTTCAATAACGTCCGCAAGTAAGAAAATGGTTTTGCGTAGCTTTTTTTACGTATATTCGTAGTTTTTGTCTCGAGTCGATTGAATTTGGGATTTTTGGTGTCATGAAGCACATTGAGAACAAACGTGTAATTAATTTCATCTTTTCGAAGCTCTCGATTGTAATTTTCTTTTTTCTCATTTTGCAGTTGTAATTTTCTCGTGTGTAATTCAATTGTTATACGCTTTTTCGAATTTCCTAATTGTTAGTTATTTCTTTTCTCATTTTTCAATTCTTATTTTAATTTTTCTAATAATGCAATTGGAATTTTAGTTTTTAAATTATTCTCCGATTGTAATTTCACTTTTTCCTGGTCATACAGTTCTTGCATCATTTTTTTTTTAATTACAAAACAGTTTTGAAAAGAGACCATTAATTTTCTCTTTTCGAAGTTCCTGACTGTAATTTTCTTTTTTCTGACTTTCCAACTGTAATTTTTTTGCTGTAATTCAATTGTTATCCTCTTTTTCTAGCTTCCCAAATAAAACTTATTTCTTTTCTCATTTTCCGATTCTTCTTTACATTTTCCAAATAATGCCATTGGAATTTTAGGTTTTGAATTGATTTCCAAATGTAATTTTACATTTTCTTAATTATGCAGTTATCGCATCTTTTCTTTTTTCTTTTATTACAAAGCATATTTTCTTAAACGCGATCAATGTTCTCCTTTCGAAGTTCTTGATTGTAATTTTTCTTTTTTCTGACTTTCCAACTGATATTTTTTTCCGTAATTTAATTGTTATCCACTTTTTCTAATTGCCCAAATAAAATTTATTTCTTTTCTCATTTTCCGACTCTTATTTACATTTATCAAATAATGCAATGGAAATGTTCGTTTTAAAATTATTCTCCAATTGTAATTTCACATTTCCCTAATCACGCAGTTCTCAAATCGATTATTTCTATTATTACAAAGCAAATTAAAAATGGAGTAAAATAAAATTTCTTTTTTACGCAGCTCCTGATCGTAATGTTCTTTTTTTCCCTTCAATTGGTATTTTCGTTTTTAAATTATTCTCCAATGGCAGTTTCATTTTTTTCTAAATTATGCACTTCCCGGATTATTGCTTTTCATTGTTACGAAGGTATTGGAAATAAACGAGAATGCCTATAGAGTTCACTTTTTTTAAGAGCCCTTTACGAAGCCGGAGTTTAATAAAGCACGAAAGAAAGAAAACGACCGTGACGAATAAAACGTACCCTCTTCATCCTCCTCGTCGTCTGTCGGTTGATAGAAGCTAAGACCTAACGAAACCAATGCGGCTATTTCCAGAATGATTAAAGTAACATCTTGCAGCGCCTCCCATACTAATTGTAAAAACGTTTTTGGTGGTTTCGGAGGTATCATATTGGAACCGAATGTGTCTCGCCTATGCTGGATGTCAGCCGTCGATCCACTGAGGCCTGTGCCGAAAATCACCACAAATTGTCATCACCATAACAAAAAAAGATCGAGAGAGAGAGAGAGAAAAAACGGAATCTTACCTTCACTGGGCGAGGTATACAATTTTTTACAAATCTCCTGAACGCCTCCATAGCCATTAATTTTATTGACACCCTCGCGCCCTCGATGTTCCATGAGCTCCCTAAGTTGTTTGAGAGTGATGCCATATTGGGCTGGCCGCCCATCTATTGTCGCCATCCTGCCTCGTTCCTCCTAAGTTGGCCTATGCCAACTTTGCTGTGCTGCTCCAAAGCTAACCAGCTCTCAGACTACTTCCTTCGTACCACTACTCCCTTGACCTCCGTCTGATTGGAGGTCCAGTAGCTGCGAACCAAAAACAAAAAGGAACATCTTTTATCGAGTGTCCTCATAATCGCGCGTTCAACGTTCGTCATTCTCCTCCCCCCCCCCCCCCCCCCCGATAATCCGCGATACTTCTTATCGCCGAGATAAGATATTAGGACGATAATTATCTCGGGCCTTCGAGATTTGTGTCAATACACCCGGAGATTAGCGTGCGTCTAACTATCGACTTCTTGATGACCAATGGAACAAATGAACGCCTGGCGAAACGCCGTTTGCGAATTCACTTTCTCCGGACTTTGTGCCACATCCAAGTTCCAACAGTCACTAAATCACTTGGCTTAGCTACGTTTTTCTGCCTTGAGAAAACACGACGGTTTTCTCCGATGAATCATAGTCTCTCGTTGTTCTTCTCTGTTTAAGGATGTTGAGTCCCAAATCGCAAATGATAATAAAATTCTGAAAATTTGGTACGTTTTTGTATGAAGTATTTAAGAGGTCGTGTAAAAATTTCAGGACAATTAGGAAGCTCGTTATTGAACGATTAACATTCACAAATTAAATGTTGTCTTATGGAAACTGATGTAACTTCGCAATAAGTTTTTTTTTTGACCCCTCAATTTTGTAATATCTACAATATACTGAAAGCAACGGAAACAAAACAAAGTTTATTGATCAATTTTTTATTTATTTATTTTAAAAATCGTTCTTAACAACATGTTAATTTTTCTATAACGAGCTTCCTAATCGTCGTGAAATTTTAACACGACCTCTTAAATACTTCATACAAAAAGATACCAAATTTTCAGAATGTTTTTATCATTTTTTATTTCAACCCTTAAGGAGGTTGAAGTAATGATGATAGAATTCTGAAATTCTGAAAATATTTATTGAACAATTAACATTAACATGCTTCATAGGGACTCAACATCCTTAAGGCATTCCTTTCACGAACACGTATATTCCATCAACTGATTTTAGTTTATAATTAAGGCCTCGGGCCACTCTAGGGGCCGAAAAAATAGGCTTCTTGGGAATTTTTTCGTCGGAAAAACTACAAAATCAATCGAGATTACAAAAAAGGGTGTTTATCATACATATCAGTGACTGTATACAATAATTTTTTTGAAGCGATCCATTCCAAAGTAGCCGCTGTGTAGCGTTTTTGCGATTACGTCTCCGTTTTTTGAGTCCACGGCCGGACAAACAGCTCTTGTAATTTTTGAATTATAATGAGCCAGTGATTTTTTTTCGATTATATGTAATAACTGCTATAGAAGTACGTAGGATTTTTTCGATATATTGATTTTTGGCCAAATGGCGCACGTCTAAAGTGGAAAGTGAAACATTTGCTTAAAAAATCGTCAGATAATTGTTAATAACAAATTAATAATGCAATATAAAAAAAAATCCTACGTACTTCCATAGACAATGTATTTTTCAAGATATATTCAACATTTCAAGTGAATCGGTTGAAAATTGTCCGAGTTATGTTTCCGGCCAACGTCAAACGGAGACGTCATCGCAAAAACGCTGCCCAGCCGCTATTTAGAAATGAATCGCTTAAAAAAAAATGATTGTATACAGTCACTGATATGTATGATAAACACCCTTTTCGTAATCTCGATTTATTTTGTGGTTTTTCTGGAAAAAAAATCCCCGAAAAGCTTTTTTTCGCCCTCTAGAGTGGGCTAAGGCCTTAAGTAAATATACATCCCAGTATACTGGTAAACTTTCAAATCACGATACCGAACTGCTGACGAAAAAGCACGTCTCTAAAAATCGTCTCCTACGGGGCTTTATATGATGTTGACGTTTGCATCGTTGGAATGCGACGAAAAGTAATATCTTTTCGATCGTTCAATTTTCATTTCGGCGATTTGGCTGTGCAAATCGTTCAAACGTTTTCACGTATTCTTATTAAAGATTGATGACCTCAGTTCTCGAAAAAAAAAACAGGCTATGGATAATGATAAAAAGTAGAAAAATAAAAAAGGAGAACAAAATCGTTGCGTTCCAACGATGCAAGCTTCAAAGGCATGGCTTTATGGAGATTACACGCTGGCCACATTTCTATCTAATAATTTATACACCGAATAACTCCAGTTGCCTGATATAAACTGCTCGCGCGTGTAAAAAAATCCAACGATTCCGCAACGGAAATAAAAACAGGGGCCCACCGAATCTCCAAAGAAAATATTAGCAATAAAACTTAGAAAAATGTGACTAGCCGAAGAATTTTCGTAGCCGGTACTTTTCAGAAAAAATCTATGCGTCCAAATCTACTAAATTAGCGAGAAATTTTTTATTCCAGTTTATCGTCGGGTATAATGACAGGGTATTGCACCCTTTTTTGAAAGGTGTCTCAATTTGATCCTTTGGTGGTAATAAACTACTAGAATTTTCATTTCTATTTTATAAAATAGCTAAGTCCCATAAAAGTGCATTTAAATATTACATTTTAAATTTCCGCGCGGAAACGCTGGCCGCCATGCTGCTTCGGTTCGTGACGTCACTTGCATAGTAAACATCGAGGCCGTGCCGATAGTGAATACGTACACTTGTTTGGTTAAAAGTGAGTTACAATCGCTTGGTGTGTTGTTCCTAAATGTAAGAATACTGGTGTAAAAACACCGGGAAAGTTGTGCATTAAAATGCCAATTGATATAAATGTGAGGAAGACTTGGTTAAAACTTGCGAGAAGAGATCCAAAGTCATAGTCCGAAAAAAAACTCATTTGTTCTTTTTTTGAAGTACAGATAACTATTTGAACATTTGCAATTCACTGTGACACACGAGAATATATAGTCGGTGACGCTTTCTTTCATATAGATTAGAGAGTGTTTACCTCTTTCTTTGTTTACTGTGTTAGTGACGTCACGCCGGAATCCATTATGGCGGCTACCGTTTCGCATCTTCATTGAACAGATAGAAAAGTTATTAAAAAAAAATTAATTATAACATTTATTGTGTTTTTATAAATAAAAACCAACATTATTCGATTGTTTATTGCGCAAAATACCTTATTTATACATTCTTAGCATTTTTCTTACGGAGAGTAAAATACTCTATTGATGACTAATTGTTATTAAGTTGCTGGTTGAAGATTCGGCTTCAGTCCGGCCAATAGAGGTTTTCCAAGGTCAGCGATGGAAATAAAATATGTTTTCTTACGTTTCGACCCTTTGGTTCGTGTCCTTATATTTAAATTATATTTTTCTCTATATTCTCCATATTCTCCGGAAATTATATTTTTCTCTCGATGTTGTTTATGTGTCTGGCTTTTGTTTATATTTCGAAGGCTATTTCAAGAGACAGTATTTATGAAAGTAAATACTGTTTTGCCGGAGTATTCTCAATGGATGGAAAAATGTATCGTTTTTTTGCGATTTTTATCATCTATTGAGTTTGAGATTTTAATTCTTCCAAAATAAACAGAAACTCGACATTTACATTTCTCAGTTACATAGTGAGATGTGTGATCACAGAGAGTTGGAGAGAAACTGTTATTGTTTGTTTGATTGTTATTAGAGAAATTGTTATTAAGGCCTTAGGACACAGTAACGGGTATAAAATCGTGTGCGAATTAAAAAAAAATGAAAATTTTTGACCAAGAACAAAAAACAAAAATTCTCGGCAATCTACATTAGAATACCAAGAGAGGTACGTACGGAATTAAAAAAATATTGTTTTATTCAAAAGTTGTAGGTATTTGAACTTGAGAAATGAATTTTCAGTGAAAAATTTCGTTATAACTGCTCATGAATTGCTCATAAAATGAAAAGTTTTCGATTGAATCATAAATTCCGTAGGTACTTCTCTGCGAAAGGCAATTAGGAACATAACTTTTGAATATGCAGTAAATCGAGTGAAAATTGTTGAAGTTATTTGTCAGGTCAAGTGGAAAAAAGCTATTTCGAGGAGTTTCGAGTAGTCGGCCATTTTGTAAATCGAAAAAAAATATATATATTTTCCAACAGCTTGATATTCATACTAAATAGATGTGTAATTAATTTTATGAGTGAATCACTTTGTTATACGAAAAAAAATTGTTAAATTCGCACATAATTTTATTAAGGCCTTAAGCGCCACTGTTATGTAGCAATTATTCAGAAGGGCCTCCACAAAATACGGCCCTGCGCGGGAAGAATGCCCCAATTATGCCTGGAGAAAATTTCGTGGCAACGTAGGCCTACGGAACACAAAGTCGAGTCAAAACGTCCATCTATCGAATAACGAGAACAGATGCAAATCTTGCACGAGTTTAGGCTAGAGTTCGTTGGCATCTCACGGATCGCCTGCCGTCACTTTTTTTTTCATGTACTCCCTCTGATAATCTTAAAACAAAGAGTTCACGTACAGGAGCGTCTGGACAGCAGAGCAAGCAACTGTGGAGGCAAAGAACTTATTTTCGAGGGGCGGTAGATGGTACGCGGTACCTTGAACAAATATCTTTTCTCGCGTCGCGAGGAACAGGCTTATCGGGAAAAAAAACTTCGAGTTTGCTCGTCAGCCGAGAGCGTCTTCCGAATATTGGGACAGATGATATTTGGAAAAAACGTCATTGTTCACGCAGCGATTAGGCGGCAAGTGGCGTAAAATGAAAATTCGAGGAAAAACGTTTGCTTAGTTGTTAGCTTCTCGAAGCTAACTGGTGAAATGTCGCAATGGTGGCCGGAAACGATCATTCGTGAAGAGAATCTTGAAGAGAGAGGGGGTAGGGAGAAGATAATAAAATTATACGAATTGAAACAGCTGTCTCAGCAAAAATAATTAAGTGCAAACACCATTAATTTCCAACGTTTCCAGCAAGATGAGCACAGCCCAAATACACAAATTATTTTACACTGATGAGTATTAATAAAAACAATCTTTAGTATTTATTATTGTAATAAATTGATGAATCATAATGAAACATTCGTGATAAAAATAAACAAAAAATAATGACTCCCTTATGAGTATTTAAAACAAATCTTTAGTATGGATTATTGCGATCAAGTCATAAATCATAATGAATCATTGATTATAATAAAAAAAAATTTTAAATGTTTCACAAATGAGTATTTTTTTAAATCTTTTTTTATATCTTATTATAGTAAAGTAATAAATTATAATGGAACATTTATAATTTAAAAAAGTCGAAAAATGTTTTCAATAAATCCACAAATAATTATCCACTAAAGACTATATTTGAAAAATCTTCATTATTTTCATTATAACTAAGTACTAAATTATGAGAAAACATTTATGATGATAAAAAAAGTCCAAAATAATTTCTTAATTTTTCAATGAACCCAAATCGACAAATGATTATTCACTAATGAGTATTTTTTGAAAATCTTTATTGTTTCCATTATAATAAAGTAATCAATTATAATGAAACATTTATAATAATAATAAATTCCTAAATGATTTTTTCATTTGTCAACCAACCCTAATCCACTATTAGGTTTCCACTGATGAGTACTTTTTCAAAATCTTTATTATTTGTTATCATGATAAGGCAATAAGTCATAAAAAAACATTTATGATAATAAAAAAAATCGTATTATTATTCATCATGTATGCAGTCTTCAACATTCGGAAATTCGTTTTTGGTCTTGCACAATGCAATTTTGTTTGTTGACTCGCTCAAACAATTTGCTCGGTCAATTCATTGCTGTATTTTGCCACTCGGTTGAATCCTCGGGTATCGTCGAAACCGCGGATATCAATAAGCGCGAATTAATTTCTCATTATTAACGACTCATTGAGCTGTTCGCTGAACAGTCATTGAAACACGTGGTGATTCCACGACGTTGGAGGTTGCATCGTTGGAACACAACGATTCTTTTTTTTCTTCATTTTCCATTCATTCATTATTATCATTATCCAAAGCCTATTTTCTTTGGGTAATTCTTTAGATAAGGGATTTTTGCGAAAAAGAGAGCCATTTTTTCGTTGCTATTTTCTCATTTATCGGGTTATTAATAGCATTGATCCAAATAAATAAAAATTGCATAAATGATGATATGCAATCGGGGAAAGCTGAAATTCACCCTGCACCGCATAACAAATTTTAAGTTCGCGCAAATAAGTAATAAAATAGAGCATTTTTGAAAATTTCGACGCCTATATTGGATTTGTTTAGGCTTTTTAAAAATTCGAAATTACTTTTAATGATTTTCTTTTCGTAAAAAAGTAGTTAATAACAAATTTCAGCTTCCCCCGACTGAAGATCATTATTTATTACCCACTAAATGAGAAAATGGCGAAATAAATTATTTCGGAAAAGTCACTTATCCAAATAATTACCTTTTTTGTAAATTGAGCTCGTAAATCTCTAATAAGGATACGAAAAAATGATTGCTTTTCGCAGCCTCAATCGGCCAAATAAAATTAGGGCAATAAAAAAAAATCGTTGCAAACTTCGACACCACGTGATTCCATGATTTTCCGAACGGTCGTATAATTCGAATAGTGTAAACGTGTGTATTGCGTCATACTTATAACATCAGAGGTGGATAGAAAAAAAGTAGTATGTCGCCGATGGTATAGAACGGCGCGTGGTAAGTGCGACAGGGCGAGAGAGTCAGAGAGAGACAGAAACAGAGAGAGGCCACTTGTTTCCGTTTAGTTTACATCACTTTTCTTTATCCATCAGAATCTATTTTAGAGCCACGTTCTACAGTCACCGTCCGCGCGATGATTGATTTTCCAATCATCTTCTTCTACGATCGTAAAAGCTTGCTCGTCCGCGAGAGAATATGCGCGATCGATCGCTCCGTACAGCTCGAAAAAGAAAAAAAAAAGAAAATGTCTCGACTATACGTCAAACCAGGAAACGACAAGGTCTCCAACTAATTCGTTCGTAGACCGCGAACGATTTTCACGACCGCGCGCGAGATTTCATCGTTCCCAAGGTTTGCCGGTATAATTCATTCAGTGCGATCGCCCGATTACGCCCTCAACGGACATAAAAAGTCAGCAAGAAAATACCGAAAGATCCATAAATCGTCGAAAATCGCGGAGAACGAACAATTCCTCGTCACTGATTTATTTTCCCGAACAACGTGACCTTTCATCGACGTTTTCATCGTTCACCTCGCGCACCACGAATAATAATAATAAAAATCCGAAAAGCAACTATTTCCGTACGTCCGAGTCGAATAAAGATAAACGAAAAGACCATACACATGGTATAAAAAAAAATTAAAAAATCAAAAATAGATTGACGTAATTGTCGTTATGCGTTATAACGACAAAAAAAAGAGAGAAAAACATTTTCACTTTCACGTGTAAATTATTTCGAGACGCTCGTTCAGAGAATCGTGCGCGAAACGAGTAACACCCACGGTTGGTAAGATGAAGTTTCGAGATACCGGATACGTATATGAGCAAACGTGATTTCGAGGCCAGGCTTCGAGGACCTTCCTCAAAAGAATCAAAACTGTCGATAGCCAACGTTACATAGATACGTCGTTTGCAAAATATTTCCTGTGCCCTCATGTACGATGTATACGTAGATTGTGAATTTAGCACCAGCTCGGTTGCCACGCGGCTGCGAATCGTCCAACGCAAAGGAACAAGAAAAAACGGCAGCCGTAAAGCTAGCTATACAAATTCAGAGGCACATTAACACGAGGAAAACTACCTCCGCGGTATTTTGTTTTCTCCTTGAAGCGTCCAAATTGATCCAGCGAACGATTAACTGTCAGGTCGCGTACACGGATCCCGTTTCACTTCCTATGACATTGTTGCGAAGCGTAGCACGACACGCACCCACGCACACGCATACGCACAATTCCGAAGACCCAACCTCTACGAGCTGTCGGGACAATTCGTTAAAAAAAAAAAATACGTAAAAAATCCCACACGATCAAAATAAGATTCCACTCGGCGAGTAAATCACGAGTATCGACGCGTCGAATGTGCAAAAAAGGAAACAAATTCGGCCACACTCGCCCGAAGGAACACTGTTTTTCGTACTGATAAAAAAAACCACAAATCTCGTCGTGAAATAGTTTAGATTGTCGAGAAGAAAAATAAGAACTATTCGACAAAAAAGAAAAATAATTATACGAGGCTAATTGGAACTGGTAATCGGCTGATTTTATTGTCGTTGTCAGAACCGGCGAAGTGAGTCGTGACGAGCACGAGGCTGTCTCGAGAGACCACAGCCGACTGAGGGAAAAAAACGTGCGAGGAATGGAACAGCATCGGCCGGAGGAAGGGAGAGATAGCGAGACGGAGATAGAACTCTACACGCGCACGTCAGTTCTCTGAAATCATCGCTTCGCGTGAGCTATACACACACAGCTACATGTGCGTGCGAGGGGAAGCCAGCGTGTTGTGTGTACAAAATGTGTACGTACGATGATACTTGAATCTCTCTTTTTTTCACGTACGTTACGCCCAACGACGTCTGAACCGTGTCTCTCTCCCTCCCGTCGATCTTCCGTGCTATGCCCGGGGAACACGCGGAAGAGTGTCGTTTTGTAACAACCGTTTTGACGCTATCGCATCTTTCGCACGACTGTACTGACTGTGGCCTCATGTCAGTATATCGTTGGCGGTTGCCAACGCGAGAGCTTACGTATTCTCCGCGGATATCGAAAACTCCGAGACGCGTGAAGACGTTCTTTTTTAAATCTTTTCAACCGCGCAGATGTGGTCATCATTTTGATGATCACATCGGTATATATCATGGCCAAATATATATGTGTGTATATATATATATGTATATAGATATCCGTTTGTATGGGGCCGTAATTTTTATGGCAAAAAAATGTAAATGGAAAAATTGTTTACTTACAAACATCACTAAAAATGATATTTTAATTTATATAATTTCACTATGTCAAAATATATATGATAGATTCTATAAGATATGTATATATAAGAAAATCTTTTTAGCAATATTTTTTTGACACACACACACACATATGTGTATATATATGTGTGTGGTATTGCAGCTCGACTCAAACAACTACTTCCCTCACCATAGTTGATTACGTATTTCCATAGTGTAAAACCTCATTCCTGATGTCAAAAAACACCTAATTTTTTTGAATTTTTTTCTCCCATACCTTTCCCTTCTACGGCTGCAAAAAATCGAAAAGTCCATTGGACTATTTTTCAAAGTGTGAAAAAATGTTGATACGCTTTAGACTTGTTTTGTGCATGTTTCACGAAAGCCTAACTTGTTTGGAAGTCAGAAGAGTACTTTTTCGGTCTCGCAAGTAAAAAAAGTTTAAAAATATGGTTTCAGATAAAAGTCAATTCAGGCGGAATGAATTCTTTTTTAATCGTTCCAAATTCTATTTTCGCTGCGTTATCTTTTTTATGTTATATATGCTGTGTTACCGACTTTTCCCCTCCCTCTCCCGAACCCCCATATCGCTCGCTCCCTCTCTTTTTCGTTGCGCTGGTGATTTGAATTTACGTAAACAGAAAAAACTTCGATTCATTTTTTAAGCTGATCTCAATCCCTCCTCGAGCATGACAAATATACATTCTTACCCAAATTCTTTCTATTTTAGAAAAACATTTTGTTAGTCATTCAAATTTTTTTTGCTCTTCCAAGACGGCTAAAGTACTATTCCAAACTGGCGAATAATCATCCACGAACCGAAAGTTCACCAAGAAGCATAGTAAATATTGTAAATACAAGGTAAGCTTTGATGAAACATACAAAAAACAGGTTTATTACGTATCCAAATTTTTTTAAATGTAAAAAACGGCCCGAGTAGACTTTTCGATTTTATGCAGCCGCAGAAGAGCTAGGGGTGAGATAATTTTTTTTATGTGGTGTTTTTTTACATCGGGAGTGAGGGTTTCTATGAAAGTCTGTAATGAATGATGGGAAGGGAAATAGAGGTCTGAGTTATGCTGGAATGATGTTTATATATATATTTATATTTATGTGGAATTCCGCGTGAATCCGATGGACTTTTTCCCTGACCTCCGCCAATTCGATTTATTTTTTGTTATCTGATTCCATGGACTCTAAAAGACACCCTGATTTTTTAATAAATTTTTCGAAACAACCCTTACTAAAAAAAAATTGCGAAAAAACGCCCCGATTTAAAAATCTGAAAAAACTCCCAGAAATGCGTGATTATATGTAAAAAATTTTAAGCTCTCACCCGCGGTGGAAGTATAATTTTTTCTGTGCTGAAGACGACTTCAATTGACATTAATACCAGAACTTTTTGTCTGCTAACGAAAAAAATCATACTTCCACTGCGGGATATAGCTTGGAATTGTTTACATATAATCACGCATTTCGGAAATTTTTTCAAATTTCTAAATCGGGGCGTTTTTTTTCGGCAAAAACAATTTTTTTTTTACGGAGGGGTGTTTTGAAAACCGTCAAAAAAAATCAGGGTGTCTTTTAGAGTCAATGGAATCAGATAAAAAATAAATAAATCGAATTGGCGGAGGTCAGGGAAAAAGTCCACTGGATTCACGTGGAATACCTCATATACATATTAGCAAAAGATATTGTTAAAAATATGTTACGTACATCTTTTTAAGCGATATTTCTTATTGTCGTTACAAAGAATATTACAAAAACAAATATTTTTAATATCAACGAAAAATTGTCACTAAAAGGTGTTTCAAAAGAAAAACGATGTCTCCCTGAAAAAGGTTCGCGGAAGCTTTAAACTTCGTGGTCGATCCGGAATCTCATAAGACCACCACAATTAAATAGCTGTGGCTCAAATCAGGGTGTGTGTGTGTGTGTGTGTGTGAGAGAGAGAGAGAGAGAGAGAGAGAGAGAGAGAGAGAGAGAGATGGCATATTTGTTTTTTTCGTTTCTTTTTTAAACACGGAAATCCGACAAAGTTGCGATAATCTCTCTATTTCTAGAGCTAGAAAGTAGTCGACTTGGCGTGTGTATGCAAATCGCGTCACAATCGCACGAGACCTCGCCAGACGTTATACACCCTCCGAGCCCCTCGCGGCTTACGCCATAGCTTCCTCTCGCCAACAACCTGAACGCCTTACCTACCACGCTACGACTGTTACCACTTGCTTACCCAAGTCTGCGGCCTTCCCTAGTTCCTCTACGCGAGCTTGTGCCTAGAAATCGACGAGCCGAGATATAGCCAACTCGCGCCGTTTGTGCGTGACGATAAGTCGCGGCGTGTAATAGTAGAAGATACATACATCGACGCCGATTCATCCCTTCGCGGACTCTTGGTTTATTTATTTTCCGTTTCCGTTCGTCTTTTTTTCCGCGCGTCATTTGAAATATTGTGGGGTGAAAATATGTGCAAGTAAATGCTGTACACAATATTAAATTATTTTTTTTATCGTCAACATTTTTTTGAATTGTCAAAAACTAATAATAAATTTATTTTTGAGCCATTGACAAATATCAATGCCAACGATTTTTTCGCGTCTAAAGTGAAAACTGTTTTTTAAAAAATGATTCCCTTTTTATATTATTTTTCAAATAATTCTCTAAATTAGAGTGACCCATTCTATGATTTTTAAGACTAGTCTCATCGTAGGCCCATTTTTCGTTCTATTTTTTCTTTTCGAATTAATCATATTTTTTGCGAAGATTTTTATTAGTTTAATTTCTAATAATGCTATTAATGATTTTGTGATTTCCAATTCGGCTTCGGCAGGCCTGAAACGGTTTATTTTTAAATTATGCTAAATTTAACGAAAGAAAAAAAAATGTGAATAAAAAATAATTTCTTTTTAGAGCTTAACAATTTTTTAATTGTTGAAAATTTTTATTTTTTGTTTTTGAGCTATTGAGCGACGTTATACATATACAGTGTGTCCTGTGAATTTCAGTTTACTTCGAACATCAGTTAAGTGTCCGTCTTCGATTTTGTTGAAACTCATATATTTGATGAAGCATTGAAAATGCTTTTCCTTTTTTTATCTGCGGAACGTTTTTAAGGGGGGAACGACCTCTCAAAGATAGGCGTGTCACCCCCTTATTTTGTTTTCATTTACTCTACAGTGGATGTTTCATCGCTCCACATTAGAAGAATTTTGGTTTCCGTTTTATTCAGATCGGTGGACTGCTTGTGGGTGAAAATGCAAAACCAACCCTCTACACGCCTTTCTTTGAGGGGTGGTTTTCTCCCTTAAAACGGTTTTTCGTCAGATAAAAAAAATACGTGTCTAATAGTTTTCAATGCTTCATCACATACACGAGTTTCAACAAAATCGACGGCCGACACTCAAATGATGTTCCTTGTTAGTAAAAGTATCACGATTTTCGAGATTTAGGGTGTATGTTATGTTTCGAAAAAAGTCATCTGCTTTCTATTTTTCACATGCCATTTCTACCAATGATTATTTTTTTTACCCGGTTTTTTAAAAATACTCATGGCTATTCGTTTTATCAGGGAAAGTCTTCTTTGTAAAAAAAAAAATTTACTACGTATATCGTGCAAATTACTTTAAATAGTCGATTCTTATTGTTTGTAGAAATGGCATGCGAAAAACCAAAAGCAGATGATTTAAAAAAAAAAAATAACGCAAAGCCCAAAATCTCGAAAACCTTGGGTCTTTGACTAAACTGAAATTCCAGCATATAGTAGGACATGTTCTGACCTATCAACAGTTGCAGGATTATCCATTCATTACAGGACACCTTGTATATAACATCACTTATAACTCTAGAATTTAATTATGATTATTTTGTAAATAATTATGCACAAAATGTGAAAAAACTAAAAATGACATGGAAAAAATGTATAATTATATATCTTATATGTATTAAAAAATATTCATAAAATAAAATAAATTCTCCGATCTATATAGGCCCATCTACTACGATCTATATAGGCCCATCTACTACAATTATGGAATTGTTTCGGAGTGACGATTTTACCTTTAAAATCAGCAGAGCAATTGTCGAAATCACGATCGAGTTACTCGATGAATCGAAAGCGCGAAATGTCATTATTATTAAGGAGTGACGAATGATTGTAAAATTTGAAAAATCACTTTTTTCGAAACCAATATATTTTATGGTTTTGAAGTTTGGATCGTTGGAATGCAACGAAACCTTCTTTTTAGGCTACAAATATCACCGAAATGATTTTAGTGATCCTTATTGAGGATTCATAACCTAAAACTGCAAAGCAAAAGTTTAGATAGTAATAAAGATGAAGAAATGAAAACATAAAGGATTTTCGTTGCGTTCCAACGATGCAAACTACATCATTATATTTTGACAGTATATCATCTTATAAATGTGCCATGAAAATTTCAACGTGATCGGATCAGAATTGACAGATTTATAGGCTGTTATGTTGACGGCCGTTGGAACGCTCGGAGCGTCGTTCGAAACATTAAACGCTTTTGTTTCGAAAGTACGTTTTCAAAGTCTGTGAGCAAAATATCTTAAAAACTACTGCGTCGTTCTTTATGAATTTTTTGAGCCTCTCCTAGATGTAAAAATATAGTATTTGATCGGAGGATTTTGTTCCCTGATGTATACTTTCGATTTGTTGAATGAAAAATGCCAATTTTTCCGTAAAAATTAAGACTTGCACCTTGAACAGGCGCCATTTATTTTTAATTTCCTATACCGGAAATTCCTTCGATTGATCATAGGATAAACTAATAAACTAAGGAAATCTGGTTTTTTTTTGTAAATCGGTTATGATTAAGAATTTTACACCAAAAAATTACATTTTTCGGAAATTTGTCATCACGATTTTCGAAAAAGATCTAAAAAAATGACCCGTTTTCGACTATAGCAGCTAGATATAAACCATTAATGCTGCGCATTTTTTACTGTTATTATTTTGGCCAGTATCATTTCCACAACGAAAAACTTCGATCAACGGTTGTGAATTTTCAGTCGCAAAGTCAAACTTACCGATTTCGACAAAATTTGGCATGTTCAATGGGAAAAACAGCCGACACGTATTTTTTTTTATATTTGCGTCACCTGATTTTTAAAGGGTGAAACGCACCCTCGAAAAAAGGGTTTTTTTCGTTTTTCATCGATAACGTTTTATCGGTACGGGATATAAAAAAAATTCAAATTGCAACAACGCTTATTTTTCCGTGTATCATACATTGTAGATAAAAACGATGCGGATAACAACAAATTTCAAACACCCCTATTTTCGAGGGTGCGTTTCACCCCTCAAAAATCGGGTTCCGCAAATATAAAAAGATACGGGTCGTCTATTTTTACCCAATCCACAAACATGTCAAATTTCATCGAAATCGGAGAGGTCGGCCTCGTGACCTTTCCTCGTGAGTGGCAAAATTAATTGACAACAAAAGTCGCAGTCTTCGAGCAATAATAGTCACGAAAAGAAATTCGGTGAATGTTTAAGGAGTTACCCCCACTTGCGATTTTGAAAAAATCGTTTTTTTTATTGCATTTTTTTGAAGTATAAGTATCTGAGAATATGTCCTGAAAATTTCAAGTCGATCCGAACAAAATTGACTGAGATATGAGCGTTGAAAGAGAAGAATCCGTTCATCGTGTAAACTGAAATTGAAACTTCAAACGCGTTTTTCTCAAAATGGCATTTCTGAAGTCGGTGACCAAGATTACTCGAACACTAATGAACCGATCTTCTTGAAATTTTGCAGGCTTATTTAATACATAAAAATGTAGTCTTTAATCGTTCGATTTTTTTTTCGAAAAAAAATGGCCGTTTTATAGCCAAAAAACGGCCGTTCTTTTTCGTTAAAATCGAACCATTAACTTTGACTGTCCGCCATTTTGTGAAAAATGAATATTTTTTAAAATCTTTCGATTAAAGACTAGTTTATACTTATATTTGACTAAATCCATCCGCATTTTTTTTTCAGATGATCCACTTCGCCGCAATGTTGGTCACCGCAAACCGTGTATATAAAAACATTATTTCATTGACGGCCATTTGCCACTAAACAATGTAATATTTTTCAATAAAAAAATTACTGGAAGTTCTTCAAGATGTGTTCTTTAAGATGGTATATTGATCGATTGAAAAAGTTTTGTAGTTTTCTTTAAAAAAATTCATGAAAAAGGCCTTTTTTTGCGCTACAAGTGGGTGTAACGCCTTAATAAAATTCTACCATTTTGTCAATAAAGAAATACAACTTTGTTTTACTCTCGATATTTTGTTTGGCACCCACCGTTCACGAGCTGCGACGTTGTTCGGAGCGTACACTCACTGTACGAAGAGTCGAACAACTTTGCGAAAGAAGTAAAAGAAAAGAATACATGGAAGCTGCACTCTCCCAGTTTGAGTTCGTTCGCGAAGAAATGTTTGCTACTCTTTGACTCCAGGAATTACACGCGACTTTTAGAGGTCAGGAAAATCGAATTAAAAGAAAAACAAACAAATACGTCCAACATCACGTTTGATCTACTAGTGTCGTAGAGAATTTTTTTCCTCTTTCGAATGCCACCCAGTCCAAACGTTTGCGTCGTTTTTTTTTACCGATCGTGAGATACGTGACTTTTAGTCGAGACTGAGAATTCAAAAAAACTCGAACTTTTGTATTGTACTCGAACAATTTTTAAATCGCGAATTGAACGTCTCGAAAATGAAAATGAAAATGTCTCAACATTTTCGGCCATCCGATTTAGAATATTGATTTTCATTTTTGAAGAAGCTGCCGTTTTTCAATTTTCATTTTTTTAGATGATTATTTTTCTTTTTTTTTTTTTTTCAAGAAACTTCGCCACCGAATCATTTCAAATCCCGTCCGTCAAGCCTCGACGTTCGCGAACTACGGAGATTAATGTACCTGTGATTTTTTGATAAGAAAACACGTGCCCGGTACTCTCGCGTTTTCCTTATCGCTTTATTTCCCGGTGGGCACAGACACCCACCCACACACAAACACAAACACAAGCACAAGCAGCGCGATGATAGCGCGAGGTAAATTTAATTGCTATTCAAATATTTCGTGCTGGCGAGCACGAGCAAGCGTCGTATCTTCGAGCCTCTTGACGTCAGTCTCCGGCGAAAAGTGCGCCCCGCGGGCGCGATATGCACGAAATCTTACGTTTCAAGGCGACCATCGTCCTTATCTTCCAAGTTTTAAGTCCGTTAGAACACAAAACGGAGCTTTGGACCGAAAAGTAAAGTCTAATCGCGTCGTTGTTATCGCAAATACCCATTGGTGCAAAAAAATCCATCCCGAAGATGATTTTTGTTTCGTTCTTTTTTCTGCTACTTTTAATTTCATCGAATTATATTCTCAAACGCCTTATTCCATAATTTTTTCTTACCAAATTCGAACATTGTCGAATTGATTATTCCCCTATGGTCGAATAAACAATACAGATGTTGTTGAATAAATAATACAAATGTCGTTCGATAAATTGTATAAATATTTTTTAACTAGTCAATCAGTTTTAGGCCACGTCTTCTTTTATTTGTAAAAAAAAGTTCCTCAAACGTTCTGGTTTGAGCGTATTTTTTTCTATCTCCCACAATTATTTCTCATTATCTCGTGAGAACATTTTTGCCATTCGGTGCTCCTAATATGCGCTCGTTGTCGTGTGAAAACATTTTTAATGGGCCGACGGTCGCTCGAAAATCGTACGCGTTATTCGTACCGTCCTGCCTCACCGTTTTCAACATTTTGTTCACGGTCCAGCAGTCCGAAAATTAGGGGCATGGACAACGAGAGAGAGGGGAGAAAGAGAGAAGGGGAGGGAGGGAGAGAGTGAGAGAGAGAGAGAGAGTGCAATTACGAAAAGTCGACGATCACAAACGCTCGAATTTTCCACACCCGAATACAGGGTCATTAAACAGATCGCCGACAGTGAAACGCATAGAGACACGTAATAACCAACCCCCTTCCCCTTGCTTTCGTTCCCGACCGCGAATGCTCCACGTTTAAAAGCCCGATGGTTCGGGCACATAAATTCTCTGACAGCGAAGGGAATGAGAGGGACGGAGAGGGCGAGAGAGAGAGAGAGGGGGGGGGGCGTCAATCCAAAATCATTTATGTTAGACAGAAAGCAGATGGTATTGAAGTTTGCATCGTTGAAATGCAACGGAATTATTTTTCTTCCCTATTGCCCAATTATTTTGCCACATTTAGACTACAATTATCATTAGATATGTTTCAAGATCATTATTAAGGATCCAAAACGTAAAAATTTTAAAGAAGAGTTTGTTTTGTACAAAAAATGAAGATGTGAAAAAATATATAAAGATTTTCATTGTATTCCAATAGTGAAAACTTCAACATCATGAGACCAGAGGGAGAACCGCAACGATTATACACTCGGCTTGTCACCGTGCGTGCTATATATATATATATATATATATATATATATATATATATATATGTATGTATGTAGTTTTCTGAGGTGAGCTGGAATACCCCATATATATACATATTTATATGAGGTGTTCCAGCTCAGCTTAGAAAACTATTTCTCTCACCAACGTTGATTATAGATTTCTATAGTGGAAAATGTCACTCCTGGTGTCAAGGAATAACTTTTTCACAATTTGCTCCCACCCCTTGTCCCTCTCGGGCCCCAAAACATCAAAAAATTCACTCGGGCTGTTTTGAAAATTCTGAAAAATATTGATACGTTTTAGACCTATTTCGTGCATTTTTCATCAAAGCTCAACTTGTGCTTCCGATATTTACTATTTTTTTGGGCAATTTTGATTTTGCGTATGATTATTCGACAGTTTGGAAGTCAGAAGAGTACCTTTTTTGGTCTTGCAGGTAAAAAACTCCAAAAATATGTTTTTCGATGGAATTCAATTTGCGTGGGATTTATATATAGTATCCCATGTGTGTGTGTGTGTGTCTGCGCGAGCGCACATACACACACGTGTGTATATGCGTGTATGTGTGCGTGTGTGTGTGTGTTCGTATATTAGACTGTTTAAAAATAATTCGATAATTTTTTTTAGCT
Organism: Ophion costatus; assembly: GCA_951751655.1. NCBI lineage: Eukaryota > Metazoa > Arthropoda > Insecta > Hymenoptera > Ichneumonidae > Ophion > Ophion costatus. The sequence continues at coordinate 41,531,600 of OX632358.1, forward strand.
TGACACAATCTTAAACTATACTCGGGTATAAAAAAATAATCCTCGCAAAAGGGGAGGCCGGTCCTTCAAGATTCAGAGGTGCCTCATCGGACTTTAGTCTTTTTTATTTCGTTAATACGTAAATAACGAATTTGCATAAATGGAACATACATTTTTCTCGTTCTAAAATGATGAATACATTCTATTCTTACGTATAAATACTGAATATACTATAAAAAAAACGGTCCTGGTTATCGCAGCAACAATTATCGGTCGATATATACGTCGATAAATGCAAAAAAAAATTTAATTTAAAACATAATTCTATTATTACCATCCGATGTTTAGAAACAAATATTTATTCCTGAAAACGCATTTTTCGATTCGATGGTTCCTATAGATGTGAAACGAAATATGTTAATAGCCTTAAGGACACGTGAGAGTGCATCGAAAAATCAAAAGCGCATTTCCCTGAGTGATAGCGAGTGTCAAACACTGCCTGAAATTGACATCAGTCATTTCATCACTCAAAAGTCGAGACGCTTATTTAAACAATGTGAATTGGCCCATGATTTCCCGGATGAGACTCTCGATAATAAAAAAATCATTTTTACGGGGATTCTTGTATTTTTTATTTTTGTTTGCATTTATCGACGTATATATCGACCGGTAATTGTTGCTGCGATAACCAAGACCGTTTTTTTTTTATAGTATATTCAGTATTTATACATAAGTTTAGAATATATTCATCATTTTAGAACAAGAAAAATGTATGCTTCGTTCATGCAAATTCGTTATTTACGTATTAACGAGATAAAAAAGACTAAAGTCCGATGAAGCATCTCTAAATCTTGAACAACCGCCCCCCCCCTTTCGCAAGGATTATTTGTTTATGTCCAAGTATAGTTTAAGGCAGGATTCTACTTTGAAACTTTGAAAGGCTAAATTGGATGAAAACACCCACCTGGAACACGTCGAAGGCATATTATATGGCCCAGGCATCGCTGATTGAGGGTAAGATAATTTTTCCTACGGTTTATCACTCACCAAAACTTTAAACGCGTTTTTCTCGAAACGACATTTTCAAGTACCGTGGTCGTGATAACTCAAAAAATACTGAACCGATCCTTATGAAATTTGGAACACATATTCTATATGTGTGTACCAACCGACCTAACTACAATCAACTTAAAATTTTGATTAGAACTATTTTTTTATTGCAAAAAAGACCCAAAAAAAACGCATTTTTTTTTTTCGTATTTTAGCCGCTATTTTGTTAATTTTGCACGTACATAAAATATTCTAGTTAGGTCGGTTCCTGAAGACATACTGAACATGAAACTATTTGATTTTTTTGTTTTGGACCATCCGTCGGGAAGATTTCACGACCACGGCAACGGTACCTGCTTTTCGAGGCGTTGGCTTTAAACATATTTTACGTGTACAAAAAATGAATAAAATACATTAAAATTTTTTTTTTTATGTACTCAAAGAGTGTATTTATTGAACAGTTTAAACCCCATATCGATATCTTTAATAGTATTCTCAGAAAAAATTCACGAAAATAGCGTTTTTTTCATGGTTTCAAAGTAGAATCCTGCCTTAAGATTGTGTCAAGCTAAAAAAATTATCGATTTATTTTGAAACCGTCTATATATATATATATATATATAGACACATAGAGAGCGTGGTGGAGGTCCCACTAGAATAGCTGGCACTCCCGAAATAATGTTCAAACCTAAGGGGGGATGCGAAAGAAAAAGAGAGTGACAGCGAGAGAGGAGAGAGAAGCGAACGTCGGCCCAGGTCAAATACTAAAGCTCGCCCCGCGTATTACATAAGCTTCGTAATTCCACGAGTGCGATTGCCTCTCGTCACCGCCCATCCTCATTCCTTCAACATCGTTCATTCCCTCTCTCTCTCTCTGTGCGTGTGTCTGTCTGTCTGTCTCTGTGCGTGTGTGTGTGTGCGTGTGTGTGTGAGTAAGTAAATACAAAAGTCTAAATACATTCGAAAATCAGATTTCGAAGATATTGGACTTTAAAGACCGTCCTCACAGTAGCCGATTGTCCCCATATTTGAAAGTACGTAAAACCCAATGCTGTTCAATCCGACTAAGGATTAGTCCCCCCGAGTGTGTTGGACACTATCGAGTTCCAACTTCCCGAAAGTTCCAAGTCTTTTTCCCGATTAAAAAAAAAACCATACGCGTCCAAAAAACAACGTAGCTCTGTACACGTTTGCGGGACTTCCGCAAGACCCTACAGATAGTCCATTTGGAAAATGACGAAATAATGGAAGGGCGCCGGACAAAGAAGGGTGGGCCGCGGCGTCGAGACATCGTTGAAGGTATAAAACGTATAATACATAAGGTTCAGGCGCAATGGGGTCTTTGGGTTGGTTGGGGGGTTGGGCTCGCGAGCTTCTTCTTCATCGAGGGAGAATTAGAAGCTCCAGATAGAGGGGACGCCACAAGGGTCGACAATTACGACTACAGTTATGGCTGCGGAATGCTTGACACGTAATACAATAATGAATACAGTGACGATACTGACAATTCAAGTGATGATGATAAGAGTAATAACAGTAATTATTGCAACAATAAACACGATGATGATAACGAGAGTAGTGGTAATAATAATCACGATAGTGATCGCAATAACACTGATAATTATTTATTCAATAATATATAATTTATCAATCTTATTTTTTTCTTTGCAGTTTAATGTATAGGTGAATTGTTCAATGACAATAGCGGTTGTGTTAGCAAATAAATAACGTGGCAGTAGAAATGATAGCAGCCAGTAGTAATGATAACAATAATATATTATCTTACGATAAATATATTTTGTCTATATTTCGATAATGCGTTTTTGATATATTTTTTATTTGATTTATAATAATAATAGCAATTATTATGAGAATGATGATGCTTGACAAATTTTGCCCACCATAAGCCCTTGTCCATTTTTTAAGATATTTATTTTGCGATCTAAATCTAAACAACAATATAAATCTAAAGAATAAACGATATAAATCTGAAACATAAGTTTTATAATAACAAAAATATGGAAAATAAAACGTAGAAAAGAACATTCGTTGCGTTCCAACGATGAAAACTTCAACACCATTAGAAAAATGTCTAAGGGAAGAAGAGCAATCATCAATGGCACCCAATGAAAATGGAGAAAATAAAGAAAAGCAGCAATGGAAAGCGTAGCTGAAGGGGCAATTTGGCAAGCCGTATGGAATGGAAATGTAAGGGAGCTGGAATGAGAAGTAGGAAGAGGCACAAAAATTCAAATTGAGCGAGAAATTCAATACAATTTGAGCAAAATCGGTGGGTCAATATACTGCATGGATTATAAACATAGGAAAATAGGTCTGTAGATGGGAAAATATTGGGAGGACAAGATGATTAGCGGAGAATTAGAAGAAACGTGGACATGAAGAAATGTAGACTATGCAAGCAGGCAATTTAAAGTTTGACAGATATTTGCAAGTGTCTGGAAGCTAAGGGAAAGCTAAACCAATAAATGGTAAATAGACTGTAGCAATCGTTGAAAAACAGCAGGGTCTTACAAACTAATCGGAAAATAGAAGCCCAACTGAAAATACAACCGGCAAAGCAGCTATGTGATTATATCAGACGACTTGAGAAACTAGCAACTAGGAAAGATATATGAAAACCAATGTAAAATAATGGATATAAATGAGAAGGGAAGGGGCATTTACGTAAACACCCTTAAAAAGGGTATACAAGGAGTACAATACTACCGACTGATATACTGATATTAATAATAACTATAATAATAATAATAATTAGTCGTATTTTCATATCAGCATTACTGTTATTATCACCATAACTATCATTATCAGCAACACCATTATTCTAATAACTGCTATTATTACCAGTATAATTAATAATTTAATAAACTATACAGCAAAAACGCATTATTGAAATATAAAAAAGATATTATATAGCGTAAGATAAAACATTATCGTTGTGAACATTACTACTGCGTGCTATCATTATTACTAACGCGTTATTTAAAAAAAAATACAACTGGTATTCTCATTAAATAATTCGAGTATACATTAAACTGTTGAGAAAAAATATGATATATAAAATATGCGTTATTGAATAAATAATTATCAGTGTTACTGTGATCACTATAATAATAATCAATTAATGATTATATCACTAATAATAATAATACTGATTATAAGCAGCCATTATTATCATGATTGGCTGTTATAATTATAACAACAAATAACGATAATGATGATGCATGTTGAGGATTGGTTATTTGACTAAAATCATGAGACACGAAACGAATCACAAATTGAAATGCCGATCTGTTTGATATTTCGTATAAATTGGTGCAATGCGCATTGTTATAACAATTGTACTCACCCCGCTCGTCTATAGATATCTTCCCGAACGACGAGGTATCCGAGACAAACGTCCGTACTTATTGTTTTTGTTGTGTCAATAATGAAAACGACAAGATAGAAATATTGAATCGAGATCGAAAAGCGAGAGAAAGGGGGGTAGAGAGAGAGAGAGAGAGAGAGAGAGAGAGAGAGAGAGAGAGAGAGAGAGAGAGAGAGAGAGGCAGCGGGAAGCAAAAAGTAGGAGAGGTTGACGTCACGTACTATAAGATAGCTCCATCCATATCCGGCTTTGCGTGTTGGTGGCACTTGGCCGCCTAGGCACGCAGCCCCTTTCCTTCTTGCTCTCCTTCTTCCCGTCTCTGCAATTCTAATCGCTCCCTCTCTCTTTCTCTCGGTCTCTCGTGAGTTTGCTGGCTTCGAATGCAGACGCGTTTATATGTTGCCGATTGTAACGCGACTATAAATAAAATTGCTCGGTCCTTCTCCTCGCCTTCTGTGACTACGACAGAGAGAGAGAGAGAGCGAGAGAGCGAGAGAGAGAGAAATATTTGGCTGCTGTCGTTCAACCGCCGTGATGCTTGCAGACGACGATGGTCGGAACTCGCGCGTCAAAGAACAATTTTCCCGGCTTCGTCTCTTCGAATCTTTGATATTCGCCTCTACAAGTCTTATCGTCTTTCCGGTTTATCACAATTCCCCTGATATTCCTTTGGCCTTTTCCATTCTTCGCCACCAGGCTCGCTTCTCATTCCACCGGGCACTTCGTCACGACGTTGAAGTTTGCATCGTTGAAACGGAATGACTTTTTTCAAGCCCTTCTTTTTTGTCCACATTCAGATTACGATAATCATTTTTGGAGATCCTCATTGGAGGCTTTTACAGCCTCAATGTAAAGTGTGCAAAAAAATAAAAGATAAATAGAAAAACGATAAAAAATAATAATCCGTTGCATTCCAACGTCTTTCTCGTCCTGTCGCACCGCAATTCTCCGCGAACTTTTTGCCTCGCGGACTTTCGATCCCGATACCTCGTTTCGACCCGCAGGGCTTTTTTTTTATCGCCCGGCCTTTTCCTTCTGTTTCGCCCCGTTTCCTAAACGGCCTTGTCAGCCACCTCGTTCCCTGTCAACCCCTGTCACCGCCTCGAGCCTTCAACCTACTCCTCCTTCCACCCCCCCCCGCCCTTCGCTCGCAACTTTGCCTTCCCTTGGACGACTTTGCGAGCCCCGTCTGCCTGAACTTCACGTAGAACGCGAAGAAAAAGTTTGGTCGTCCAAGGTTTCCGGTCGAAAAGCGATCGGAACGAATTGACGGAGCGTGAAGACGCGTGGTCGTTGGGGTGTCAATCGGAAAGGTTCGAACAGTGAACACGTCTAAACGTTTTTCTCTTTTTCCACATTGAAGATGGCTGCTTCAAAATTCAAAGATTGCACTCTTCGAAACTACGAGGACGAGGTTTTTCTTCAAACGAATGGTGTCTTGGTCAAAATCCAAAAGTGTTTACCGCAAAACCCGAACAAACCGACACTTTCTTCAAACTGAGGGTTTGGGTGGGTTTGAAAATATCGAAAAATCCATTTATTTTTAAATTTTATTATCTAATAGTACAATATGTCTAGAATATTCTCCCAAAGTTTTTAACCAAGCTGAGTAATAGTCTAGGAGAGAGAGAGAGAGAGAGAGAGAGCCTTTAGGAATTCCCCCTTTTGGCAAAGACCGCCCGGGAGGGACGCAGGTATATCGCATTTTTCTCAAAACACTATTTTTTAAGTCGCTGGACACAATTTGTCAAAAACTAATGCACCGATCTTATTCAAATTTTGCACACTTCGTCAAAATAGCATTGACTAGTGGTTGAACGAAAGTTTTATTTTTCGGAGTGTCTCCCCGTCCGGTTATCGGACGAATAAGCGTATGTTATTCGTCCGAATAGCGGCTGAGTTCACGCCGCATTTTCCGTAGACGTACACATTATTGTGATTCGTCTAACTAAGATAGTATCCGGCCGAATAACATATATAATGGTCCGGATAGACTGTGTTAAATTGTTAAACCGGTTAAATTGTGTTAACAATTTAACAATTTAACTGTGTTAAATTGTTATCCGGAAGAATAATTGACACGTAGTCATCCGAAGAAAATCTTTATAATTTTGTTTGGGTTGCATTTGTTTGGTTTGGGTTGATTGGTTTTGTTTGGGTTGGGTTGATCGGTTTTGTTCGGGTTTTGATTTTTTTGGGTTTGTGTTTTTGCGTTTGGATGTGTTTGTTTGGTTTGAGTCGGGTGGTTTCGTTTGGGTTTGGGTTTTTTTTGGGTTGGTCAGTTGGGTTTGGGTTGGTTAGTTGGGTTTGGGTTTGTTTGAGTTGGGTTTATTTGGTTTGGGTTGATTGGTTTTGTTCGGGTTTTGGTTTCTTTGGGGTTGTGTTGTTCGCGTTTGGGTTGCTTTGTTTGGGTTTGGGTTTGTTTGTTTGGTTTGAGTTGGGTGGTTTCGTTTGGGTTTGGGGCTTTGGTTGGTTCGTTTCGGTTTGGGTTTTTTTGGGTTGGCTTGTTTGGGTTTGTTTCTTGGGCTGGTTTGTTTGCGTTTGGGTTACTGTTTGGGACGTTATACAGCGTGAACCGTGTGAAATTAGCCGCTAATGGGACGAATAACATACGCTTATTCGTCCGATAACCGGACGGCTAGCCTCAGCGTTTATTTTTTTTTCTTCGATTCCAACTAATTTAACAAGGCTGTACGAAGTGTAAATTGTACCAAAAAATGAACTATTTTGTATACAGCTCTGCCAAAAATTCAAATTTCAATTTTTCTGAATACTACTTTCACTCACAAGCTATACTTATCTACGAACAGAAAAAAATTGATTTTTTAATTTTAGATGAAGCTGTCATGAGTTATCCTGACCACCACGAGGACACTTTTTTTGAAGGGTCTCCGGAAACCAGGTCCCACCGGCTGAGTTTTCCAAATCCTTGGATGAAATACTTTTTAAACATTGTTGAAATGTGGCTTCTTTGTTTGCGTAACATTTTGAATAAAATAATTTATACCTTAAATTTTTTTCTAAACAGAGCAAATATGCTTTTTTTGGCTTTGAAACCAATGTAACTACTTGCGGATGGCTTAGGAACAATCGAAAGATTGTCTTCTTGAAAAGACAAAGCCAAGTCGAGGTTTTTGCTTCTTGGGAGGAAAAGTGTCTTCCTCAAAATCTAAAAATGTTTCCCTCACGACTCGAACAAATCGCGCTTATCATTCTCTCCAAAGCTCTCTCTGGTCACGATTTAGACACACTAGGTCAATTTAACCTGGATGGCACTTCATCGACCTTTCATCCAGAACCCTTCGGTCGGTTTTTACTTTTAAATAACTCGGGAACACACGTTTAATACTTAAGAGAGAGGCTCGCTTTTTGAGGTATACGTCACGACTGTTTTGAAAATGCAGTTTAGAAGACGGTACCATACCGCTGCCATATTTAAAGATTAATCAAAGAAATATCATTTGACAATTAAAAATAGTAATGAACATACCCTAAGTCTCAAAAATGGTGAAAAAATTTTACCCTTTGAAAAAAAATTATATATGCATTATTTTTCCGCCTGAAGGATGGTCGGACACCAATGCGACGGGTTAAAAAAATCGACTTTTTTTTGTATTTTCTCAAAATATACATATTCAAGAATATGAGACAATATTCAAGTTAAAATATTGAGAATTGAACAACTTACGTTTTTTTTACTTCTTGACCTTTTTTATTTGAATTGACATTTTCGATGTCTTTTATTTCAATTGACTTTTCTCGGCCTGGCCGGAATCATAACTCGAACTATAATTGTCCGATTTGCAATTTTGAATACTAAAATTTCCGTAATTGCATTAGCTATCGTTGTACGTAGTCGTTTTTTTTAATCGGTATTTTTTGAGCTCCTGAATACGAATAAAAATGTTGCCAAAAGTAGATTTTATGTCAACACCCGTGATTTATGAACATTTTTTTTTAAAAGCAGCTACGCACGACGAAAATTACACTTATATACATTATAAAGACTTTTTTTTTGGCTCCGTTGTACCTCAATACCGTTGTTACTTTATAATTTTTTCAAATAAAAATTTACAGGAAATAAGTTCAATGTATGCTTAACAGTATCCTTTTTTTCTGAATCCCAAATAAATAACCAAAAAAATGGAAAACGACCTTTTTCGGTCCGTCACAGTGGTATCCTTCTTTAATATGCCTGCACAATTTAAATTCGGAAAATATCAAATGAAATTGTAAAAACTTATGAAAGATTTTCAATTTTGTAAAAGTGAGAATTTTATTCAAAGTTCGTCCGGGTCAAAATGAACCAATGTCTCAACGAAAAGTTAACGACGGCTTCCTCGAAATCGAAAAAGTGTCTTCTCCAATACCCCAAAAGAAAAGCGAGGTTTCTCTTTTTTAAAATGAAAGGCATTTTCCTCAAAATCCAAATATGTCTTCTCCAAGATCCAAAAATACCTCCCTCAAAGCTCGACCAAGTCGTGCTTTCCCATTCTCCAAATTGAAGTTCCCTTTCTCAAAACCCAAATATGGCTTTCCGCAAAACCAAACAAACTCCAAATTAAATTGTTCTCTCTCAACGCCGTTCTTTCTCTTCGTGCCCCTTCATCAAAACTTCCTTCCTCAAAACCGTCTTTTTCCACGCCCCACCAAAAGTTCAATAGGTTCCCCTTTTCTTATTTATTCTCTGAAATGGTCACGCGACCAGTGACATCGTGAACGCGTCACTGGTCGCGTGGGCGTCGAACGAGCACGAAGGTTTTCAAATTTCGCGGAATCCCGGTGATTCATTTTTTTCATCATATATTTATACTTAAAAAATCGAAAAATCCAGTGATTCAATTTTTCCACCCCTCCCCCCACACACACGTTAATACATTTTTTTCCCTCCTACGTCGACGAGCCGTGACGAAGAGGCCAACGAGTAGTCAGACGTGTGGATTTTTTCATTTAATTTCACCCTCGCCAGTCCTCATAGACACGCGACACAAAAACAGAGGGGGTGAGAAGGCACTCCTACGGATGACAGCTGCAATCCTTCGCCTCGGCCTCGAATTTTCGATGACACTCGCCCCAAAACATAGGCACGCAAACAGTTTTTCACTATTTTTTCCCAACGGTACACTTCCCAAGAATTATTTCTTCATCTCACTGCTATTCCCCACACTTGACCCAACTTGAGGTGCTTCCTCCTTCCTTCTCTCGCACTCACTTTTTCGCCGCTCCTACCACACGGGACTAAAAATGTCCTCTGTCGTTACTGCGAATATCAACGTTTCTCCTGACAACGAGCTCAGAGACGATATCGGAATTTCTATTATTGAAGTGTAGGCGCGGAAGAAAATCCACGATGGAGCAGGATCGTCCTTTTTCCCCTCTGTCTTTCCCTCCCTCTACGAGTGTTTTTCCGTCTCCGTTTCTCGTCCCTCTGAGAATGATGTAGGTGCTGCCCTCTTGGTCTACTCTTTAGCTCCTTGGACAACCCTTTTTAGCTACCCTTCCTTTCGCGTCTCGCGTCCCTCTCCCCTTTGGCTGGTCATCCCTCGTGCAACCGAGTTGCTCGCTATCTGTCCCAATTTTATTCAGCTCTTATCCAACCAATTTGACTCGCCCCTGCTACGATAATAGTTCTTTGCATATGCATATGTGTATAATATATACCGACTGTTAGGAAGGTCGATGCAAAGGCTTAAGGATGTTGAGTCCCAAATCGCAAATGATGATAAAATTCTGAAAATTTCGTATGTTTTTGTATGAAGTATTTCAGAGGTCGTGTAAAAATTTCACGACAATTAGGAAGCTCGTTATTGAACAATTAACATTCACAAATTAAATCTTGTTTTATGGAAACTGATGTAACTTTGCAATAAGTTTTTTTTTTACCTCTCAATTTTGTAATATCTACAATATACTGAAAGCAACGGAAACAAAACGAAGTTGATTGATACATTTTTTTTTATTTCTTTTAAAAATTGTTCTTAACAAAATGTTAATTTTTTAATAACGAGCTTCCTAATCGTCGTGAAATTTTAACACGACCTCTTAAATACTTCATACAAAAACATACCAAATTTTTAGAATTTTCTTATCATTTTTTATTTCAACCCTTAAGGAGGTTGAAGTAATGATGATAGAATTCTGAAAATTAGGTATGTTTTTACATGAAGTATTCAGGAGGTCGTGTAAAAATTTCATGACGATTAAGAAGCTATTTATTGAACAATTAACATTAACATGTTTCATAGGGACTCAACATCCTTAAGGGAGACGATACGTCACCTCGTTGGTATCATATCTAACCTAGGTTACCTCAGTCCAAAGTCTAATTATTTCGAATTATCACGGTAAATGTGATTTTTGGTGAATTTCCCAAAAATAGGTACCAACTCGTTCATAATGGTCAGACAATAATTGGTAACTAAAAACTTATTTGCGTCTTAGCTTAATGTGTATTCAACCGACAAACACCGATACGTTCATCTGTATCCACACAATTGACTAAATGGGACGTGTTGAATAATTCAAAACTTGTCAAAAAATAAAAATACCTCGTATGTTAATGTGATTTTTTTAAAAATAGCCTTAACATTAACAGGGTAGTACCTAATTTTGGGAAATTTTCCAAAAATCATACCATGATAATTCGAAATCCTCAGACTTTGGACTAAGGTAACCTAGGTTAGATATGTCCCTAACGAGGTAACCTATCACCACCTTAAGGCTTTGCATCGACCCTGCTAACACCCTATATATATGTAGATATATATATATATATATATATATATATATATATATATATATATATGCACGAGGTCACGCACTGCACTATCGAATAATGTGATCGATGAGTCACCCGCCTTTCTCCCACTCCTAGACGCGAATAACGCAGTGTCGACGACGAAGAAAAAAAAAATAGAAAAAGTGTTCGCTACCCTCGGGAATTTTCGGCTTCGATCGAGGCACCTTAAAAAGGGGGAGCGACAAATTTGTACACTGTGCGACGAGGGAATCGGAGAGTGACGATACTCATACTCTCTCTCTCTCTCTCTCTCTCTCTCTCTCTCTCTCTCTCTCTCTCTCTCTCTCTCTCTCCCTCTCTCTCTCTCTCTCTCTCTCTGTCTCCCTCTCCCCGCGTTATATCTGCGCTTGATCCTGTCGCCATATTCAACATCCGGCGGAACCCGGAACCCCGTGAAACGTACGTCCACTTTCCCACGGGCATTCGTTGCTGATGATCGCCTCGCGTCACATGGACCTTCATCATAGCTCGTTCGCGACCTTTCCCCTCAGCGATTGGCCCGCGAACCCTCCGCGTTGGAATTCCATATTTGTTCCCGTCATCGCGCTCTACCGTTAAGCGTTACGTTATCGTTACGGCTGTCGTACGTGCACGCGAGGGAGAGGCAGCAGGTGGGTGTGCCGCATAAAAATTCTCAGATCTTCGCGGTTCGAGCGTTCGTGAACGAATGAAAAAAAATTTCCTGCGAGAACGAAATATCGGAGACACGCACATGACACGGCATTCCCGATCTAGGGTAGGCTAGGGAAGAGGGGGCGGCGGGTGAAATAAGGGAACGAGGGCTTCGAGCCGCAGACGAGTCCTTCAGGAATCAGGGAGTGGGGAGGGAAAACGTTCGCGTTTCGCGCTACTTCTCGATAGCAGGAACCGTGCTCGTAATTTTTGTTTTTTCGTACGTTCATCTGTATGGATGGGCGTATTTTTGTATGTGTGTGCGTGTGTGTGTGTGTGTGGCTGTTTAGTGATATATATATAGATGATTTTATTTGCAATTTTTTTTTCTACGTGCACGGTCCGTACGGTACTGCGGTCTCCGTAAGACTGCTCCACCGTAGTTACGACAAAGTCCGAGACCCTCGTATGTCGGACGCATGCCCGCGCGCAATATCTTTTGCACACCCCACCTGGCGACAGTCGCGCGCACTTGTACAAGCTTCCCGCACGACCCCCTTAAAGATCGCGGTCGTCCTCTCTCTCTCTCTGCCTCTCTCTCTCTCCCTCTCTCTCTCTCTCTCTCTCTCTCTCTCTCTCTCTCTCTCTCTCTCTCTCTCTCTCTCTCTCTCTCTCTCTCTCTCTCTCTCTCTCTCTCTCTCTCTCTCTCTCTCTCTCTCTGTCTCTCTCTCTCTCTCTCTCTCTCTCTCTCTCTCTCTCTCTGTCTCTCTCTCTCTCTCTCTCTGTCCCTCTCTCCTTTGTTTCTATTCTTTTCTTACCGCCCCACGGGACGTCCTCGCGCGATCCTCCACACGACGATCCTTTGTCTCTCTCTCTCTCTCTCTCTCTCTCTCTCTCTCTCTCTCTCTCGCTCTCTCTCTCTCTCTCTATCCCACTCTCTCCCGAGATTTCCTCTCGCGATATATATCGGCGAGAAGATCGCAAGTTTGCTTGAACTTTGCGAAATATGCGCCCTAGCCTGCATGGTTCCTTCACTTCTTTCTCACGGGATCCCTCCCCCCTCTCTCGCCGGCCTTATCTTTATACCTCAATTTCTGCCGCCTCCTTCCTCGACCCGATATTGCTCCATTGATCACGTGACTCGGAATTCTCCGAGGGATATCCTCGAGTTTGCGGACTTCCGGAAAAAAAAGAACTCTGCTTTATTTGTGAAACGTCACGAAGTTCTTGTAACAGTTGAAGTAGAAACATTTTACTTGTGTGGAAACGTGTAGAAATTTGGATTGTAAATCGAATCTTTCAAGCGAAAGGGTATTTGAATAAATGAATAAACAAATGACCAGACGATTAAAAGATAATAAAGATACATAAGTAAACGGGTAGCTATCTACTTAAAATAATGAAGATGGGGTACGTACGTGGCCCAAAAATGCCTACGGGAAGAAGTAAGAGCAATTATGAAAGGTGACCCATCAAGGTGGGGAAAATTGAGAAAAGAAGCAATGAAAAGCGTAGGTGAGTGGAAAGAAAAGGTAAAGGAGCTGGAAAGAAAAAAAAGATGTAAAAATTGCAAAAACATATAAAATGAAGAAAGCGTAAAAATTAAAATTGACAAGAAATTTAATACGCTTGGAGGAAAATCGATGGGTCAACATACGGCAAAGAACATAAAGATAGGGGAACAGGTATACACATGATGAAAGATTGGGAAGACAATATAATTAGGGGCATCCAGATATTAGGTCGTCGATTGTTGTTGAATTTTACCCCCCATCCCCCCGAAATAATCCTATCCTCCCTATCGTCATAATCCAATTATCGTTACCATCATCCAACGACGAGACCCCCCCCCCCTCGCTCGTATTTTTAAATGACGTACTTCGTGGATGACCCCTTAGCGGAGAATTAAAAGAAACGTGGGCAAGGATAAGACGGAAAAAAGGGTGTGTAGATGCCAAATGTAAAATATGCAAGCAGGCAGTTGAAAATTTGAGACATATTTGCGAGTATACGGTAGTTGAGGGAAAACTCAACGAAGACATAGGAAAATAAACTATGGTCATGGTTGGAAATCGCAGGGGGTTAGAAATTCACCTTAAAATAGAAATGCAACTGAAAATGCACCGAATGTATAATAATTGATGTTAATGAGAAGGGAGGGGCATTTATGTAAGACCCTTAAGGGGTTACCCCCACTTGCGATTTTGAAAAAATCGTTTTTTTTATTGCATTTTTTTGAAGTATAAGTATCTGCGAATATGTCCTGAAAATTTCAAGTCGATCCGAACAAAATTGACTGAGATATGAGCGTTGAAAGAGAAGAATCCGTTCTTCGTGTAAACTGAAATTGAAACTTTAAACGCGTTTTTCTCAAAATGGTATTTCTGAAGTCGGTGACCAAGATTACTCGAACACTAATGAACCGATCTTCTTGAAATTTTGCAGGCCTATTTAATACATAAAAATGTAGTCTTTAATCGCTCGATTTTTTTTTCGAAAAAAAAAATGGCCGTTTTATAGCCAAAAAACGGCCGTTTTTTTTCGTTAAAATCGAACCATTAATTTTGACTGTCCGCCATTTTGTGAAAAATGAATATTTTTGAAAATCCTTCGATTAAAGACCAGTTTATACTTATATTTGACTAAATCCATCCGCATTTTTTTTTCAGATGATCCACTTCGCCGCAATGTTGGTCACCGCAAACCGTGTATATAAAAACATTATTTCATTGACGGCCATTTGCCACTAAGCAATGTAATATTTTTCAATAAAAAAATTACTGGAAGTTCTTCAAGATGTGTTCTTTAAGATGGTATATTGATCGATTAAAAAAGTTTTGTAGTTTTCTTTAAAAAAAATTCACGAAAAAGGCCTTTTTTTGCGCTACAAGTGGGGGTAACGCCTTAGAAGAGTATACAAGGAACCAAAAAGTGTATACAAGGACTCAAATAGACTCAAACAAATAAATAGATGAATGAATAAATAAATAAATAACAAAGTGGGGTATATGAGTACGTATAAGTACTTTTTGTTTAATTTGTTTTTCGCAGGCGTACGTCAAATGATTTCGCATCAAATTTCACAAGGCAATTCCATGGCTTGATTATACGCATTGCTCAAAATGGGCGCACTGTGAGTGTCACTTTTGTGTGTGGGTGTCCCGTTGTAGATCATTCGGAGTGTCACACGACACGCGTCTATATTAGCAAACGACCTGATAATCTATCGGAGCGTGAGCACATGCATTGCTGCAAAAACAAGCCGGTCGAGCTGCTGGCCCGACCTATCTTTAGAAAGTATATAATAACCTCGTATAAATAATACCTACCCCCTGCCCCCTATCACGTAGTGATACAATCATGAAAGAACGACGACGTTGACGCACTTTGGTTACGTTTTCACCGAGCCTGTGCAAACTATTTCTCATATACGCGATGATTCACAACTATAAGAGTTCTTTTTGTGAGCATACGGGGTGTGTCATTACGAGCAAAACGAATCTTTCAAAAATGTTTTGCGACGAAAATCAGCTAAGATATTGACGTTCAAAGTCCTAGTAGCAAATAATGACACTGCGGTTGCTCACGCGCGGAACGTCCGAGCCGGATCGAACGCGACTTCAAATACACCCTCGGACGAAACGATTTTTTTTCTGAAATTTTGTTCTTTCCCTAAAAAATAATGAACACGAAAACTGGCTTGGCGAATCGATAATATGATTCAATCATTTTCGTTTATTATTTAAGAGGTTAGGCTATTGTGGGCACGACGAACACTCGCTCGTCGCTTGAGGCAACGCAAATGGAAAAGGAAGGTCCAGCATATGGTGCAGGAATCGCAGATTGATTAAATATATATATATTAAAAAATGTTAAGTTTCATTTAAGTTATATATCTAGAGTTTACACAATCGAAACTGATCAGATTTTTCAAAATCTGATCAGTTTCGAATGTGTAAACTTTTTAAACGAGTGAGGAAATAAATATCTAACTCTCTCAAGATAAAAAAAAATGTACTTAGTGTTTCAATCGTATATTCTCCTATAATGCATAATTGTTATTATTTCTTCTAGGAAAGTAATGGAAAAATAATTCTTCAACATATTATATCGGGCTACTAATTGTAAAATTAATACTACAATTACTAATTGTAAATAAGTACAATCATTATTACTTACGAGTATTATTAGTAATAGAAATTAATAGTAATTCATACGGAACGATCGAAATTTTCGTAAAAAAAAATTGAATTTATGAGAAAAAAATACAAGGAAAAATGGGCCCACAATGGGACTAGCGTTGAAATTCATATAATTCATCATATTATTTTAGATAATTTTTTGAGAAAAAAAATGGCAATCATCTTTTAAAAAAATAGTTTTCACTTTACACGCTGAAGAAATGTTGACAACGATGATTTAAATTTTTTTCCTTTTTTAAACGAAAGTGTGAACTAATATGAAAAAATCGATCTATAGACATTTTTCGATATATCGATTAATTTAAGACATATCGGCGTTAGAACGTTTCCGAACTTTCTGATATCCAGATTTTTCGAAAAATTGTAACCACTGAAATACATGCGATAAAAATTAAATTAAAAAATTTTTTTTTTTTGATTTTGATTTTTAATTTGATTTTTTTAATTTTTTTTTTTATTATTTTCATTTTAATTTATTTTAATTTATTTTAATTTAATTTATTTAATTTAATTTATTTAATTTTAATTTAATTTAATTTAATTTAAATTTAAATTTAAATTAAATTTTTAAATTTAAATTAAATTAAATTTTATTTTATTTAATTTAATTTATTTAATTTAATTTATTTTAATTTTTAATTTTTAATTTGATTTTTTTGATTTTTAATTTTGTGTGTATATATATATATATATATATATACACACATACGTGAGTGCGCGTGCGCGCGCGCGTGCATGCGTACATAGAAGCGAGGCAAGAATCGTTTGATCCGCAATGGTGAAACGATTGCGGTATTATGGGCGAGGGCGAGAGAAAGAGAAAGAGCGAGCGAAAAGCCGTATCAGACCCGGCCCGCGAAGCCCCGTAAGGTTGAATGCGCCCCGCGGCGCGCGGGAGTTGCACGACCGGGTGAAGTCCTTGCGGTTCGCGAGAATGCACCCCGCGCGGTTGTTTCGTCACGCGAATCGAAGAATGAGACGTATCGAATGATGCACGCGTTGATAAGTCGAGGCCCGATCAAATGACACGAAGTCTTAAAAATAATAATGGAGAAAATCGAATTATGGAAATGTCATTACTATTGACAATACAGAATAATTGCTATAGTCAATTTTAGCGTTGTGAAATTATTATTACGTTATTATTATTGGCCATATGGAATAATTGTTGCAGTTGAGTTACAGCGTTGTAGAATTATTATTACGTTGTCATTATTGGTTTTATTACAATATTATTTTTCATATGTAATTATTTTTAGCGTCATGAAACTTTTCTTATAGTTGAACTATATCATTATCGAAGTATAAAAATGATCATAATAATAGAATAAATCAGATAATAAATATAATTATTATAGTAATCATTATAACTATTATTATAATTCGATGTTATAAATTAATTGGGTCATTATTATTATTAGTGTCGTGGAATAATTGCCATAGTTGAATTAGAGGATTGTGAAGTTATCATTATTATTATTATTGTGAAAGTATTATTATCGTTATTACTATAGCTATTTTCATGATCATCACTATTATCGTTGCCGTTGTCAATTTGATTACCAAATGAGGAATTCTTTTCGTGAAAAACGATTTCTTCCAGTCGGCTGATCTTAAAACATGTAAAAAAAATTAAAACCGGTTGGTCAGTCAAAATATTTACGTGGCAAAAATAGACTATTTTGACTTCCAGAGGAATTAAGTGTCTTGCGATTATTTTTATTATTATTATTACGCCATTTTTACAAATGATAATTTTTTTTCTATTCGTGTTTTCAAACAAAACTTTTGGTTATTTGTCTTATCTAGAAAAGTCTGCCTCTTAAACTTGAATGTTAAGGAAACTTTATGAAAAAAGATCTTATGCAGAATTTTTATACAAACCAATTCGAACATCTGACTTTAATCGCCTGCGGTGTAAAAAAATGTACTACGCAAATTGCGCCAATTATTTTAAAAAGTTGCTTAGTTATTGGCGATGCATGTCATTTGTAGAAATGACATGCGAAAAACCAAAAGCAGATGATTTTCGTTCAAATAAGATAAAGTCCAAAATATCGAAAACTGCGGGACTTTTACTAAACTGATATTCCAGCATATAGTAGGACATGATCTGAGCTATCGACAGTTGCAGGATTATCTATTCATAACGGGACACCCTGTATATGCAGGGTGATGAGGGAGGTCGATACGAAGCCTTAAGGGGGTGACAGATCACCTCGTTAGGAACACATCTAACCTAGGTTACTTTAGTCCAGAGTCTAAGGATTTCGAGTTGTCATGGTAAGTATGATTTTTCGAAAATTTCCCAAAATTAGGTACTAACTCGTTCATAATGTTCGAACAGACAATAATTGGTAACTTAAAACTTATTTGGGTCTTACTTTAATGTGTATTCGGACGTATTGAATAACTAAGAACTTGTCAAAAAATAAAAATACCTCTTATGTTAATGCTATTAAAAAACAAATAGTTGGTATCTAGTTTTGGAAAAATTTACAAAAACTCATGCTTATCATGATAACTCGAAATCCTTAGACTTTGGACTGAGGTAACCTAGGTTAGATATGTTCCTAAGGAGACGACCTACCGCCCCCTTAAGGATGTTGAGTCCCAAATCGCAAATGATAATAAACTTCTGAAAATTTGGTACGTTTTTGTATGAAGTATTTCAGAGGTCGTGTAAAAATTTCGCGACAATTAGGAAGCTCGTTATTGAACAATTAAGATTCACGAATTAAATGTTGTCTTATGGAAACTGATGTAACTTTGCAATAAGTTTTTTTTTGACCTCTCAATTTTGTAATATCTACAATATACTGAAAGCAACGGAAACAAAACGAAGTTTATTGATACATTTTTTTAAATTTCTTTTAAAAATTGTTCTTAACAAAATGTTAATTTTTTAATAACGAGCTTCCTAATCGTCGTGAAATTTTAACACGGCCTCTTAAATACTTCATACAAAAACATACCAAATTTTCAGAATTTTCTTATCATTTTTTATTTCAACCCTTAAGGAGGTTGAAGTAATGATGATAGAATTCCGAAAATTTGGTATCTTTTTACATGAAGTATTCAGGAGGTCGTGTAAAAATTTCATGGCGATTGAGATGCTATTTATTAAACAATTAACATTAACATGTTTCATAGGGACTCAACATCCTTAAGGCATCTTCCTAACACCCTGTATATATCCAGACAGGGAGAGCGCGTAATTTTAGACAATGCGGGACGATAAAAACATAGCGAAGCTAATAAACCGAGGTGTGAGGGTTTGACGTTAGTGAAAATCGAAGAAGATATTTGAGGTGCAGCTAAGTGCACTCGCGATAATCGAGAGAGAGTGCCTAGTAATCGGCGCTCAAGTATCTCACGATATAAGCGCGAAAGGAGGTAACGACAAGCCGTCCGACGTTGGAGAGGTTCGTTCATAGAAAGCGTCTCTCTTTCTCTCTATCCCCCCTCCTCCCCCTTGCCTTCACTCCAGGGATCTTACGGCGTCGGGAATAAATTATTCCACACAAAGTTTTGGGCGTTTCGACAGTTAAACTACACGGGCTCGTACTTCGCCGGCAAGAGGGGAAGGGGCGAAATAAATATTAAATGCAGCGTCGTGAGAAAAGTGATCCAGCGTCGCCACAAATAAAAGAGTTGCTTTTATTCATTCCTTTTTCACAATTTCGACGAGTTACATTGTGAATTCTACGAGGGGAGAAAAAGGTTGGGCGGAGGCCAATGAAGATTTAAACATTTGTTGGGCGTTGCTCGTCCCGGGAGAGGACGAGGGAGTGACGAAAGTTGGGCACGAATCGTACTGGAAAAGCCCGGTTAAGTAGTTCGAGCTTTTATAGGTCAGACGTCGTCCAATTTCATGCTCTCATGACATAATCGTAAATGCGGGTGGACGTTCCCTTTTTAATGGGCTACGAGGGATCGAAAGATAAGTGTTTCGATTATTTAGTCGCGTGACCATTGGGAAAAGAGGGCGGGAAGATTTTAAAGAAAAATCGTCGGACGGAATCGAGAATCTTCGCAGAAATTGCCGTGTATGGTTTGAAGTGACAAACGTTGGAGTTTTTTTTCGCCGAACGTAAAAAGTATTAGAATCAACGCCATCATGCGATCAAGAGTAAAAAGCCCACAACGATTCAGAAAGGAACATTAGAAATCTAAAAAGAAAACTAATACGGATTTTTTTTACCTTCTACCCCTCGATAAGGGTGGGTTTCGGAGAATCAAAATCGTTCAAATTTTTTTTGGGGGCTTCTCGCGGTCCGGACTACCCCTAACGGCGATGAAAAATATGTTTATCTCAATACGATGGAAGATACAATTCTTTCTAACTTTCATCCCCTGCTCCGGCCGCGATAAGGGTGGATTTCGGGAAATTAAAATCGTTGGATTTTTTTTGGCGCTTCCTCTGGGTCAGTCTACCCATAACGCCAATAAAAAAAGATGGCAATCTCCATACCGCCGAAGATACGATTTTAATCCCTTAAAATGTTTCGTACCCTCTTTTATAGGCATCTAAAAGCAAAATGTGCAACAGATTACGCAAAATTCGAAGAAGAAAATAATTATTAAAAATAATGATACTTCCGAGATGAGATTTATCGGAAAATATTCCGCGAGCAAAAAGATTGCATTATTTTCCCTCGGGTCAATAAACGATCGATAATCACTCAAGTGAATTTCTAGATGGCGCATAACAACCCATAATTATTTGGCGGGCAATAGCGATTCGAAAGTTGCCGGATTGCTGGCCGATTTTCGATTAGAGTTCACGTTATCGACTATTCGATGGAGCGGTGAGCTCGGCAAAGTGACACGAGGTTAATCGAGTTATCTTCGCGCCG
The DNA here is from genome assembly GCA_951751655.1 of Ophion costatus. NCBI lineage: Eukaryota > Metazoa > Arthropoda > Insecta > Hymenoptera > Ichneumonidae > Ophion > Ophion costatus. Next base: position 41,552,489 of record OX632358.1, read on the forward strand.
CGAAATCCCCGAAGCTCGCAGTTTCCAATCAGTAATGTATTTGAATGACGAGCATACTCGGCCCTACGTGGATGCACACGTATACGTACAACGGCTCTTCACGAGAGCTGACACAATAACTGCACTTCCGCTTTTTCTCGTGTCCCACGAATCGAATGAGAAATCGCGTTTGTATGTGTTTCAGCGACCGAAACAAACGTTGCTCGAAATCGGGAAAAATCCTCGACCACGATAAGAGAGATTCTTTTTTTTTTATTTACAAAAACAATTTTCGAATCGTCCGATCGGACAGGAACGAGATAAGATATTTCTGATGGCGGATAATTGCAATTAAATCGTAATTATTAAACGCAGGGAAGCTTTATCCAAATCACTGCTATTACAGATGATCGACGTGATCGACAGATATAAATGTATTATTTCACGAATCGATTTCGATATTATTTTACGTTTTCTATACGGTCAACATTTTTGACAATTTTTTGAAATAAGTTTTCGTATTCACAACTTATAAGTTTTTGTTATAAATGGTCAATTTGTCAAACATTGTCAATAATATGATAATTTTTTTTCATCGTTTGTACATCGCCATCGTTTCTTCTTTCATCATTAATTACGACAGTTTTGGGTTTGATCGTTAATCACGAAAAATATTTGTTTGATCCTTCATTACGAAAACATCTTTCATTTTTAATTACGACCGTATTTTTCCATTTTTAATTAAGACGGTTTTTCTCCCATCATTAATTACGACGAGGTTTTCCTTGGATTGTACATGGATAATTTTTTCGTCTATGCCAATATTGTTCTAAGGGAGAAGAACGTCCCTGTCAATGTGTATAGAAGTCAGCGTCAATGTAATATCTCGCTGACGTACAAATATTGTACGCACATGGGGTTGTGGGTATAGAAATGTGCCTCATGCTCAATAACTCACGACGAGGCGCATCGTTGTTAAGTTGATTATTCAATCGAGCCATTTCAATTGGGTACCGCTCTTGCTCGCTTCACCGTATATGTACTTACACACGGGCTTTTCCATGTCTAAATATTATTATAGTGATACACACACATAACACCATAAATACACCGCAAATTAAAAAAAAAGACATGCCTCCGTCGCAATGTCAGCGCCGACCAAAATTTATTCAACTGTGACACTTCACCCTCAAGAGTGAATTAAACATTTCCCACCCTCTCGTTGTTATATTACGAAAAAAATGCAAGAACACGAATCTCGTTCCAAAAACTTATAAAAATTCTCTCTAAATTTTTCGTTGGCGAAAAAAGTAATATATCGTGGTAAAAAATAGTTCACGAGAAATAGACTGCAATTTTTTTCGTGCACAGAGAGGTTAAAAAATCGAATTGTATTCACGTCCGACCTGGCAACGGAAAAAAAATATGATAAGAAAATACGTTTCCAAAAGCTGGTTTTTTCGGTCGTATATACCCTTACACATGGGCTTTTCCACGTCAAGATATTCTTATGGCGATACACACACCTAACACCATCAATACATGAGAAACAAAAAAAATTATCCATCCGTCGAAATGTCAGCGCCGACCGAAAATTATTCAACTGTGACACCGCGCTCGCAAAAGAAAATCGAAATTTGTCCACCAACTTTTATATTGCTTCAAAACACCGCTGAAAAAATGCAAGTATTACGTGGAACTCGTTCCAAAAGCTTATAAAAAATATTCTGGCTTTTCAATTGGCAAAAAAAAGCACCGTACGTAAAATATCGCGGTAAAAAGTATTTTACGAGAAATACACTCCAAGTTTTTTCACGCAAGATTGAAAAATCGATATTAAGGATGTTGAGTCCCTATGAAACATGTTAATATTAATTGTTCAATAAATAGCTTCTTAATCGTAATGACATTTTTACACGACCTCCTGAATACTTCATGTAAAAACATACCAAATTTTCAGAATTCTATCATCATTACTTCAACCTCCTTAAGGGTTGAAATAAAGAATGATAAGAAAATTCGGAAAATTTTGTATGTTTTTGTATGAAGTTTTTAAGAGGTCGTGTTAAAATTTCACGACGATTAGGAAGTTCGTTATTAAAAAATTAACATTTTGTTAAGGAAGCTTTCCAGTGTGACAGCCCGAAAAATCGCTGTTTTTCGCGATTTTTTGTTTTAAAGAAAAAATAATCTAATCGGTCTGGTTTTTTTTTTGTATATTAATTGGGTATTGAAGAATACAAAACAATTTTTTAAAGATCGATTTATTTATTAATTAATATCTATAAAAATGATGAAACAATTGTTGCAGAAAATGCACTTGGATGTGGTGTCCACGTTGGGGGTCACAATTTTGATCTGAAACAAAAAACACAAAAAGATTATTGATCGGTATATAATTGGCTTTCGTGCTATGGAGGCTTTTTTTTTTTGCAAAAATGGCGCCGGTTTGAACAAAAAGTATCGATTTTAGCATTTTTTTTGGCAGTTTTTTTTACAAAAAAATAAGATGTCAAAAAAAAAAAGCTTCCATAGCACGATAAACAATGACGTTAAGAATATTGTGTAAAAAATTTAACTCGATAGCTTTAAAACTCTGCCCTCCAAGTTGGACACCGTTTTGAAAAATGCTGTTTCGAGAAAAACGCGTTCAAAGTTTCGCTGTAGCTGTAGCGCTCCGTTGCCTTCTTCCAAAAAATGCTGTACAGTAACCGAAATAATCTGAATTTCGGCATGAAAATTTCAGGGAATATTCGGAAGAGTGTATACTATTCGATAAAGCAAAAAAAATAATCGATTTTTTGAAAATTTCACACTGGAAAGCTCCCTTAAGAACAATTTTTAAAAGAAATAAAAAAAAGTTTATCAATAAAATTCGTTTTGTTTCCGTTGCTTTCAGTATATTGTAGATATTATAAAATTGAAAGGTCAAAAAAAAAACTTATTGCAAAGTTACATCAGTTTCCATAAAACAATATTTAATTTGTGAATGTTAATTGTTCAATAACGAGCTTCCTAATTGTCGTGAAATTTTTACACGACCTCTGAAATACTTCATACAAAAACATACCAAATTTTCAGAATTGTATCATCATTTGCGATTTGGGACTCAACATCCTTAATGCGTGGCCCACCTAGCCAATAAAATAAATGAAAAAAATAAAAAATTTCTGAAGCCGGTTTTTCCGGTCAACGTGAAATGCTCCATAGACGTCGATGGTTCGGGCGTGTGCGAACGAAAAAAAAAACATGCACGCGCACGCACATGCACGTGTGCGTAACTCATTCGTATCTCGTTTATGGTCGCACAAATAATTGCCCGGGTTCACGGGTCAATTCCACATATCGCGGCGACTACTCGGACGACCACTTTTTTCTCCCGTTGTACACACGCTCATTAATACGCGCGCGCGCGCACACACGAATAAATTTATGCGTTATACGTCGCGTACTGGACGTAACGCATGAAAGGGGTCAATGCCACACAGCCGAGAATCGAATTAATTCGGAGCGTTTGATTACGATTGTTTCTATTTCTTTCTCTCATTTTCTGATCAATTGTCACCAACGATGGCTCAGCTCTCAAATACCGCACTCAACACGTGTATCTGCCTATTGCTTGACAGCTTATGTCGTTTTTTTTAAACCGCGACCTTCGCTATAATAAGAGTGGCAGAAAAGAATGCCAGCGTCACTAGAGACGCTTCTCTGCGAATATAAATTTCAACGTTCTCACGCGCTCAATTAGTGGTTCACAGAAGGGACCACGAAATTGGAGTAATTACGGAACAATTTGTGTGTTTCTGGCCTTTTCTTTTTTCTGTACCATGTCGAGCGTTGATAAACGAAGAATGAAGGATACAAATGACGCACGAGATCTTAATTGACCGACTGGCTAATTTTTATAACTTTCCGGAAGTAATTTGTACTTTGTTTATGTATGTGTGTATATATATATATATACACGCACACACACACATAGATACATACAGGGTGTCAGAGGGTCGATGCAAAGCTTTAAGGGGGTGATAGGTCACTTAGCCAAAGTCTAAGGATTTCGTGTTATCATGGTAAGTGTGACATTTTTTTTAAATCCCAACATCAGGTACTATCTCGTTCATAATGTCCAAACAGACAATAATTGGCGACTAGAAACTTATTTGTGTCTTAGCTCAATGTGTATTCAATCGACAAACACCAATACAACCATCTGTATCCACACGACTAAACGGGACGTGTTGAATAATTAAAAGCTCGTAAAAAAATAAGAGTATCTCTTGTGTTAATACTATTTCAAAAAAAAGCATTAACATAAGAGGCAAACGAGTTAGTACCTAATTTTGGGAATCGTTCCAAAAACCATACTAACCTTGATAACTCGAAATCCTTAGAGTTTGGACTAATAGAACCTAGGTTAGATATGCCCCCAACGAGGTGACGTATCATCCCCTTCTTTTATTTATTTTTCCCATTTTTATGGGTTACCTACCATACCCCATCTTCATTATTTCAAGTAGATACCTTATGGCCGTTTTTCATACTTCAACTTCCGTTCTCCTGTATATATATATATACAGTGTCCTGCTATGAACGGGTAATCCTGCAACTGTCGATAGGTCATATCATGTCCTACTGTACGCTGAAATTTCCGTTCAATAAAAATCCCACGGTTTTCGAGATAAAAATAATTTGCTTTTGGTTTTTCGCATGCCATTTCTACAAATTATAACTTTTTTTACTCGGTTTAAAAAAAATACTCCTGGTCATTTGTTTTAACTAGAAAACTCTTCTTTTTAACTTTAAATGTTAAGGAAACTTTATGAAAAAAGATCTTATGCAGAATTTTCATACACACCAATTCGAACATCTGACTTTGATGTCCTGCGGTGTAAAAAGAATGTTCTGCGCATATTGTGCCAATTACTTTGAAAAGTTGCTTAGTTATTGTCGATTCATATTATTTGTAAAAATGACATGCGTAAAAGCAAAAGCTAATGATATTTAAAAAATTAACATAAAGCCCAGTCTTAAAAATCGTGGGACTGTTACTAAACTGAAATTCCAGAATATAATAGGATATGATCTGACCTATCGACAGTTGCAGGATTATCCATTCACAACAGGAGACCCTATATATATATATATATATATATATATATATATATATATATATATAATGCACACGCATAATCTGAAGTCGTGGGATGTTACCGGATGCTCAGATATGTATGTATACGCGCACGCAATTTTCAGTGCCTAATTTCGTGTTGACTCTTTTAGCGACGAGCAACGAACCTCGGAGATTCCGGTATCAACCGGAACGTTTCGGTCCAATAATCGTATGCGTGAAATTTCATACGGTTTTTTTTTTATAACATTCGATGCTTGACGCGTCTGCGTAAGATTGAAAAGTGGCATCGAAGTACAGCGTCGACGTTTAGTTTTTCCTTTAAACAAGGAGAAAGTCTCGTTTGAACGTTAGGCACGGAAATTCGACATTTTTTGTATTTGGTCGAAGATAGGTTCGGTATGGAGGCCGGAGACGGCGTAAAATGTTGAAACAAGAAAAAGGTGTATATCAGAAGAAAAAAAATATTCGAGTACAAATCTTTTTGAGATGATGAGATTCATTTGAAATGTATTCACAATTATCAATTTAGTATTTATAAGATTGAATTAGTTAAATTTTTAATATTCCAATGTATAAGGTTGAATGTAATATTTGATATTTCAATTTACAAGATTAAATTGAACAAATAATTATAACGATGGAGGTAATTTGTTACTGGGAGTTCGTTTGGCTTAAAAACACATGCGGTGAAATATTTGGACATTGAAACATTTTTTGTTCTCTCAATTGCGAAGTGACGTATAGACGAACGGACCAGCATTGCTTCACCCCAATTTTATCGAACTCGTCTGTGCGGGCTTGTGTGGTCGTGCGCACGTCCAGTGTATCACGCTCGGATCGTACCACTTTTCGAGAGGCCACTCGAACCAGATACGTCCGCCAAACGCCAACGAAAACGGATAATCTTCTCTCTCTCTCTCTCTCTCTCTCTCTCTCTCTCTCTCTCTCTCTCTCTCTCTCTCTCTCCCTCTCTCTTTTTTTTTGTCACACTGCTCTTATTTCCGAAATTATGTATTATTTATATTTTTTTATTTACTTACCCGCTATGTATCACATTGCCTAAAGGTTCCGACCAAGGCATAAATAAACAATCAATCAATCTCCCTCCCTCTTCCTCTGTGTCTCTTTTTTTTCGTTCCTTTTTCCACTATCGATTGAAAACACGATTCCGTTATCCGAGCCACATACACAAAATTTACATGCACACGAGGACGAAAATGATAATTTTTTTCATCGGGTTTTACACCTCGCTGAAAATTATTCACAGCCGACAAGTTATTGATTATTGGCGTCCTCTTCATATACATCGCAAAAAATGACGTGTACTAAAAGTGCTGTATGTATATTTATTGAAGAAACGAATGTTCATGATCATAGTTATATTGAAATACTTTTTTCATTCATACAAATATTTATTTTTGGTAAATTGCTGTGTAAATATTGGCTATGTATGTAATGTAATATTTTATGATTTGTATAATAATAATAAAAAATAATGATGTACAATAATAATGATAATAATAATAATAACAATAATAACAACAACAACAATAATAATAATGTACAATTTTATATGTAATATTTTTATGTAAATATTGATATTATTTACATAAAAATCTTTTTGGTAAATTGTACGAAAATATTATTATTAAAATTCATAGAAATAACTACGCTAGATTATAGAAAAATATTCAAACTATCTATCGTAAAACATGAAAAACGAGCGTTCCGATAAGAGCGTTAATTATCCATTGGTAGTTTCAAAAAAAAAGTAAACTCCGTTTCTTGAAGAAAGAACATTGAAAACTTGGTCCCTTCACTTTTACGTTGAAACAACCACCATGAGCTTCTCCCACTCCATCGTCTGACCCGAACGAACTTAATTTTCGGGCAAGGTTACCTTTCGGCTGGAAAATTAATTCCTATTAAAAAGTTTCGAGTAACTCGCTAAAACTGGGATTGGTCTCGCGAAATAAAAGAGAAGGAGAATTGCGAGTGATGAGAAAGATGTAGAAGGGTAAAGAAAGAAGGAGCAGAGGGGAGAGCAAAAATTGAGTATCTGGAGAATGCGCGGGTTGGAGCATTGTAGCGACGAACTCGTAAAGTTTTCGTAGCTAATTGTTAATCCATTCTCTAGAGATGAACAAAAAGAGAGAGAGAGGGAGAGAGGGAGGGAGAGAGAGAGAGAGAGAGAGAGAGAGAATTCATTCATACTATTTATTTACAAAATTGGCATATCGAATAATCTAAAAAAGCAAACGTATTTTATTATATTTTATGTGTCTTTTAAAATGAAAAATGGTGTTTGGTTATCATATAAAATTTCACATAAATTTCGCTCACCGTCTCTTGGAATTAACCTGTTGATTTTTTCAGCTCTCTTTCTCTCTCCCTTTATCTCTTTTTTCCTCAAGAGCTGAAAAAATGCTTTCTCTCTAGATAGAGAGCAAAGAAGGAGACCCAGGATAAGAAAATTCCCGCATAGCCCCAAGAGACGTCCGGGAAAAAAATCCTGAGAGAATTTCTCGTGAATGAACTCAGACAAGCTCGAACCCAATTTTTCGTTAGCGAAAACAAAAGCAGAGCTAAAAAGCTAATTTCCGTATCATTGTTTCACGGAATGAATTTTTATAAACAAACCCAGTTCAATGACATTTTTTTCGAAATTTTGTATTGTCTGTATATTGTATATAAAAAAAGCGACAATAGAAAGAAAATATTGGATCTCCCCAGGGAGCAATTTTCGAAAAAGTGATTTAAAAGTTGGCTAAGGGACAATGTCCACCCGGTGAGTTGACAATGAAGAATCGGGCGTCTAGGATATCTTTTATGACGTTGAAGTGTGCATTGTTGGAATGCAACGATGCTTTTTCTTAAGTTTTTTTCTTATCGTTGTCCAAAGCCTTTTATTGCAAACTGAGGTCATCAATTTCCAATGAGAATACCTGAAAACGTTTGAATGACTGTCAGCCTAAATCGGCCGAAAAAAAATTGCACAGTCGAAGAGGAATTAATTTTCGTTGCATTCCAATGATGCAAACTTCGACGTCGTTATCTTTGAGGACGGTTGTCAATTTAGATATAACTTTCACGGAGACATTAGGTGCCAATTTGGAGGACTTTTGCACCATCTTTTGTAAATTGCTATCTGCTCGGTTGGAGGTGAAAGCAAAAAGGGCTCTTTTTTGTCGCCGACTGTACCTCTCGAGTGTCCTCAACGATTTAACGAGCGCAGCGTACGCGGAGAGTTGATTGGCGACAACGAGAGCATGCACACATAAGCGGATAGATTGGACACGTCGTAATTTAATTAACGTAGGTAAAAAATGAGAGGCGCAAAGGTTTGCGTGGGCCTACAAGCATATATAAACGCTTTTTACTTTGGCGTAGTTGTCGCGGCGCGCGAGAGCCTCCATCGAGAAACAACTTTGTCCCTTTGATCAATTAATGTAGCCCCGACGACCATTGTGACACGAGTTTAGCGAATACGTTAAACCCGAGACCCACGCGGACACATTCCCGGCTAGAAATTTTGCTACAGGCCGGAACAAGCATGGATCCGGCATGCCGTATCCCGTACCGCGGCGCTGATCAAGCTGCCGGATCAGGGCCGTAACAGGCGTGAAACGCTTTTTCACATCCGGCCCGGATCCGGTAACGGATACGGCCCTGATCAGTAGGCCTTTCCAGGCCCTGAACCGGCCGCCGTATCAATGCCTAAAATGATAAAAAAAAACGAGTGATGAATTAAAGGCTTTAGGCCACAGTAACGGGTATAAAATCATGTGCGAATCCGGCACGGATCCGGCGTGCCGTACCATGGCGCCATCTGCCGGCCACGCAGGCCATGTCAAGGGACGCCGGATCCGTGCCGGATCCCGCCCGGATCGGGCGTGTCCTACTACGGCATTCCGGATTGCAGCCTGATAGGGGTCTGGTCAGTCTTCAAGCAGCCGGATCAAAATTTCTAGTCGGGTTGCTGTGCCGCGAATTTGTACTACGCTTCGATTTATTAAGCCTGACTATAATCGACGAGTTTAATTAAGGGGGAAAATACCTTTGGACGGTGAGAAAATTGGCTGATTTTCATATTTTTCTTTTAAACGAAAGATTTCTTCACCATTTTTTGGACTTAGGGTATATTTTATTACTATTTTTGGCTGTTACATGGTATTTTTTTTTCTATTGATCTTTAAAAATGGCAGAGGTATGGCACGGTGTTCTAAACTGCATTTTTAAAACGGACGTTACCTATAGTCGAAACTGATCGACCGATTCGGATGAAATTTGGTACAAGACTTTCCAATCTTATTATTTAAAACATGAACCGTGATGTTTGCGAAAATAAAAAAGAAATATTCTTTTATTGTAAAATGTAGCAATTTTTTTTGGGAAATTTCAATCCTTTCGTTTCGAAGCGTACCATTTCATTGATTTTCAACATTTCTCACTTTTTCTTGGTTCATATTCAACGAGTGAGTGTTGAAGAAAGAAAAATTGTCGTTGGCTTTTTTTATCAGATTAATCCCGCGCACGCTACGTGTCACGCCGTCTGATGACATCCGCAGCAACCTGTTTAGAAGACCGTGCCATACCTCTGCCATTTGTAAAGATTCGTAGAAAAATACCATGTAACAGCCAAAAGTAGTAAAAAAAACATACCTTAAGCCTCAAAAATGGGGAAAAAATGTTTCCTTTAAGGGGTTATGTACAGTTAAGATTTTCCAACAATCGATTTATTTTTTTTCCGTAATGTACACATATTCAAGTACACACACAGAAAATTTTTTGTCAATCCGGCCAATATTCTCGAAGTTACACACACATTGAAGTTGAATTTTTTTTTTTTTACTATATGTAACGTGCTTTTGAAACTTTGAACGCGTTTTTCTCAAAACTGTGCTTTTAAACTCGGTTAGTAAGATTTTTCGGAAACGGATGAACCGATCAGTCCCAAATTTTAACACGATCTTTTCAAGTATATTTTTTTTAGTAATTAATCGAAGGTTTTTTCTCACCGATAAATATTTTGCTGAATTTCTTCTCGGAAAACGTGTATTTTTGAAATGTTATTTTTGGAGAATCGGTCGAAAACTGAAAATCGATATTTTCAAAAATTTAACTATAAAAAAAAATTATTTATAAGTTTAAGCCCTTCATCCGAGACGTTTTTGATAGCAAAGCTCGCGAACTCCTCGCGATTTCGTGGCTTTGGGAAATGTCACATTCCCGTATGATCACCAAATAACTTTTTGTTTCTCTTCGATGTACAACTTTTTCTCTACCCTACGTAAAATGTGCGGACGAGTTAATTATCAAACAAAATAAATATCAAAAAGAATTCATTTCAAAGACTTGATTTTGTTTTCGTAAAATTTTCTTTATTATTCAAAGTTAAGCGGTAACCAGATTATCATAATTTTTTAATCGATTGCAATTTAAAAAAAAACCCAATGATTAGTGAATTACTTCATCGAGTAATTGCACAATTACTATTTTTCGACTAAGCATTGTTCAGTTATGAATAATTACGAAGCGGTAAACCGTTGATTACTTTTTTTTAAAATAATTACTCGACTTTTTCGATTAATCCCGAGCTCAATTGCGTTTAATTGGGATGCGATGATTGATCAATCACTTTTCCAATCACTGTCTCAACAGCTCGTGATGTCCGATACTTTGACTCCGAAAAAACAAATCCATAACGGCATTATATTCGGAAAATAAAAATCGCAGAGATGAATATCGCGCGGTACAGTTGCAGCTCGTTAAAAGGAAAATGACTCGTCGCCATCAACCCCGTCACCCTGATCTACTCCGATAAAGTGGAAAGAATATGGACTACGAGGTACTCCGCGATGACAACGAGTCATTGATTCTGTATTCGTATTCCGCCAAGGTGATAATGTGCGTGGAATTGAGATTTAATGCCTCGTTCTCGTGCGTCATCAATATGGGATCAAAACGCGTATCTACACCTATGCACACACATGTACAGTACCTATTGAGACGAGGGATACGAGAGTCAGCGTTAAATCACTCTAACGCGTAACGCTGGCATCCAATCCTTGATAAAACATCATTAGCTCATTGCCAGGCGCGTAATTGATTGACGACTGGGTACAGGTTTACGTTTAGGGAAAAGCGACGAAAAAAACTGTTGCTTTTAAGGGGTTATGCGTAGGTGAAAAAGTTTTAAAAAATCACGTTTTTCAAAACCAATCTATTTTGACCGTATATCATCTTATAAATGTTTCCTGCAACAAAAAAAAACTGTAAACGCTTTTTTCTCGAAAGTACGTTTTCAAAATCGGTGAGCGACATATCTCAAAAACGACTACATCGATTTTTATTACATTTTTTGGGATTATTTATATCTGTAAAGATATAGTGTTTGATCGAAGGACTTTTTTTTCTCTGTGTATACTTTGGATTTGATGAACGAGACATGCCCACTTTTTTTTTACGAAAAAATCAAAACTCTGAACACGCGCTATTTTTTGCAATTCGATATTTCGGAAATTTCTTTGATTCAGACGGTCATCCCATGTGATAGGTCCAAAGAATAGAAAAAATATGTTTTGCATAAATTGTGAAAAATGTTTGCGTGTTTTATGGACCCAGCATAGCAGACTAATGGTGAGTCAACATTTTCTTTGTGTAAATCGTACTTGGACTTTTAAACGCGTTTTTCTCAAAATGTATTTTTCAAATTGCCTTCCGTGGTATGTCAAGAACTATCCACAGTTCTCACCCGAAGTAGAATAGTTCTGATATCCGTTATAGTTTCTTTTTGCGCTGAAAAAGTCGAAGAGAATGACGAAACGTGGAGCCTAACATTTAAAACCGTGCCAAAAATTCAACCTTCGCTATTTTTACTGTACTCTAGTTCCGGGGATAGCCTCAAGTCTACAAATTAAAATGCCGTTTGACTTTTTATGTCGGATGAGCAAATAGGAGGAATGAGCTTCCGGAATCACGGCAGCTGTCAACCAACTTTTTTTTTACACATGAGTGTCTTCCGAACGGTTTAAAGTCGATTCAACTCGTTATTCTTGTTTGGCAACATTCTGAGGGACTGTAAAAAATTCTAATAAATGTGTGGTAAACCTCAAAGGGTGAGTGCTTTTTAATGATTCATGAAAAAAAATTACAAAAAAGCGAAAAAGATAGCTGTCACATGAGATAACCCCCTTAAATATAAGATAAACTAATATACTAACGAAATCTGTTTGATTTTTTAAATATTAGATAACCTGGTTCAGAAGGGCATTGCTTACCGCAAAATACGTTTTCGAGAGGTGCTTCCCGGACGTCGGCTGTGAATCGATTATAATTCAACGATTTTACACGACATAAACTAGAGCGTTCTTCGAATGATACTTTTCCAGATACCTAATTATTGTAGAAATTTATCATAACGATTTGTGGAGGGAAAAAATCCCAAAAAATGAGCTGTTTTCGACTGTTGAAACTAGGCATAACACGTTGAATAAAATGTAAGTAGTTGCGATGCACCCTGGGCGTATTGACACAGTCGCTTGCGAAAGCGGAATGGCTGATAAGCTGAAAAAAAACACGACGCCCGGTTTAAAAAAAAGTTCGATACTACGATCAAATAACGTGACCGATCTTTCTATCTTTGAACCTTTTTTTTTCACCTTTTTCAGTGACGAGAAAACGTTGAATTCCTGACTTTCGTCGAGTCGCAAAAAAGAAGATTACTTTGTAAATAATTGATAAGATGAATCCCTCAAAGAGCAATAAATCGATAAAGATAAATAATGAAAGCTTACGATCGCGGATACGAAGAAATAATTGAAGTCCACTGAATGATGTTACTTCGTTCGATGATGTTCGGAGTTAAGGGGAATATTTTGAAAAAACTTGGCTTTATAAGGATCTGCATTTTTAAGAGTAAGTTTTTTCGTTTCGTGGGATCAATTGGAATGAAAAATGAAAACGCTTTTCGTGTGGCGAACTTCAGGCGAACGCACGTGCTATGTGGCTGAGGGAGTGATATTTGGGTGACCTTGGAAAAAGAAAAGGGACTAGGGCGAGAGAGAGAGAGAAGAGAGAGAGAGAGAGAGAGAGAGAGAGAGAGAGAGAGAGAGAGAGAGAGAGTGCGATCGTTAAGACTCACTACCAAGGTTCGCGTTTAGCCTTAACTTTCTTTCCTCACGACCTCGTCCCTTCTTAACAATCACCTTCGATATGAGGCAGCGTTCTACTTGTCCAGCCACGGAAAATCTATACTTTCATATATATCTATATGTATGTCTATTCGACTTAGGGTGAATTCTACGCCCCAGCATTTTGTCATTGGTCTTTACGTACGCAATAATCTTTCGTGCAGTTACACTATTCATGTAGTTCGCGCTCGCATTATATTCGTTGGGCACAGACGAAAATCTCCCACTAATTTATAATCCGGTGAACGAGGTTTTCGTGAAAGTTCGCTGATTTTTTTCCCCCCTCACTGAGACGTACGAAATTCTACATTATTCAACATTATCTTCTTCCACGGTACATACTTGACGCGCCTGTATTGTTTTTTCACTGCTTCTCGCATGTCCTCCCGAGCTTTCACGATCCTATCCCTTTCACCTTTACCCCACACTCGTCAGCCCACTATTGCCTGGGACAATCTTGGGATCGCGCGATTCGCTTAGAAAAACATGTTTTGAACGCTTTAGGTATATTCACCAGAATGTTTCTACCCTAAAAATCAAAATGTTTTCCCCCAGAAATTCACCAAAATGTTTCTTCTCTAGAATTTCGAGAAAATATTTCTCCCCCAGGAATTCACCAGATTGTTTTCTCCCCGAAAATTCACGGAAAAGATTCTCTCTCGGCAAGTCACCAAAAAGTTTCTCCCAAAAGTTCCCCAAAATATTTCTCCCCCGAAATTTCCTCAAAATGTTTCTCCCCCAGACATTTCCCAAAATGTTTTCCGGCCAAAAATTTCCGAAAATACTTCTTCTTCGGAAATTCACCAAAATGTTCTTGCCCCGGAAATTCACCAGAATGGTTCTCCCCAGGAAATTCACGGAACTTTTTCTCCCCCGGAAATTCCCCAAAATGATTGTCGGCCAGAAATTCCCGAAAATATTTCTTCCCCAGAAATTCGCCAAAATATTCCTCCCCCGAAAATGCACTAGAATGTTTCTCCCTCAGAAATTCACGAAATTTTTCCTCCCCCAGAAATTCCCCAAAAATTTTCTGCGCCACCAATTCACCCAAAATGTTTTTCCGTTAGAAATTCCCCAAGCCGTTTTTCCGTCAGAAATTCCCACAAATATTTCTTCCCCATAAATTCACCAGAACACTTCTCCCCCAGAAATTTACGGAATTTTTTCTCCCCCAGAAATTCCCCAAATTTTTTCTGCGCCAGCAATTCACTAAAATGTTTTTCCGCTAGAAATTCCCGAAAATGTTTGTCCCCCAGAAATTCCCTAAAATTTTTCTGTGCCAGCAATTTTCCAAAATGTTCTTCCCCCCGAAAGTCACCAGAATGTTTCTCCTCCATAAATTCACCATAATGTCGCTCCCCCAGAAATTCATGGAAATGTTCTACCACAGAAATTCACTAAAATGTTTCTCCCCCAGAAATTCCCTAAAAATGTTCTACACCAGCAATTCACCAAAAACTTTTTCCACCAAAAATTCACCAGAATATTTCTCCCCCAGACACTCACGAAGACGTTTCTTCCCCATAAATCGACTGAAATGTTTCTCCCCCAGAAATTCTCAGAAATTTTTCTTCCCCAGAAATTTACCAAAATGTTTCTGCCACAGAAATTCACTAAAATGTTTCTCCCCCAGAAATTCCCCAAAATGTTTCTGCCCTGGAAATTCACCCGAAGGTTTCTTCTTCTGAAATTCACCAAACATTTTCTCCCCGAAAAATTCCCCAAAGTGTTTCTAGCCCAAAAATTCCCCAAAGTGTTTCTCTCCCTGAAATTTCCCAAAATGTTACACTACCAAAAAATCCGTAAAATGCTTTTTCTCCACAAATTCCCCAAAATGTTTCTCCCCCAGAAAATCCCCAAAATGTTTCACTCCCAAAAAATTCCTGAAATGTTTCTGCCCCACAAATTCCCTAAAATATTTCTCCGCCAGAAATTCCACAACGTCGATTTCCCCCAGAAATTCCCGAAAATGTTTCTCCCCTAGAAGTTCACCGGAGCCTTTCTTCCCCAACAGTCTCTACAGACCAATCACGTTTTATTCCTTCCTCCATCTTGAGACTAGGCGTCCTCGATGGAGTTTCAAGAGGGTCGTTAACGTTGGGATACATATGTATATGCATAGATCGATGGTCTCAATACGATACGATCTCAGTATTTGATCGTAAGGTGAGACACGTGTCCGATCTATACCGGGTGATAATGCAAGAGCTATGGGATTTCTGCCGAATCTTAACGGTTTATCGGAGCTCTTTCGCCCTCAGATCGTCGCCTTATCATCCGGTCGTACTGATAAGGCGCCTTTTTTTCCAGAACGGCAAAAAAATAAGGAGGCCTAACGATTGATAAAAACAAGGATGAAAAAATCGAAGAAAAAAAATACAAATAATTGTCCAAACCCGTAGACTGTTCTTTAGACATTCCGGTGCTCGGGCGAGATGTGGTATTTATTTTTAGGAGTCCTTGGAGCCTCGCAGCTAGTCCCTGTGTTGCTCGTGCATTTCTTCTCTTGGCACGCGTTTCGGAGCACGCGGTCGTCGGCGTCGTCTCCGTCAAGAAAACCCGACGAGCTTTGTCCCAACACTTCCCTACCATAGTTTCAATTCTTGTGCTACTCGAAGAAAAAAACTACAAATCAATGTTTTCGTAAAAAAAAATTCCAAAAAATTAATAAATTTCCTCAATTTTGGCCATCGATCGGGGAAAAAAAGAAACTAGACGATCGAGGCATGATAAATTCTTTCAGAAGTGTTATTTCGATCGTCCCTTTTTTTCAACGCGACTCACGGCCCACGTTGTTCGATGTTTTACAGAAATACGAAGCGCTACAAAAAACAATATTTTTCAGCCTTCGTTCTGTGAATTTCCTTGTTTCCACCGATTATTGCTTCGGTGCGTGAGGAATAATATGAGGTAGGTAAAAAAAAACACGTTTGTTCAAAATTCGATATATTTGCTAAGAGCACATTTTTTCTTTGAATAAAAACGTTCATACTTTATTTTGATTATTTAGATATTCGATGACTTTTGTATTTTTTCTTTACATTTTAATTATTTTTACATCTTGAATTATTGAGAAATTCAATTAGAATTTGTGAGAAAATTTGTGAGAATTAGTGAGAAAATATTTTTACATTTGCCATTTTCAATACCCTTTTCCATATTTCCAAAATTATTTTCATACTATGAATATCTTTTTCGGCCAGATATTTGATGTTTTTTTTTTTCAATTTCAACATTTCATATTTTCGGGGCCTTGGAAAATAATATTGAATTTCGTTTATTACATTTTTTCCTTGCCACGATATTTTGTTTTCAATATTGGCCGAAATATTTCTGCAATTTTTCATATTGGAAGTAAGGACACTGCGCGACGCTGCTGTCGTTTCGAAAAATGGAATTTTCAATAAGGGTAGCACACACTCGGGTATGCCGTAGAAAACTTGAGAGTTCGCGGAAATGCGAAAGTAAAATCTTTTTAAAGCTCCCGCGAGCGTCAGCGCGAAAATAGAACGGAGGCACAGCGCGAGTCCCGCGTTGCGCTAAACTATTCCCGAAATGTTATTCTTCGCGTAATATAATTTGTGAACGCGCGCCCGCGCGCTCGAGGGCAAACTGCGAGCGCGAAATATCCCGGAGGGTATACTTCACTTCCGGACTCTCCTCGATATAGAGTCGTTCCCGTCTCTTTTTTTTCCATCGCTCTCTTTATTTTTATTAATGATAAACGAGCCTAATGCCAATCGAGGTCTGTACGCCCGAAATTTTCGTGTAAAATACGAGCCAACCCTTTCGTGTACGATCTTGAGGGAACGAGCTCCAGCCTCGAACTCTCCCATGTACATTCAACGTACGTACAATAAACAAGAGGTTCAACATGTTGCTTTTTCGCTTCACTTCCGTAGATCGTAATTTTTTTTTTATACACTTCCACTCGCTTGTTCGTTTGTTTTTTTATTCAATTTTTTTGCTCACACGACTGAATAATGAGGCTTCCGTGCTTATTAGCCACACGAGGACGCTGAATTGTTTTCTCAACGTTCTCATTTCCGGTAATAATTCGCAATCGAGGTATCGATGGTGCAAAAATTACTATCGTCGCGATGCAATATTGTACAGATAACATTGAATTGCAACGTTGTTATTTAATATGACAATAATCGTAATAATATTTAAATGAAAGTATAATATGGTGTTGAGGGATCGTCGCAGTGAAAATTAAAAAAAAATTCACGAGTGCTTTGATTTGCCATAGAAAAATCAGACTAATTAGCGTATTTTAACGATCGATAAAAAAAGTCGCGAAAATCAGCTATTTTTCGACCCGCTACACTGTGGTGACCCTTAAAGATTTCAACGATGATACTCAACGAAAGTTCTTTTTCTCATTCTATTTTCCGATTTTTGTTGTTATTGAAGACCTTTTTACTGAAGGATTTTTGTAGGCAAAAACAGAGAAAAGACATTGAAGGAATTGAGAAATGTGAATTTTCATTGTACGCCGACGATGGAAACTGCAGTCTTATAGTATAATATTGTTCGGATGTTGAATGAGTTCTCGCTGTTTTTTCGTGAAGATTAATGCTCTATTTTAGAAAATCAATCCTACTGCTTTCAAACGTTTCGAAACTGTTCTGTGATCAACGCATAATGATTCTGCAAGTTCTGCAATTCAACACATCAAAATCATTATTTCTAAAGCGTCTAAACCAATATCTGCTTGTTGTTTGTGACAGAGCATCGTCGCTGTAAGTTTCAACAAGAATTCTATGTGCTTATGCTGCAATTTTTTTTTCAATAAAGTAATGCAGTAAAATTCCCTGCAAATGTTCTTTTTTGGCACGAAATTCGACTGTGAAAAAAGTTGTTTATCCTTCGACGTAATTATATACACCGGATTTCAACCTTGCTTATAATAGTTCTTCATAGATGCGTTACCACCTTAAACTATACGCACGCAGTTCTGGTAACGCCATCTGTAGGAAAACAGCGAGAACTTATTCAACCTCCTAATACTATCTTGCAATTCAATTATATGTATTATGATTCAAAATAAAAATATTCAATTGTTTCAATGTAGTCATATTCAATTGCAAAGTTTTTATTTTACATAACAGCAGTAATGGCAATAATATTCAAATGAAAGTATTGTTATTATTAAGATTATTATTCTTGTGCAATTAAAAATATGTTATTATTCAAATTGAGAAGAATCAATTATCAATATAGTAAGATTCAATGGCAACGTTATTATTTATCACAACAGCAAAAATGGCAATAAAATTCAAATATAAATATTGTTATTATTATTATTATTATTAATATTATTGTGCAATTTAATATGTATTATGATCCAACTTGGAAGAATAAAATTATTCGATACAGTAAAATTGGTTAGCAACGCTTTTATTTAACACAGCAGCAATAATTGTAATAATATTGAAATCCAAATAATATTATTATCATGAAATTTAATTAAATGTACTATGACTCAATTTTAAAATATTAAATTACTTTATATAGTAATAAAAATTTATAATAGTAGTATTAAATTGCAGTTGATATTAAAATGGCACTTGCAAAGGGAATTAGAAGAGCCACTTTTCTTTGACATACCCACGTATATATACCGAACTCACGATAATAATAGTGTACAGTTAAATTTCGCGCGGTTTCTGTGAAAATAATTTTTAAAAAATCTCCCAGCGAGCATTTTTCTATATTCACAAAAAAAGCTTCGGAAAAAGATAATTACTTATCGAACGCGAGACTTGCTGAACGGGTAATTACAATTGCCACTCGATTGAAATATCGCTGGTGCAAAAGTGTTCATCGCTGCGATTCACCATTATTATTATTCCATTCGGCTCTAACGTTGGCCAACAGCGAACAACTAAATTTTGGCGGATTGCTGCAAGAATGATAGAGAAAAAAAAATAACAATAGACGGGGACGTTTTTCCGTTCACGATGACGTTGAAGTTTGCATCGTTGGAAAGGAAACAAAATGAATTCGCTTCAATCAGTCATTTTTTTCCATCGATCTAGACTTAAAAATTCGCTCAAACGTTTCTACGCATTCTTATCAGAAATTCACGACCTCGATTTGCGTAAAAAAGGCTTTAGAAAATGATTTTTCTATAATAACAAAAAAAGCTTTGGAAATTTATATCTTTATAATTAAAAAAAGGCTCTGGAAAATGATTGTTTAATAATAAAAAAGGCTTTGGAAAAAGATTTTTTTATAATGAAAAAAAGGCTTTGGAAAATGATTTTTTTATAATGAAAAAAAAAGGCTTTGGAAAATGATTTTTTTATAATAAAAAGAGGCTTTGAATAATTATTTTAAAAAATTGAAAAAACAGATTCTGGATAATGATTTTTGAAAATTCAAGAACAAGGCTTTGGATAATCGTTTTAAAAAATTGAAAAAAGAAAAAGAAAAAACTTTTTGGATAATGATTTTTAAAAATTGAAAGCAAAAGGCTTCGTATAATGATAAAACAAATTTTAAAAAAATGAAGAAAAAAAGAACAATTTCGTTGCATTTCAACGAACCTCAACGTCATCGTTCAGGAAGATCTTCTGCAAAAGATTATTGTTCATTGAACATGCAGGAGGGTTTTTGGCTGTAGCTGACGCAAGTACGACGAGGGCGGTGCTCAGATTTCGTCGGGATGAGTATCGTATATAAGATATGAGCCGCGGAGTTAAGGTTAAGGGTCGAGGTCGTCAACATGAGAGAAGGGAAGCGACCCCAACGACGTTTCCATCGTAAAGAAAATGACTTCAGGCAGTTTGCACTTTTGTCTCTCTCCCTCTCTCTCTCTCTCTCGATCGCTCCCCCCCCCCTCTCATGTACATCCATACCTACCATCATTCCCCACCGTTCTGCCTTATGCTCTGCATTATGCCAATTTATTATTACATCCGGAAAGCCTCTGCTGTGCCTCTCTCGAGGATTTTTTTCACGCTCTCATTACGTCGCGACTCGCAAAAATCGTCGTTCCCCTACCCAAAAATCGTACTTTTTCCTTCCCTTCTTCGCTCCTCTTCTTGCTCCCCGTTATGATAATGGTCCCTTGGTATTCACCAGACGACAAGGTTGATCAAAGCTCGCGAGCCACGTGGGCACACCGAGCAGGGCCTTTTAAATTTCGTGACCGTACTAATATCATTCGTTTCCGGTAAAAATGGCCATTGAACCGATTAAGGGGCTACCAATTGGGAGGCGCTCCCAAAAATGTTCAAATGGCCCCGTGTTGTACGTATATTAGTTTGGCTATCATGCGCGTGTGGGGGCTTTATCCATATCATGCCAGCATATGTATATATATATAAAGATTATTATTGAATACGCGTGCATGCGCAAATTATAATGAGCCTTTCGTCGTCGTTTCACTTTGGGCATTTTTAAACACATTGGCCTCTGCAAAATTAATCACTCGCTGCTCTGCTTTGATCAAGGATTTTTTTATTAATAATATTCAAAGCTTCGAGTATTATTCTTCACTTTGTTGCCATTGTTTCTCAAATAGGAACGAGGCAAAAAATATAAATGCGAAAAAAGTTGACAATACCAGTAACTTCGAACATCGAAAATGTTAATTAAAGTAGAGGAGTAGGAGATGAAGAGGGGGGTCTGACACTGTGACGGGTAATGAAAATAGATTTTTTTTTGCATTTTCTCAAAGTAACCTACACACATTTAAGAATATGTGAAAAAATGTTCAAGCTAAAATATTGAAAATTGACCAAATTAAAGACGATTTAGTGAGGGCGGGTAGCGCAAGGATTTACGTAATAATAAAACTTTCAATTGCGTTTTTTTTTCGAAACGACTTTTCTCGATCTGGCCGAAATCATAACTCTTGCTATAACTGTCAGGTTTTTCAATTTGAAGAAAAAAGACAATTTTTTTTTGGTATTTTTTAAGCTCCCGAATATAGGTAAAAATTTCGCCAAAATTACACGTTATTTTTAACACCCACCATTTCGTGATTTTTGTTTCGAAAAATAAAAACGGCTAGTTACGGCGAGAACTACATTTATGGAGATTATAAAATGATTTTATTTTTATTTTTCATTATCATTATTCTCTATTCTCTTAATTATTCTCTATTATACTTCAATAACGTAGTGAATTTTCCTTTTTTTTTTTCAAAATAAAAATTTACACGAAATAGGTTCAAGGTATGTTGCATAACATAACTTTTTTGCAAATCCCAAATCAATAATCTGGTAGACAAAAGAAAATCACCCCGTCGCAGTGGCGTCCTCCCTCAATACAACATGTATTAACAGGTACAGATATAGATTCTAAGTTAATGAAATTGAATTTCGCATCATTCGAATGCGATGAAAGTGGATATTTCTGAATTTGTTCAATGTCCTTCGGTCGATTTTGGATACAAAGCAGCCTCGACCATTTTTAGCTACCTACTCAAAAAATGACAAAGTTTCCATCGTTGTAATCGAACGATTTTTCTTCATTCTCGATTAATTTTTTTTCTTTATCCAAAGTCTTTGTCTTGCAAATTAGGTCGTGGGTCTCCAATAAGAATACGTAAAATCGTTAGAGTGATTTTCACAGTCGAAGTTGACAAAGAAAAAAGAGCCATTAAAAAAATTAATTTTCATTGCATACCAACGATGCAAACTTCAAAACTTCATTGTATAAATGTACAATGAAAATGTGCCGAAAAAGATTTCGTTCAATAATCAGTATAACGAAATGAGAATATGAAAAAGAACTTTCGGTTCATTCCAACGATAAAAACTTCAATACCATCCGACACATGTATTCGCATACACATACCGGCTTCCTGTGAGCTACATTTTTTAAAAATAATCCCTAAAGTTGTTGAAATAATTTTAACTTTCGTCGTATTTGTATTGCCCAGACCTCTTTCTCACATTTACAAATACATATGTGCCGAAGACAAAAACAGCAGCATCGATCAAATCGCGTTGACCGAGAACCCAAAAATTCAAAGTTTGCGTTCACTGTGCCCACAGTGAAAAGTAAAACACTATCATACCGTTCTGAAAACGTGTTTGAGTTACGCGCGTGTCTATCCGTGAAATTGCCGGGCCAATCAAGCCCGAACTTGTTTTGTACAACTTCGCCATTTTAATTGCGGTAACGAAACGAGGTCGGACGATTCGTCGAGCGTGGGGGTTATTTACGGAATCGTAAATTGTAAATTGTAAATTGTGTCTTTGTGTCCTACACATTCGATTGAGTATGTCCGGAAATTCAGCCTAATGAAATTCGCCTAAAATGCGAATCTTTCGATCCAAAATTAAATTGGATGGTCACTTTTCTCTTCGCAGGAAGCGAACAGAAGTCATTGATAATCGCAATGTTAATCGGGACCAAAAAAAAAAAGGAAAACAGCAATATACAGGGTGTTCTGTTATAAATGGATCATCCTGCAACTGTCTATAGGTCACATCATGTTCTACTATATGCTGGAATTTCAGTTTAGCAGAGTCCCACGGTTTTTGACATTATGGGCTTTACGTAACTTTTTTGAAAAAAAATCATCTGTTTTTGATTTTTCGCACGCCATTTCTACATACGATATGAAGTGACAATACCTGAGCAACTTTTTAAAGCAATTCGCACGATATGCGTAGTACATTTTTTTTACACCGCAGACTGTCAAAGTCGTTTGAATGGGTTTGTATGAAAATTCTGCATAAGACCTTTTTTCATAAAGTTTCCTCAACATTTAAGGGGTCTCCTCACTTTAGACGCTAAAAAAGGCTACCTTCATGAATTTTTTTGATTCTCATATTATAGATATCGATGTAAAAGTTGTTATACTCTATAAAGACATTTTCGAAATAAATTAAAATTTTTATTTATTTATTTGTTACTATTTATAGACGAAAACAGTAGATAAAAAAATGTCCTAAAAAATGGTCGGTCTGCGCTGTTGATAAAATCTCGGAGATGGATAATCCGAAACAAAAAATCAAACGGTTTTAGATTCAGTATGTTAATGGCTATAGCGTATATCAAACGAATTTTTATATATGCAAAAATAACAAAATAGCGGACGTTGTTCGGAAAAAAAACGTGTTTTTCACCGTTTTTGGGGAAAAAAATGGTGAATATCAAAATTTAAAAAAATCCTTGATATCCGCTATAGCTATAGTTGTAAAGAATATGTGCTTAAAATTTCATAAGGATCGGTTCAGTAGTTTCGAAGATTTCATCAACAAGCCGTCGAAAAACGTTGTTTCGAAAAAAACGCGTTTAAAGTTTGTTTGGGTTACATAAATACATAAATTTAAAAAAAAATGTATTTCTAAAATGTATTTATAAATTAAAAAAAAAATGTATTTAATTAAAAAGAAAAATGTATTTCTTAATAAACTGTATTTATTAAGTGTAACAACTTTTATATCAATATCTATAATATAAACCTATGAAACTCATGAAAATAACCGTTTTTAGTGTCTAAAGTGAGAAGACCCCTTAAGGTTGAAATGAAGACTTTTCTGGATAAAACAAATAACCAAGCGTATTTAAAAAAAAAAAACCGGGTCAAAAAGTGATCATTTGTAGAAATGGCATGCGAAAAATCAAGAGCAGATGATTTTTATCTCAAAGGCAGTGGGACTTTTACTAAACTGAAACCCAGCATATAGTAGGACATAATCTGACCTATCAACAGGATTATCCACTCATAACAGGACACCCTGTATATGTATAAGAAAATTGAGATAATCGGACATAAAGGTGTCGGTGTGGGGGTGACGGAGAAATATATAGGGGAAAAAAGTGAGGAGAGATAAGAGTAAAAG
Source organism: Ophion costatus (assembly GCA_951751655.1). Taxonomy (NCBI): domain Eukaryota; kingdom Metazoa; phylum Arthropoda; class Insecta; order Hymenoptera; family Ichneumonidae; genus Ophion; species Ophion costatus. The sequence continues at coordinate 41,576,605 of OX632358.1, forward strand.
ATCGTGGGAGGTGAGAACCAAGGGGTTGAAACACCGGCGCGATGTTCCACAAAACGTCCTTGAGGCGTCCCGGCGCCATCGATCGGTGCGCACTGAGGTTCCTCTCGAATCTCGCGCGCGGACATCGAAGCCAAAACATCTATATAGCACCAACCCCTCTACTCATATATGTAATATATATAGGTTTGTACATACGAATTCGAAAAACTGTAACAATGTCTCTACACGTGTAAAAATATTGGAGCAAGCCACATATTGACCCGCATATATCAATATATACCCATAAAAGTGATTTCGAAGACATTGGATTTTTAGGACCATCCTAATAGTAGCTTTGTCCCCATACTCAACATTACATAAATCCCAATCTCTTCAAAATCACATTCTAGTAAAACTGACCACATATTATTCAACGGTCATTTCAAGGACCGTCGGGACCCCAAAAAAATTGGGCATCGTGTATAAACGAAAAAATAACGAGGTGGGATTTTTTTTCGCGAATGTATGTACCTATATCCGGCCCATTCTCCTTACAAATATGAAGACACTCGTTGGTTTATCGGAAATCTCCCGAAAAGTGTCAGTACCGACGAGATGAAATTTGGCGGAAGAGGAAAAGGTGAAAG
>OX632358.1:41577430-41775188 GCA_951751655.1 Ophion costatus
GTATATAAATAATTGGATAAATTAATTTGATTTCCGTCATTAAATTGATTTATTTCGATTCTGTCATTACGATATTTGCCTTAAATGTGTTTCCTGCGCACGTTTACTCCGCTACCAACCAACCAATCAATCAATCAATCTTTTTCGTCCGCCGGAGTCCTCTCGACACGATCTCGTCCGGGACTCTCGATCCGTCATCCTGCACATGAAATACACGATTCTCGAAGTCACGCGCGAGCGTTTCAAATTGCAGGGGAGAAAAAAATTTCGCTTCGCGCGCGCGCGCACCCACACACCAGAAGGAAAGCGACGAATGGGGACGCCGGAAACGAAAAAAAAATAGGAGCGTGGAGTGCTATCGAAAAATTTGATTGCCTGAATCCTCGGACAAACACTTCAATAAAAAAAAGTACTAAAAAAATGAATGAACGAAACTCGGTGTGAATAAAATTGGCACAGCGGAATTGCGACGGAACGTGTGCGATTTCTCAATATGCAGCTCCGTCGATTGGCCGAGCACACGAGAATTGTGGGGAATAAAAAACGATGCACTTGCCGTGTGACTAAAAAATTGCGAGGGATGCGAAGTCGAGGGTGCCCATCGAGAGAGATCAATTTATTCGAAAGGAATTCCTCCACCGTCTTTTTTTTCATCGGGTATACAGGATAGAACGAATGAAAAAAATTTGGCAAATGCGTCAAACGTCGTGACGGAAAAGATACGTCAAAGCTACCCCTACCTCGTGCCCGGAAAAAAGAGACATTTTCGTGAATTTTCTACTTGGGAGAACATGTGCAGTTTTTGGTATTTTATTTTTTCCATATTGTGCCCTTCGAGATCGCACCCTCGGCCAGCAAATTAATTAGTCGCATGGGGTCCGTGCGACCCCAGCCATGTTTAAACGATTGCCACGTTGATTGTATTATTCCGAATAGCTTATAGAAACGCAGGGTGTTAGTTTGAACCTTCCAGAACGCGGCATTCTCAGTATAATATTGTAATCGACATTTAAAACGGCGGGAAAAAGCCACGAAGGGATCAATGCCTGAAAAAATCATTTTTTTACTTAACGGGAGATATACACCTCTGGAGCCGAAAAAGGTAATTTTTGTGAATTTTTTCAAGGAAAACTATTTGAACTTTTGGATTGGGGTTGGAATTATCTAAAAGTATGTACATTCAAAAATATGTTCAATTTTCTTTATTAAAAAATATCAAAAATATACAAGGATATTGTATGATCCTTGGAGCGTCGTAAAAAAATCGGTACCCAAAATTTCTGGAAAACCAATGAACCGATTGCCATGAGGTTTTTTGTGGTTATTCTATACACCATTATCTAGTACTTGTCATAGGATTTTTTTTCCGTTACTAAGTTTTTGTTTCATAGGCAAAATAATAACTAATTGTTGGCCCAAAAATCACTATTTATGTTCAACCGTCCGCCATTTTGCCATAAATCGATATTTTCAAAATCGGCTATGACAAGTACTAGATAATGGTGTATATAATAACCACAAAAAACCTCAAGGCAATCGGTTCATTGGTTTTCGAGAAATTTTGGGTACCGATTTTTTTACGACGCTCCAAGGATCATACGATATCCTTGTATGTTTTTGATATTTTTAAATAAAGAGAATTAAACATATTTTTGAATGTATATACTTTTAGATAATTAAGACCCCAATCCGAAATTTCAAATAATTTTCCTTGAAAAAAATCGCAAAAATGACCATTTCTCCGGCTTCTAGGTTTAATCTGCCCTTAAGGAATCATAATACTTGCAATTTTTAAAGAAAAAAAATAAATAAATTGAGGTGATACTCTTGAGATATGATAATTTGAGGCAAATAATAACTTCACAGTTTCAAAAACGTATTTATTTGGGCATTGGAAGAGGACCCATTACGGAGTAAAAAAGAACGAAAATCGTAAAAAATGAGCAATTTATTTGCAACAGCGACTCGAAAAATTATGCGATCATAGTAAAAACACATACATATGAAAGATAAAAAAAAATATTTAAAAAATACCAAATATTAAAAAATCTTAAATAAATCAAGTTTGTCCCCCACAATCGACCCAGGTGAAAACTCTGTGTTTGTCGCACATTCTAAATGGTTATATGATTTCCCAGGTAGTATTGCAATGAGTTTGTAAATGACGTATACGGACGGCGAAAAAATTCGCATTGCGGAATAATTTATACAAAATTGACAGAATTTTTTTTACCGTTCTCATATTCATACTTACATTACACTGTAAAAAAAGATATGAAATTTACAATACATTTAAGATACAAAAGAATTGAATTTTACGAACTCAGTAGATGAAATTAAATTTGAAACACTTGTATCGTAAATTTAAACTAGTCACATGAAATTCTAACGTGGATATAGAATTTAATAGATGGAACATGGAATTTCAAAGACAAGTTTGTAAATTTGTGGAAAATGTATTGCATTAACCCGTGCCTTAAATTAAAGATTACAACAGTTGTATATTAATTCAAATATAAAAAACAGAGTATTGCAAATACAAAACGCGCTCAACCCACTTCGGCCGCTCGCGACGACCGATGGTCGCGCGTAGTTCGCGTAGCGTCCGAGGGACGGCGCATTGTTCCGCACTTTCCCATAGCCACTCGCAGCTTCGGTCGGGCATATAACCCGACCACCGGCTACGATCGTCCTGGGAAAAACAGACGCGTTTGCAACTCGTACGCGCGTCGGAGAGTGTAACAAATTCGTTACCTCTCCATATCCACGGCAGAGTCGCAGTTCTTGAGCTCGCCTTTTCCGGAAGGAAATTATTTTTCCATTTTTTACGCCGCCAGGTGTTGAAGAAAGAAATTTCACAAAAATCACCTTTTTTTTTTATCTTTAGCTCCCGTCGAGGAGGATAAATACGAGTCACATTTTCAGTGGGCTTAATTATTAATTTCTGAAATAAACTTAATACTTAGGATCAGTAATTTTAATACACACCCGTATGTTGATATTAGCAAATGGTTCTTGAATTTAATATACACTCGTATATTGATATCACCAAATGGTTCTTAATTTCAATATACTTGGATGTGATTATTTCTTTACACGTGCATTATTTTTCAAACGCACAAGTATATTAATATTACGGAGCTACACTTTCATTTTTCAAATAACCTGTTTTGGATTTTCAAAGTCGTATCTGAAATTTCATAAGCGGTATCCGCATAAAAACTTCCTATACTTGTGTATTAATTTTCATACAGAAATTTTTTACAGTGTACATAGAAGTGTTCCCTCGGGGATTTTTCTTTTAATAGCACTTTGTAAGAAAAAAAATACGTGCAAGTCACATGGGGGTCAAAGCGACCCCAGCGTCCGCCCGACTTACGAATCCGTCAAACCAAAAATCGACTGAAAAATGTCATCTAGGGTCACCCTTGAGAGTGAAAATCGACAATGGAGGTTGCGCGATGGGTATGCCAACGATCTCTCGCGTCAAGCAGGCGTTGGCCGGGTCAATACACGGATGGGTGACCGCCCGGTCGCGCGCTGGCGAACTGCGGCAGTTTTACAGAACTGCCAATGGTGACCGCGAATTCGGTGAAAACTTCGCCAACTCTCATCGACGCGGGTTTTCCCCAGTTTCCCTGTGCCCCCGTGCGAAACGGAGTGGCTGTTTACAACCCTCTGGGGAGTCTCTGAGGAGCTCGAAACGGCACAGTGACGGCCGTGGGATGTAGGGACATTAAAAACAAAACCAAGAAACAAGGGTAAATTAGAAATGTTCTCGGCTCGTTGTATAGTCGTGAGTAAAGTGAAGAATAAAATGGACGAGAAATGACTCGACGTCACGGTGAATAATAACGACAGTTACCGTTCGCGACCCTTCGCCACGCGCACGTCACGAAAACGCGTCGGAGCGGCTCTTGGAACCTTCGTGTGCACATTTGTTATACCCGTCACCTATCCGTATATTTTCCGTACACGAGGAACGTCGAACAAAAGATTAACCACACCCAATTCCGCGCCCCCGATCCAAAGCTGGTTGTCTCTGATATGACCCAATGAAATTCCGCGACAGGATCGGTTGCGTGGTCGATCTCTCCTATTTCGATGAAATTTGGCATGCTTGTAGAACGGGTAAAAACAGGCGACACGTATTTTTTTATACCTGCGGTAGCCGATTTTTAAGGGGTGAAACACACCCTCGAAAATAGGGGTGTTTGAAATTTGTTGTTATCTGCATCGTTTTCATCTCCACTGTATGATACACGGAAAAATAAGCGTTGTTGCAATTTGAATTTTTTTCATATCTCGTACCGATAAAACGATATCGACGGAAAACGAAAAACACCCCAATTTTCGAGGGTGCGTTTCAACGCTTCAAAATCGGATTCCGCAGGTATAAAAAAATACGTGTCGCCTATTTCTATCCATTCTACAAGCATGCCAAATTTTAACGAAATCGGGAGAGGTCGACCTCGCACCCTTTCCTCGTGAGCCGAACTACCAATTCGTATTTTCTTTCTTTTCCCGATAAATCTTGTAATCGGAAAATCCATTTCACCAGGCCTGAACGCTGATACGATAATTTATATTTATTTTTTTCCAGTTTTTTCTTACGGGAAGGATTTCGTATGAATAAAAACATAAGGAAGGGGCAAATTTCAATTTTCTTTTCCTTCCTCGACGATATTTACGACAACATATTCCCCTAGGGAACTTTCAGGCTGTTGTGAGATATGCACGAGCCCAAAGGGAGCAACTAACTCTCCCACTCTCTCCTCTCTCTCTCTCTCTCTCTCTCTCTCTCTCTCTCTCTCTCTCTCTCTCTCTCTCTCTCTCTCTCTCTCTCTCTCTCGTTCTTTTACAATAATTACAGCTCCCGAAATTTGCAGCGCAGCCATTTTATTCCATTTCACTTGCCCACCATCGTCTTGCTGACAAAACTCTTTTTCTTTTTTACCGAAATAATTTATTCATTAGATCCGTGTTTGTGAATGGAAAAAAGTCGAGACTAAAGCCGATTAAAGCTCTTCGGGTCTTTTGTGCTGGCGCGCCATCGAAGAATCGAAGAAAAGGAGAAAGAGAACGAGATTCGAGCCGGAGACGTGGAAAGAGGAAGATCGAGATAGAGAGGGAGAGCAAGTGCGAGAAGGGATGAAAAAAAGGCGCAATAGAGGCTGTTTTCTCGCTACGATAGTGATTCGTATGGGCACACGGTTTTTCGCTCAGTTCTCTCGAATGTTTTTATCGTATAACTGTACGATCGTGTAATGGCGCATACCGCGGGGGCACTCCAGTCGATTCCGCGAGCCTACCTCGTAATCCTCACTTGACCTCATGGCGGTTCGTGCCCGATACCGCCAAGTGTAGCCATCGCTGATACACACACGTACGTACAAACCTACAGATATGTGACGCGAAAAGATGATTTTCAATACCTTGGTGAGGCCCAACTTGTAGCCAAATTTGAAGATTCGTTGCAAATCATTTAAAGACTGTCCTAAAAACAGCTATGTTGATAGCCAATAGGTTGATAGGTGTCCATTTTTACCAGCTGCTCTATCGCGATTCTCTTAATTTCGAAAGAAAAAAAAGCAGAGCCTCGACAAAAATGACGAACTTTGGGTGCAATATGACGTTTTAGCAAGCTAAACGACACAAAGTTTGAGCCTGCAAGTCTTCTTTTCTATACTAGCCCCTCTATCACGATTCTCTACATTTCGAAAACGATCACAACAGAGTCGAAACGATCACAACAGAGTCTACCTTGGTGGGGCCCAACTTGTAGCCAAATTTAAAGATTCGTTGCAAATCATTTGAAGATTGTCCTAAAAACAGCTATGTTGATAGCCAATAGATTAATTGATAGGTGTCCTTTTTTACCAGCCACTCTATCGCAATTCTCTTAATTTCGAAAGAAAAAAAACAGAGCCTCGACAAAAATGACGAACTTTGGGTGCAATATGACGTTTTAGCAAGCCAAACGACACAAAGTTTGAGCCTGCCAGTCTTCTTTTCTATACTAGCCACTCTATCACGATTCTCTACATTTCAAAACGATCACAACAGAGTTTCAACAAAAAGGATGAAATTTGGGTGCAATATGACGTTTTAGCAAGCTAAACGACACAAAGTTTGAGCCTGCAAGTCTTCTTTTCTATACTAGCCACTCTATCACGATTCTCTACATTTCAAAACGATCACAACAGAGTCTCGACAAAAAGGATGAACTTTGGGTGCAATGTGACGTTTGAGCAAGCTAAACGACGCAAAGTTTGAGCCTGAAAGTCTTCTTTTCTATACTAGCCGCTCTATCACGATTCTCTACATTTCGAAACGATCACAACAGAGTTTCAACAAAAAGCATGGAATTTGGGTGCAATGTGACGTTTTAGCAAGCTAAACGACACAAAGTTTGAGCTTGCAAGTCTTCTTTTCTATACTAGCCACTCTATCACGATTCTCTACATTTCGAAACGATCACAACAGAGTTTCAACAAAAAGGATGAAATTTGGGTGCAATGTGACGTTTTAGCAAGCTAAACGACACAAAGTTTGAGCTTGCAAGTCTTCTTTTCTATACTAGCCGCTCTATCACGATTCTCTACATTTCGAAACGATCACAACAGAGTTTCAACAAAAAGGATGAAATTTGGGTGCAATGTGACGTTTTAGCAAGCTAAACGACACAAAGTTTGAGCCTGCAAGTCTTCTTTTCTATACTAGCCGCTCTATCACGATTCTCTACATTTCGAAACGATCACAACAGAGTTTCAACAAAAAGGATGAAATTTGGGTGCAATGTGACGTTTTAGCAAGCTAAACGACACAAAGTTTGAGCTTGCAAGTCTTCTTTTCTATACTAGTCCCTCTATCACGATTCTCTACATTTCAAAACGATCACAACAGAGTCTCGACAAAAAGGATAAACTTTGGGTGCAATGTGACGTTTGAGCAAGCTAAACGACACAAAGTTTGAGCCTGCAAGTCTTCTTTTCTATACTAGCCGCTCTATCACGATTCTCTACATTTCGAAACGATCACAACAGAGTTTCAACAAAAAGGATGAAATTTGGGTGCAATGTGACGTTTTAGCAAGCCAAACGACACAAAGTTTGAGCTTGCAAGTCTTCTTTTCTATACTAGCCACTCTATCACGATTCTCTACATTTCGAAACGATCACAACAGAGTTTCAACAAAAAGGATGAAATTTGGGTGCAATGTGACGTTTTAGCAAGCTAAACGACACAAAGTTTGAGCCTGCAAGTCTTCTTTTCTATACTAGCCGCTCTATCACGATTCTCTACATTTCGAAACGATCACAACAGAGTTTCAACAAAAAGGATGAAATTTGGGTGCAATGTGACGTTTTAGCAAGCCAAACGACACAAAGTTTGAGCTTGCAAGTCTTCTTTTCTATACTAGCCACTCTATCACGATTCTCTACATTTCGAAACGATCACAACAGAGTTTCAACAAAAAGGATGAAATTTGGGTGCAATGTGACGTTTTAGCAAGCTAAACGACACAAAGTTTGAGCCTGCAAGTCTTCTTTTCTATACTAGCCGCTCTATCACGATTCTCTACATTTCGAAACGATCACAACAGAGTTTCAACAAAAAGGATGAAATTTGGGTGCAATGTGACGTTTTAGCAAGCTAAACGACACAAAGTTTGAGCTTGCAAGTCTTCTTTTCTATACTAGCCACTCTATCACGATTCTCTACATTTCGAAACGATCACAGCAGAGTTTCAACAAAAAGGATGAAATTTGGGTGCAATGTGACGTTTTAGCAAGCTAAACGACACAAAGTTTGAGCTTGCAAGTCTTCTTTTCTATACTAGCCGCTCTATCACGATTCTCTACATTTCGAAACGATCACAACAGAGTTTCAACAAAAAGCATGGAATTTGGGTGCAATGTGACGTTTTAGCAAGCTAAACGACACAAAGTTTGAGCTTGCAAGTCTTCTTTTCTATACTAGCCACTCTATCACGATTCTCTACATTTCGAAACGATCACAACAGAGTTTCAACAAAAAGGATGAAATTTGGGTGCAATGTGACGTTTTAGCAAGCTAAACGACACAAAGTTTGAGCTTGCAAGTCTTCTTTTCTATACTAGCCGCTCTATCACGATTCTCTACATTTCGAAACGATCACAACAGAGTTTCAACAAAAAGGATGAAATTTGGGTGCAATGTGACGTTTTAGCAAGCTAAACGACACAAAGTTTGAGCCTGCAAGTCTTCTTTTCTATACTAGCCGCTCTATCACGATTCTCTACATTTCGAAACGATCACAACAGAGTTTCAACAAAAAGGATGAAATTTGGGTGCAATGTGACGTTTTAGCAAGCTAAACGACACAAAGTTTGAGCTTGCAAGTCTTCTTTTCTATACTAGTCCCTCTATCACGATTCTCTACATTTCAAAACGATCACAACAGAGTCTCGACAAAAAGGATAAACTTTGGGTGCAATGTGACGTTTGAGCAAGCTAAACGACACAAAGTTTGAGCCTGCAAGTCTTCTTTTCTATACTAGCCGCTCTATCACGATTCTCTACATTTCGAAACGATCACAACAGTTTCAACAAAAAGGATGAAATTTGGGTGCAATGTGACGTTTTAGCAAGCTAAACGACACAAAGTTTGAGCTTGCAAGTCTTCTTTTCTATACTAGCCACTCTATCACGATTTTCTACATTTCGAAACGATCACAACAGAGTTTCAACAAAAAGGATGAAATTTGCGTGCAATGTGACGTTTTAGCAAGCTAAACGACACAAAGTTTGAGCCTGCAAGCCTTCTTTTCTATACTAGTCCCTCTATCACGATTCTCTACATTTCAAAATGATCACAACAGAGTCTCGACAAAAAGGATAAACTTTGGGTGCAATGTGACGTTTGAGCAAGCTAAACGACACAAAGTTTGAGCCTGCAAGTCTTCTTTTCTATACTAGCCGCTCTATCACGATTCTCTACATTTCGAAACGATCACAACAGAGTTTCAACAAAAAGGATGAAATTTGGGTGCAATGTGACGTTTTAGCAAGCTAAACGACACAAAGTTTGAGCTTGCAAGTCTTCTTTCCTATACTAGCCACTCTATCACGATTCTCTACATTTCGAAATGATCACAACAGAGTTCAACAAAAAGGATGAAATTTGGGTGCAATGTGACGTTTTAGCAAGCTAAACGACACAAAGTTTGAGCTTGCAAGTCTTATTTTCTATACTAGCCACTCTATCACGATTCTCTACATTTCGAAATGATCACAACAGAGTTTCAACAAAAAGGATGAAATTTGGGTGCAATGTGACGTTTTAGCAAGCTAAACGACACAAAGTTTGAGACTGCAAGTCGGAATGGAAAAAACGGAGTCTCGATAAAAAAAGAGGACCTTTGGTGGGTGCAATATGACGTTTCAGCAGGTTGCACCGGACACAAGATTTGAGACTGCAAGTCTTTGTTTTTTGTTACTGTTTTCTGTAGACTGCGAATATCCGTTGAGTGCAACAATGCACCCACACAGAGCCAGACGTGCACATATGGAGGCATGGTGTACAATAACGCGTTATGTTTCTTGTCCGATAGAACATGCCAGGTAACAACGATAGACTCAATTCAATTCGCGAGGTCCAGTTTCACTATGGATAGAAACAAGCTCTGATCCATATATATATATATATATATATATATATATATATATATATATATATATATATATATATAATGTATGTCAGTGGAACAGATACGATTTCGGGAGACATTGGGTTTGCCTATTTGGCTTGCATCCCCACACGCTAAATTCGCGATTTTGGACTACGACTCGTATACGCGTACATACGGAATATTCGATTACAGATCGCAACTGCACCAAGCCACGAAGATCGATTCGCGCCACGTTATGCAGCGATATTCCCTAAACACTCGTTTATTTTCAATCTATCTAATCTTCTTCTTCTTCTTTACGACCGTCTTATGTTTTCTCGTCTCTTGTGTCTCATTTCGTTCGGGGTATTCGGACTCACCTGCTATTCGTGGCGAACGTCGCTACTGCATCTTATCCGCGTGCTGCTCCTTGGATGATCTGCAGGTTTTTCCGATACTTCGCGAAGCATGCGAAGTCGATTTGTCGAAACGGCGCGCGGGGCGAACGTTCGTGGCGATTTTTCAATAAAAATTCGCTCGACGAATTCTGGAACAGATCGGGATGACGTACGATTTAATTTTTTGCCATTTTTACAACGTACGTACCAATGATAATGTAAAAAATGACAAATAATAACAATTTTCATTACCATTTTTTCACTGCTAATAATAAAGTGAAAAAAAATATTTGAAAATGATTTAGTTCAACAATAATATGAAAGACGATAATATAATACGTTAAACAGTTGGTTGATAATAATAGTGATAATTATGTGATAATCATTTAAAAAAATCATTTTCCGGTAATAATGTCATAGGGAAATTATTAAATTTTGAAAAAAAATTAATAGGGTGCTATTAATCCTATAATGTGAAGAAATAATAATACGAAAATTAATTTTTTGTAAAATAATAATAATAATGAATGAAAAATTCAGCCAGGAGAAGGAATGTTTTAACGTGGTGTCAAATAGTTCGAGAAAGTTAGGTTAAGGCCTTAGGCCACAGTATCGGGTATAAAATCATGTGCGAATTTAACTTTTTTTTCGTATGATAAAGTGATAAAATTAATTACACATCTATTTAGTATGAATATCAAGCTGTTAGACATTTTTTTTTTCGATGTACAAAATGGCCGACTACTCGAAACTTCTCGAAACAGCTTTTTTTCAATTGGCGTGAAAAATAACTTCAACAATTTTCACTCGATTTACTTCAAATTTAAAATTTATGTTCCTAATTGCATCTCGCAGAGAAGTACGTACGGAATTTCTGATTAATCGAAAACTTTTTATTTTATGAGCAGTTTATGAGCAGTTATAACGAAATTTTTCACTGAAAATTCATTTCTTGAGTTCAAATACCTACAACTTTTGAATGAAACAATATTTTTTAAATTTCGTACGTACTTCTCTAGGTTTTCTAATGTTGATTGACGAGAATTTGTTTTTGTTTTTTGTTCTAGGTCAAATTGTGGATGCTAAGTGTCACGCCGCGGAGCCAAAAAAAAAGATGAAAGAAAATATTAGCAGTGGGCCATTGTATACGTCGAAAAAAAAAAAATTTTCTAACAGCTTGATATTCATACTAAATAGATGTGTAATTCATTTTTTTATACCCTGTTTTCATACTCGTTACTGTGGCCTAAGGCGTTCATTTTGAAAACGATGACATGAGAGCGTCGCTGACTCGGTCGCCTTGTAACCTTTGGTCCATTTATCTATATGTATGTATGTATGTATGGATGTGTATATATATATATATATATATATATATATATATATATATGTATATATATATACATACACATATGTATATAATATACTATGCGTATATTGCATCCGTAACGGATTGTATGCTAACGAAGTCGATTAGCGCGGCGAAAGGCGGAAGTCGCCCCGGGGGATGCAATGACCGGAGTGCGCCTCCGTATATTCTCGAATCAGCACTAATTGAATTTCGCAGAGACACACACGCCGTTACGCGGATGAAGGTCCGTAGACTCATGGAAAACCTTTTTCGAAGCTTAACTTTTTAACAAATTTGCGCCCAATTTATTTTCCAATTTAATTTCTTCCTTTTTATTCATCGATTTTATTTAATTGTCCTTATATTTAATAACTTCGCACCAAAATGATGGTTGGAAAAAATGAATAAGTAAATCGATCAATGAAAAAAAAACATCCATAATAATAAAACATTTTCATAAAAGTAAATGATCAAGTGCAACGAAATTTTTCAAAACAAACAAAATGTAGACTCCATTTTTCATCACCGATTTCACCGCTCGAAAATTTCGAAGATCGCGGTATTCTCAAAATGGTGATGATTTTTTTTGGGTTTATCGATTGTTGTGTTCCGTTCAATGGTGACGGGTCGAATTTATTTATGGTACCAATAACGCTGACGATATTCGACTTCTCATTAACGCTGAGCCTTCAAGAGGTAAGCTTGTTACCGAATATCGGCCAAGAAACAATGGACTCGAGTGCAGAGTCACCGCTGGCGATAAAAAGTTTCGAGGGGTGGATCTCCTCGGGCAGCATATACATACGAAGAACGTACGCGAAGGACGTTTACATGACGACAAAGTCGGAAATCATCGCAAGGGTCGCGGACGACTCTTAACTCGGGCTTCGTATATATTCGTCACACCTACTAGGTGGATCTTGGTACGACGAGGATAGGAGCAAAAAATAGATTCGATTAGACCGACATTGGGAGAACGAGCGAGAGTATTGAGACGTCGAGGCTCCTCGTTACAGGCCGGTGGACAAACCGGAAGTTGAATTCCCAAAAGATTTACGCTACCTCGTATGGGGGTCTTTTGTTCTCCGGGAATCGCAGTCGCTTTTTATGCTCGGATTAGTGGCTGCGATAAATTGTGGGACCTTTTGACGGGAGGATGATATATACAGGGTGTGCCAGAACCGAATGCGTTCCGTGAAATTGGGGAGTTGGGGGTGAAATTCTGAGTCGATTGATATAAGCATGTAAGGGTCTCAGATCAACCCCTGAATTATTATTAATTTTTAGAGGCGGGCGCACCTGATTGGCCCGCCTTTAGAAATTAATAATAATTCAGGGATTGGTCTGAGACCCACACATGCTTATATCAATCGACTCAGAATTTCACCCCCAGCCCCCTATTTCGGAGAACCCCTCCAGTTTTGGGACACCCTATACATACAGGGTGGGTGAGATCGAAGGAGACTGAAAACGTCCACGGAATGTCGATTCGATCGGACGACCGTGCGATAACAACGCGTTAGTGTCTGCAACGAGAAAGGGACCCATTTATTTCCCGCTGTGGGCGGACGGGACCGAAAAAAAAAGAAATAAAAAAAGAACGTCGCGGTAATAGAAGTCGACCTTGGTGAAGTTTAGCAATGAATTTTGAATGGAAAAAGATATCGGATCACTGATGAGGTAGAGAGATGATGAACGAGAGAGAAAACGGTTTGTCGACGGTTCCAAATTCGGATTACCTCTCAATTATCGTAATTGACATTATTGTTCTTCTTACGAAAGAAATTTCTCCTTTCTTCTTAAGAAAAAATGTTCTTAAGAAAACGGAAAAATGTTCTTAAGAAAAAAATAAGAAATTAAAAACAAAAGAACGACGCGTTAATAAAAGTCGAGGTTGGTGAAGTTTAGCAATGAGTTTTGGGTGGAGAAAAACATCGGATTCGGTGATGAGGTAGAGAGAGCCGTTTGCGTACAGCTCCAAACTTGGATTACCCCTTAATTATCATTATTGATATTATTGTTCTTATTAGTATTACTTCAATCATTGTTATAGTCATTACTTTCATCATTGTTATTATTATCATTACTTTTATCATATTTATTATTATTAATATATTATCGAAATTATTATTGATATTAGTGTTTTTATTAGTATTACTATGTAGTAATTTTATTATTCTGGGTATACCTCTTTAGGGTGTTTACAAAGAAGATTCCTCCCCCCCTACATATTTGTTCCTTCTTACGATAATTTCTTATTTCTAAACGTATACTCTACCGTCGTTTGGCTTTTAGGTACCCTCGTTCACAATTTTTCCAATTAATTTCTTCAAGTGCTTCATAAATATCCATAGTTCAGTCACAGGGTCTTTTTTCAGCATCATCTATATATTCCTGTTGATTTGTTCTCCCTCTTTCTCCCCTATACATTTTTCCAGGTTTTCCACTGTTTGTTTTTTTTCTCCTTGGCTTTTTTGCACCTACATATATGCTCTAGCAGGTTTTCTACTTCTTTTTCACAAAGCGTGGACTTGTTATCACTATATCCCTTATTTTCTTCTTTCCCCACATTTCCACATCCCAATCTCGCCCAAGTTTCCTTTGTGTTTCCTGGTATATTTAAATCCCCCAATACTTTCTCGTCTCTATGCTATTCTTCCTGTTTTTGTACTGAGGGCAATACATCGATGTTTCAATTTTGCTCCAATCCTGTTGGATTTCGTGGTCGATTTTTGTTTTCGTAACGCTTTTTATTATTCTTTCCATTTTCCCTCTGTCGTCGTTTGCTATCGCTCTCCATTTGTTTCCCTCCTCTACTTCCTCCATTGCAATTTTGACTTCCACTCCCTTATTATTTTTGTATTTTGTATGTAAATATACTCCCTATGTATTATATATTCAGGGTTGCTACGCATTATTGACTCAGAAATTCCCTGACTTTTCCAGGTTTTCCATACAGGTTTTGCAGAAATTCCAGGTTTTGCAAATTAGCCAGATTAGGGGCAAATAAAGAACATTTTCTTTTCATCAAACATATATTTTTTGAGTTAGAGAGTCTTTGTAAACGTTACAAACGATACGGGAAATATCTATACGTGAAAATAGCAATGACTGATTTTTGTAAAAAAAAAAAAACAACATTGTTAACCGACTTGAAAAAATTAAGTAAATTCTCAACTCGATCCTTTTATTGAAGAATTATGTTGAACTGGATAACATTATTTTTTCCAGACCATATATATGGAAATTTGATAAAATTGATATTTTTTTTACTGAAATTCGCAACATAATGTAAACATTATAAAGTAAAAAAAATGCATCAAAAGCAAACACAGAACCTGTTCTTCATGATAAACAAAAGTTTGTACGCCGCTGAAAATAAACAAAAAATAAATATAAATACATATCTATAATGATAATGATGTGGTTGTGTAGCGACAGATCGTATGCAAACGTATTTTTGTAGCTTTACTTTTAATTTGTAGTAATTTACAAATGTAGCTTTACAGTAAATTAGTTATCAGTTTTTTTAATTCTCAATGTTGTGCACTGACATATCTTTCTTTTGTGTATAATGAGGAATAATATAAATATTGAAGACATACAAAAATGTTTATTTTTATACTGTTGAGTTTATCTTTAAGTCGGTTTCATTTTTTGTATTCCTTTTAAAAAGTAAATTGTGAGAAAATTCCAGAAAATTTCCAAAATTCCCCGACTTTTCCCTGATTATTCCGGGAGGTAAGAAATTCCCTCAGTTTTCCCGGTTTTCCCTGTTTTCCATATACGTCACAACCATGATATTTCATATTATCTGTATATGTGTATATATGTATATATGTAGATATACTAAATAAATATACTCCCGTATTACTGTGAATTATTATTATTGAGATTGACAATTATTATCGATGCTTTTGTTATTATTGTTATTGCTGTTGTTACTGTTGTCATTACCGCTATTAATATTGTTATCACTACTGTTGCAGTCGTCGCTCTTAAGAACATTTCTACTGTTATCATTATTGACAGATTAGTATTAATCATTCCGAATTATCATTAATCGTCATCAGCTCTCCTCGAAGAACGAGCGATTGTGAAATTTTTACGCCAATACGCGGCAAATGGCGTTTCGTCTCGCGACACGCTCGTTCGTGTTTCGTTTTTTTCCTTCTCCTTTCCTCTTTTCCAGTCTGTTTCCCTACCGACGCGAGGACGACGATTTATTTTCGTTCACCCGGTATACCTACGCATTTAATTTCGGTGTCGCCTAGACGAGTGCTCTGGCATACAACTCCGAGGAGAAACGAAAGAGAGGTAGAGAGAGAGAGAGAGAGAGAGAGAGAGAGAGAGAGAGAGAGAGAGAGAGAGAGAGAAAGAGAGAGAGACTTTCTTGGCAAACTCCAAGTCCAACGAGTGCTCCGATACGTGCACTCGTAGGTATAGCTATACACATATCTGCTATCGACGTTCGATAAAGCGAAAGGGCGCGAGCAACGTTGCACCAATTTATTCATCTCGTGACTTTGCGCCCTTTCGTCGCTTGCCGAAAAAATAATTGGTGGTAGGAAAACTGTACAAAATCGGTGCGAAGCATAATGGCGTAATCCGAGCAAGTTTTTATCGTCTAACCAGTTTGGGTTAAGCCCTTTTGCCCGAATATATATATTCAAATATTTATTCAATATGTATTCAAAATATGTATTCAAAATATTTTTTTTTTCGTTAAATTCAGCATAAATTAAAAATCAACCGTTTCAGGCCTGTCGAACCCGAATTAGAAATCACAGAATCATTAATAGCATTATTTGAGATTAAGATGATTAAAAATATGATTAATTTGAAAAAAATAGAAGGAAAGATGGGCCCACGATGAGACTATTCTTACAAAACATGAGTGACTCCGTTTTAGAGAATTATATGAATAAATTAAAAAAGGCATTTTAAAACTTTAAAAATCCTTTTCTTTAAAAACTTCTTTCTTTAAATAGATAAAATCTAAATTATCTATTCTTTAGATTTCTTTAGATTTCTTTAGATTAGATTTCTTTATCTATTCTTAATAAATCTTTCTTTGAATAGATAAAAAAATAAAATCTTTCTTCAGAATCTTTAAAAAAATATAGTCTTCACTTTAGAAGCAAAAAAAACATTGACATTAATAATTGATAATTTTTTCACATTTTTCAACGAAAGTATGCTTCAAAATGAAAAAAAGTTATTTATCGATATTTGTCGATATCTCAATTAGTTTTGGAATGATCAGCGTTTAAAAGTTCACGAAAATTCCGAAACCGTCATTTTTTGGAAAATGATTACTCCTAAAAGAGAAGAGATAAAAATCGAAAAATTGGTGTGGATATTCCTTTCATGGGGTACAATGTTACAAAAAAAAATCAGGAAAATAAAAAATGGTCATAGTCACGAGCTAGGTGAAATGGCGTGGAATGTGCTATGTATATAAATGCGTGTATGGATGAATATGAACAAACTCACACGTATACTCAAACTTTCCTCTCGTCCCTTCCGCCTGAGCATGCTCTACCCATCGCTTCATATCGCTCTTTCACCCTGACGTCGCCCATCGCAACGCGCCACCTCGAAATCGAGCTCGTTACGTCATTCGCCGATCGGCCACGCACCCAACTGCATCGTCACACAAAAGGGCCACATTGCGCTCTTTATTTTTATCTTTGCGTACTTTGACTCGCTGCCTTTCGCTCTCGCTCTCCTTGTCTCCTTTCGCTTGCGCGCACACACACGTACACACACGAATGAGAATTGCTCCTGTCCGTGTTACGTTAAAATGTAGGCATTTGGAACTCGACCAATATCTGTGTGCACTCGCATGATTCCTCACTGGTCATGGAAACCTTCGTAAAAGTCTATTCGAGCATGCTACCTTGAATAATATACATTTTTTTTTTTTTAAAGAAAAGAAGAACCTATTCCCTCGATCAATTCAATGCCTCCCGATGAGCATGCATATTTTAATTACTTCTTCGATGAATGAGAATACAAAAAAAAAACTACGAATTTCAATTCGGTCATTCCTAAAAATGCATCGAGAATTGCGGGCTTTTTGTAATGCAATATATATATATTGCATCACATATCTACACCAATAATGAATAGATTTTGGTTTTTGCTTTACATTTCGTGTTTTATGATATATTTACAAATATAATATTATATACAATGCAATATTATATATATTATAATGATAAAAAAAAAAAAATTCCTTCTGGATTCTTGTGCTACTGTTGGGCACTAATAAAAGAAAATTTCCCTAAAAAAATGGGCGCGGTCACTCAATTTTTAGATGTGGCTATCTCGACTTTTTGTTATTTTTTTCATGATTTTACTCAATAAATATGATCATGGTATTAGATTATACCGGAAATAGAATAAATAAAGGAAATAGTATGTTTCACAGCTGTTTTGCGACGAAGAAAAGTATATCGCACACACATTGAATCCCTAGAAAACAAAATCGAAAATATTATTATGAATCGGTAAATAAATTGAGCCCAAACAATATTTCAAACGCTGTTTAGTAAAACATAATAACTTATTATTATGACGACTTGTTTCATCATCGATAATTTAACAAAAACTGATAATAATAATGAACTAAATAATACAAATATTTATAAGTGTAGCATTTTGAAAATGTAAATACATGGTTTATCAATAAAAGCTTATAATTTAATTTTTCGTAAAAAAGTGCGAAATGTTAATGCGTATAAATAAATCTACATGAATAACGACAGTAGTATAGACGCCATTATTGATCTACCTGGATTTGAATTGTGAATATTGCAATCTTTTCAAATTGTTAGAGCTTATTTTTGTTACGAAATAGCTGCTGGATGTGATTTTTATCCGTAATCCGAAGCCATGCCTATGCTTAAATGCAATACGTTCATTAAAAAAAAATCAAATACAAAAGAGTCGAGATAGCCACCTCTGAAAATTGAGTGACCGCGCCCAATTTTTTAGAGAATTTTTCTTTCGTTAGTGCCCAACAATAGCACGAGAATCCAGAAGGAAATTTTTTTTTTTTAATCAGTCTAATATATATATATATATATATATATATAATACAGATCTAAAAATACAAATAAAAAAATGTGATGTTTTACAAAAATATATCATATTTTTGTTTTTTATGAGTTCCTTGTGTTCCAACATACAGGGTGTGTCCCAAAAGTCATGAAATATATTTTTGTGCCGGGCCCCGAAAGGTCGCAGCACGTTCGGGCCGTTCGAGTTAGGTGAGGGCGGGGCTCAGCTTCGCAGCGCACCCTAGATCAGTCTGCTCCGAACAACGCTGGCGTTAGGATCGCTGATTTAGTGCACCCCTGTTTTGACGGCACGTCGGATATTTCTGCGCAAAACTCGACAAAATATATATCCAACGGATATGCCATGACGTGGTCTCAAAACAGGGGCGCACTAAATCAGCGATCCTGACGCCACCGATGCTCGGAGCAAACTGACCTAGGGTGCGCTGCAAAACTGAGCCCCCCCCCCCGCCGAACTCAAACGACCCGAAGGTTCTGCGACCTACCGGGGCGCGGCAAAAAAGTGTATTTCATGACTTGTGAGACACACCCTGTATATCCTTGAGGCCTTTTATGTATCACTTTTCCCAATTGAAGCCTTTCCTATCACTTCCTACCCGCACCGCGCTAACCTAACCTAACTTACGTTGATAAAAAATCGAGTGAAAATTGTTGAAGTTATTTGTCACGCCAGGTGGAAAAAAGCTGTTTCGAGAAGTTTCGAGTAGTCGGCCACTTTGTACGCCGAAAAAAAAAATATTTTCTAACAGCTTGATATTCATACTAAATAGATGTGTAATTAGTTTTATGAGTGAATCACATTTTCATACGAAAAAAATTGTTAAATTCGCACATGATTTTATACCCGTTACTGTGGCCTAGGCCTTAAAAGCGGGCCAAACAGGTGCACCCCCAACGGCCTACGTTAGTGAGCGATACACTGGCTTATCGGGCGCACCTGATTGGCCCGCGTTTAAAAATTGATAATAACTCAGGGGTTAATCTGAGACCCACACATGCTTGCACAATCGATTCAAAATTTCACCCCCCCCCCCCCCCCCCCATTTGAGGGAACGCATTCGGTTCTGGGACACCCTGTGGGCGGCCCCATATTATTCTGATTCTCTGGTGCATAAGCGTTTTACTCAAGTATCTACACCGAGGTCTCAGAATTATTGGCCTTTCGCTGACTGGTTGATGCCCCAGCCAGTGCACGTCTAAGCGGTCACCGCTCCAAGTATCGGACGTGAACAACGCTACTTCACTCGAAGCAACGCCGGAGCCAAACCCCGACCGCCCATCCACCAGAATCGGTTTAAATTTATAGATATATATACATTCAAATATATACATACATATGCATATATAGCGCCAATGAAAAACCTCACGAGACGCTTTAACGCACACGAGACGAGAAGATTTTTGGCGAGCAGGAAAATCGGGTCTTGGCTCTGGTACACCACCGTTATGCAGAGGAATACGTATTGGTACGGGTATGCATATATGTAACGTATGCGTATTGGGATGAACCGGTCTAGCCGTGAGAATTTCTCGTCAGAATGTATATATATATTTTCATTTACATATTCCCGATCGCACACGACCACAATCTATCTCGTAAAATACATACTCACGTATATTTTCTAGGCCACATCTATAGACCACAAATATAATATATAACCGAGGAGTGTCTCATAAAACTGGGTCAACATTGTGTACCCTCGCCTCCGCTGTATAGATATATTAATGCACGCAGACGCATACCTATATTTATCAAAAAGTTTCGGGAGATAAAATTCTGGGTTACAAGAAACGTCGATGGTAACAATAATGCAGTATCAATACTATACATTAGACATTACTTGATGTGCTTATCTGACAATTTATTCATATTATTTGTATAAAGGCTATTAATATGCCACGTATAAATGTTATAATAATATTGATGTTTCTTCGTTTAGATTGAACAGGGAAAACATTTCTTGGCGAGAAGTAAAGTCAATGCTAACCACTGTGATGGGTTAAAACGTGGATTTTTTTGTGCATTTTCTCAAAGAATACATTTTCAAGAATATGTAACAGAATGTTCAAGTTAAACTATCGGCGATTGACGACGTTACAGACGATCTTCTTGAAACGACTTTTCTCGGCCTGGCCGGAATGTTTGCAGAAAATTCTTTGTAGAATAGAATTGAATAGATTTATTCTACATGTCTTGCCGTTGTTATGACATTTTCCACTTACAATATTCGTTGAATTTATGTAGATTGTTTATCTATATTTTTACGTTTACTGAAGGACTATGTCACTTTTAGCTTTTTAAGAGTACCCTCCCGCACTTTGTCCGCGTAGTACTACTAGTTTAGCGAAGCGGTATAAAACGATTCTCGTAGTTTTCAGCATGCTGCGTCGAGTCTCCTGAAAGCTATTGAGTAATCTCCTAGTTCCTTGATCATTTTTCTTTCAAGCGTTTCTATCCACCAGTCTTTTAAACATTCTCCTATCTCCTCTCCAGTTGTCGACCCCTCTTACTAATTTGTTGTTAATTCTTTTTTCTTGCTTTTGCATATTTCAATATATGCTCGAGCATCTCTTCTTCCTTTCCACATACCCTACACATCCAGCTGCTGTCATCTTTCTTCCCGGCCTTCCCTACATTTCCAAGCCTAAGTCTTGCCCACTCTTCTCTTATGTCCACCCTCATGTCCTTGTCTTCCCAGTAATCCTCCCTCCCCAATTTTTCTTTTATTTCCTTATTATACTTACAGAACGTAGACCTACTTCCTCCATCGCCGCCTTAACTTCATTTCCCCATTTCGATTTGTTCCCATTCTTAATATTCCTAATTTCTTCTTTTGGGCAAATTTTCGGCCATCGTGCCTCGTCCATTTCTGCAATTTTCAGCATGCAGTTGCTAAGTGTCCGATTTTCAATTTTAAGAAACCGACATTTTCGTAATGGCAGTAGTTATTGTTGCTATTAGCGGGTTTTTTTCATTAATATTTTTTCAAGCCCCGAACGTAAGTAAAAATTACGCCAAAACTACACTTTTTTCCAACACCCACCATTTTGTGGATTTCTTTTTTCCGAAAAACAGCTACGTACAGCAAGAACTACTTTTATATAGATTGTAAAACTGTTTTATTTTATTTCTTTAGAGGCTCGATTATACCTTAATGACAGTGGCGATTTTCGATTTTTTTTAAATACAAATTTACACGAAATAAATTAAATATATGGTTAATAAGGTTAATATGGTTAATATGGTTAATATGGTTAATATGGTTAATACCTTTTTTTCTAAATTTCAAATAAATGATCTAGAAGACAACAAAATTCGGGATAAACGACCTTTTTCGGCCTGTCACAGTGGTGTCCTCCGTTACCGATGTATCCCTACATCGGATATTCTTTTGTCGTCTTTTTTGTCTTTTTTAACCTCGTTTTACATTTTATTCATATGTATAAAATTGCTGCAAAAACGTTATTACTGGTGTTTTGTATGGCCAATATTGCTGGACGATCTTCAAGGGCTCTGACAATTATTATTACCATCATACTTAATACTATATATTTATGATTTTCATCCAAAATGCAAATACCGAGAAAAGAAGCTAAAAACGTTGAAATGACAGATTTTTTTCGCTCCCTCGGAACATCGGCATGAAATTTAAGGGGGAAGGTGCCTTTAGGCGTATGCAACATTTGCTGGTTTTAATACATGTTTTCAAAGGAAAGATTTCTTCCCTATTTTTCAGACTCAAGGTATGTTTTATTACAACTTTTGGCTCCTACGTGGTATTGTTTTTATTGATCTTAAAAAATGGCGCAGGTATGGTACGGTCTCCTAAAGCGCAATATTAAAATTGCCGTGACGCATAGCTAAAAATTGAGCGTTAATCTTTCTAACCTTACTGTCTAAAACATGTCCTAAATGTTCTTGAAAATTAAAAAAGAAAAGTATTCTCTTATTGCAAAATGTAACCATTTTTTCGAAAAATTCTATCTTTTTCTTTCAAAGCGTACCGTTTCATCAATTTTCAACATTTCTTACTTTTTCTCGGTTCATATTGTGCGTATGAGTATTAATGAAAGAAAAAAATTTCCGTTAGTTTTTATTCTGATTGATTCCGTCCACACCGCGTGTTACGCCGTTCAAAAGGTTAATTAAAAAAAAAATACTATGCAACAATCGAAAGTAGTAATAAAACCCACCCTAAATCTCAGAAATGGTGAATAAATCTTTCTTTAAAAAAAATCATGAAAGTCAACCATTTCCTCGCCTAAAGGGATCTCCCCCTTTAAGAACGTGTGCCGGTGAATTTCAAGGACGTGCACAGGACTATGAAAGTCGAGATATCTCAAATATGAATAATTTCGCGCATCGTGACTCCGCGCAGTCGCAAAGGTTTATTTTATTCACGCTCATAATGTCTTCGTTCCGGTTGCTCGTCGGCGATATTTAGGGGACGGAGATTTGGCTGGAAGAAGTATGGTCGAAAATTCGTGAGTAATCGAGTAAACGTTGTCAATGGTGGGCGATTTATGAGTTAACTACGTTGAGTACCGAAATGAAGCGTTTCTCCCTCTCGTGCGTGTGAAAAGTGATGGAGACTTTTCGTTCTTTTTTTTCGGTCGAAGCACTCCATCATCAGGGATGCTCGAGTTTTATTAGATTTCGCGAGTCTAGTCCGAGCTCGGGGACACTCGGGGCTGTCCACCCGACGGCTCCCCCTGCAAGAATGAACACCCGGCCAGTGGCCACGGTTTGTTTGCCCGGCTTAAGGATTCTCCGAGCCGAATCTACGGGTTCGGAATCTCGACATTCTCTCTCGAGTCCGGCTCGCTACGTAGTGCCAAAAAATATCGCACTTAAAAAAAAATACGCAATAACATCTTGATTGACAAAAACAATAAACATTTTCCACGTCGTAAAGAAAAAAAATGATTATTAAAAAGACGACAAAATAATAATCAAACATATATAATTAATTCTTTGCACACGTTTAAATTGATTTTTTTCACATAATAAAAATAACCTCTTCACACCAATTTTGCCTGGATCTGGCCAGCCTGAGAAACTGACAGTAAGTATACGAAACGATCTTGAAGTTTGCATCGTTGGAACGCAACGAAAATGAATTCTTTTTTATTGGTAACATTTATTTTTGGCCCATTTAGACTATGAAAGTCACTCGAACGTTTTTACGTATTTTTATTACAGATCTACGACTTCAAGTTGCAAAAAAGCTCTTGAATGATGATGAAAGTCGAGAAATAAAAAAAATGGTTGCATTCAAACGATGCAAACTTCAACAAACAAAGATAGCGAGGGGCGCAAGTTTCGACGTCTGAATGACGAATGCCTCGGAGTCCCAATCTCGAGGCACTAAAATGTCGAGAGAGCCGTTCGATTGGACGCGAAGGTTCGAATAGACCACCGATCATATAGGGTACATCAAATTCCCTCTCCCTCTCTCTTTCTCTGTCTCTCTCTCCCGGCCTTTCTCTTCACCCTTATCGTTTTCTCTTGCCCCAACAATTTCGACGCGCGGGGGCGAGGGACAGGGATCTTCTAGGGAAGAAAGTCACGGCCACTCGCGCGAGTAGCGTTAATGTTTCTCCATCAAACCGATATGAAAACACATCAATCTAACACGCCAACGCTCCCCCTAGAAAGCAAAACCGAAAAAAAAACCAGCCCTCGAAATAAGGCGAGCGAGACTTCAACAACTGCCTATTCAAAAAGTAACTATGAAAATATTTTCAAAAAACACAAACCACGTAGAACGAAAATGAAAAAGACTTGGAAAGATCCTAAAGTGTTCACGGAATAATAAGCGAGTTCGATTCGCAACGCTCACGTGTTCCAACCGAGGCTGGTAATTTATCATTTGCAGGAATTGAAGGGTTAGGCTACTGTGAACATGACGAACGCTCGTTTGTCGCTCGAGGCAACTTGAATCGAAAAGGAAGGTCCAACATATGGTGCAGAAATGGCAGATTGAAGGTAAACTGATTGAATGATTACAACCGATAAAACTCACTAAAACCTTAAGGGGTCATCTAACTTTAGACGATAAAAAAAGGCGAATTTCATGCATTTTTTTATCGGTTCATACAGGGTTTTTCAATAAGAGCGGGTAGATGTTGAAATGGAATAGTACAAGCTGTGTGTGAGGTATTAACGAAATTCTTTTTTTATTTGCAAGGCCTATGTATGCCATTATGTACGGAATATAACATCGTTCAAATGTCCGCCGTGGCTTCTCACGGTGGCACGGATCCGAGTGGTCCAATTTTCAATGACTCTGCCGCATAGATCCGGCTGAATTTGAGCGATGGCCTGGGTTATGTTGACTTTAAGGATGTTGAGTCCCAAATCGCAAATGATGATAAAATTCTGAAAATTTGGTGTGTTTTTGTATGAAGTGTTTCAGAGGTCGTGTTAAAATATCACGACAATTAGGAATCTCGTTATTGAACAATTAACATTCACAAATTAAATGTTGTTTTATGGAAACTGATGTAACTTTGCAATAAGTTTTTTTTTTTGACCTCTCAATTTTATAATATCTACAATATACTGAAAGCAACGGAAACAAAATGAAGTTTATTGATAAATTTTTTTTTATTTCTTTTAAAAATTGTTCTTAACAAAATGTTAATTTTTTAATAACTAGCTTCCTAATCGTCGTGAAATTTTAAGACAACCTCTTACTTACTTTATACAAAAACATACCAAATTTTCAGAATTTTCTTATCATTTTTTATTTCAACCTTTAAGGAGGTTGAAGTAATGATGATAGAATTCTGAAAATTTGGTATGTTTTTACATGAAGTATTCGGGAGGTCGTGTAAAAATTTCATGACGATTAAGAAGCTATTTATTGAACAATTAACATTAACATGTTTCATAGGGACTCAACATCCTTAAGAGCATCGGTCGATTGCGGATTATTGACATAGACCTGCGACTTCAAGAAACCCCACAAGAAAAAGTCTAGCGCGGTCAAATCGCACGATCTTGGTGGCCAATCCACGTCACCTCTGCGAGAGACAACCATACCCTCAAATCGTTTATGCAGAATGTGCATCGTGGCGTCCGCTATGTGGCACGTAGCGCCGTCCTGCTGGAACCACAGTCGTCTACGTCCATATCGTTTGTTCAAACAGGAGCTAACGAGCCCCGCGATGGAAATCCGTCTAATAAATAACCAAATAACGCTGTGTTTAAGCCTGCCGTTATTTGCCGCTAGTGTAAAAATCCGGGACATGTAATCGGAGAGTGTCGTAAAAGAGAATACGTAAATTCATTCAGGAATCAAGAAGTAAACCGACGATCCCCAATTCCAGAAAATTTTACTTCGACACAACATTTCCCAAAAGTAAAATTCCAAGTTGGAAATGAACCAACAAAAACTTCGTTTGTGCGCAGTATCAGACATGTCGAGCCGGAAGAAAATCAAGAATGACCTCGACAAATTGCCGTCGTCCTTTTAAATCGTACCAGCAATGTGCCTGTAATTTCCGTCGAATCTCAGGATTTCATAGACACGACTCTTTTAATAATCGATACAGGTTCCGCGCTAAACCTAATTAAAAATTGTAAAATTACGCCCGGAGTGGAAGTAGATAAAAGTGACACTATTCGAATCAGTGGGATAACAAAAAAACTACGTTAATACATTGGGAAGAGTTCAAATTCGAATTTTACATTTAACCGTAACTTTTCACCTGGTTGCGGACGATTTTTCAATCGAAGATAACGGGTCAATCGGGAGTGAATTTTTCAACACACATCATGGAGATATATCATATTCCGAAAAAAGCCTTAAATGGGGGAGAAATAATTTTCCATTCGTCAAACTTGAAACTATAGTTATTTCTGTAGGCACAAGAGGACATTTTTATGTACGCGTAGCCAATCCCGAAGTCAATGAAGGATATTTACCTAAATTGAAAGTATCAGAGGGAATATACCTAGGGAATGTGCTGGTTGCCAATCATAAAGGCAAGGCGCATTTTTTTCTAATCAATACTACGGAAGAAGACATCGAGGTTGCTGTACCAGTTCTAGAGTTATTACCATATGAAGTCGTTTCCAACTCCTCACAGCAACAAGTTAGAGGGGAGACTAAACCGCCCTCGTCAAGAGACAATAAAAGGGTGGATGAAAAAGAAAATCAATATCTACCAAATCGCACTGAATCTAATCCAGGACCTACCACAAGGTCTTGTGACTCGGCTGATTTATTCAAAGTTAATTGTCAAAATCCTATGGTAACTGAGCCTACTAATTCAAGTGAATCTAAAAATGGAATCCAGCAAATACTAAATCTATTACACTTAAACGACCTCAATGGAGAGGAGCAAGAAAGTGTTAAGCGTCACTTTAAGGAATTTCAAGATCGATACTATCTCCCAGGGGACAAACTTATGGCAACAAATGTCATCCAGCATCGAATATCAACAACGGATGAGCTACATCGCCAACCCGCCAACATCGCTATCCGCCACATTAAAAGAAAAAATCAATCGTCAAGTGAATGAATTACTAGATGGAGGAATAATAGAACCCTCTCAATCTCCATATAATTCACCGGTGTGGATTGTACCTAAAAAGGCAGACTCCAAAGGAAACAAACGTTGGCGAATGGTTTTAGATTACCGAGCGCTCAACGAGACAATTATTACGGACGCATACCCGCTTCCACTTATCAACGAAATCTTAGATCAACTTGGAGGAGCCATGTACTTTTTTTGATATCGCTTCTGGATTTTATCAAAGGCATCCAGAGGATTGCCACAAAACCGCTTCTACAACACCCTACGGTCATTACGAATTTGTAAGAATGCTATTTGGATTAACGAACACGCCTGCAACATTCCAACGTCTTATGAATCAAGTTCTAAGAGGAATACAGGGCTGCGACGCATTCGTACATTTGGATGATATAGTCATATACGCATCGACGTTGGAGGAACACGAAACAATAGGAAAATAAAGCCACAAGAATTCAATCTAAGAGATAGAGTATTCTTACAAAAGGGCCAGAAACAGGGGAAATTCGGGGATCACTACACTGGCCCACAGGAAATTTGTGAAATCAAGAGAGACAGAAATGTGAAAATTAACGTGGGTCCTGAAAACCGAGTAGTCCACCCAAATCGACTCCGCTTATCACCTCCAGACATGAGAGAAAGCAGTAGTGGTGAGTAAACAGATTCAAATACTCCTTAAAAACCCCTTACCATGCCATAATAACCACAACGCTTCCTTAAACCCCACGTCGTCCAACCCTAGACCCAATATCCGACAGTCCCACACCAGATCTTCCGCCGGAAAGAAGCTATTAAGAATTACTAAGAAAAGGAATCGCCCATACACCACATGCCAGGTGTATGCTCACATCGAAGCAATCACAAAATGTTTAAATACCATTTTAAATGGAAGTGTTCAACGATGTGATCAACAATGGTGGGACAAATATCAAACGGAAATGAAAGAAGATTTGGAGTCAATCAAACTGAAGAAATTGATTACCGTGACGAATACAACCATCACTACCGAAACCGCTACCATATCACCGGAATAATAACCTCAATCCTATCTCCACAAATATCCTCAATCCTACCAAAATCCTCAATAACCTCCCAAGAAACAAAAGGGATCGCAGAAATAGCTAGAAATGAATACTTACACAAAAACTTGTAAATTACAGGAAAATTTTTCATAAAACAATGAATGAATGAAAGGATGCAGATCTCGAGGCCCACATCAGAGGCGGAGAAATCGAGATACCGCAGCAGAGGAGAAGAGGAAACTTGTCTTAATAACCCTAGAGCTTGTTCTCCAAGGCATAAGGACCAGGGTTACATCCCAACACGATACGGCAATGGAGCCGTACCAGCTTATTACATAGGCCAACCTTCTGAACTACTAGACACGCCTGGGCAGCAACAAGGATAAAAAACGCAGGCGACATCAGGAGACCAGTCCTATTCGAAGCAATGGAGGCACTACTTAAAAACTACATGGAAACTATCAACTAGATGAGGCAACGCTTCCAAGATGTGAGTCTGAAAACCTGAATCACACGAGGACGTGCTAACGGTCATTGCGATCATACCCGCAATTCCCAATCTCCAGGGTGGAGGTGTTCCGTCATGCCCCGCTTCGTCGCTCTCACTCCATAATTCCGTTAAAACTGGACGATATGAAGAATATTAAGCAGGGAAACGAAAGCCCTTTCTGCGGTGACAAAAGCCTGTACTCCAACCATTACTAGGCCACCACGATTTTTTATTACCGGCGCGAATATGCGTTTTACACTCCACCCCAACCCCACGACAAATTATCCCTGGACCATCACGCTACTAGAAAATCAACTTCGGTTACTCCATCCATTGACCGAACCACCCCGCGAAACACCGTCGCATTCAGCACGTGCTCATACGTACAAGAATTATCCGAATATAATGTATGAAAGGCGTCGGCGCCGAAAAGGCGCGTTTTGCCGTTAAAAACCAAGATCACC
Source organism: Ophion costatus (assembly GCA_951751655.1). Taxonomy (NCBI): domain Eukaryota; kingdom Metazoa; phylum Arthropoda; class Insecta; order Hymenoptera; family Ichneumonidae; genus Ophion; species Ophion costatus. The sequence goes on from OX632358.1 coordinate 41,606,441, forward strand.
ACAGACTCCCTGGACCAGTACCCAAGAATCGTAAAACCTGGAATCCAACCAATATCGGCCACGCGTACGGCAACGAGAGTGTCACCGCTGAGTCAGGTCACCCCTTGGATGAGTTAAACGTGGAGGTGCCACCCAGCCGGAACAGGAACCACCCACAGCACAGAATCCAACCAAACTGAAGCAAATGCACCCCTGACCCACTTCTTTTCACTAATTGTAAGTAAAAATCGTAAAAACGGGAATCCGAGCGATACCCGCCACGCGTACTGCGACGGGAAAGTCACCCCTGAGTCATACCGGGGATACAAAGGTCCTTCAAGATTACCGACATGTGGAAGACCTTTCGAGAGAAAACCACCCCAAAAAAGCGGTATAAAAGGAAGGACCGGGAACACAGCAATGTGCAGTCTTAATTTCAACCCCGCGGCCGTCGCTACGCAGCAAACAGCTGCGGTCAATCTCCAGCCTCAATCGTTCAAGTCTCCATCTTGACCTCGCGGTCGAAGTCTCAGTCTCAATCTCAGCCTCGCGGCTAAAAGTCACGTTAGTCAGTCTCAATCTCAACATCAAGTCTGAAGACCAAGTCGTCGTGAACAAGCAGTCAGTCGCAGCAGTCATCAGAGTAGTACCAGTCCTGCAGTCACAGTCTCAGCCTCAGTGTCAACCTCACGGCTGAAGGTACCGTCACTGAAGTCTACTAGTCGAAATTCAACAAGGCATTGTACGTATTCTCCAGTCGTGTTTCATCTTCCAACATCGGTCAAAGACCCTCCTCAAAAGAAGTCTTAACCCATCTCGAAGTGTTCAATTGCCAAATGTAAACCCTTGCATCACCACCGTATCTTTCGATCTCAAGACTCGGCAACATCTATTAAACTATTGAATACATCTAAACCACAACCGCTGTAATCAATTGTCGTCAAATAACTATATTCCCATCTTGAACATTGCAATCATTTAAACTATTTAATCGTGTGTAAATGTTGTAACTATTTAATCTCGTGTAACCATTGGGCAAACACTATAAACCGTTCGACATATGTGTACATATAACTATTCAATCTTCATGTGGTCATTGAGTGAACATTATACCCATCAAGATATTGTAATGACCATAATCCGAATCTCAAAACGATACTTCCGATAAGTGAAATTATAACCACGATTATTAGACCATTGAAACAACGTGATCATACGGCGAATTATCCGCAAATAAGTAGAGTAAGCAAAGCATTTATGAAAAACTCTCGTATTGTGCGATCTTCCTTAACACCAACGCATTATCCAATCGTCATTCTCCCTATATCAAAGACGTGACCTCCGTCCCTGGGTAAAGGACTTAAATGTCTTGACCCGAAAGCGAAGTCAAGATCGTGTTGCGTTCCCCCTAAGATTCGATAAGTTCACGGGGACGTAACATGAGCACAACATAGTTACGTCACGCCATGCCGACAATATGAGCTCCATACGAGCACAACAATTTCGTCACGTCATGACGCCAATACGAGCTTCCTATGAACACTACAATTTCTTCACGCCGTGATACCCATTTGATCTGCATATGGGCACAACATAGTTACGTGACGCTAATATGAGCTCCATATGAGTACTACAATTTCTTCACGCCGTGACGCCCATATGACCTCCATATGAGCACAACATATTTAGGTCACGCCGTGACACCCATAAGAGCCCCATATGCACTCACTTATTGTTGGATATTTGTGAGCCAATTTTGTTAGTACTGATGAATTTACTGCAAGCATACTCGCGCGAGATCAACTTTGCTTCATTTGGATGTGTTATTGTGAATCATCGTGTGATGACAATATGACTTCAAGGGGAGAACTCACAAGGGATACATATAATAGCTGTGTGGCTTTCTATGCCGCAGAAAAGATGTACATATGATGCCAATATGAGCTACATCTGTCTATCTGGGATACGATGCAAATATGAGCTACATGTGTCTTTCTGGGCATATGATGCCCATATAAGCCACATGTGCCAATCTGAAATTTTACCTCGGAAAATCGAATAAAGAATTCAATCACTTTTTTCGATTATTGAAACACTATAACAAAAAAAACTCGGTCAAGTCCTAGCCAATATTATCTATTTCGAGAAAAAAACTCGGTTTTTTCGTTTCAGATCTTCCAGGTGGTCAAAATCAAGTACACGTTGTCAAGTACAAGCTTCTCACGTTGAAAAGTTCTTCACGGGATTGCTTACAACTTCTTTAATCACTAATATTTGTTTATGAAACTTGGTACACAACTTTCTCAACGTACATATAAACATATGTCCAAACAATGCTTCAATCATCATACTTATTTTGTGGAAATACATTTTTCCAAATAACCCTGGTTTTCGGGTCGCCAAAGTAGCCTAGCCTCTTAAGAGGGAATGATACCTTATCGCGATCGGTATGGTAGAACGATTATAGATTCCCACGAATCTCTGAAACGGCTCTTCAGATCCCGTCGAAACTTTGCCAAACGACGTCAAATAGATAGATGAATGGCTCTCTTCTTCTCAAATTTTCTGATTTTGAGAAAAAGAATGTAGATTGGCTTATGATAACCCAATCTACATTTTTTTTCTCAAATTCGGAAAATTTGAGAAGACAGCCGTTCGTCTATCTATTTGACGTCGTTTGGCAAAGTTTCGACGGGATCTGAAGAGCCGTTTCAGAGATTCGTGGGAATCTATAATCGTTCTACCATACCGACCGCGATAAGGTATCATTCCCTCTTAAGATTTGTGTGTAAACAAATGGTATTCGTGACGAAAATCTTTCGCACGGACGAGTCGCCCCAAACCACCAATAATTATCGATCATACTTGTCTAATAATCGTAAATACACAATACTTGAGATATTTCACCCTGATACTTGTGTACTTGATTAAATCCATACGCGAGTATGCATGGAGACACGCCGCTATCCAAAGTATACATACCTATATATTTCAGATGTCCAAAGTACACACGTACATAGGTTCAGAATATTTTCAACCCGTTGTATCCGTGTAACGTTAGCTGCCAGCACATCTGGCTGTTTTGAGGACAGTCCTCAAACATTTTCCAACCTAATGGTCCATTTTGGGTACAAAACGAGCCTCGAAATCGAATGTCCTCAAGAACACCTCCCCCCATGTATGCGTGTGTTTACATATACATGTATACATAAATAGACACTAACCCCTGGATCTACCCACATGTATTGCGCTTAATAAAATACACAGGAGATAAGCAGGGCCTATTATGGATCGCCTTCAATGTATGGACGCACGTTTCTGCTTACAGAGCCCACATTGATTATAGAGGCCCCAGGGTAGTCACACACCGGCCGTGTGCTGCGTGCATGCGTGCATGTGTGTGTGTGTGTGTGTGTGTGTGTGTGTGTGTGTGTGTGTGTGTGTGTGTGTCTCACATGAATACGAACGGGCTGCATTCACGAGCAACCACGTACGGTTTAATGATTGATAAGCTACTTATTCCTTTTATCATTCTTTTTTTTTTCTTCTTTTGTTCATTCTTTCCTTTTACCACTCACTCGCGAATCTCGTTGTCCCGATTTACGTCAAAGCTCACCGTAGAATTACCCTTTTAACTTATTAATCCCGAGAGAATTGTACTTTTTTACTTCGTTATCTCGAGAGAGTTATTTGTCTGAGCGCCCCGATTGTCTTTACTCGATGTCAATCGCGGCGTGTAGTGATAACGATTAACGTATAATACAATAATAATAATGATAACAATAACAAAAACAACAACAGTAACAATAATTATTATTACCTCAGCAATAATAACAATAAAAATAACAATAGTAGCAACAATAGGAATAACAACAAAAATAACGACGGCAACAACCACCCAAACAATAATAATAATGACAACAACACTAGCAACAACAAAAATAGCAGCAACAATAATAATAACGACAACGATAACAACAACCTAAATAATAACAGCAACAATAATATCAGTAGCAAGAACAACACCAACAATAACAACAAAGACAAAACCAATAACAAGAACAATAATAATATCAATGACAAGAATAATAATGATAATAATAGCAATGATTAGGGACCGTAATGACTCAATTATCGTCCCCGAAAAGAAATGCCGATCAACCAGTATCGTAATTGAGTTTCACCAACTTCCTACTTCCCCAAACAAGCAAAACTCCCATTTGTCGAAAGAAAATAACGAAACGGCACGTGCATAGAGCCGGGTTACGACGATAACGACAAAGCGTGGAACTAGGTAAATATTTCCGGAATAATTATCGCTGTGGTTAGAATTATTCGCGTAGGAACACGAGCGACGAGGATGGAGGGATGAGGCAAATGTTTGGCGTGTTGTTCAATGGACGTGGAATGTTTTTTATGAATGCAGCCGTTGATGGCCCCGAAAAAACAGACGGAAACACGCCATGCGATACAGACCGAGGACGATCTACAAAGAAAAAGAGGGAGAGTGGGGAGAGAGGGGAGAGAGAGAGAGAGAGAGAGAGAGAGAGAGAGAGAGAGAGAGAGAGAGAGAGAGAGAGAGAGAGAGAGAGAGAGAGAGAGAGAGAGAGAGAGAGAGAGAGAGAGAGAGAGAGAGAGAGAGAGAGAGAGAGAGAGAGAGAGAGAGAGAGAGAGAGAGAGATAATATTGTACCAACGGAACGGATGGGAGCACGTGTTAGAAAGTTATTTATAACCTTGTTCTCGCGCTCATGAAGATCGTGACCAAGATCGTTTCGAGGACTAATCCGGAGAGCAAAATCCTGGGTGGATATACAAACATACACGCTTGTATGCACACATCGCACTGTGTGTATATATATTTGTGTATATACACGAAATGGTAATTTCGAAGACATCGAGTTCGAGGACCGTCATCATAGTGGCCACAAACCCCACGTCCGCATACCCAACTATTACGTGAACCCCAATGGCTTCGGAATATCCCTTTCCAGCTTGTGATATATATGTTGTATATAAATTATGCGCAAATATTTCCGGTTCAATATATATATATATATGTACAGGTATATAGAGAGATGCCTCATTGTATATATTTCGGGCTTGAACTATGGATCGTAAGATAAATACAGGATTATATGCTTTCCCGGTGGTATAATGTGTAATAATACGCATGTACGTGTACAAAATCGATGGGATATTATATGTTCCTGGCACGTCGTCAAAGTACACAATACTTTGGATCTAGTAGATCGCGCGCTACTACATCGCTCGCAGCACACGCAATACCTCCACGGACGTGTGAAGTGCAAACGCCTGATACCGATGGATTTTTTATGTTACTGGTAAGGCAATACTGCGGAGAAATTCCGGAGAGATCGAAAATTCAAAGTGTGGGATAACAAAAAACGAACGAGCGTGATAATGTTCGAGCATTGTGGTGGTGAGAATTTATTCTGTTGCGAACTCGAAATGAAAATTTAGTTTCTTTGGAAGTTACGTTTTTTTCCATGAAGATTCATCGTATTTGGGGTTGTTGGTGACACTGGAGGATCATCACGACGTTGTAGGTTGCATCGTTGGAATGCGACGAAAATTAATTTCTTTTCATTACTCAATTTCTTTTTTGGCACATTTGGGCTGTGAATATCGCTGAAATGGTTTTACGAATTCTTATTAGAAATTTACGACCTCAATTTGCAGAAAAAGGTATTGGATAATGATGAAAATAAAGGAATGAAAAATGAAAACATATCGTTTCAATTGAACGATAGAAACATTAACGTCGTATTTCATTTGAGGTAAAGAAGAACGGCTTTAAAATTTTTCATAGATATAGATAATATCATGACTGAATTAATTTGACAATGTTTAACACGATTGGGTACTTAATTTTTTAAATATTTTTTGTACGAAAAGTTGTTACTGCTTTGATTTATAAATTGTTTACCTCTTCATTGTTATCGTTTTAACGTATGTACATGATAAATGTAATGAAAAAAATGTTACATTGGATTACGTTATATACGATATAAAAAAATAAAATAATCAAGCTCCGATAAACATTGGAAAATAAATTTGCCCGTAATATAATCCGTCAGTGATCATTGATACAATATTTCTATTGGTACTAAAAGAATATTGAATATATGATAAAACAGTAAAAAATTACGAACAAAAAAAATACAACCAAGTTTTGCTTGTTCATAACCAAAAGTACGATGTTGAAGTTTGCATCGTTGGAACGCGACGAACGGTAATATTTCTTCTACTGCTCGCATTTTTGTGCCGATTTGGATCACGAAAATCACCGAATTGGCTGTTCTTATTCTGATTAGAAATCCACAAGCTTAATGGATGAAGAAAAATCATCGATTAAAATAAAAAAAAGGAGCAATGAAAAAGAAGAACTTTCGCTGGATTTCTACATTGCAAAATTCAACGCTATCGAAAAGTTTGGTTGAACCTTAAATAACGGGGCGTCTGTATTTTAAAGCCAAAACGCTTATGTCGGGCGTTAATTAATTTATAGACGATTTTCTTCCACGTATATGTATAATTCATAAATAATTATAAGGATAGGCGTAGTCGAGAGATGGCGGCGAACGGAGCCGTGTACTCTCGTTTCGCGCCTCGTTCCTCGTCATAACGTCCCACACACACACGTGCTCGAGCGCGGGTACGTAAAAATAGCGAGTTAAGAATGCAGGCTCTCGCGAACTCGAGTAAAACTGCTCGCGTGAACGAGCCTCTATTGCACGATGCCTTCGTGCTCGCGAGAGAAAAATCTCTCTCTCTCTCTCTCTCTCTCTCTCTTACACATTCTCTCTCTCCTATCTTCGTCGTCTCTTGACTATTAGAAGAATGCAAGGTCCCGGCCACGTTGACTTTTCATCTACAAACTTTCGGACTTTACTTCACAAACGCGCGCTCAATATTTTTTTAATTAACGTTTTCAAAACACTTCACTCACCGAAAATCCCAGGAATGTTAATGAAAAAATCACATAAAGTTGATCAAAATTACTAGATTCAAATAACCGTCGAGATAGTTAATTGAAAATTAGAATTTAACGAAAACATCGAAACGTTTAGTTGAAAATCATACGAATTCAGTAAAAATCAAGAAAGCTATTAAAACAAAAAATCAGAATTCTTCTGATTTCCAATTGATTATGTCGATTTTTTATTAAAATAATTAATTGAACATCGGAAGAATTGAGTAAAGATAAGAAGACTTAATAAAATTCGTTTAAAAAATGCATAAATATTATGAATAATTATTCAACAATAACCCGATAATATTTATGAAAATAAAGAATTGAATAAAAAAGTTATTCATATCGATTGATTGTTTCTGTATCATTTTTAATTTTTTATCCAATTCTTCCAAAAGGCGGAAGAAAAATTACAGATAAAATAAAAGCACTTCATTAAATTCTTCATTCTTATGACTCTTTCTGCTTATTATTCAATAATTGCAACTTGTGCACTTTTTTCCACATTTGATTAAAACTTTTCAAAGTAAAATAACGCGGCTCAAATAAAAAAATCAGACGACTCGAATAAACTTTAGAAGAGCCGAATAAAAATGAGTAAAAAGATCCAAACCAAAAGAATCCAAAAAAAAACCCGAAGATACAATAAAAAAAACTTAAGAATTCATTTTAAAAGAGGGAAAATTCTCGATTCCGGACGAAAGGCCTCTCGGACGCGCATAATCAGCGATCGAGTCAACGCAAAGTCTCACGATGTTAACGACTGTAAAAATCAATCCGTCCGACACTTCGGCAACTCAATTAGTATCGATCCCTCCGACGCAAGCAATCTGTTTGTCCTCTAAACATTTCGTTGGGATCAACGAGGCGGCGAGCGAGTGAATGTACGTTAAAAATTAATCGACGTCACAATAATGTTGCGTAAGTTGATGGGAATCCGTCTGCCCTAAACCGCGGACCGACCAAACACTTATCGCCACGCAAACTCCCTTCAACGTCACCAGCGACGCACCACTCGCTCGGCATTTTATTTATAGAGTTTTCCTAGCGCCCTCTCTCTCTCTCTCTCTCTCTCTCTCTCTCTCTCTCTCTCTCTCTTTCTCTCTCTATCGTTCTCTCTTCGCTGCCACTCGCCGATGTCCTCACTTTGCAATGCGGTCCATAGCTTGTAACGACGGTCTGCCCCATCCCAAAAGTGTATTTTCACACAGTGACAATTTGGCTGTTCCGTGATAAACCGACGTATCTAGAAAACCACAACGCATACGCGTGGAATATTTCCGAGTTAAACGTAACTTTCCCTTCTCTCTCTCTCTCTCTCTCTCTTTCTCCCCTTCTCTCCGCCACGTAGTAATAAACATAAAACGTGTGGTGCCACACGTAATAATCGCCATAGCCATTTGTCGGCTATTTTTGACGAGACAAATTGTCACCGCTAAATACGTGGAAATTTCATCCAGAGATATATTCATTTATCGTGTGTGAATGTGGCAAACGCACACACGTGCGAACATATATATATATATATATATATTTGCATGTACATATAATCGTCAGAAAAATCGCAAATTAAACGGAAATGAAGAGCTTAGGCACAGTTGAAATAGTTAAAAATATGGATTATTGGTTTTCCAAGGGATTCTCAAAATACAAAATTTTGAAAATATACTCCGAAGATTTCAGGTCGATCAGTTCAAAATTGAGTCTACTGAATCTGCCTACTTTAACGCGTTTTTATAAAAATGTTTTTTCCAAAATCGGTCACCACGATATCGCAAAAATCACCGCGTCGAACAACTCCAAATTTTACACGCCTTGTTTGCATATGAAAAATCAGTGCTCAAACGCAGGCACTTTTTCCAGTGCACAGTTTTTTTATCAGCAAAAGACGATACTTTCTTTGGGGACTGCGACCATTTTTTCAAAAATCCATATCTTTTGCTAAATCCTTCGTTCAAACACTGGATAATTGCATGGAAAAACTCAATGAGATAATTTTTTTATTTCGCATGACTCGTTTCCGAGCCGCGAGCAATGGACCGCGAAAGACGTTTTTCAAACGGCGGTATGCAGAAACCGTTGTATCTACGACATTTAAGAATATTATTTGATACAAAAATCGTACAAGATATTCAAAGCCATACTCTTTCGGTCATCATATAGAAGAAGGCGGCATCTACAAAAAAAATCGAAAATGAGTTTTACTATACAGAACGATGGGAAATTTTGTACCGACGCCAAAAACCAAATTTCATTACCAAAAACGCATTTTTGATTGATTTTCGTATATGCCGCCTTCTTCCATATGACGGCACACATATTCCCAGAAAAAATTCCGCAAAATTTCTCTTCCTGCCGGCCACGAGCTAGGTGTAAACCGTTAAATTCTTTCAGTCAATAAAATACATTTTAACACAATATCTCCAAAACTTAATCTTATTATAATACTTAATAATAGATATATTACATTTAAATATAAATTCGCAATATCAAAAATATACATATATAACGAGATTGAAGCTTGCATCGTTCTGATGCAACGAAAATCATTCCAAATTTCCCTAGATAGATTTGTGCCACGAAAATCGAGCGAATATTTTCAGCGATTTTTACTCAGTGCTCTGCAACACGAATCTGCAGAATATAAGGTTGGATGATAATGAAAATGAGAAATAAAAAAAAAATCTTTGCTGCACTTCAACGAGGCAAACTTTAGTCCCATCATATACAATATGTGAATAATAATACTTTCAATATTGCATCGAGATATATTTTAAACAAGATATAGCGGGTTCCACATTTCCTTTTTCCACACACACACACACACACACATATATATATATATATGTACACGCAGCATAATTCATCATGTGACATTGCAATGTGTACGACTACTGTGTAACCAAGAGTTAGGACAAAAGAGATAAAAGAGCGAACGAGGGAGACATAGATATGTTCGTCAGTTATTTGCCCGGCTTTAGGGAGATCAGTTATTTCGAGGGCTTTTGCGGTGAAGGAAAGCTTTGACCTCGTTTCATTGTAGGTTCCTAACGATATGGGAGAGTCAAGGTGGGCGAGGGAGAAACTGACGTTGAGGCGAGAGAAGAGAGGAAGAGGGAGAGAGAGAGAGAGAGAGAGAGGCTTTAGGCTCATTGAAGTGCAGTAACACCCACACATATAGACTTTATCACAATCCCTCGCAGCGTTAGCTACAGACTGCGCACACGAAGAGAATGCACATGGGCACCACACCGCATACAGGGACATGCATGGTCATCACGGTCCATCGAGATTCTCAGCGGGCTTGAAAGTTTTACGTTTCGAGCTTCCCTATCGAATTCGAACAGGCTCCCTTCTATGGCCATATATATATGCATATGTGTTTATATAACGAATTCAATGGAAAATTTTAAACAGTTGTTCGTACGTCAAAAGATTAGTTCAAACATTTTAAGTTGACCCCGAGCCATAAAGACTTGATCTTTTTTTATCGTTTTTCACGAAATGGACATATTATCGCGTCAGCCTTGTTATCGTTTTTAAATATATATATATAAGCAAGAACAAGGCTGACGCTATAGCGAGCGTGCTCCGTGAGCGGGAGCAAGACTAAACCTGTTAATTAGATTGACTCCAACTGGTTTCGGTACTATTCGCCGGAAGGTCGAGCCATCCACGTGAGAGAGCAGGCGAATCAGGCACTACATAACGCATGTGTGTGTGTGTGTGTGTGTGTGTGTGTGTGTGTGTGTGTGTGTGTGTGTGTGTGTGTGTGTGTGTGTGCGCGCGCGCGCGTGCGTATGCAGATAAGAACCAAGTTTGAGAGGTATAGTAGGCCGTCATTGATTCAAAGTCGAATCGAGTGCGAAAAGTTTCGTGAAAACTACAAGTTCCAAATTGGATTTGAGCGCGAGTTTGACCTAACAAGTTTGAACTCGTAGAGTCGACTTTCATTTGGGGTCGATGTCCGAACACGTTCCGCATAGAAATTTGGGTAAAATTGGGGCTCAAGTTCGCGTCAACTTAGCGCTGAAGCTCGAATGAAGTTTCAGCTTCAATGTGGAATCGAGTTCGAGTCTCAAGTTCGAATAAAGTATGAGCCTCGAGTTTGAATCAAGCTTGAGCTTTAAGTTCGAATGAAGTTTGAGCCTCGAGTTCGACTCAAGTTTGAGCTTCATGTTCGAATGAAGTTTGACCCTCAAGTTCGAATCGAATTAGAGCTTCTGGCTCGAGTCAAATTTGAGCGTCCAGTTAGATTCGAGTTTAGGATTAAATTCGAGTCAAGTCCGAGTCAAGTTCGACCTTAAAGTTCGAGTACGGTTCGAGCTTTGTGTTAGAGCCAAGTTCCAATCACGTTTGACGCAAGCTTGAGTCAAGTTCAACCATGAAGTTCCAGCGAGGCTCGAGCTTCAAGTTCGAATCAAGTCGGAGCTTCAGGTTGGAATCAAGTTTGGGCTTTAAATCGAGTCGAGCCCGAATCAAGTTCCCATGAAGTTAGCGTTAAGATCCAATTAAGCTCGAGGCAAGTTCGAGTCAAGTTCCAATCAAGTTAGCCTCAAGTTCCAATTGAGTTTGAGGCACGGTCAAGTAGAGTCTGAGAGCCTCAAGTTCAAGTGGATGCTGAGCTTCAAGTTCGAGTAAAGTCTGAGTCTCAAGTACGAGTCGGTGTTGAGCTTTAATTTCGAGTCAAGTTCGAGCTTCAAACTCGCGTGAGCATTGAGCTACGAATTCGAGTGAAGTTTTTGAGCTTCAAGTTCGTGTAACGTACGAGCATCAGGTTCGAGTCAAGCTCTTATTCGTGTTCTCCGTTTCTACGGCACGAAACGAATTGCAACGTAGATTTGATCGCGAACAACCGGCGATTTATGCGAGACACGTTGCTTCGCGTATATGCGAACGAGACAATCCGTGAGACCGTACCTAAAACGAAGATATCAATATGCATACGTGCGTTTGCCACGACGAGCCACAAGAGCCATTGATAAACGCGCGGGTTTATACGAGGCCATCATATCCACAGTGGTGAATAGAATACGTACATACATACGTGACTCGAGCCGACGAATTCAGCTAGCCCGAGCTCTGCGTTGACTTTAACAACTTTAAAAACTTTAACAACTTCGCATGCATATTCATATACACTTATATATAGATATATATATATATATATATATATATATATATATATATATATATATATATATATATATATATATATATATATTCTCAGCTATGCGAGACGACAATCTCATCAGGATCCGTGACGAGACGCTCCGCACCGTTATAGATTTGTATATGTATCCACGTGTGACCCATTACGTTAAAAAAATACAGTCTCGCAGACATAAGGTTTCAATTCCATATTTTCATTGTTATCCAGAATCATGGTAAATATTTACAAGTCGGGTCCAGCCCTAATCGGCTACAAAATTGTTTTTCACGTGTTCGGGGCTACTCTGCGGTATGAAAATATGTTTTTTATGATGGGGGAGGGGTATTTTACTAAGAAAAAAAATATTTCCGGAAAATATTCGATTTTTGAAATACGTTTTCTGTATGCTTACTCTAATTTGACTTAAGGGGGGATTGTCTTTTTTTTTTCGCAAAATTTACCGCTTTTTGGGAATTTTTTTGTGAAGAAAGTATACAACGGAAAACTTGTGAAACTTGGCATATAGTTTTATTGATCTGTTTACTACATACAAAAAAATTTTTAAACAATTTCATAAAAAAATCCGCCTCCCACCCCCCTCGACGCGCGATGGTCCTTTTTTGATGGTGTGCACGATTACAGCCTTCACGTTCATCCTGCAACAAAAACCCAAAAAGCATTTTACTTTAGACACATATAGCTATCGTTTGATGAAGCAAAAAAGCAATACGTTTAATAGTTTTTTATTTATAACAAAAAATCGATCAATTTTTTTCGAAAAATCGATACTTCAAGTTCAAAACGTCACCAAATCGTCAATTTTTTTTTTCCCCTTCATCGAACGATAGCTATATGTGTCTAAAGTAAAATGCTTTTTGGGTTTTTGTTGCAGGATGAACGTGAAGGCTGTAATCGTGCACACCATCAAAAAAGGACCATCGCGCGTCGAGGGGGGTGGGAGGCGGATTTTTTTATGAAATTGTTTAAAAATTTTTTTGTATGTAGTAAACAGATCAATAAAACTATATGCCAAGTTTCACAAGTTTTCCGTTGTATACTTTCTTCACAAAAAAATTCTCACAAAGCGGTAAATTTTGCGAAAAAAAAGACAATCCCCTCTTAAAGTGCCTTGTCGATAGTTCTATACACCCAAATTCTATAAAATCCAAACAAACCCACCCAAACCCATGTCATTTGACCCACTTGATGTCACCAAACCCGTTTCCTCCATACCTTTAAAAAGGTTTAAAAAAAAAGCGTCTGGGGTCTGAAATAAGGGTTGAAATTGTCTCCCCCTGACTTAAATGTTACCAACAAAGTCCCCAGAAATACATCGACTCGGTACAAAATTTCTAAACCCCTTTTCTGGCTGGGGCCCCGATTGTAAATTTTCACCAGAATCATAATCAAATCCAAAATCCTGAAAAAATATTTGCGCGATTTTGGTTGCTCGGACCTGCCAAAGGAAATTCGGGAAACTGAAAAAAAATCATTTTCTCTGCATCCAACTATGCAAACGTCAACGCCATATTCTTCGTACATATGACGTGCCTTTCTGATTTTATATATCAGCAACCACCGTTCATAAACGGATATTATTATTCATTAGATTATAGATATTATAAAATATTTATTACTACATCTATTAAAGATATTGAGGATATTATATGTATCCATGATACAAGGATATTAAATAATTATTATCCTCAATTTATAACGAAATATTAACCGACGTATATAGATAGTATGATTGGTTGTAAGATAGCAACCAATATAGATGTTTCCAATGAAAAGATAATAGAAAAAGAAAGAAAAAAAACGGCAAAACGACGACGCAAAAGAAACATCCATTGACGTAGTTGGATTAGAAGAAAGCCACGGCATGCTCGAAGAAGTATTTTTTTCGAGATACGCGGACGAAGTGTGGAAGAATCTCCGAGTAGGAGTTCCGAGTGTGCACATGCGTCTTTCTTCGTACTCGCGGACAGGTATTGACGTCAATTAGCCGTAAAACCCAGGCTCGACGAGGTTCGCTGTGTAGCAGCTATTGTTCGTGTGGGTTTCAAGGCAGAATGGGTCCCCGATGAAACGAGGAAGCAAAATGAAATGAATATAGAGACAGAGACGAAAAGGAAAGAGGTGGGGAGGGGTGTTTGAAAGTTATTACACCAGACACAAGTATACAAGAAGCCATCACTGTCTCTTTCTGTCCTCGTCGACGTCATCGTCATCGTTATCGTCGTCTGGAGGTCAGTCCACCTATGTGACATTGAAGTTTCCATCGTTGAAAGGCAACGAAAATTATTTTCTTTTCCAATTGCAAACATTTTATTTGGCCTGTGAAAAAAAACAATCGCTCAAACGTTTTCACGTATTCTGATCACAGATTTACGACCTCAATTTGCGATTTTCGATGACAATTAAAAATAAGGAAGTAAAAAAAATCGTTGCATTCCAACGATACAAACTTAAACATCATCGTTCAACTGATTTCCGGTCGTCAGACGCAAGTTCGGCCCTTAGTTGCAACGAATTTTTTTCCTTCCCATCGCATCAACTTCGTTTGGCCGATCACTCAACTCCGAAACTTCACTTCACAACTCACTTCAACAACGAAACTCACTCAAATCTTTCTACCTATGCTTATTACAGATTTGCGACCTCAATTCGCAAAAAGAACACTTTAGCCGATGGTCGAAACATCGAAATGGAAAAATGAAGAAAAGTACGTTGCATCGCAACGATGCAAACTTCAACATCGTCCATTATTCAAAATCTACGACAAGCGCATTTTTTTTCCCTGCCAAACGACCTGACTCTCGATCATCAGACGCAAATTTCATCCTTAGTTTCAGCCAACTCATCCTTTCGTACATTTGCACCGAAAGTTGCGCAAATCTTGGGAAATAGTGCAAAAAATAACAAAGGCCCCTGGTAGAGCTGGACTTCCGGTGCGCCTCGAGAAGACTCGAGATAGATGCACCTGTAGCTCGTCAATCGAGCGGACGTAATCGACAGGTGTACACGAACCCAGGCAACACACTTCGATAACAGGAGGTACATGCCTTACCAAGGGAGATCACCCGAGATTCTCTTGTCGTCCGTAAGGCCTTTGATGCCGGTACGCCGATGTTCACGTTTCGATGTGTACTTTATACATACGTACACCCATTTACGTATGTATATAACTTCTATGCGCCCATCTACACGTGTGTACGTAGGTGGGCGGTATTGTTCTTGTACAGAGGTCTCCTACGTGCTCGAACCTAAACCTATAGACGATGGCCTATGGAGAACGTACGGGGGGGGGGGGGGGGGGGGGCTTATCCGGAATAAGACTTGGGGGTGTTGGAGCTTATGGCTCATCCTTTACTTATGGGTATATGTGTGTGTTTGTTTATATATATATATATATAAACATAGGCAGCTCGCGTCAATAGATTGTCGGCTGATCTAGCCAGTAGAGTAAGTAGACCTTGGCTCAGCTACTGCAAGGGGTGTGTGACCATTTACCCAAAACGAGTACTTTTAACGGTGTTGAAGTTTGCATCGTCGGGATGCAACGAAAATCCTTCTTTATTCTCTCTTCATTTTAAAGCCTTAGGCCACAGTAACGGGTATGAAATCATGTGCGAATTTAACCATTTTTTTTTCGTATGACAAAGTGATTCACTCATAAAATTAATTGCACATCTATTTAGTATGAATGTCAAGCTGTTAGAAAAAAATATATACTTTTTTTTCGATGTCCGAAACGGCCGAAAATTTTCACTCGATTTACTTCAAATTTAAAAGTTATGTTCCTAATTGCATTTCGCAGAGAAGTACGTAGGGAATTTCTGGTTAATCGAAAACTTTTCATTTCATGAGCAGTTATAACGAAATTTCACTGAAAATTCATTTCTTACGTTTAAATACCTACAAGTTTTGAATAAAATAAGAATTTTTAAATTCCGTACGTACTTCTCTAGGTATTGTTATGTAGATGGACGAGAATTTTTGTTTTTTGTTTTAGGTAAAAAATTGTGGATGCTAAATGTCACGCCACGGAGCGCTTAAGAAAAGATAACAAAAGAAAATATTATTAGTTGGCCATTTGGTACATCGAAAAAAAATGTATATATTTTCTAACCGCTTGATATTCATACTAAATAGATGCGTAATTAATTTTATGAGCGAATCACTTTTTCATACGAAAAAAAATGTTAAATTCGGACATGATTTTATACCCGTTACTGTGGCCTAAGGCCTCAACCCTTCGAGTGCACACTGGGTCGTTTTGACCCTAAATTAATTTTGTGCAAGTACATATTTTTCAACGTATGCCCCACTTTTAACGAATGTTTCGGCATTTAATTTTCGTTTTCGTCAAAAAATAAATTTAGGGCCATAAAATATGGATAATTTACTACAAAAAACGTCTCGACAAAAAAACAAAAAATGCATATTTTCCGGAATACAACGGTTCGAAAAACGCCTTGGGTCAGATTGACCCAAGATGCACTTATAGGTCGGCGGCGGAGGTGTGCACTCGAAGGGTTAATGACCAACTAAACTCTTTTTATGCAGTTTTGGGTTATGGATCCCAAATGAGGAGCTTCAAAAATAATCCGGTGACATTTTTAACCTAAATATGGTAAAAATGGTGGGCAATATGAAAAAAAAACATTTCGTTGCATTGTAACGATGCACACTTCAATACCATCACTTTTATCCGCTCCTACGGTATCGACGGTTGAAGTGCAACGGTTGAAGTGCATCATTGGAGTGCAACGTAAATTCTTATGTTTTTCTTTCCTTGTTAATATTTTACGAAACGTTTTTTGTCGGATTAATATTCTAGATAATTAAAGAAGGGACTTGAAAAATTATTGACGGATTTTCGTAACGAATATTGACTAGAAATGGGAGTAATTGAAAGATAATAGTTTTCATTGCATTCCGACGATGCAATGTTCAATCTCACTCCGAATCACTCATATGTTCTACGATATTTTTTAGTTTTCGGGAACGAAAGCGTTTTACTGTTTTCTCCGAGCTTTTCTGCAGCTTAGGTTATTTTTCAAAAATATTTTGTCTAAGTGTTTTACTCTGAGAAGTTTTTAAAAAGAACTGATGGTGTCGCAGTTTGCATCGCTGGAATCCAACGGAAATTCGAATGGAATACTCTGGCCGATTTATATTTTTTTTAAACACTCAAATGTTCTTACTAATCTTCATACGAGATACAAGAACTCAATTTGCGAAAAAAAAGACTTTGGATAATGATACAAATATGGAAAAAAAAGAGTAGCTTTTCGATTATAGAAACTTCAACGTCATAGCAATTGGGAGTCATTTCGCCTAGTATAGTTATTCTTTTATTAAAATTTAAGGCATCAACGTTAGTGTTCAGTTGGTAATTTATTTATCGCTCGACAGTGCACTTGATAACGATAACACAAGTGAAAAAAATCGCGAGGAGCGCACATACACGAAAGGGAAGGATAAAAATTGTTCTTTTCTCGAAAAGTAAAAAAATATCGTACAACGTATATGGAGGTGATTCGAGTGGGTATCGACACGACGCATCTAGATTTGCCTTTTGGACGTCACTTTTCGGCTCAAAATGTCTCCATCGTTGAAATTACAACGATTTTTTGGCCTTAATTTTTATCATTATCCAAAGCCTTTTTTCAAATTAAGGTTTCAAATATCCGATAAGAATACGTAAAAACGTTTGTTTGATTTTCGCATTTATAAAATATATAAATTTATTTTTTTATACAATTTATTGTATACAATTATTGTATACAATATATTATACAATATTGTATATATAATTATATATTTGTATTTATTTTTATTTGTATATATTTGTATATATAATTATATATTGTATGTATACAATATAATTGTATACAATATACAATTTATAAAAAATCGTTTCAGTTACATTCCGACGATGCAAACATCGCCGTCATGCATAGGTACCTACATACATGCTTATATATATATATATATATATATATAAGGAACGTTTATTTAGGGGCTATTATAACGCGCACATATATCGCTCATCCACTAGGAAACTATCATAACACAAAAATGCTGTTTCCAGAAAAGCGCATTAAAATTTTTTTCCCATTCATGAGGTAACTGTGACGACAATATTTATCTAAATTAGCCTGCCATGGTTTGATTTATCGTGAAATTTCTTAACCTTTTTGAGGATTATGAATAATATGTAGGCAATTGCAATAAACGTTTTTTCTGTGTCATGTCAGTTTTTAGAGGACGAGCGATACATTGTAATCCCACGAACTTCCTAATTTTATTAACCTTCGATAAAAGGCGAGACGAAACAAATGGCAAGAAGAAGGCTGTCGGATGACTCACGGAGTGAGATACGTCAGCGTGCTCGTTTAATTTTCCAATTTCCTGAGAACGAGTCCACTCCCTGATGCAAATATATACACCTCCGGAATATGTCTCCCCCCCCCTCTCCCCCTCTCGCGCCCCTCGCTCTCTTTCTTTCTCGTTTCTCGATCGGCAAATGATTAAGGCCAACGACAGCGTCCGACTGCCCTGCCTGTTACGACACTCAAATCTGACCGGCCTTCCCGTATTCGACCGAGAAAAAAAGAACAAGAAACGCGATTGATATTGATTTCTCGAGTACCAGGGACGCCCGAGCGATTCTTTACCCGAGGCGAGTTTCACTTTCTCGCTCGTCGTCGAAAAGTCTATACAGGTGCTTTGTATTTTTTTTCTGCTTCTTCTCGTTCGAATGGCGGTGGTTGATCGCGAGGAGGATTTTTTTTCGATGACGACTGGCGGATCAGGGATAGGAGGTATAAGTTGAAGCGAGTGCATTTTCGTCGATGAGTGCGCAACTGTTGCAGGCTGCAGGGACACGATGATGAGCGAACTTTCTAATTCTTTGGACAAGAGAAATACACAGGTCGATCACCGAACGATATTGGCTATTGCTGTCCTTTTTCTTTGCCTGTCTGCTGGATCTCTCTCTCTCTCTCTCTCTTTCTCTCTCTTTTTGCTCCACTCTCCGTCTCACGAACGTAATCAGAGTTGGCTAATACGAAACACAAATATTGAAACGAGACTCCCCGAGACTTCTCGTTTGCAAATCGAGCTGGGCTCTCTCTCTCTCCCTTTCTCTCCTCTATTTAGGTATCTCCTACTATTCGATGCTGACACACACTGTACGTATACACAGTCACGTCAATGCGTCTGATTGGCGTTGAAAGTTCAAATTCCGAGGGGTTTCGAGTCGAGGCAGGAGTACAAGACGTTCGCTTCGTTTAGCGAAGGAAAAATAAACATGTATAAAAAAAAGAAAAAAAGAATAGGAGATAGAGATTCGTGCAGTATTTACGATATCTGTGGCCCCTAATTCTGACCACGCAGTCTTCATATTTGACCCGGAATAAGACTTTTTCAAGAGCGGTAAAAATCGAAATTCGACCCCTAAGAGGAGTGAAACAGGGGTTTATATGAAACGACATATTTTTTGGTGAGATTTGCCTGAAACTTGGTATAAATACACTCAAATACAAATAATTGAATACGTACTTCAGCAATTTCCAAATTGGAAACTTTCAGGGGGTTAAACGGGAATCTTAAGGTTTGTATGGAAAAAAAAGTTTTTTTTTCAACAGATTTACTTGAAATTTACTCATTTTATTTGATATAAAACACCATACCGTGTTTCCCTCGCTGTTTTGTGCGTGTAGACAGTTAAATAGCACTTTAAACTCCTTAACTGTGTGTGTCACACATAGGGAGCATCTAAAAAAAATACCCAAAGAAACCCAAACTTTAAAACCCCTGTTTCACCTCCGTAGAGTCGAATTCCCATTCTCACTATTCTGGAAAAAAAAGTCTTCTTTTGGGTCAAATATGAAGGCTGCGCAGTCAGAATTGGGGGGCACAGATATCGTAATATCCCCGCGATTCGATCTTATATACGCCGCAATTTCTCTGTCTCTCTCTTCGTCATTATTCATTACTAAATTCGGGTTAATCTTCCGCTAATACTTCAAGTTTTATTAACATCAACAGATTGTACTTTATTTCTATATTTTTATTAATCCAAACTCTGCACTTTTCCCGTGTGTTCCTCTTAATTTGATGGACGTTCCCGGAGCAAAAATATTAATCAATCAATCTCTGCGCCTCGCACTTTTCGGTCACGCAATTTTTCTCTCCTGTTTTATCCCTAAAAAAGGCGTAGAACTCCCTTGCAAACCAGCCTTGCTCAAGTTCATTTTTCGACCGTATTTTTCCGAGCCCTTTTTTTTAACACAAATAAAATCCGTTCGGCTCTGGGATTGATTGAAAAAATGGTCGGGAACGATTAAAAATGTATGCCATTGACGTTTGCATCGTTGAAACGCAACGAACGACTTTTTTTCCTCTTGCCCAATTTTTTGGCCCATTCTCGGAACCACTCAATCGTTTTTGAAAATCCGGATCAATGATGTGTAAATTGTAACCGGAAATAAAGGCTGGTCGATAATAAAGTGGAATAAATGAAACGATCAAGAATTATCATTGCGTTCCAACGATGCAAACGTTCACGCCGTTGAAGGGTGCCAAAGCGGAGATAAAATGTCGATTTTTCTTTTTTGGAGCAAATAAAACCGGGTGAAGAGGTCGAATCAGTGGACGAGTCGAATCATCGAATGGACACCGATTAGCCACCGCGCTCTCAAGGCTCCTGTTTCACAATATCGCAAGGCTTAATTGAACGAGCGGCGCAAAGTGAGTCGCCATGGGTCGATACTGTGGATGGGAGGGGGAGGGGGGTGAAAAATGGGAATATAAGCTTTTCACAGCATCAGGCCACCGCAACTTTTTGCACGTGAAAGCTCGTCCTGTACAAACTTTGCCTCTATTATGCATTTATTATATATACATGCACATACAACACGTGTATACGAACATACACATACTTTAAAGTAAAAACATTACCTCGATGCACCGTTCAACATCCCGTGTACACCCGATTGTGCGGCTTTTAAATAACACACGTTCGCTACTTTTTATCCCCCTCGTACTTTCTCTCTCTGAGCGAGAGAGTGCTCGTCATTTTAGCAAAAAAAAACACACAAACAAGCTTCAAACATGCTATAGAATTCCATCTATTTTTAATGCAAACTGTACACACGTAGCTTGCCTTGATAAAAATATTTTTGCGTGCAATCTGCGATGAAGAAGCTCGGCTGCGTTTTTTCAAACTGCGAAAAGTTACGTGCCGATAAGAGTCTGACAAGTCCGTGGAACATTTGCATTTAATAATCAGTTCGTACCTGTGGAGGGAACGTATTCCAATTTTTTATCCAGATACATGTATTTTTATTTTTATTCTTTCATTTTTCTTCCGCTGTGCCCTGAAACTGTGGAAAACCCGTACCGGTATAGACGACCCCACATTCTTCTGATTCTCTGATGCGCAGACTTTTTTTTTGACTAAACCATGTGCACCAAGGTCTCATGAGTATTGACCATGATATTGCAGTTTGCCTCGTTGGAATGCAATGAAATTCTCTTTTTTTTTATTCCAATGTTTTTCGCGTTTTGAAGCTCCTGGTTAACTTTTTCGAGACCCTCATTAAGGACCCACATCCTAAACGTATCGAAAAT
Source organism: Ophion costatus (assembly GCA_951751655.1). Lineage (NCBI taxonomy): Eukaryota > Metazoa > Arthropoda > Insecta > Hymenoptera > Ichneumonidae > Ophion > Ophion costatus. The sequence continues at coordinate 41,628,213 of OX632358.1, forward strand.
TATTTTCGATGACAATAAAAATGGAGAAAAAAAGAAAGAAATAAAAATGTCGTTTCCTTTCAACGATGCAAACTTCAACAGCATTATCGCCCGTCCACCACTTGCGGATTTTCATTCATATATATATATATATATATACATATATTTCTTTTTAATATATCCATTAGAGTGGGATTTGGTTTCATGAGATCAATGAGGTTGAAGTTTGTATTGTTCGAATGCAATGAAAATGCTCTTTTATTTTCGTTTTTCTCCACTTTTATTGTTATCCAAAATCATTTTTGGTAGATTAAGGTCTTAAGTCTCGAACAAGGATTTTAGAAAAGTTCAAAGTAGCTTTAATGTGCCAATCAAAAAATTGACAATTGGAGAAAAATTATTTTCGTTGCATTCCAACAATGCAAAATTCAACATCATTGATATCAAGACGTACTTTTGCTCTAGCTACGCAACGAGGCCGATCTGTGGGTACGGGGATTTTATTTTACACAACGGATCTTCATCGAGATAAAGTAACGAGCCTGGAACTTCCGTTCGTGAGTTTTACGAGCACGTAGGAGCATATATTGTGCCTCGGTAAAGGCACATATATATATATATGTATATAGGGAACTATTATTTTAAGCCCGTTATATCTCTGCAACATTGGCTCTGAGCACACCTGGCTGTTTTCAGAACAGTCGTTAACATTTTTTCCTACGGATCATTAATTTTCGGACCTGGATGGTCCTCGAAAGAACTTTTAGATAAAAGAAAACGGTTACATCAATCCACAGGATATTTTGACGCGTTTGGGGTTTACGTAATGTTAAGTGCAGGGACACTTGGCCTACAACAACGACGGTCCTCGAAGTCAAACGTCCTCAGAATCACCCTTGCGCGGTTATATACACATATGTATGGCTTGACGAGATTAGACACCGGGAGGCTCTACGTTAGGAAATTGCCTCACCTTCATTTCCTTGCTGTCACAATTCTGAGCCACCTCCGCTCCCGGGTGTGAGATCCTCCCAACACTGAGCGCGCCTTTTTACGAGCCTGGCGGTTATTTTTCTTCCCTCCTGCTCGTCTAACCTAATGCCAGGCCGTAAAAAATCCCGCCACCTCCGGGAACTGCTGAAAACTCGTCCGCTACAATTTATTTACACGCGAGTGACGTGTGAAGAGTGGAAAAAAAAAGAAGAAAAAAAACGCAAGAAAAGGTCGGGGAAAAATGTCAATTAAAATTTGAATGTAATCGGTGATCTATGTAAATATGCCAAGGACGAGTGGACACGCGCAATTTAATTTTTTTCCTTCTTCTTCTTCTTCATCGCGAGACTTTTTCTCGTTTGGTGAACGATCGCCGCAGCTCTCGACGATTTCGAAACCTTCGCCTCGTTACGATACTCGAAGGCCTACTCGCGATCGTCAAAACTCGGTCGACGGTTTCGTTCGTTACGACGGATTCGGGATTTAAAAAACGATGAAAGGAACTCAAGGAATTGGAGAAAATAAGTAAAGTGGAGAAAAATAAGTTCGGAGTGTTGAAAGAATTATTTATTTTGTCGCGATCTAATTAACTATTGTGATTTTTCTATAAACTAAAGAAAGCCCAGAGAAACTTATCGAGTAACTATAGAAAATAGATGATCGGGGGAATGAAGGGCCTCGAAAAAAAAAGCTCAAAGAAATCGTCCAAATATTCTCGATATATTTTGTTTCGTCTCAATCATCATTATTATTTTCTGATTACCATCCGATAACTACTATGATTTTTCTATAAAGCAAAGCAACCCTAAACTTACCAAGTAATTATGGAAAAGCTCGAAGAAATCGTCCAAGTACTCTCGATGTACTTTTTTTCGTCACGATCGTCATCATTATTTTTTGGTAACCATCATTCCTTTGTAAGCAAATTTGACAAAAACGAAAAAATTACAGAAGAATGAAGTTTTACGGGGATAATTTTACGACGTTGAAGATTGCATCGTTCGAATGCAACGATTTTTTTCTTTATTTCTCATTTGTTTATTATTATCATTATCCAAAGACTATTTTTCGGTAAATTGAGCTCGTAAAGCTATAACGAGGATAAGTAGAGACGTTTGATTAATTTGCACAGCCTAAAACAGCCAAATAAAATTAGTGCGATTCCCAAAAAAAAAAAATGTTTCGTTGCATTGCAACGTTGCACGCTTCAACATCATATGATTTTTGGAATACGCGACGCGACTTTGGAAAAGTATCGAAATGCGACGACGATTTTTTTCTTCGCATGCACTCCGAAGAGCACGACCTGACGTGGTTTTAGGAGATTGAAGTTCGCATCGTTGAAATGCAATGAAAATGAATACTTGTGAGATTCTTTTTATTTCTTCCGGCAAATGTTGCCTACGAAATACCCTCAATTACATTTTGAGACAGTTATTCGCAGATATACGATATAAATATGCAAAAAAGGATTTTGCATAACAATGAAATTAAGAAAAAAATATGAAGACCTTTCGTTTGCATTCCAACGAAGCAAACTTCAACATCGTATGGTTGTTCAATGCTGTCGACGTTAACACCATTGGAGTCCAACAAAAATTCTTTACATCTTTCATTTTCTTTTTTCAAAATTACTATACTAAACATTTTTTGCAGATTTCAACCGCAGGTCGTCAGAAAAAGCAAAGCCAATGAAAAAAATTATTAGCGATTTTGCAAAAAGAAAATTGAGCACCATGGAACAAAAATCCACTTGTCATTGCGACAAAAGGGAATTTCTTTTCCATCGAAAAAAATCCAATAAAAAACATTTCTTTTCATGCAAGTGTCGATCTCGGGTTTTTTTTTCGGTGGATTTGTCGGTGCGGTCAATTGTGTTGATAATTGATGTGGTCACGAGGCAAATCGCGATATGACGAATCATTTTACACGCGTATGACATCACGTAGTTTCGTCATTTAAATGCCGCTCGACGAGAATGCCTGTAATGTCCTTTTTCTAGTCGTCTTCTATTCGAGTCCACGCCCGTTCGTCATCGCGACACACGCACCGTTATTATTGGCTCGTTACTCACTAACGCGGGTCTATCGCTGTCGATGATGCGCGGCATCCGTGACGTCTCGATTTGGCTTTCGCGTCACGCTCGTCACCAAATGCCACAAACTGAGACAAGAGATGACGTGAGATATGCAAGTACCAAATGTACTTTACGAGCACTCCGTGCACCGGGGGGGGGGGGGGGCGGCACAAAATCCTCCCGGGTCAGAAAATAGAATCGGTTGGCCTGCGAGGACATTATTGATTGAGCAATACGCGCATACCATCGTACTGTATAGCAAAACGTCGGTAAAACGTATATTGAACCCGAAGAGACGTCTCTCTGATTTGATAAGAAAAAAAGCAATATCTACGTTGTTGAAAGGCCATAATATATTTGTAACAATTCGTTATTGACACAGATTCAATTTATTCTAATGGACTTTTTTTTCTCCATACGAACGAAGATAAATATGAAAAAAAAACGCACAAAAAAGAAAAAATAAATAAGTAAAAAATAGAAGGATGTCGATAAAAAGAGTAAATTCTGCGTTTTTTAACGCATTGTATTGTATTGAACAATTGAACCGTCTTATATTTTATCCGGATCGACCTCGACAATATTTTTTTACATTTTTTTCGGGCACCTATATTATTGTTATTAATAATAATAATAAAACTAATATTGTTGGGTAGAACTCTTCCTGTTATGTCATGAGACGTGAATGAAAAATTCCGAATTAAAAAGGACGTATACAGATTAGAAAAAAAAACGTTCAACTCGACATTCTCTTTTCCATTTTTGGAGTTATATTCCATCCTTGAAGAGTTAAATCACATTTTTGTCCTGATCCTGATTTTTGATTCATTATTATCATCGTGTGGCATGTGTTTTCTTATAATAAGATGTGATAAGACAAAAATGAAAAACAAATTACGTATAAAAAATATATCCATATATTTTTTGTTCTTTCATGTAATGATAATAATACCAAAAGTTATTATTATTACATGGAAGTAAATTATTATTATTGCCCATGTTTATTTTATTATGTTTGATTAATTTTCTTGTTGAGGGCACTCTGTGCCCTACGAAAAAAAAAAAGTTGCGGTCGTATGGCATTCAATGCTCGTCCGTTTGTCGCGTCACGAGACGCCTCGTAAACAAATTACTACGTGGCTTTGCTTCGTTGAATGTTGCACATTGAGGATTGCACCCGACAAATGACTGCCTCTTTTTCGCAGAATTTGACAAATGTGTATAGGAATAAATACGGCACGTTACTTAATTGAACAAAACCACCACGAATTAGCAATAAATCGTGCAATCGGGGGAAACGCGAAGAGCGACGATAATGCAAGTCGTAACGAAATGTGTAGCGCTGTGTGCGAATGTTTTGAAAAACGTCGTGGTGCCGATTGTCGACGGAAAATCATGACCACTCGATGACATTTTTCCGCGGAATATTGAATATTAAAAAAAAAAAGCGTGAAAATCTATTCTACTGATGGACAAACGATAATTATAAATTCTCAACGTTATTTCCATTTAGCGCATCCGGGCATGGTCATATTTTCTGGCCACTTTATTACGTGACGCGTCATTGATTGTTTTGTCATTGGCGCGTGTCATAATTTTGCTCTTCGATTAGTATTCATGAGGATGACGGAAAAAAAAGAGAACTCGTTGTCAGTCGAACGACAATAAAGAACGTGCGATCGATGCGTGGTTGCGCTGGCCACAATCAATACTCGGATCGGTGACCGCTCAGCTTGCTTGCTTTCCGACTAACGAGCGGGCCCAATTTCACCAAGTTTTGTGGGTTTGATAAAATTTATTTTGTTTTTTTTGTACATTTGGGTTTGTTTGGGTTTGCTTGGCTTTCTTTTTTGTCGTCTGGGTGAATTTTCGTGTATTTGGGTTTATTTTGTGCTATTCGGATTTGGGTGAGTTGATTTTGATTTGTTTTGGTGTATTTCGGGTTTTTTATGTTAGTTTGGGTTGGTTAGATTTATTTGAGTTTGTTTTGGTTTATTTTGTGTTTTTTTTCGTGTATTTGAATTCGTTTGGATTTGCTTGAGTTTGTTTTTGGTTGTTTGGGTTTATTTTGTTGTATTTGAGTTGGTTGTGTTTATTGTTGTGTATTTGAGTTTGTTTGCGTTTGGTTGAGTTTATTGTGATTTGTTTTGGTGTACTTGGGTTTAAACAAAAAAATAATTCAGGTTGATTAGGTTTGTTTGAGTTTGTTTTGGTTTATTTTGTTTTATCTTTATGTATTTGCGTTTGTTTGGGTTTGTTTGAGTTCATTTAGGTGTAAGGTATTCCTGTATCATACTGCAACCCAAACGGACTTTATCGACTCCAGTTTTTCGCAGATTCCCTGTGCCCTCCTGCAGTACGACTGCACACGAAATCGAAAGTACCGACCTAATCAATCGTGTCATGGCGAAGCTTCGATGAGCTCGTAAAAGCCAGCAACGAAAACATTGGAAACAAAAAAAAAACGTTTTTACTCGATAACTGCAAGCCTGACTTGTTTAGTCTTTCTCGATCGCATGCGAGACTCTGGAATCTCTCGTTTGATATTCATACGATGCGCCTAGTCGGCCGGGGTATTCGCGTCTCGCAATAGAGACTCGAAGTCTCCGTGCTAGTGTACGTACGCGCAATTGCACACATTTTCATTGCCAAGTGCCTAATCGCAGACGTCATAGCGGAGTGGCGAAGGCCGCACATTGCATTCAGCACATTCTCGCACTTTATGATCAATCTTTGGAGATCTCTACCGATTTATTATTCATATATACTTCTCGATCCACCCCCCCCCCCCCCCCCAGTCTCTCTGGCGACTTCGCTCATTCAAGATATCGAACTTTACGCACGCTCTGAGTCATACTTTAACTATCGGTTCTGCATTGAAATCCTCAGTAATCCCGAACGATGATCAATTCGCAATGATGCAATGGCTCGAGCATTTCGCTGAGGCAGCAAAAACATACCTTCATGTATATGAAAAAAGGTATAATAAAATGATCTTTGGATGGCAACGCTATTTATAGTCTTGAAGTTTGCATCGTTGGAATGCAATGGAAGCATTTTTTTTTGGACATCTAGACTACGAAAATCACTGAACCGTTTTTCCTTGCGTTGAGAATGTGTAACTTAAATTCGCAAAAAAGCTTTTAGATAATAATACAAATAAAGAAATTTGAAGAAAAGCAAAGGAGATTTTTCGATGCATCCCAACGAGGCAAACTTCAGTACAATGTTGCTTCCGTTTGTCAAGTTATTTCAACTGAGTCACTTATTGCATCCTATTGAAAAATATATTTGCAACCAAAGTTAGGCAGTTGTTGTTCATTAAGATGTAATCCCATCGATGCCATGTCAATCAATGTCATGCGATAAAAGGTAATAATGGAGTCGTTGGTGTAGATACTAGAGTAAAATGTCTGTGCACCATAGAATCAGAGAGACCCTTAATGCGCTATAGTGAAGCTTAAGGATGTTGAGTCCCTATGAAACATGTCAATGTAATTGTTCAATAAATAGCTTCTTAATCGTAATGAAATTTTTAATCGAGCTCCTGAATACTTCATGTAAAAACATACTAAATGTTCCGAATTCTATCATCATTGCTTCAACCTCCTTAGGGATTGAAATAAAAAATGATAAGAAAATTCTAAAAATTTTGTATGTTTTTGTATGAAGTATTTAAGAGGTAGTGTTAAAATTTTACGACGATTAGGAAGCTCGTTATTAAAAAATTAACATTTTGTTGAGAACAATTTTTAAAAGAAATTAAAAAAATGTATCAATACACTTCGTTTTGTTTCCGTTGCTTTCAGTATATTGTAGATATTACAAAATTGAGAGGTCAAAAAAAACTTATTGCAAAGTTACATCTGTTCCCATAAGACAACGTTTAATTTGTGAATGTTAATTGTTCAATAACGAGCTTCCTAATTGTCGAGAAATTTTTACACGAACTCTGAAACACTTCATACAAAAACGTACCAAATTTTCAGAATTTTATTATCATTTGTGATTTGGGACTCAACATCCTTAAGGAGGGAAATCACAGTGGCACACAAAAAAATAGGCATATTTTCGGGAATTAATTTTGGCTGAATAAAAGTATCAATCGAAAATCTGTAAAGTAGGTTTTATAGCAATACTAAAAAAGTACAAAATGTAATTTTTTCAATAAAAAATATTCAAAAATGGCGGCTGCGCAGCATATGCCCCAAGGCGCCTATTTTTGAAAGAGTGTCGATGGCCGAAGCCGTAGACTCCTTAATTTTTTACCTGGAAGAAAAAACCAACATTTTTTAGTTTCCATATAACAACAGCTAGCGAGCTACGTAGGATTTTTTCGATATATTGATTTTTCGCAAAATGGTGCATGTTTGAAAATAAAGTTAAATTTTTAACAAACAAAAAACGCCATAAAATCGTCGATAAAAAAAAACTAAGCCATATAAAATAAAAAATCCTACGTAGCTCCGTGGAGAAAGATGTTTCGAAGCTACTGTCAAAATTTCAAGTCGATCCGTAAAGATTTGCTCGAGTTACGTCTTCGGCGAGCTCAAAAAAAGTGGTTTCGAGAAAAACGCGTTTAAAGTTTTAAGTACTGAGAAACCATATGAAAATTTCATATACCTCTAATCTGCAATGCCTGCACCGTACAGTCGATTTTCGTACGGAGTATTCTTTTTCGTCCCTTTTCTAACACGACTCGACGATTTGTCACTCATAATGACAATGATTTACAAATATCACTGTTTTTTATCACTATTTATGTTATATATGTATGCACAAAATTGAAGCGTCGTGAAAAAACGTATTCAACGCAAGAAATTTGGGCACTCGAACACTTTTGCCGTATTCCATCACTTGGTATATTATTTTTAAGACCCTAAAGCACCTTTTAAGCGAAAATTTTTTTTTTCGAAAAATTGAAAACTTTACTGTGATTTCCCCCCTTAAGACGGCTGTGGACGCAACGGAATGTTAGGTTGGATTAGCAAAATGCGGATAGGGAGTGGTGGAAAAGGCTTCAACTGGAAAGGTGATAGAGACTCAGGAACTGAATTCATTGCTAATGATGTCATGTATAATTATGATAATATTAATTATATTATGGGTAATTATGCAGTTTGAGGACTTTGCCGAAAAACGAAGGAGATTTTTTTCCCCGTGAGCTACTTTAATTAGTCACTACTATTGATATTCCATCGAGGGAGGCCGACACTTTCTGTCCATAAGTTATGGAGTTTTTAAGTTTCCGGAAACACGTAATAAGATAGGGCATCTTTAAATATCTGGACGCCTATATTGGGGATGGGAGGTGGGGGATTTATAAAAGAAACCTTCCTGAATACAATGCCGAAGAGAAATCGCAACGGTCACTCCCCCCTCTCCCCCTGTAGCCGTTGTTTGGGTTTGTTTGGGTTGTTATTAGGGCTCCAAAAATGATCAACGTAGTACAATTGCAGTTCATTAAAGTATATTTAAAAACTACGTTTGGTGTCTGAGGGGCTCCGCCCCCCTCCAGCCCCGCAACGGGATCGGCCCCTTGAGCCCGCAGGCGGGTTGGACCCCCCGGACCCGCTGCGTGGCCGCACCGGACACCTTCCGCAAATAAAACACAAAAACAGCGTCAGGGGGGCTGGGAGTACCTAGGAAGGCTTCTTTTATAAATCCCCCCATTCCCCACATCCAGTATAGGTGTTCTGAAAATGTTCGAAAATTCGCGCTTTCATAACGTGTTCTCGTGAATTTTAAAACCCTATATCTTTCTATGGGAGGGTGACCGCGGCGATTTCTTTTCGGCATTGCATTTAGAAAGGCTTCTTTATAAATTCTCCCACCGCCCCCCCCCCCCCAATATAGCCGTCGAAATATTTGAAAGTACCCTATTTTGTCGCGTGTTTCCGCGAACTTCGAAACGCCATAACTTATTGAATTTTCCACTTAATATAACGGAATAAACAAGTTCACGGTGAAAAAAAAATGTTTCGATCGTTTTTCGGAAAAGTCCTTAAACTGCAAAATTACCGCATTATGTAATAATAACAACAATAATAATACATACATACTTATAATATATTATGTACGCATTATATATAAAATAAGTAATAATAATAACAATAATTGCCCACTTGCCCGATAAATAATAGGAATAATACCAGCTTTTATCGAAAAACTGTAAAAAAAAATGGATACATGAGAATATATGAATATGCAATAGAAAAAAAGATTAAAAAAAAACTTTGCAATTCTAATTTAACGTCGAGTATTCGAATTGTTAATTGTTCATTGTTCCACTTTTAATTTGCGCAATCTCGAATAGCCGTGGGAGCGAGCCTCGCAGCGTGTATTCCATCTCGTGTGAAATAAACCAAGTGGCAGAGGAGTTGACGCAAACCCAGAGAATGACATGTGCTTGAGCTTGTTTTCTATTCTGGAATTTATAATGGAACACACACACACACACACACACACACACACACACACACACACACACACACACACACACACACACACATGTTATAGATAGCGAATTTGACCCCAAACGTGCTTGGTCCTCAACTCCGACAGTTGTCATAACTCCAGCATAAAATCTTCCTCTTGATCTTTTTATAAGAGTGATCGAATAAATCCAACAGCGGCCGAGTAAGAAAATCCGAAAAGCAGAGGGTTCGTGAAATGCGGAGTTTGTTACGCGGGGTCGTGGCACTTTTTTTTTTGTTGTAATATCAGTCCAGTTTTACGACCCCCGAGTATGCAACTAACTAACGACACACGTGCCGAGAACCAGTCGCCGAAGACGACGAGGCCGTGGTACAGCATCATCTGGGTACGATTGTTTGACACGTACCATAATTACTTCATTGTACAGCCGGCTTGTACGTGGAGGCCGAGAGTCCTCTGGTGGCTGTGTAGAGGAGTGAGTCGAGGATTTGTAAACGACGTCTGTCGATACACGTCTCTCTTCGCTCCCCCCCCCCCCCCCCACCTCTCTCTCTCTCTCCCTCTCTCTATCCCCATGTCTCCCATATATCGAGTCGCTTCGAGACCTCAACTCGGGTTACATCCGGGTGAAAAATGCGCTACGAGAAAATTGAGAAAGAACATGTGTGTGTGCGCATGGGCCTTAATCCATTTTCCACCGAGAGATCGTCATGAAAAAATCACATATATATATATATATATATATATCCACACATACTCGCTCATGAGAAAACCTTTTATACACGGTTCGCGAGATTTGGATTACCCGATGAAAAAAGGTATTAAAAAAAACGAAGCAGAAAGAAGTTATAGCTCGACGCAGGTCTCTACATCGAGCCACCGCACTTACATACACACTGATGACTAAAAGAGAACAAACTTTGACTAGACTCGTCGCGATTTCTGCGGGGAGAATTTGCGAAGCTCCCTCAACGAAAGAAAATATTGTCGGTACGTTTTTTTTTACCCAATCGATCGAATTATCTCAAAAGGGGAAACAATGATGATAATAATAATAATAACAACAACAATAACAACGACGATAATAATAATGATGATGATGATGATGATGGAAGAAGAAAACTAATAATAATTTAATAGTATAAGTATGAAGATAATTTAATTCTATAATAATGATTACCATGGACAAACGAAAAGTTAAAAATATGTTTAAAAAAAAATTAAAGTACTTTAATAACTTTATAATTAACCAATAATTCGATCATTTAGTTTAGTAATAATAGTGATAATATAAAAACGGGAAGAAAAGGGGCAAAAAAGAAGCCCTGTGGGGTATTTAAATAACGGAGTGGGGGATGGAATAACGTTAAGGCGGGATTCTACTTTGAAACTTTGAAAAGGCTAAATTGGATGAAAACACCCACCTGGAATACGTCGAAGGCATATTATATGGCCCAGGCATCGCTGATTGAGGGTAAGATAATTTTTTCCACGATTTATCACTCACCAAAACTTTAAACGCGTTTTTCTCGAAACGACATTTTCAAGTACCGTGGTCGTGATAACTCAAAAAGTACTGAACCGATCCTTATGAAATTTGGAACACATATTCTATATGTGTGTACCAACCGACCTAACTACAATCCACTTAAAATTTTGATTAGAACTATTTTTTTATTGCAAAAAAAGACCCAAAAAAACGCATTTTTTTTCGTATTTTCGCCGCCATTTTGTTAATTTTGCACGTATATAAAATATTCTAGTTAGGTCGGTTCCTGAAGACATACTGAACATGAAACTATTTGATTTTTTTGTTTCAGACCATCCGTCGGGAAGATTTCACGACCACGGCAACGGTACCTGCTTTTCGAGGCGTTGGCTTTAAACATATTTTACGTGTACAAAAAATGAATAAAATACATTAAAAAATTTTTTTTTATGTACTTAATGAGTGTATTTATTGAACAGTTTAAACCCCATATCGATATCTTTAATAGCATTCTCAGAAAAAATTCACGAAAATAGCGTTTTTTTCATGGTTTCAAAGTAGAATCCCGCCTTAATGAAGCATAACCAATCCGGCATGCTACACCGGATTTATTCCGAGTTAATGCACAGACAACGTCGTCAAGCTGCGAAATAAATTTGCCTCTTTTCATCTATACACATATAAAATTCGAGAATTGGGTAACGAAAATGAGAATTTCTTCACTTCTTCCTCGCACACTCACACACCCACGCACATATGCACCCTCGCGTCAGTTTGCACTATGTAATCGATTCGACCCGTTTCACAGGAGTGGAGGAAAGTCTCATGGATCGGAAACGCGGGGAAACGGGACCGAAGAGATCTCGAGAGCAAAAGACGAGACTTCAATAGAGAGGGTGAGGGAGGATTGCTGAGGCAGGGGGGGGGGGGGTGATAGAGATTTAATGTGGACAGAAGCGTAGATCGGAGAACGCGAGAGTAGCGAAGAGGATTTCCCAGACGGCGCCAGTATCGAGTATCGAAGCATTTGTACAGGAACCCACGTATACGCCCGCACACTAGTGCAACGAAATAAAATGTGCAGGAGACGGACGGACGTGAAGACATGTGCAGCCGTCTATATATAGGCGCCCTGTGCGGGGAGGATCGTCCGTCATGGGAGAGGACAAAATGGAGGGTAAGGACAGCAAAGGCAAAGGAGGGAGAAGATTCGGGGAGGGGGGGGGGGTTCCTTAGAGATACTTGAAGGGAGTCGGGAGCATGACGCAGGGAGTAAAAAAGAGGGTTTTATCCGGAAGACAGGAAGGCGAGCAAACTAGAGAGATGGAGAGAAGGGAGAACGGATGCTGAGGAGGCAAACGTTTCAGATGAGATGGGTCGATCTTCCTTCCCTGATTCCGTATCAGACTGTCAAGCGGACAAGGTATAGCCTCCGTTCTCGATTCTCATCAGCAGATTTATTGCTTGGTGTGTATGGGTGTACATGGGCGACGGTGGTTCCTGGGACATTCAACTTCGAGGACAGTTCATGGGATATCAATGTACAGGGTGATCCACAACCATTAGGGTAACCTTGCTTGATCACATAGGGTGGGTCGTTGGAAGCAAAACATTTTTTTTCTCGAGCTGCTAAGGCCACAGCAACGGGTGTAAAATCATGTGCGAATTTAACAATTTTTTTTCGTATGATAAAGTGATTCACTCATAAAATTAATTGTACATCTATTTAGTATGAATATCAGGCTGTTATGAAAAATATTTTTTTTCGATGTACAAAATGGCCGACTACTAGAAACTTCTCGAAATAGCTTTTTTCCAATTGGCGTGACAAATAACTTGAACAATTTTCACTCGATTTGCTTCGTACGTAAAAGTTACGTTCCTAATTGCATTTCGCAGAGAAGTGCGTACGGAATTTCTGATTAATCGAAAACTTCTCATTTTATGAGGAGTTTATGAGCAGTTATAACGAAATTTTTCACTGAAAATTCATTTGTTAAGTTCAGATACCGACAACTTTTGAATGAAACAATATTTTTTAAATTCCGTACGTGTTTCTCTAGGTATTCCAACGTAGATTGACGAGAATTTTTGTTTTTTGTTCTAGGTAAAAAATTGTGGATGCTAAGTGTCACGACGCGGAGCGCGTAAAAAAAAGATAACAAAAAAATATAAGTAGTCGATGGTGCTGAAGTTTGCATCGTTGGAATGCAACGAAAATTTTTTTTGATTTTTTTTTACTTCTTAATTTTTACTATTTCCGAAAAAAAAATTTGTCCAACTTTTGGTTATAATGTTGAAAGATTGTCAGAAAAGTTTCGGCGACTTTCGCAGCCTTGATGTGCTTAAAAAAAATACGGGAATTCGAAAGAAATATATTTTCGTTGCATTCCAACGATGCAAACTTCAGTACCATAGTAGTCGGCTGTTTTGTACATCGAAAAAAAATATATATCTATTTTCTAACAGCTTGATATTTATACTAAATACATGTGTAATTAATTTTACGAGTGAATCACTTTTTCATACGGAAAAAATTGTTTAATTCGCACATGATTTTATACCCGTTACTGTGGCGTAAGGCCTTAATTAAGCTACTGTAAAAATGACGAACTCGTACGTCGCTTCAGGCAATTCAAATTAAAGGGGAACGCTCACCATATGGTCCAGTAATCGCAGATTGAACGTAAACTTATGATTGCAACGATAGAACTGCCAAAAAATCTTTCGCGTTTTCCTCGAAACTAGGCTTTGGTATACACCTCAAGAAGACTGTTGTCCAACGTTGATAGCAGAATTGAGTCGGAATAATTTTTTTTCTTCTTAATATTACTCGTAAAACGGCCCGAAAAATAGGAAAAAATTGATATATAAATAGTGTCTCAAAATGACCTTACATTTTTACTTCTCAATAAAGCGTACTATTTATTTGAAAAGCACGAATATATATATATATATATATATATATATATATATATATATATATATATATATATATATTAAAAGATAAAAATGGAAAGGCTCACAACATATATTTATAACGCACTGGAATGAGTTTTTATTTTTAACTTTTTTCCATCGTGAACTGAGGGCTTGACTTCCGCTTCGATAAAAACCTTATCTATACGCACGTAAAGAACTGCCCTTTTAGTTTGTCGATTCGGTGAGTCTCTCTCTCTCTCTCTCTGTCTATCTCTCTCTCTCTCTCTGATCTGCTCGTTCGTTCGAAGTCCGCCCTACCTGCATGCAGGCCTCGATTGGATCCACGAGCGGGAGAGCCCGCTTCTCATCAGAATGCTAACGAGAGAGAGATGGTAATCTCAAAAGGCGAGCTCCGGTATAGGCATATCGGACGATCGGAAAGTTATTTCGGAGACCCCTCTGAACCCGGTTAAAAGTTTACGCAGCGAGCACACGCAGCGCGGAATTGTCGTCTCGCGGCGTCGGAGCTGAAATTACGTCACGGAAATTTTCGTTATCCGTGCGCGGTTCTTCAACTTGTATCGCGAAGGGAACATTGTATTCGGAGGGCGACCGAAATCGACTTGTAATCTCGGCTTTCGCGCAATTGCGGCGATCATCGTTGAAAAAAAAAAACAGTGGGAAGGGAGTGAAAAAAACTTTGAATAATCTGGTTGTAATTGTTTTTACACAAATTACAGTTATTTGGAAAAAAAAACTTTTCTTAATCGCGACGGGAGCCCATTCGTTATGCAAATAGTCGTAATATGGTGAGGGGCTTGCATAAGCATAGAATTTGAAAAATACGATGTTCTTTTTCGCAAAGTTTTATTAGTCTAGGGCCTTAACTTCAATTTGCAACAAAGATTGTGTAAACATTCTAAACGTGGACCAAGTTACGACGATTTTTTTGAAGGGTCAGGGCAGACCACTCTTCTGCGATTTGCCTTTTTCTTTGCTTTTCTCTCGAACACTATGTTTTATGAAACGGTGCAAGTCGATATAGTGTTGAAGTTTGCATCGTTGTAACGGAACAAAAATTCTTCTCGATTTTTTCATTTCTCTATTTTTATTATCATCTAGAATCTTTTTTTGTGCATTTTTATTTATAAATTTACAATAAAGATTATCCAACACGTTGCAGCGACTTACGTAGCCTAAATGTGCAAAAAGAAAAAACGGGGTTATGAATAAAAGATATTTTCGTTGCATTTCAACGATGCAATCTTCAGTACCATGCCCCAAGTCGTATCTCGAAATCTATCCGGCCGAATCACTTCAAAATCATACAGAGCATAGTTTACAACTTTTTCTACCGTATGACCAGATGATTGTTCGATATGTTTATCCATTTGTTACGAAAAAATGTCTAAAGTCGTTTCATTCGAGCGAAAGCAAGTAGAATGGGCAAGAAAAAGACTAGACTTGAGCAAGAGCAAGTCGAATGGGCAAGAAAAAACTAGACTTGAGTACAAACAAGTCGAATGAACAAGAAGAAAACTAGACGTGACCTCGAGCAAATCGAACGGGCAAGAAAGAAACTAGACCTGAGCAAGAGCAAGTCGAATGAGCAAGAAAAAACTAGACTTGACCTACAGCAAAACTAGACTTGACTACGAACAAGTCGAATGGACAAGAAAAAAACTAGACTTGACCTAGAGCAAATCGAGCAGACAGGAAAAAAAACTAGACTTGAGCAAGAGCAAGTCGAATGGGCAAGAAAAAAGTAGACTTGAGCTACGGCAAAACTAGACTTGAGCGAGAGCAAGTCGAATGGGCAAGAAAAAGACTAGACTTGAACTAGAGCAGATCGAATGGGCAAGAAAAAAAACTAGACTTTAGTACGAACAAGTCGAATGGACAAGAAAAAAACTAGACTTGACCTAGAACAAATCGAACGGACAAGAAAAAAACTAGACCTGACCTAGAGCAAACCGAACGGGCAAGAAAAAAACTAGACTTGACCTAGAGCAAATCGAACAGACAAGAAAAAAACTAGACTTGAGCAAGAGCAAATCGAACGGGCAAGAAAAAACTAGACTCGAGCTACAGCAAAACTAAACTTGAGCGAAAGCAAGTAGAATGAACAAAAAAAAGACTAGACTTGTCCTAGAGCAAATCGAACGGGCAAGAAAAAAAAACTAGACTTGAGCAAGAGCAAGTCGAATGGGCAAGAAAAAGACTAGACTTCATCTAGAGCAAACCGAACAGGCAAGAAAAAAACTAGACTCGGACTGAAGAGCTGAAATTTCGGCCAATTTTTTTTTCACCCCCGAGACTATTGTTCGAAGGGATTGAGTTTATTTTTCGACACACCCTTAAATACATGCGAATGTACAAACACAGAGTCACAGAGGGCATGTCTGCGTTAACCGGGGTAAATCTTATTGATTCCGCGAGTCGGCGCCACCGTCCTCGAGGTCGCGATTGTTCGGCGTGGCGCACCTCGTGCGCATTCTCCCTTTCGGTCTGTCCTCGTCGTCCCTTCCGCCCGGCGCGGCCAACCCCGACCGCCACCAGGTCGGCAGAACGCCTCGCGCACCGCGTCCTCCTCCGGGGAAGGTTGGAGTGGGGCTGGCTGGCTGGCTGGCTCGCGCGTTCCAGGGAGCCGAGGGAATGCAAGTCGTAGGGTTGCAGGGGGCCGGAGCGGCGACGGGAGAAAAAGATGGTGGCGGTGGTGATCGGGCGAGGGGCGCACGAGCGACCTCCGGCGCGCTTTCAAGCTCGCGACGCGGCAACGATCCCCTCACGGGCGACGCGACATGCAACTGGCGTCACCATTGTCCCGTCGAGATGAAGAGCGAGAGAGAAAGAACGAGAGGAGACAACTCGGACGCCGCCAAGCCGCCTCGTAACGACCTTCTGCTTATCGTCGAGACTCGCTCCTGAGAGAAACGCAACTTTGATGGACACCGAGAGGAAGAAAGGAGGGTGGAAGGGCTTTCATGGAGGGAGGGAGGATCGACCTAGAATGTGGTGTAACCTGGCTTCGTGACCGGGATCACCCTGGATCTATGACACACCAGCCTTAGACCTTCTCTCTCTCTCTTTCGCTCTTACTTCTTCCGGTTCTGCCCTTCGCTCACACCACGTGTACATTGGCGAACGTCAAATTAAGATGAATAAACACGACCGTTTCCAGATCAAGAGAACTTTCCACCCAGTTGCCCGGCAAAATGGGTCATCCTTGAGGCGTTCCGTCTGAGTGGTAAATGCTTGACGGACTTGTTTTTTTTTTATTGGCTCAAATGACGGTGCTGAAGTTTGCATCGTTGGAACGCAACGAAAATATTTCTTTCTTCTTCCATTTTCATTGTTATCGAAAATATTTTCCTACCACTTTGCTTTCGATTTTCAATCCTGGAAAACGTTCGAGTGAGCTTGCAGCCCAAATGCTCAAAAACGATGCATCGGCGAGCGGGTGGAAATTAATTTTCGGTGCGGTCCGACGATGCAGAGTTCAAGACCATTTCGAGTGGGGTATAAACGTCACGAGAATGATACGCAAAAGGAATTATAGGCGGTGTTTGTTTTTTAAATTGTTTTTTGGAGCTTATTTTCCGGAGCGCCTCCGAGAGCTTGGAAACGCACGAAACAGCCTAGAGGGTAAAAGTAGGAAATTGGAGCTGTTTAGTCCAGTCGTTGTACGGAAACTATACAACCACCTAAGAACTGAAGACTTGTCAGAATTCCTCGGTGGGTACACGCAAAATTCAAACACGGAGAAAACAGGGCCCTCGGAGTTTAGAATTAATACTATATAAAAAAATTTAGGAGTTTAGAATTAATACTTCTAAAAAAATATCATTAAATATCAAAAAGTATTACATGGAAGATAAAAATTGTAATTATGGTATACTAATAATGAAGAAACTTAAATTTTAACCTACGACGTGGCACGTAAACTGATACAAATAATACATTTTATTCGGCATATTGTGATTTTTTGTAGTATTCAAAAAATATTTTGCCCACGTGATTGGAACATTTAGTTTCCAGTATTCTACAAAAAGTACGGTATGACGAGTCACATTTTACTAATAACTTCGTAATATTTTTCGCTATACGCCGCAGATTTATGCTATGCGTATAGTGAAATCTATACACTGTAAAAAAAGATATGAAATTTACAATACATTTAAGATACAAAAGAATTGAATTTTACGAACTCAGTAGATGAAATTAAATTTGAAACACTTGTATCGTAAATTTAAAATAGGAACATGAAATTCTAACGTGGATATAGAATTTAATAGATGGAACATGGAATTTCAAAGACAAGTTTGTAAATTTGTGGAAAATGTATTGCATTAACCCGTGCCTTAAATTAAAGATTACAACAGTTGTATATTAATTCAAATACAAAAAACAGAGTATTGTAAATACAAAACGCGCTCAACCCACTTCGGCCGCTCGCGACGACCGATGGTCGCGCGTAGTTCGCGTAGCGTCCGAGGGACGGCGCCTTGTTCCGCACTTTCCCATAGCCACTCGCAGCTTCGGTCGGGCATATAACCCGACCACCGGCTACGATCGTTCTGGGAAAAACAGACGCGTTTGCAACTCGTGCACGCGTCGGAGAGTGTCACAAATTCGTTACCTCTCCATATCCACGCCAGACACGCAGTTCTTGAACTCGCCTTTCCAGAAGGAAATTATTTTTCCCTTTTTACGCTGCCAGGTACTGAAGAAAGAAATTTCACAAAAATCACTTTTTTATCTCTAGCTCCCCCGTCGAGGAGGATAAATACGAGTCACATTTTCAGTGCGCTTAATTATCAATTTCTGAAATAAACTTAATACTTAGGATCAGTAATTTTAATACACACCCGTATGTTGATATTAGCAAATGGTTCTTGAATTTAATATACACTCGTATATTGATATCACCAAATGGTTCTTGATTTCAATATACTTGGATGTGATTATTTCTTTACACGTGCATTATTTTTCAAACGCACAAGTATATTAATATTACGGAGCTACACTTTCATTTTTCAAATAACCTGTTTTGGATTTTCAAAGTCGTATCTGAAATTTCATAAGCGGTATCCGCATAAAAACTTCCTATACTTGTGTATTAATTTTCATACAGAAATTTTTTACAGTGTACATACACGAAGATTCATGCTATACGTATAGTAAAATCCATATGAAAATATAGCGTGTAATAAAGATTGGCATTTTACAAAACACGCATTATTTTTACTATACAGCATATAGGACTCGCGCCTATGCGAGAATAGTTTCAAATGTAATATGCACGCATCATTTTTACTATACGGTGTGAGAATCATTTTTACACTTCTATAACAACAAGCCTTAGAATTCCGAACGGGCCATAAACTGCTATACTTTTCTAGCACGGAATATTAGAATTCTGGCAACCAGTGTTAGAATTTAAGGTCGTATTTTTCTCCGTGAATGAGAGCTTTAATTCCGTCGTGTTGACGATAGCTCTCAAATCAGTTTTGAAACTTTAAAAGCGTTTCGCTCTAAATCGCGTTTTTTTAAAAACGGGAGAACGCATTTTTCGGACAGTTTTTTTTCGGTTGAGTTGAAATTTCAATTGTAGCTTCTTAAGTAGATTCTCTGAGGAAGTACACACGTTTTTTGCGATTCATTAACAATTCTCGTTTTTAGAAGGAAATTGAGGCCGATTTTTGGCAATAAAAAACAAATATGGTTTTAAATTATGCCATTTTACGAAAAACCCATATTTTTTTATAATCGTGCTAACTACTCTAGCGAAATTAATGTAAATGACGATTTGTTTTTCCAAGGTGCTAATTCATAAAAGTTCTGCCTCCTCCAGCGGAGCGCCTAAAAAAACGATCTTAGTGTAGCTGCTACTGAGACGCCGTTCTTCATAAAATAATTGTTTTTTTTTGTACGTCAGCTCATGTATAATAAACCCTTCAAACTTCATTTTGATTGCTTTTTCAGCGTTCTCAAAAAAGTTTGCAAAAGCGTCTCCTTTTTCGATGAGCCGATAAATATCGATGATAATGCAGTTCGCCTTGGGCACCCCGTGCACCGCTGAGCTACATTCTCAAGAACTTTTTCGCCCTTTTTCACGTTTTTCCCTTTTCTTCTCGTTCAATTTAAATTTCAATTCGAAAACCCCGAGATTGGCTGATTATGCATGCTGCTGCTGTTTGCATCGTTGGAATGCAACAGACCTTTCATTATTTCCTTTTCTCCATTTGTATTGTTATCCAAAATATTTTTCTTTAGCCATGGATATATATCTCTAATGTGGATCTCAAAAAAAGTTCCCAAAGGTTTGTAGAGCCCAAAGAAATTGCAATTACAAAAAAAAAATTCGATGCATTCAAACGAGGTAAACTTCAATATCATAATTATGCTCCAGTATGGGCGTGAAGTTTGCATCGTTGGAACGCAACGATTTTTTCTTGGTTTCGTTATGTTTATTGGTATCGAAAATCATATTCTGCAGATTTGGACTGTAGATTGCTAAATAAGGACGCTAAAAGATGCAAACTTCAGCATCATTGCTTAACGATGCAAACTTCAGCATCATTGCCCCGGTCGGATGACTTCGAGACAAGATTGATTGAGGAGCAGTGAATTACGATATCACTTTCAATTCTCTCTCTCTTGATTACACAGCGAATGAAAATTAGTAACAAGATATTACGTCAACATTTGTATCCTCGAAATGCAACGAAATATTTTTTCCTCAACTTCCCAAATTTCCAATGACAGATCGAGGCTATAAAAATCACACCATCATTTTTTAGGCTTCTTATTCAGCAATCTACAACCCAACTTTACAAAATACGATTTTCCATACTGATAAAAATACGGAATAAAAAGATCATTGTATTCCAACGAGCCGAACTTCGACATCATAGCAAAATTGGAGATCGCAACCGTAACAAAATGATAATAAAATCCAGAGAAATGGAGATATCTAGAGAGGAACAGAGAGTAAGAATAACGAGAGGAGCCCGGAAAACGAAACCCGGATGATTCAGTTTTCGAGCCATATAAATCGTCGTATTCCATCTCGACGTTCCTCCGCGCTTTAAATAAGTATAGATGTATTTATAAAGGGCAGGAACGTTTCAAATCCGTTGTATCCATGTGATGTTGGCTATCAGCACATGCGGCTGTTTTTGGACGGCTCTCAACATTTGTTTTACAAAACGAATCGTTGATTTTTGAGACAGGACCGTCCTTGAAATACCCTTTGTATAAATGTGGCCCCATTTGTCCAATGCTGGTGGTGGTGGTGGGCGTGGTGTGTGTATGTGTGTGTGTGCGTAGGTATGTACGTATGTACCAGCGTATCTGAACGAAACGAGAACGAGCAGTGACGTCAAGGGATGTCTGCCTTTCTGAGCGCAAGCCCTGTGGCGTCGGGTATGACGTCATCGACAGCCCCCATTCCCTCTCGACCCCTCTGCCCCTCTCGTTCTTCCTTTCGCTCCTCTCCGTCTCTCCTTTTTTCATCCTGGCTGGTGCTTACGCTATATGAGGGCAAGGCGCCTTCGGAATCGAGCGATAGCGGAATCCTACCCTCGTCATCGTTGCTCTATCCTATCGGTCTTTTTCACTCCCTACCTTCCTTCCTCCCCCCCTCTCTCTCTCACTCTCTCTCTGTCTGTCTTTCTCTGGTAATTCGAATCTTCCGCACTTAACTGCACGAGCGCAAGAATCTCTTTTGTCTAGAAAATAAAAATAAAAAAAAGAAGAAGAACAGCACGAGTTTCCACACGAGTCAACCGTGATTGTCGTATGACAATATTTGCGATCCTCGAATGGCCATCTACGTTTTCACGCGACAGACTCCCTCGCGGCTATTGCGGCTCCTCGTTACGCGCAATCTCGTTCTTTTCTGCGAAATCGTCTTTCGCCTCAACTTTTACCTTTGAATTTTGAAAATCTTTTGAAAAATCCGCCATTCTTTTTCTTCGCTTGCTCTTGCATTGTTCGCGATGGAGGCTGTCCTTTTTCTGTGACATTTGAGTTTGCATTGTTGGAATGCAACGGGAATTACAATTTTTCGGTTGCTCGAAAATACTTTTGGCAAATCTAAGCTGTGAAATATGCTCAACGGTTTCTTTTGTTGCTTGTTCCGAAATCCACAATTTAAATGTACAAAAATATTTTGGCAAATAAAACAAATGCAGCATTAGGGAGTTACGTCTAGTTTTGAAAGACGAAAAATCGATTTATTCGAAGTTAATTTATTTTGACAGTATGTCATGTTATAGCGTTCCCTGAAAATGTCAAGGTGATCCGGCCGAAATTGATAAGTTCGTAGGCTTTTATGTTGACGTCCGTGGGAACGCTTTTTTTCTTTCGAAAGTACGATTTAAAAGTCGGTGTGGAAAATATATGAAAATGACTGCATCGATCTTTCTGAAATTTGTGTGGTTTTTCTAGATGTGAAGATATAGTATTTTATCGAAGAATTTTTTTGCGATGTATACTTTCGATTTGATGAACGAAAAAATGCCCATTTTTTTCGCAAAAATCAAGACTCACAGCCTGAACACACGGCATTTTTTTTCAAATTCGATATTTCGGAAATCCCTTCGATTAACCCTAGAATGAAGTACAATACTGACGAAATCGGTTTGATTTTGGTGTATATCAGATAACCTGGTTAGGAAAGACATTGCTCACCGCAAAATACACTATTGAGAGGTCGTCCAGGACATCGACTGTAAGTCGATCATAATTCAGATTTTTACACAAAACAATTGCAGAGTGTTCTTCAGGTGATACTTTTCCGAGTACGTAATTTTTGTAAAAATGTATAATCACGATGTTCTAAAAAAAAAATCATAAAATGAGCGGTTTTCCACTACTAAATCTAGGCGTAATCCGTTAAGGATGTTGAGTCCCTATGAAACATGTTAATGTTAATTATTCAATAAATAGCTTCTTAATCGTCATGAAATTTTTACACGACCTCCTGAATACTTCATGTAAAAACATACCAAATTTTCAGAATTCTATCATCATTACTTCAACCTCCTTAAGGGTTGAAATAAAAAATGATAAGAAAATTCTGAAAATTTGGCATGTTTTTGTATGAAGTATTTAAGAGGTCGTGTTAAAATTTCACGACGATTAGGAAGGTCGTTATTTAAAAATTAACATTTTGTTAAGAACAATTTTTAAAAGAAATAAAAAAAAATTTATCAATAAACTTCGTTTTGTTTCCGTAGCTTTCAGTATATTGTAGATATTATAAAATTGAGAGGTCAAAAAAAAAACTTATTGCAAAGTTACATCAGTTTCCATAAAACAACATTTAATTTGTGACTGTTAATTGTTCAATAACGAGCTTCCTAATTGTCGTGAGATTTTTACACGACCTCTGAAATACTTCATACAAAAACAAACCAAATTTTCAGAATTTTATCATCATTTGCGATTTGGGACTCAACATCCTTAAGTATTAAAAAGTATCTTCGTCGTATTTCAACGATGCACACTTCAACACGATCTATTTCCTGCATTTCAATTACTCCCACGTTTCGGCGTTCCATGTTTGGATTCGTTTGGGTCGCGAATTCCCGAACTTTCCCAGGTTAGATTTTACCTTCGAAATAAAAAACATTTGCGATTTTTTTAAGTTTTTTTTTTCTTTTAAATTTATTTGCGACGAAGGACTTTATTTTTCCGTCGTTTTAATTATTTCCAGGTTGCGTTGTTCGAGTATTGATTAATCGGCGCCGGTAAATTGTCAATTTGCCTGGATGTTTCCCTCAACGGCGTATCGCGGGAGGTTTCATCTTGCCCCCCACCCCCTCTCTCTTTCTCCCAAGCGTTCAATCGCTCCGTGTGCAGCCACTCTTTTTATTGGAGTATCTTCAAATCCGCAACGATTTGTAAACTTTATCCTCGCGAGTAATCAGGTCTCTTTACGCTCTTGGATTCGGAAGAGAGAAAAATCGCGCGTGTGTCTGTGTGTGTGCATGGGAGGAAAAGACGTGGCGACGACGAGGACGTCGTCGAGAAATCCGGCGCCGTCTAGTCTTTCCCTCTCTTCTATCGAGAGACCACCCCGTCGACCAACTTCTCTCTTCAGCTCCTTTAACCCCTCCGGCCTTTTCTCTCTTTCTTCCTGCGTGTGGTAAATGGCGTGAGCTCGTCCAAATGGCGTGGGAGAAAAGGATAGAGATGGAAAGAAAGAATCAAGAAAGGGAAGAGCAAGAGGGGGGGAGAGAGAGAGAGAGAGAGAGAGAGAGAGAGAGAGAGAGAGAGAGAGAAAGAAATATGTTTATTCAGCTAATGCTTATTCACACATGTGTACGTTTCCATTCACACGTTTTTTTTCCACGATGTTGAAGCTTACATTGTTGGGACGCAACGAAAATGAATTATTTTCAATTATCAAAATTCTCTTTCGGTCGATTTAGTCTCTGAAAATAACTGTAACGTTTTTACGTATTTTGATTACACATTTACGGCGTTAAGGGGGGATTGTCTTTTTTTTTTCGCAAAATTTACCGCTTTTTGGGAATTTTTTTGTGAAGAAAGTATACAACGGAAAACTGGTGAAACTTGGCATATAGTTTTATTGATCTGTTTACTACATACAAAAAAAATTTTAAACAATTTCATCAAAAAATCCGCCTCCCACCCCCCTCGACGCGCGATGGTCCTTTTTTGATGGTGTGCACGATTACAGCCTTCACGTTCATCCTGCAACAAAAACCCAAAAAGCATTTTACTTTAGATACATATAGCTATCGTTTGATGAAGCAAAAAAGCAATACGTTTAATAGTTTTTTATTTATAACAAAAAATCGATCAATTTTTTTCGAAAAATCGATACTTCAAGTTCAAAACGTCACCAAATCGTCAATTTTTTTTTCCCCTTCATCAAACGATAGCTATATGTGTCTAAAGTAAAATGCTTTTTGGGTTTTTGTTGCAGGATGAACGTGAAGGCTGTAATCGTGCACACCATCAAAAAAGGACCATCGCGCGTCGAGGGGGGTGGGAGGCAGATTTTTTGATGAAATTGTTTAAAAATTTTTTTGTATGTAGTAAACAGATCAATAAAACTAAATGCCAAGTTTCACAAGTTTTCCGTTGTAAACTTTCTTCACAAAAAAATTCCCAAAAAGCGGTGAATTTTGCGAAAAAAAAAGACAATCCCCCCTTAATTTGCGAAAAAAAGGGCTTTGTATAATAATCAACGCGGAAACATCGTTGCATTCCAACGATGCAAACTTCAACATCATTTTTTTACTTTCCTGCACAATTTTCATTTTTTATATATTTTTTTTGCATATGGGCATATATACACATCCCCACAAATCCATAGACACAGGGTGTCTCGAAAAGTGACGTCCGAATGAAAATCTAGATGCCTCGTATCGATACCCATCCAAATCAACCCCACATATGTTGTACGGTCTTTTTTCTTTTCGTGAAAATAGCAATTTTAAGGTCTAGGAGTAGAGAAAAAAATCGACAACATGTGGAATATTCTCGATAATCTTTGGGCGAGAAGAACGACCGGGTAATTTTACGGGGAAGATGTTTTCTTGAAAAACGGGACGAATGGAGCTCGAGAGGGATACACACACAGAAGTGATAGCACGTTCCTTTTACCATCCCGGTGAGCCCGGAAATCTTTCGAGGCCCCCGGAGAGTAGGGAAGAAATTCGCGTATACCAACCCTCGCGTATATCCGGTCGGCATCCCTCTTTTCCTCTATACCTCCTCTCTCTCTCTCTCTCTCTCTCCGCATCTATTTATCTCTACGCAGCAACGTCACCCTCTTCCATTGTTCTCCACCCTCGTCTATATTCTCCTGTGAGAATCCACCCCTGTACACGCGGCAAAAATACCTTTCTCTCTTTTTCCATCCCCCAGCGTTCTTTCCTCTCTTCAGCTCCTTGCAGATCTCGCCACTTTTTGCCATTCGCCCTTGCACGTCACCAGGCTTTTTCCCCTGGACATTCCTTCCTGTTTCTCGCACCCACCCCTCCCCTCTCCCCACCCATACGCTCCGTCTTCACCCCACCCTCGGCTTCGGGGTTGTGTCCCGCGGGGGCACATGCGAAAGTCCCGTAATGTTGACGTTACCATAATTAGCCATCGCTCGATAGCCCGGAGGGACGATGATCGGTCACGCGCATGTATACTATGTTCCACGACAAAACGCCAATCATGGAAGCACAGATAGCAACGAGAACACACACAGAGAGAGGGGGCGAGAGTGAGAGAGGTAAATAGAGATGAAGGAAGGAAAAGATACTGCGAGGGACAGATGCAGCAATAATACGACAGAGGCACTAGATTAGATTAGACATTGACATTATAATGTACCAATAGAACCTTAAGGATCATTACTACGAATCCAACTTTCGGATTCGAAATTTTTATATGATTTTGACGAATACCTTATGCGCCTATTGCCAAAATTTCAGCTATTTTGACAGTTTAGTTTTTTCGCAATAAAACTGCAAAGTCGAGCACTTTGAGTTACCGAAGCACGTCGTCTTATGGAGACGGTCAACCGGAAGTTCGGTGATCGTGGTTTTTCTGCTCACGTATCCAACTAAACGCGTTGGAAAACTGAAATTCGATAGATTAGATATAATAGATATTGTAAAGAATAAGAAAATCAATCTTCACCGTGTAGTTAAAGCACTACGTTACGAGAAAGTTTCAATTTCCGGTTTAAAATGGTCAGAACGACGAAATTGCACCCACAGACTTAGCAACGTCGCGACCCGAGTCGAAATTTAGACCCTCCTTTGAATGCTCGAGAACATATTTCCTTTGTAACGCACAGACCGCCGCCCTCCTTTGACTCCCCTTGAACCTATATGGAGAAATTTGCACCGTTGGCGACCCTCCTTTAGCCCTACTGAACCTTCTATTCAACCTCCTGAGCCTCCTTTAGGCCTATGGGCTCGGCTTGCGTGAACCTACAAAACCTCGTTTTGGCCTAAAGTCCTATCTGTACCCTACAGAACCTCCTTTGAATCCAAAGCAGAAGGAAATTGAAAGATTGGATCCAAAGGAGGTTCTGTAGGGTCAAGCTATATCTGAAAAATAAATTATGTGTGAATTAAAAATATGATGTTTGATTATTTATTATAAGATTGATTTATTAATTCGAAACATATACATACATTGTCACAACTATAAATTATTTCGTGTAACTGAAAATATTTTTTAATTATAATTATCCCTTCTTTGGAATATCGGTAAACTGCGGCTGGGAGAGAAGGGGGGAGCGGAGGGCAGCATATTGAAGTAGGCTTAAAGGAGGGTTAGTAGGGTCAGAAGAGGTTTAAAGGAGGGCTAGGAGGCTCTGCGAGCCACCGGTGAAAGGAGTCAAAGGAGAGTTAGTAGGGCGAAAGGAGGTTTAAAAGAGGGTCTGTAGGTTTGCGTAAGCATTAAATCAGGCTCACTAGGGTTTAAAGGAGGTTCAGATGAACCTACTAAACCTCCTTTAAGTGAAAAAGTCCAATTTGTGCCACTTTTGGAGGTTCAGTAGGTTCTGATATACATGTTTTTGAGATTTCCATTTGAACCTCTTGAACCTCCATTGAATGACAAATTGGGATCGAAAGGAGGTTTACAGTAGGGTCTAAATTTCGACTCGGGGAGTAACAGCTGATGCGTTTAGCGAACATAAACCGGCTTTCTTTAGAAATTAATTTGCATAGAAGCCGCCACAAAATATGCAAACAACAATTTATAGAGTTTTATCATTTCTCACGTATCAATTATATGTATAATTATATTCTGCCTACCGTGTTAATTCCGCTGAGGTAATTGAAGCCTATTAGAATAGGTTTTCGGACAATTTTTGTTTGTCTTTGTAGTCCGTTTTTATGGAGGATATGTTAATATTATTATTACGAAGATTACTACCGAGTCGTTGGCAATCTAATTTTTCAGTTTTTATTTGTTCACGTGCAATAAATTCATCATGTACCACAACATTTGGTACACTATAATCGATAATACGAATAATCAACATAGGTAAACATCAATCAGAGCAGCTGTGGGTAAAATAAATTTAGAATCTTTTTTGACCCCGTGGAAGTGATCGTACCTCCTTAAGACGATTTTAAAATTCACGAGCACAAATTAACATCAAATAGTAATCATTTGAAAAAATATAATAACCAAGATACCAACAATAACAATGATGATAATACAATTGTTATAATAATAATCATAATAACGACGATAATCTCGAAATAATCTTAATGATTATTATTTATAATAATGATGTAATATAAGAAATTCGTTTAATAAAAGTAGTAAAAGTAATAATATAATATGTATAACATGAAGGGTGTTAGGGAGGTCGACGCAAAGACTCAAGGGGGTGATAGGTCACCTCATTAGGACCATATTTAACCTAGGTTACCTCAGTCCAAAGTCTGAGGATTTCGAGTTATCATGGTAAGTATGATTTTTGGAAAACTTCCTAAAATTAGGTACTAACTGGTATACCTCTTATGTTAATGCTATTTTTGTTAAAAATAGCATTATCATAAGTATTTTTATTTTTTGATAAGTTTTTGATTATTCAACACGTCCCATTTAATTAGTTGTGTGGATACGGATGATCGTATTGGTGGTTGTCGATTGAATACACATTAAGCTAAGACGCAAATAAGTTTCTAGTTACCAATTAGTGTCTGTTTGAACGTTATGAACGAGTTAGTCCCGAATTTTGGGAAATTTTCCAAAAATCATACCATGATAACTCGAAATCCTTCGTCTTTGGACTGAGGTAACTTGGGTTAGATATGTTCCTAACGAGGTGATCTATCACTCCCTTAAGGTTTTGCACCGAGCTTCCTAATACCCTGTATAATGTATAATATGTAATAATAAAGATGATGATATTACATAATCACCACACAAATACTATAATATGTTTAATAATCTATAATAATGATAATAATAATAATAATAATAATAATGTTGTCCACGAAAGAACGGAAAAAAAATGTAACTTCGTCGTAGAATATTGTTATTGTAACGCAAGAATAGTAAAAAAAAATTAAGTGGTGACAAATATTAACGATGAAAAGCAAATGGTTGCAACCGCTAACGATACTGAGAGAGAAAAAGATACATAGATCGATTTATTAATTTACTAATTATTCGAATAAACATTCGGGAAAAATGGGCTTGATCCAAGAAACAACAAACAAGATTTACATCCAATCCATTTTTACTACTTCAGCTTATCATCAAATCGCTTATTATTTTATCGAGATCAAACCAACAGCTATCCCGAGCAGAAATTGCGCTAGCCTGTCTGAGTTACATGCTAGCAGCTGGTTCGCCCAATTGATATCATACGAACTACCTAGTGGCTGCCTCACTGTGAGCTAGTAATATTGTGAACATTTTGTAATCCAGCCCTGGTCTAGCCACTGCCTAAGCGATCGTTACTGCAGATGTCGCTGTATTACCGTAAACGTGCCACCTAGTGTCTCGAACGTGATGAACTAGCCAACGCTAGTTACGAACGACAAAGTAAGGTTATGTGAAATACATGTAGTACCGTCTAACGATCAGCTCACGGCAGGTTAGCTAACTTGAGGCAGAGCGATTGTTGCGAATGCAAAAAAAAATTCCCGTGGTTACCTCGCCGTGAACTAGCCGATACTATGTAATGGCGGCTATGGGTTCTTTGGCTAATCACTATCTAGCCGATTGCGGTTGTAGATGTCGCTGCGTTATGGTCAAAATTCCACCTAGTGTCTACGTCACACCTACCCCGTCAACACGAGTTATATATGCCGTTTCAAATAGGAAACAAAATGCAGTGTTATGTACATCACCGTGAACTTGACAAGACTCCGTAATGGCGGCTATGTGTTCCTTGCATGGTCGCTGTCCCGCCGATTAGGATTATAGATGTCGCTGCTTTATGATAAAAAGTTCCACGCAGTGTCTACGTCGTGCCTGCCTAGCCAACTCGAGTTACAGATGGCGTTACGAATAGAAAATAAAATTCAGTTGGGTACATCGTCATGAACTAGCCAAGACTCCGTAATCTCTCCGATCGTGGTTATAGATGTCCCTGCATTATTATCAAAATTCCATGCATCCCCTACATCGTACCTGCCGAGCCAACCCGAGATAGAGATAGCATTACGAATAAAAAAAACAAAGAGAACAGCACGCAGCAAAGAGAAGTAACCGCTACAATTTTTTCACTTCCTTACTGACGATACATTTACATCGTTATAACATTATAGCTTATATAATGCTAAAACTATTAATTTGCCACTAGCCAAAATAAGTACACAAATTTAATTTGAGGTTATGTAACTCCACACGAATATAGCTTTCAATAAGAAAGAAATTATCATGTTAATTCGATAATGTTATTTGCATACATTGTCACTACGCCTACTTCTTAATAACCCAACTTTGTGCATTGCCACATACGAGTATGTACCCGATGCGAAATATAATTAAGAAAGTAGGATTGGTTCAGTGGACAACGTCGCCATCCCCCAATTCAGAGTCCCGGGATCGAAACCACCTCACACGTAAGCGTTATTAATATAATTCAAAATTAATATGTTTAATTTATTTACATCAAACATACCCTATTTGTAATTAGTACATCACGAAGCTCACCGAAATACTGTGCAGTGGTGTAAACAACGTTAATACAAAAATTCAATTTTTGTATGTAGCCGTCACCTAGTTTTTTATTCCCAGTCACTAGCTGAAGAAAAGCAAGTCATGGCTAGGTCGGAAATATTATGCAGCCGTGAGATATTTCTTTCTATCTAGTCAGCATATAATTTTTTGTATTCAGTCACTAGAGGACCAAAGCGTTACAAGGCTGGGTAGTCGATATCTAAAACGAAGCTCGACTATGAAATCAGAATGATCTTCATCCTTCATTCAGAGAGCGCCTAAGAGGGAGAAAGTGATGATTCCTTCATTTATATAGCGTTGAAGGTTGCATCGTTGGAACGCAACAATTTTTTATCTTTAAATTCAATTATTTTCAGCACTGTTCTTTTTTTGTAGATTAAGGTTGTAGACCCCTAATAAACATGCGAAAAAACGTTCAAGTGATTTTTGTATCCTAAATCTGCCAACAAAATAAAAGCAGTTGAAAAAACAAATTCGTTGCATTTCAACGATGCAAACTTTAACATCGTTATGGTTGTTGCTACATCATGTTTGAATCTTGAAGTCTCACTTTTTCGTAAACTGAGCGAATATTTTCGAACCCGCGATTCGAATGCGCGGAAACTCACGTAAACTTGCAAATTTAATTTTCAATAGACGAGTGCGGAAACCTCCGTTCTCCTGTTGCCAGTAAATTCGAAAAATAAACCATAACGGCCAGTAAAACGTTCATTAATATCTATTGACTTCACTATTTTTACTAAAAAAAAGTCGAAAATCAGGGAATAATCAAATTAGTTTAAGTAGGCTTGATATGCTTGAGGTTACTCGAACAAACAAAAGGAAGAAATTGGTATATGAAAACGGAGCCTAAAAATCGAACTCTATTGAGTTTTTAGGATAAAAAAATCAGACAAATTTAAAAACTCGTCACTAAGAAAATCGGTGTCCCACAAAGAGGGGAATGGAAAGAGAATTAGAGATACAAAGCTTGACTGATTGATTGATATATTTTATGCCTTGGTTTGGAACCTTAAGGCAATATGATACACGGTATGTACAGTTCGTGGAAAATCGGTAAAGTAAATGTAAGAATACACATAACATAAATGGTTTTTAAAATAAATACGAATAATAATAATAGTAATAGTAATAACAATGGTGGTTATAATGATAATATTCGCGACAGTAACAAGTAAACGAGAAAATAAAAATAAACAAGAAAATATGCGGTATAGTGGTACTGATCAATGTGAAGAACAATATATCCAAGAAAAAGTATATAAAATAAAATAGCGCGTTATTAAGGGAGCTTTCCAGAGTGAAATTTTCAAAAAATCGATTTTTTTTTTTGCTTTATCGAATAGTATACACTCCTCCGAATATTCCCTGAAATGTTCATGCCGAAATTCAGATTATTTCGGTTACTGTACAGCATTTCTTGGAAGAAGGCAACGGAGCGCTACAGCTACAGCGAAACTTTGAACGCGTTTTTCTCGAAACAGCATTTTTCAAAACGGTGTCCAACTTGGAGGGCAGAGTTTTAAAGCTATCGAGTTGAATTTTTTACACAATATTCTTAACGTCATTGTTTATCGTGCTATGGAAGCTTTTTTTTTTTTTGACATCTTCCTATTTTTTTGTAAAAAAAACTGCCAAAAAAAATGCTAAAATCGATACTTTTTGTTCAAACCGGCGCCATTTTTGCAAAAAAAAAAAAAAAAAGCCTCCATAGCACGAAAGCCAATTATATACCGATCAATAATCTTTTTGTGTTTTTTGTTTCAGATCAAAATTGTGACCCCCAACGTGGACACCACATCCAAGTGCATTTTCTGCAACAATTGTTTCATCATTTTTATAGATATTAATTAATAAATAAATCGATCTTTAAAAAATTGTTTTGTATTCTTCAATACCCAATTAATATACAAAAAAAACAGACCGATTAGATTATTTTTTCTTAAAAAAAAAAAATCGCGAAAAACAGCGATTTTTCGGGCTGTCACACTAAAAAGCTTCCTTAAGTAATGTACTGTAATGTAGAAAGACGAAAAGGCATAAAGTGAAGGTGCGAAAGGAGATACGCAAGCATACACATACGTGAAAGCGAGAGGGAGAGAGACAGAGGATGACGCAGAACGCACGTGACATGAGCCGCTCTCTCATATACGCTCGAGCGTCTTACGCATTTTCCTGATCTTGTCCTCCCTCCTCGCGACCCTATGCTCTCAAGCTCGTGGCTCTCGAATCCCGATGCCGATCGATTACGTCCGCAACCTACGAGCAACCCGGATTCCGCGCCCGAGCGCCATACAAATTCGTACCCCTCCTCCCCCCCCGTCGCTGTTTCCTCGACCCTTGGGCGTTGTTCCCACTGACGTCGAAAGAAAAAAAAACCGAACCGGCTCTAGTGTCCTGAGCCCTTTCCATTTTTCAGCCCTCGATGTACACAAAGAGGGCTAACGGCGGATTAGGATGAATAAACTGCCTAACTCAATGTAAATTTGCCTTGGTTATACACGCTCTTTTCTTTCATAATCTCACTCGTACACGTGTACACGTACACACGTCTGCCTATACATACAGGGTGTCCCAGAACTCAGCGTCAAGCCGAAACGGGGTGACAGGATTGATTGTAACCATCATGAGAAAAATCAGAAACAAAATCTATCCCATGCAGTTTGAAAATTATGGGCATTTAAGAAAAACCTAGAAATTTGGTAGAACTGTAACCATTTTTCGGTTATTGTGGTTAATTTTTATTATTTTTGTTCATTTAAACTTTGGAACCGTAACCCTAAATAACATTTCTAGAATCACAGTCAAAAATAATGACACAATTGCCCCAAGTTTCCTAGAATTAAGACTATTTGTTAAACTATGAATTTAAAATTTTCAAAATTTGTCCACTTTGAAAGGTCCTGCTTTAAAAAAAAAGTACTAGAGTGCCTTGGCAAGTGCCATTAAAAGTTGGCGCATTTAATCAGGATTGTAAAATGGTACAATACTTGTTAGTTTCGTACTAAAAAAAACGAGTAAAAAAATTAAAACCTCAAGTAACCCGATTTTTGCTACCCCATTTTACTCAGTTAAAATGTTTTTTATTCGCACAAGCTCTTGGTAGGTTCTTAATTTTACGGCAAAATGATGAGAGAGATGGATAGTGGAATGTTTGCCATGAGTGAGTTGAAAGACGCATCTCCGTCTCACTGCGTGGCGTCACTATCTGTCTCGCTCACTCATGGCAAACATGTTGAATGTTGAATAACACACCAAATACGCATGTAGCAGACCGTATCTTATATAATACGGTACAAATCACTATAAACATCGTCGCAAATCCCAGGCAACACCTTTAATCAATGTATATATAATTCAGTTCACTATTATAATATTGGAGGAAGTAAGTTTAACATATATGCATAATTAATGCAACTGCCAAAATATCAATAAGCAGTACTATACGTCTGACAGTAATTATGGCTGAGATATTGTCCCCTCAGCAAAATGTAAAATATAGTTAAAATATGGTTGAAAACACCATACATTCCTCTCAGTGCACTTCTCATCCCTACCTTGTGACCTTAGCCTCCCCCCTCTGTATCGCATTCACCATAACATTTCTGCCATGGGTATAGGGAATCCTGCGGAAACCCTACACACACCGGTTTATTATAACTACTTGTATTTTACATTCTCATCAGAGTAGGCTTATTCAGTAGATTCAGTATAAACATTACAAATTAAAATAGAAAAACATTACAGTACCATTTCAGCGTAACAGAATAAACATTTTCTGCGTAAATTTAAAAAAAGCTAATTTCTATTGAAAGCGTTGAGAAGCAATTCCACTTGTGTGGTGGGAGGGGTGGTTTTATTCCAGCTCAACATGAGCAACTATTTTTCTCACCATCGTTGATTACAGATTTCCAGAGTGGAAAAACTCACGCCTGGTGTCAAGAAAACACCTATTAAAAAAAAAATACAATACAGTATCGACACTCAGAAAAGCTGTTGATATAAAGAACTTTTCCTTCTTTACCTGTGCCAACCAGGCTCCTCAATGTCTTTGAATCGGGATCGTCGATTTTAGGACGGTCCTCGAAATAACCTTTACATAAATATGCTCGCAATTATCTATAGGTGATTCTTAGAGTCCTCGAAGTCGAATGTCTCAGAAATTACCTTTATCCACATATACACGGGTGTATAGGAAATGTATTCACGCAGTCTGCATTTATTCGTAGTTGTAAAAACAGAAACATAAAACCCATTGTAAACGCGGGAGGCTACCCAGATGGCTTTGCGAAGCTTTTCCAATTTCCGCTCGAATTTCGAGGGGCCACAGTGTAATTCTCAAAACATCGCCCCGAACTGACAGTTTCAATGCACTGCTTCGAAAAGTATTCCTCAACATTTTCGGCCTTCCACCGAGACCCGAAAATTTCGTTTTTCCATTGTGGCGCCCCGGGCCTCTCGGTTTCTCGTTCGACGTATAACGAATGCCGAGACACACGAAACTTTTTGCGGATAAAAAATAAACGATCAAAGATCCCTGAGGGAGACTACCAGTCTGGAGCCCGGAACAAAAGGTGCGGTTCGACAATTTCCTATGGATACCCAGTTGACAGAATGAAAATTCTGCTCGGTGCCATTTATTTTACGTATCTTCAGGTACCTTGGCAAATTGTTTCACAAGATTTCGTAGTAAAAGGGGGACACTAGAGCTGGATGAAGCTAGGCACCTTTGTCCAATGGCATGCCGTGCAGAAAGGTAACCGGCCCTGACTGGACTTGCGTTTTCTGATTTGCCTGATCGGGCCCTCCCATGGAACAAATCAGGACGATCGCGAAATCGTTTTTTTTTACGGCTTACCCTCTATGTTTGGAAATTACAATCTTCTGGCCGGGATGCATTGCGAGCAAGTTACGTCTTCGCGTAATGTCTAC
Organism: Ophion costatus; assembly: GCA_951751655.1. NCBI lineage: Eukaryota > Metazoa > Arthropoda > Insecta > Hymenoptera > Ichneumonidae > Ophion > Ophion costatus. The sequence continues at coordinate 41,663,741 of OX632358.1, forward strand.
CCGGCCAGAACATTGACATGTTCTGAAAAGTGATGCGTGTCTTTAAGAACTAAAGAAAAGCTACTTTGCTTTACACCTCAGCAAAAATATTTATACTTGACTGGGATGAAACTAATACATCAGTTGTAATTATATTCATCATTGAAGCATTAATTATTCCAGGGTGGAAGGCCCGACCCGAGCCTGATAATATCTAATAGTCCAGGATTTCTAAACATTTCCTCCGCAAAAAATCCTGATAATTGATTTTTCGATTGGATTATGTCAGAGAGTCTCCCCTAAGTATAAAACCAAGTTCGAGTCATCCGAAACCGCGAGTGTTAGCCGCCATCTTGAGTGTGAGTTTTGCGTTAAAAATCGTAAAGACCTTTTTTGTAAAGAATACAATTTCCCATCTTTTTTATTTGAAACTTTTTGCTCTATTGTTAATATTTGCCGAGATATAGCCGATTAAAAAAACCAAATTTTCGTTTTTTGAAAATATCTCGATAATTTTTGGAAATACGAAAAAAAAATGTGACAAACAAAGTTGTAGCGCATAAAATTTTCTACAATTTTTGTATAAAAATAACTTTTTTTTTGTAAAATCAATAGTTGCTGAGTTCTAGCGCAATGAAAGTTGCCGTCAGGTAAAGAAAAACAGCGTTTAGTGGTGATACGTTATGTTTCAGATAAAAAAACGATGGGAAATTTTATCCTCTACAAAAAAGGTCCTTACGTATTTTAACGTAAAACTCACCGTTTCCGAGATATTTGCAAAAAGGCGTTTTTCAAGATGGCGGCTAACGCCCGCGGTTTCGGACGACACAAACTTGGTTTTATACTTAAGGGACACCCTCTGACATAATCCAATCGAAAAATCAATTATCAGGATTTTTTGCGGAGCGAACCCATTTTTGGTGCTAAAATTCCTGGACTATAGGCAAGGCAGATCAGGGGCAGTACTTTTTCCCAACTCAAATTTCTACACGCGATATCCTGCGGTCGGCAACATCACGTCGCCAATCATTCACCGATAGACTCGACGTATTTTTTTAGAACCTGACAACAATGTTCCACCTCGAAGTACGCAAGGGATTAACGATATGCTCAAAACTATTTCCAAAAAAAAAAATGGTTTTCGATGATTTTGTTTCACCGAAGACAATTTTTATTTTCTTATTGCACAATTTTATCCAGCATCGATATTTTCACATTTTCCTGTCCACTGCGAAGGCTTATCTAGAACCCAAATTATTTTGAATTATCGTTCTGGGTAAAAAATTGAAGTTTTGCCTAGGAAAGTCGACTTTTCCAAGGAAAATTAATTTTGATCATGCCTGTATAGATCGTGGAGTTATTGCACGGAGGCTCGCGAGAGGTCTCGAGTACGATAGACGACGACGACGTCGCGCAGTTCGCTAACTAATTCGATCTAATGCCGTCGGTGGCGCGCACTCGCGTCAGCCCCCATTGTCACCGAGTGCACACGCCGAACACGTACGATCGCACCGGAGTGTTCCCCGTCTACTTTCGACGAGGATTACGCGTGACGCGCTTTATTCGTTACCCACACACACGCGCGCGCCCCGCAAACTACTCTCGCCTAATTCAATCTGAAGTTACACGCAGGAGAAGATCTAAACGCGGCATGTGTGCGGAACAAATTTGTGCGTGTATATAAACGTATAGAAATAAATTGATGAGTAAGCGAGTACATTAAGCCGTTAATGACCGGTATGCGTATTGATTTTCCCATCATATATACGTTTTTTTTTTAAATCTGCGAGTAAAAAAAGGTTTGTTGTGTTAATTATCGATCCGATTAGACGATTAGACGATGCATAATACATTTTTACGATATTGAAGGATCGTTGGAATGCAACGACTTGTTTATTTTATTGCAACATTTTTGCTCGGTCAAAGCTACGATTAACTTTTTTAATTTAAGATTAAAAACAATAAAAATATATATTGTTGTCTAGACTATGATGTCTGCGAATTTTTTGCATTTCTTTTACCACAACACTTAATATTAATTAATGGTAATGATAAATAATCTCGTGACATAAATAGGCATCATTATAAATTAGTAAAAAATTCATTCTGAGTTGTATAAAACATTCCCTGACTTAGTTTTTTCATGATAATCAACGATAATGTTATGCTTTTTCGAGTTAACTGGGTGAAAGGGGTGGACAGGTGGAGAGGGGAAAGAGCAGAAGAACGTTTAAGAAAAACTGGTGGGTCGAAATACTAATAGGGGAAATACTCAAGGAAATATGGTACTAGGCAAGGGAATCCGATAGGCTAGCAAAGGGGGCACAATAGACTGCGGCAAATAGTTTTAAAAGTTAAACTAGTAGTAGTCATTGGCGAGACGAAAGAGGTTGCAAAAAAAGAGGATCGAGAAGTTTAGTATTTGGCGGTTTAAAGCATTAGTTATAAGGACTAGCATATAAGAGCAACTGTATGAACATGTAAGTGGGCTAGGCAAAAAACGCAGTGTTTTATAATGACGAATTAAGAATACAATACAATACTTTCTCAAGTTGGTAGTATAACAAAAGTTTTTTCTTATTCGCGTAATAAAAATATAAAAATGCATAATTTTGATACTGAATGATATATTTTATGAAAAAGTATGCGTTTGCAGAATAAACCGTATGCATTTTTCGAGGTTTATTGAAAACAAATATTTTTAAAACGTCGTTTGACTCAACTGGATTGCTCCAACCTCCTCAAGATACTCATTAGAGACTCTACAAACTCTACTACACAAACAAAGTCTATCGAAGAATATTTTGAATAACAGGGAAAATGAAGGAATGAGAAATAAAAAAGAATATCCGTCGCATTCAAACGATGCATAATACATTTTTACGTTATTGAAGTTTGCAACGTTAGAATGCAACAAAATGGTTCTTTTCTTTTTCTAATTACAACGTTTGTTTTGCTGGCAGATCGAAGCTACGGTAAAGTTTTTTGAAGATCCTCATTAAAGACGTACAACGTAACTCTGCCGAGAAATAATTTGGATAACAATAAAAATGGAGGAATGGGAAATAAAGAAGACTTTCCGTCGCATTCCAACGATGCAAAATTCCACGACATTCATTTTTTTTCATCACATATGTAGGCATAATACATTTTTACGATAGTGAAGTTTTCATCGTTGGAATTATACGAAATGTTTTTTTTTTTCGAGTTGCATTTGTTTGCCTAATCGGGCTTCGATAAACTTTTTTTAAGATCCTCATTAGCGACCTACAACCTAATTCTATCGAAAAATATTTTGGATAAAGATAAAAATGCAGGCAAGGGAAATAAAAAATAATTTCTGTTGCATTCCAACGATGCAAATTTCAACAGCGTACATTTCTTGCATCATATATATGTTCTTTATTTACGGATGTTGTATATTTATGTTTTACAAGTTAACGTTAATATCTGTATACACGTAAACGATACTGGTGGATGAGCAGTCGGAGTTTGGCTCCGGCGGTACTTCGAGTTAAGCAGCGTATAATAATTATAATGATAATCAACATTAACTTAAAATTAGAATCATTATAATTTCGTGATAATCCAATAATAATGATTAATTTATAAATAATAAACGAATAGATTTATAAATGTACTAATCAAATGTTTTAACTGATACATTTGCAATTTGCAAATGTGAATGTAGTAATTGAATGTTTAATGTATAATAGATGTTTTCTTCATTTACGAATGATATAAATTCATGTTGACTAAATTAATTTTCCGTTGACACGCTTTTCTCTGGTCACGATTCTGACACACCAGGTCAATTAGACCCGGATAGTACCCCATCCGCCTGCACATTAAAAACCCTTCGGTTGGTGTTTATTTTTAAAAATCATGAATACAATTTCAACACTTCTTAAAATGGCTGCATAATTGAAATTCGGAAAATATTAAATTACGATGCTCTAAACAATTATTGAAAAAATTTTGTTTTGGGAAAGTGAGCATTTTATTTAAAATTCGTCCGGGTCAAAATGAATTACGATTGATATGTATTTACATGTATCTACAATATATGTGTAAATAAGCGAATAACTATATACATATATGAATATATATATATATATATATATATATATATATATATATATATATATATATATCTGTACCTATTCATAACTAAATTTGTTTGCGTTGATTTTTCTCAAACGTATATAATTTTTTATATAAATTGATTGTTTATACTCGTTTTCGTGTCAACATCTATTTTATTCATATGAATCTATCGATTAGTAGAAGCAGATGCCTTCGAAATTTGTATCGTTGTAATGCAACAATTTTTTTCTGCTTTTTTCATTTCTTTACTTTTTATCTTGTTTTACTTTTTATCTTGTTTTTTTCGAGATCTTAGACCATAAATCTCGAATCAAAACGGGAAAACGTTTGAATGATTTAAACAGCCGAATCAGCCGAAAAAAATTGAACCATTAAAAAGAAATTAATTTTCGTTGCATTTCAACGTTGCAAATTTCAACATCGTAGTAGAAGTCATTAATTTTTCACCATCCTTCCGGATTTCCATGTACCTATATAAAACAAAAAATATTGAAAGAAAGTGTAAAAAAAATATATATATACAAACAAACGAATAGATGTAAAAAAGCAAATGAGTAAATTGCCAAATGTAAATTTATGCGCCTGAATATATCGATGCACTTGACTCTACAGCACGTCGAGTAAGCATCGAGATCTTGCCTCTTATGCATTGGGTGGCTGGGCGCTCTCACGCGAGAACGCTCGGCCGGCGGCCACCTAGCGGAACTCGGCTGAACCTTCCACGAGCTTCCTCGAGCGAAACGTGACGGCACGACTATCGGCAAATTCTTTCCCGGGTGATCCTCGTACAGTCGACGAAAAAAAAATGCAATGACACTACAATTTCCAAAGAGCTGTGTTTATTATTCTCAAGGGGGGAGATACCGCTGAGCGAGGGAAAAATTTGCCGACTTTCATGTTTTTTTTAGAAGGAAATACTTCTTTCGCATCTTGGAGACTTCAAGTGCGTTTTATTACTTCTTTCAGCCGTTACATGGTATTAAAAAAAAATCAATCTTTAAAAATGGGCGGTGGTATGACACAGTCTTCTAAACTGCAAACCTCAAAAATGGTGGACACATTTTTTAAAAAGAAATCATGAAAATCAGCCATTTTTCCTCGCCTAAAGGTATCTCCCCCCGCCCTCCTTATATATTGGTTCCCACAAAAGAACAACGACCGTACAACTTGAAGACGGTCGACTGGCCGAGTCCACAAACACAATCCGTTCCATCTTCAAACGTACGACGGTAAGAATAATAGTAATGATATTACTAATAATAATAGTGGTAATAACACAAGCGCGGGCCTAATACTACCGAGCGGGAGAGAAGTAATTCGAGGCAAAAACCCGGTATGATTTTAGCCTACTGTGCCCCACATGAGCCTCGATGCCAAGAATATCCGCACTAGATCTCTCTCTCTCTCTCTCTCTCTCTCTCTCTTGCTCTCTCCTTCTCTATCGCCTCGGCGGCTTTTCGAGTCGGAGAGAGAAAAAGCGCGCGCCACGAGCGAAGAGTATAAGAGCACGAAACGAACGGGCGAGATCAAGCAGGAGGGGTGCCTCTCTATAAACGTAAACGACCCAATGTCCCAACTTATGTTCCTCGGATGCGGAATAGCTCTACGCGAAGCCACATACTCGAGAAAGCCTCGTCTTGTATACCGCGCCAAGCCTAATACACACATATATACTTGTACCCTTATATATATATATATATATAAGGGTACTAATAACAATACTAATAACAATAATAATACAAGTATAATAATAACAACAGTACACCAGTATATATATATATATATATATATATATATATATATATATATATATATACTGGTGTACTGTTGTTGTACTGGTATACTGGTGTATTGTTATTAGTACCCTTATATATATAACAATAATAATACAAGTATAATAATAACAACAGTACACCAATATTGTTATAATATTATAACAATCAATAATAACATAAACAATGTTAATTATTTATGTTAATGTTAATCTATGTTAATTATAACAAACAATTAACATAACATAACAGTATTATAATAAACAAACAACATTATAACAATAGTATAATAATAACAATACAATAAAACAAGTATAATAAAACACACACACACACACACACACACACACACACAAAAGGGTACAAGCGCCCTTCTTATTACAACGTATTATCATTATTATTAATTGACAATTCATTTATTTGCAAAACAGTTGAGACTTTTTTCCAAGTGCAAAAATAAATAAAAACTAGATAAAACATTGCTGTTGTTTATTATTAACTTTATCATTCTTTTTTACTTGTATCGTTATTGCTTCGGACGAGGCATTTCCTAAGTTTGCACTGGGAAACATTTACCTACCTCCGGGGGTCAGGCTCGATCTTAATCCTCGGGTGTCACCAAAAAAACGCCATAGAGAAATCTCAACAAAAATTATTATGTTGTTTCTATTATTATCATTATAGCTATTCCATACTATTATTATTATTTATTCGATGGAAAATATCGCAGCCAACGGCGATCGGTCATGATACTGAACTTTGCATCGTTGGCATGTAACAGCATTTTTTTTTGTTCTCATTGCAATTTTTTTTAGCAGTCGAAAGCTACGTTACACTTTTTTGACGATTCTCATAAGAGGCCTAGGACCTGACTCCGTAAAAAAAATAGTTTGGATGGCAATAAACTTCATGATCGATGACGCTTTGTTGCCAAGGAAATAAATAAATTATAATTAAAGGGAAACCATCACTGTTATTATTATTTTTTTTACCGTGGTAACAATGACGAAAAATCGTTTAAACACCGTGGACGTCCCGCTGGGGGTGATTTTTATAATTATTAATTTTGCCATTGTTACTTATTGTTTCTCATATTATCATTATAATTATTATTGTTATTAATATAATACATTTTAGTGCTCCCGGCAACACCTTGTTCCCAATAATCATAATGATAATATTATTAATATTTTAAGTTTATGATAGTTGGTTCTATTATTATTATTAGTATTATTATCATTATCATTATTATTATTATTATTATTATTATTATTATTATTATTATTATTATTATTATTATTATCATTATTATTATTATTATCGTTATTATGTAATAGTATTAATATTCCTTCAACGGCAAACATCGTAGCCAAAGGCGATCAATCACGCGTCCACGTTAACGACAAAAAGTGCATTAATATAAGTCCCGATCGATCGTGTACATGAATTTACGTAGGATTATCGGATCAGAAGAAAAATTCCTCGCGACGACGTGACGCGATGGACAACATCGATGAGACGCGCGAGTATGCCCATCACAATGTAACGACTAGAATATTGAAGAGAATAAAAAATGGTAGACTCGGTGGGCGAGGAGGATGTATAAATATTGTTTCGCACGATAGCACGAGGGCGAACGCGGGAACGCAGGAAAACAAATGGATGAACGATACGTGGATGAAGTACAGGCGGCTGAAAGCTCCCTCCTCCCCCTTTCACAAACCGCCTTTTTTTTCGTTTGCAAGATCGGAAATAACGGAAAGAATGTTTTCCGTCTGCGCGATATTTTAATCAAAAATTTTCGTCCGGGCGATATTTTGTGCAATGCGAATTGGCTGCCGAGCAACACGATACGGGAATTTAGAGTATGCGCGCTTTGGATCGCTGTTTCTCTCTCTCTCTCTCTCTCTCTCTCTCTCTCTCTCTCTCTCTCTCTCTCTCTCTCTCTCTCTCTCTCTCTCTCTCTCTCTCTCTCTCTCTCTCTCTCTCTCTCTCTCTCTCTCTCTCTAGCTCCCTTTCCTCGTCCCGAGGTCATTCACTGATCGGGGAATTTCGCTGTCTAGTTTTTTTATTTCTCGGTCACGTGATCTCTGTAGTTGCTGCAGATAAATTCGAATAATAATAATATGTCTTGGTAAATTATTATAAATTAATAAGTGAATAATTCTTTATTCATATTTATAATAACAATAATAGTAATTATAACAGAAATCATTCTGAAATAATAGTTATAATGATAATCGTAATAATTTCAAATAAATAGTTTTAGTAATAGCAATGGGAGAAAGTGGAGGAAGAAAGATGGCCGAAGAGACGCCTCGAAAAGGAGGCGAGAGCAATGCTAAATGGGAACCCAACAAAATAGTGAGTGGAAGTCAAAAATTTAATGGACGAAGCAGGAGAGGAGAAAGAAGAAATGGAAAGAATATCACAGAGGAATACGAGAGCAAAAGTCGACCAAGAAATCCAACGAGATTGGAACGAAATTGAAAAATCGACGTATTGCCCACAATACAAAAGCATAGAGACCGAACAGTTATGGGGGATTCAAATATGTCAGGAGACACGAAAGTAACTTGGGGGAGAGTAAGATTTGGAAATGTGGGGAAAGAAGGAAATAATGGGTATAGTGATAACAAGTGTAGGGCTTGTAAAACATAAATAAAAAAACCCAGTGCATATACGTATGTAAAAAAAGCCAAGGATCAAATAAAAGCAGAAATATTGAAAAACGTGGAAAAATATATAGGAGAGAGAAAAGGGGAGATAAAATTACCAGGAAAATGCAGATAGTGTTGAAAGCCTGTGATTGAACTGTGAATATTTATTAAGGAGGTACGATCATTACTTCGAATCCAACTTTCGGATTTGAAATTTTTATACGATTTTGACGAATACTTTATGCGCCTAAATTAAATCCAATTAAACCCGTTTGAAAACTGAAATTCGATAGATTAGATATAATAGATATTGTAAAAAATAAGAAAATCAGTCTTCACCTTGTAGTTGAAGCACTGCATTACAAGGTTTCCATTTCCGGATGAAAATGGTCAGAACGACGAAATAGCACTCACAGACTTAGCAACGTCGCGAGTAACAGCTAATGTTTGACGTTTGGCGAACATAACCTAGCTATGTTTTGTAATTATTTTGAATAGAAGCCGCCACAAAGAATGCAAACGACAATTCATGGAGTTTTATCATTTATCACGCATCAATAATATGTATTGATACGTGATAAATGATGTCTGATGTGAAAAAAGGCATCTCTAGGGGTAATATAGCAGTTTCACGCACAGAGTCCACCGATTTTAATTAAACAAAAACGATAATTCTTCTAATCCGAAGCAATGAAAAATCCACTATAGTGACTTCGCAAACGAAAAAATTAAGGGGTGAATCGCCCCAGAGATGTCTTTCTTCGAAGGGTGGTTTCACCCCCTAAAACCGTTTTTCCGCCGATAAAAAAAATACGTATCGCTTACTTTTTGCTGCCTTATAACATATCTAAATTTCAACAAAATCGAAGAGTGTCACCTGAGGGATGTTGCTTGTAAGAAACTAAAAGCAAAACGACAGTAAGAAACTGAAAGTAAAACGACAGTTTGAAAAATATTGTAAGGGTAAAAATATACGTAGGGCGGGATCCGCTGTGTAAACCCCCTAAAGGGGTATACCTGGAATAATAAAAAGAACTAAAAATCTAATAGTAATATAAAGTCTGTGTTGTGCTGGTCTATTGGTTCGAGCGTGCATGCCTTTGAACTAGAACATCGGGAGGTCGCGGCTTCGAATCCCATAGTCTCGTGGTCTCGGAGAAAAATAAATACGGGCGTTACGTAGCTCCAGTTCTACACGGATGTCACGCATGCGGACCGGTACGTGTGTGTGTGTCATGTGGGAATGCTCGTAGCCAGTGATAGCTCGGAATCTGGGAAGCGAACTTGGGACGAGCTGTATTGGTAAAGATTTTCCGCAGTTTCCCTATACCCACGGCAGAAAAGTCATGGTGAATGCTATACATAGGGGGAAGTCGGCTGCGATCGCGAGGTGGGGATGAAAAGTGGAATATGGCGGGGAATGTGATGAGGGGGGGGGGGGGGAAGACCCCGTGCAATGGAATCTACGATTAAAAAAAAACTAATACCAGAGCATATATATTTAAATAAATGTATATAACAATAATAATAGTAATAATTTGGAATGCCTAGTTATAACAATAATAGTAATAATTTTTAATAAATAGTAATAATAATAGTGATAATTTTTAATGAATAGCTATAATATTAATAGTAATAGTATTAAGTTTAAAGAAATTATTGTAATAATAACAACAACAACAACTACAATAATAATAATAGCAGTAGTCATACTTTTCCATAAATAGTTATAGTAATAATAATAGTAACCACTTTCCATGAATAGTTATAACAATAATAGTAATATTTTTAAATAAATAGTAATAATAATAGTGATACTTTTTAATGAATAGCTATAATAGTAATAATTTAAAAGAAATAGTTGTAATAATAACAACAACAACAACAACAATAATAATAACAACAACAGTAATACTTTTCCATAAATAGCTAGAGTAATAATAATAGTAATCACTTTCTATGGATAGTTATGGTAATAATAATAATAATCTTTTTAGTAGATAGTTATGATGATAATAGTGATAATTTTTTATGAACAGCTATAGTTAATAGTAGTACTAATTTTCTATAAATAGTTATAGTAATAATAATAGTATAATATTATAATATTATAATAATAGTACTAATTTTCTATAAATAGTTACAGTAATAATAATAGTAATCATTTTCAATAAATAGTTATAGTAATAATAATACTAATCATTTTCAATAAATAGTAATAATAATAGTAATCATTTTGAATGGATAGTTACAACAATAATAGTGATAATTTTTAATAAATAGTTATAGTAATAATAGTAAGAATTTTCTACAAATAGTGCTAATAACAATACTGATAAATTTTAATAAATAGTTACAGTAATAACAGTAATAATTTTCTACAAATAGTTATAGTAATAAAGGTAATAATTTTCCACAAATAGTTCCAACAATAACAGTAATAATTATGATCATCAACGTTTATTATCATTATCATTGGTTATTGCTTACAAACCTTGTAAATATACCTTAAGTAGTAAAAGTAAATATACCCTATACGTAAATATACCTTGTAAATATACCGTAAATATACCCTAAATAAACCTTATAAATACCACCAACAACAACAATAAAGATGATATCGATAGCAATAACAATAATTTTGAATGATTTATTGTTACTATAATTATTGTTATTATTGTCTTCGACTTGGAAGATGCCGGCCAGATATCGATAATAGTAAACAACAGTGATAACGATAATAATGTTAATGATACTACTGACGTTACGCTATTTCGTATAACAGTAGGCGATATCTCGAACAATACGTGGCCGAAATGACGAAGCACGCTCATCGTAATTGACCGGTCGGTGGTTTTCGATTCGCGTGACGATTACGAAAAGGGCTTGCAATTAGTACGAAGAAAAAAAAAACAAGTTGAGCGACTTCCACGAAAACGGCAGTAGGCGACGATTATCGAAAGTCTTATCATCGACCTTGTCACATCAGTTCGAGAGTGTGTATAGAACGGAGGCGGCGGCAGGAGAGCAGCTACCACATACGTTTATACTAGTATTGCCGTTTAATAATTCGTGGTAGAAATCGATCTGGTGAACGGTCACGTTGAACTATTCTCGTAACGATGGTATTTCTGCCTTCGTGTTTCCACCTTCGTGTTTCCACCTCTCTCTCTCTCTCTCTCTCTCTCTCTCTCTCTCTCTCTCTCTCCCTCCCCCCCCTCTCTCTATGTATATACAGTTCATTCTCTTCCCAACCGTTTTCTCTCTGTCCTTTCCGCACAGACGTTCGCGGATCCGTCGTTTAAAAGGCCCGCGGCTGTCTCTTTTCCTGAACTCCTTGCCTGCTGAATACTTTTCCACACGTTCGTGAAATTGCCAACCCTGGCGCGTGGTTTGTGCATCGATATCCCGACCCCCGGACGAAATCGACGAAATAGACGCCCGTGACGTCAGTGGCCTCGATGACACGCTTTTATTATTATTATATTTTCATTATATTATATTATTGTTATTAATATTGATGTTACTGTCGTTATTGGCTTCCTTTATGACTATTTCTTTATTTCGCTACTTGCGTTTGACGTTGTGTTTAAAAGACGATCGAAATGGTGTACAAAATCGAGGGGAAAAACAGTATGCCGTTAAAATCTTTGAACAGTTACGAGGAAAAAAATTATGTGTTAAAAACGCCTTTGAAATGACGTTTGCCATTCTAGCCGTTCTTTTAACGGGCTACGCCTGGCTCGTGGCCGCGAAAAAGAGACAGTTTCGTGAATTCTGGAGAACGTGGGCAGGTTTAATAATTTTTTTCTACATTGAACAGTATGGTTTTGGGGGGCCGGGGGGGAGGGGGCGCTCGAGGAGAGGAAAAAACTGCTGATTTTCATGTTTTTTTTTTTAAATACCTATTTACTATTTTTGAAGTTTAGGGTATAGTTTGTTACTGCTCTTGGCTGTTACGTGGATTTTTTTTATTGCGGTGGATGTTGTCAGACGGCGTGACACGTAGCGCCGGCGGGATTAATCGGAAAATAAACAAACGAAGATTTTTCTTTCGTTAACACTCATACGCAGGATATGAACCAAGAAAAGTGAGAAATGTTGAAAATCGATTAAATGGTACGCTTTGAAACGAGAAGATTGAATTTGCCGGAAAGAAATGGCTACGTTTTGCAATTTAAAAAAAAATGTTTTTTCATCTTTCGAAAACTTTTAAGGTCATGTTTTGGAGAATGAGGTTAGAAAGATTTATACCAAATTTTATCAAAATCGGTCGTTTGAGTTTTGGCGCTCTACGTCACGCCAATTTTGAAAATGCTGATTAGAAGACCGTGCCATACCGCCGTCATTTTTAACCCCTTAATGGTCACACCCGGTGAAATATACCCCAGCCGTTTGTTGGCCTGGAATACCTTCCAGAAAATTCGGGATAATGGGGCATATCACACTTTTTCAAAATAGTCGATATGATCGTGTAGAAAAGAGTTGAAGTACATTGCGATTATTTTTTTTATTTTTTTATTTTCCCAATAATCAATCACATTGCAAAATGATTGGGGCGAATTTCACCCACAATGACTTATACGTAATTTTTTCGAGATGTGACTAGCAAGGGTTAACCATTAATAATAATAAAAAAATACCACGTAACAGCCAAAAGTAGCAATAAAACATACCCCAAGTCTCAAAAACGGTGACACAGTCGATCTTTAAAAGAAAAATCATGAAAATCAGCGAAAAGTCACACGCCTTCAATTTTAACATAGAATTTTCTAAGCTTGGACGAAGTATTTAATACAATATTGATTTTTTTTTTAATGCCCGCCGTTCAAAGTCAAATGATCGATTTGCGGTGAAAAAGCACTCTTTCTTAACGTTGCGTTTTGGTATGGAAAAGAAGTCGTAGAAATTGATCGGTACGGTGATTCCTGACAAATTGTTGCAACTGATCTTGGAAAAGTAATTTTGATAAAAACGCGTTCAAAGTTCGCAAAACACCTTCAACTTTCAACCAATCAACTTGAAATTTTCAGAGAATATTTTTGGAATGTTATATTTTGAGAATCCGTCGAAAACCTAAAAACGATATTTTCCGAAATTTCAACTAACTGTAGTTCTTAAGTTCTTTTTTATTTGCAAGTTCTTAAATATATCTGCACGCGATTTCATACGAAACTCAATATCACGAAGCATTTTCATAAATGATTTTTTTACATGCTCTATGTCTAATCCTACTGAATGAACGATTTAACATACGTGTAGCCGTGTCGTTACGTGGATATAATATCCCGACTATACGATCACCCTGGTGCCCAGATGAACTCGCGCTATAAATGAGACTCTCTCTCTCTCTCTCTCTCTCTCTCTCTCTCTCTCTCTCTCTCTTTCTCTCTCGCTCGCTCGCTCGCTCTCAGATCGAAATGGGCTCTATGTATAGAGAGAAGACCGCCTTTCCGGACCGATGCACAGTCAGGGGCTTTCACATAAAACTCGAATGTTCGTCCGTACACGAATGCATACATCGACGTATGTACGTGTGCGTTAGTACAAGCTCGACAAGTAGCGAAAGTACACAAATGGACTTTGCATTTGTATATATATATATATATATGTATGTATGTATGTGTGTGTGTGTATATATATATATATATATATATATATATATATATATGCGGATGCACACACGCGTAAGTGAATGGGACACCTTCTCGGGAAAACAATACACTTGTACACGTATACACGCGTATCACATGAGAATGCAACTTTCCTGTTGAAACTTTCTATACAATTAACTTTGTCAACGGTACTGTGAACAATCTATATATCGGATAATGGGCTCTTCAAACGTTTGTGCACATGTATATGACGTTCCGCGGAATGGAAATTCAGTCATCGCGTGTGTTTGCGCATACGTGGGCGACTGAGCAAATTTATTGTGATGCGATAAGAGATTAAAAACCCGAGAAACGAGAGAAAGGGTGAGGGAGGGAACTGGCACTAACAAAGTTGCATGTGCATACCAATTATTGAAGAATCGTAAGGTAAAATGAAAAGGATAATGAAAGAAAAATAAAGTGAAAATGGAATGCAAGAAAATGAAATATGATGAAAAAAAATGAAAAAAAAATCGATTAAAATGACAATAGATTGCAATTATTTGAAATTAATTTCAAATAGAACGAAAACAAATGAACGAGAAGAAGAATTTTAACTTGAAATAATAGAGTAAAACAAATTAACTAAAATGAATTTGAAAAGACAAGAAAATAAATATAAAAAGCAAGAAAATTAAAAGAGACAACATGAAACAATCAAATAAGATGAAAATAAATAAAGGGACAACGGAGTGCGATGAAAGAAATTAAATGAAATGAGGATGAGAAATATAATGGAAAAAAAAAAGGAAAATCAGATAAGACGATAATAGACGGAAATAAATTAAATTAAATAAAAATAGAATGAAAACAATTGAATAAAACGCAAACAGAATGATACAATTAAATTGACTGGAAATGGAATGAAGAGAATTAACTAGAATTAATTTTTTTTTAATACAAAAGATTGAAAATAAAAACAGACAATGTGAAAAATAATGAAACGAAATAACGAGATGTAGGAAACACGTGAGAGGTGAAAATTCGGGACACGGATATAAAAAACGTATCGTTTTTGCTTGCGTATCGTCTTTCGAAACTTTATTTTCACACGACGTTGAAGTTTGCATCTTTCGAATGCAACGTAAATTCCTTTTTCTTCTTCCATTTTTATTATTATCAAAAAATATTTTTCTTCCAATTTATGTTATCCATTTTTAACAAGCATCCGCCCAATTTTCCAGCCCAAATACGCCAAAAAAGTACGGCTTCCGCAATCTAAAAAAAAACATCATTTTCGTTGCGTTCCAACCATGCAAACTTTATCGCCATACGAGACATAGCTCGTCGATTCAGTATCGCTGAATTTATTCCCATATAACCAAATTCTACTCGACTGATCCGTTCTTTTTTGCCCCCTCGACGAACGAAATCGAACAAGGAAGACGAAGGAGGAGCCCAAGCGTGGGTGAAAAAAAGCGAGGCTGGAAACCCACTCGAAAATTATCTCGCTTTGACACACCTTGAATCTCGCCAATACACCGTAATCCGAGTGTGACCGCGTTTGGATTCGTTCTCGTCTCCTCTGGTTGGCGAGCGAAGAATCACTACGAGAAAAATTCACACATAACAGAATCGCCTGCCTCGTAGCCATCCGGGCCCTCGTCGTTCGAATATGTACGGCCTTTTATTTTCCCATCTCCGCATACAAAGGCGAAATAAAGTGTCGCAGGAGGCGACAAAGAGACGCAAAGAATGAGAGGAGGGAAAAATAAACAATATTTGCCCTCTCCGCTACACTCTTCTCGCCCAAGGTCAAACATACAACCGCAATCAACGCCACGAGCGATTTGACTTTTTACGACACAGCGATCGATACGAGGCAGAGAGAAAAACGCGAAAAAGGAAGAGAGCGAGATGGGCGTTGCTCGTCGAAACGATAACGTTAATTAAAATACGTTCCGAAATGAACGAACGCGGCGAAAAAAAAACAATCACGCTCAACTGCAAAAATTTAAAAAAAAATAAGATAGCGAGAGCGGAGAATAGAATAACGCAATTTTCACTGCGTGCTCCCGGGACCTAAAATTCCTCAGTTGCAAATGCTACGACGAATTCTATGATATACATTTATTATGCACGTTTGTAACTTCTGCCGGTTCCATTGTACACCTATTCCATTATATCAAAGTTCTTGTAGAGAAAGAGAGGGAGAGAGGGAGAGAGAGAGAGTTTTTGTGTAGTATGGTTATACCATTCGACCCAGAATGGCTACATTTGACTCTTTGCCCCCCAGATAAAATGGACCCCGCTGTACGAACAGCAATGAAATTTTAAACGTGACTGCTTTCGTGTATATCAACTACCTATAGCTTAAAAATGATCAGCTAATTATGTTAAAAAAGACGAAACGTGGGAAAAGCTAATTATGTTCAAAAAGAAAAAGGTGAGACTTGCAAGTGAGAACAAAAATTACGATGTTTAAGATGGTCTTGAAATCTTGGTCTTAAAGTTTACAACGTTGGCACGCAACGAAAATTCTTTATTTTCTTTCACTTCGTCATTTTTATTAACCATCTAAACGCTTTTTTCCTGATTTAGGTTGTGGATCCCTAAAAAGACGGTTAAAAAATGTTTCGATGATTTTTGTAGCTCCAATGTCGGGGAAAAAAATTGGGCGGTATGAAAACATGTTATATCGTTGGAATGCAACGGAAGTATTTTTCTTGTTGGCACATTTAGGATACGAAAATCACTGAAACGTTTTTCCTTGCATTAGGGTCAATGCGTACGATCTTGAAGTTTGCATCGTTGGAAAGCAATGGGAATTGATTCTTTTTTTATTTATAAAATTCTTTCCTGCTGATTTAGGTAATGAAAATCGTTTGAACGTTACGTTTTTTTATTACTGATCTACCATCACAAGTTGTGAAAAAAGGTTTGGAATGATAAGAAAAGTAAAGGAGAAACCAAACAAATTGTTGCATTCCAACGGTATAAAGTTACACTTCAATGTCATCGATGTGCAGCTTAAATTTACAACCAAAAAATTACATAATACGAATATAGAATTTTAAAGAAAAACAAAGTTTTTTCGTTGCATCCCATCCCGGCCCGTCGATGTAAACTTCAGCACCAGTGTGTAAGTTTGTTGTGAGCTTGAAGTTTGCATCGTTGGAATGCAATGGAAATGATTATTCGCCAATTGCTCGAATTTCTTTTGGCAAATATTCGATACGCGAATCATAAAAAGTAAATAATTTTTCAAGTCGCTTTTTCTAGAATCTAGAGCATTTGAGGGGTTGGGCTACTGTGAAAACTTTTTTTTTAATCGACAGCGCTTGAGCCAACTCAAATTGAAGAGAAAGGTCACACAGTGCAGGAATCGCAGATTGAATGTATACTTATGATTACGATAGATCATAATCAATCGATAGATCAATGATAGAATTGCTGGTCAAACTTTAAACGCGTTTTTTTTCAAATCTATATTTTGTAAAACAGTGTACACGATTTCCCGACATCTAACAAACGAATGGACTTGAAATTTGGTACGCTTATTTAGTCCAATTAATGCTTTTTGACTACACACATTTTTTTAGGCCGATTTAGGCTATGAAAATCGCTGAAACGTCTCTACGTATTATCATTAGGAATTCACGACCTGAATTTGCGAAAAAAGGCTTCGGATAATGTTGAAAATAAATAAATAAAAATCGTAAAGAACGTGTCGTTGCATTTCAACGATGCAAATTCCACCGTCATGAAAAACCCTTCCGAGTCTTTCAAGTCGCCCATTCGTTTCAAGCACAACAAAGCTGCGAGAAACATATACGTTTTTTGCAGCTTTTTGTTGCACCGCAAAAAAAACATTGCACTATAGTTAAACAAAATGAAGAAGTAAGAAAACGACAAACGAAATCTCGATGCGTTCCAACGGTGCGATCTTCACCATCTATTTTTGAGTTCCGCGTCTTCTATATATATATATATATATATATATATAATCACTATCATTATTCTAAATATTGTACTGCTCCCTACAGAAATGCGGCATAGAAAGAAAAACGTGCCGACAGAAAAAAAAATGAATAAGAAAAGATTCGTTACGCGTCGAGCTCGAAGTCTAAAAACACACGAGGAGACTAGTCGCTGCAAATAACGTTCCGCAAACTTTTAGTTTCGAGCATTCGTCAAAAGTTTAAGTCGGACGTGTGGCGTGCGAGAGTGTAAAAACTTCTCGAACCGTAGTTCGTTCTATCTTTAGTAGAGCCGAGCTACACCAATAACAATATCGCATAAGGCAAATACGTTTTTTTTCCTCGGCGAACAGGTTGAGCGACGGAGTTTCGAAAAAAAAAAACGTGAGATGATAGGGACTATCAGACTTGACGTAATTGCAAAGGTTCCTACAGGCGCCGAGGAGTCTTGAAAAATGCAGCCCGTCGAGCCACTCTCGATCTCGAAAATCCTCGAATTACGCTACTCGGAAGTGTAGAAAAGTAGAGAGTGCGAGAAAGAAAGACAGAGAGAGACAGTTGGGTGTGAGTCCCTGGTATACGTACATATAAAAGTGATTTTGAGGACGTTCAATTTCAAGCTAAACCCCACTCTTCAAAATATGGATAATGTGGATAAATATAAGAATATTAATATAAAGGTCATTTCAAGGAACATTCTCTCCAAAATCACTGATTCGTTTCTTTCATTTTTACGCGTGTCCTCGAAACAGCCAGATTTTTCGCAAGCCAGCATAGCGTGGATTCAAAGTTTTCGAAATCGGCCGTAGATAAATAAAACAATATTTATATGAAGGTTATTTCAAGGGACATTGTCCCCAAAACTACCGATTCGTCTCTTTCACGAGTGTCCTCAAAACAGCCAATGTTCCGAAATCCAGCATAGCGTAGATTCAACGTCTTCAAAAATCGCCCGAAGATAAATACAACAATATTTATATAAGGATTATTTCAAGGACCCCGTCCACAAAATCGCCGTTTCGTGGTTTCATTTCGCGTCCTCAAAACAGCCGGATGTTCCGAACGCAAACATAACCTAGATTCAAAGTCTCCAAAATAACCCGTGATAGATATAACCATATTTTTCATTTCAAGTTTTTCCCAAAATCATCGATACGTGCTTTCATTTCACGTCCTCAAAACAGCCAGATGTTCCGAAAACCCACATAACGTAGATTCAACGGCTTCAAAATGTCCTTTCCCTCATATACGTATATATGTGCACAAGCATGTACATAGGAGAAGAACGGTGTGTGGTGTGGTGCGTATTGATCGGGATAAGCGCGAAGGAAAACGGGACCTACTAACGGGGTACCGGCACTGCTCGTGCGCTCACTCTCGCTCTCTCTCTCTCTCTTTCTCTTTCCGTCCTTCGCGCTCTCGTGTGTTCCATATAGGAACAACGTGTCGCGCGCGCGCGACTCTAACTCGTCTCTCTCTCTCTCACGCTCGCCCTTTCTCGTGCGCGCACACCCAAGAAGAGTGGGGGTATCTCCGCCGATATCTCGCAGAATACGGGACAGGTGGGGGAATTCGCGCGCATGCGGCAAAAGTGCTGCTCCGAGCGGAGAAATGAAAGAAAAGAAAAGAGACGAAACCGCCTCCTCCCCATGCTCTTCTCTACGACTAAATATCGCATTTGTCCCGCACATTTTCATCCCTTGGATCCGATATAGGCTAGTTCACATCGGATCGATCCCGCGCCGATTTATTCTCACATTTCAAAACGGCCGAAAGAGCCTTGATAAAAAGAAACGAGTGAACTCACCGTACTCCGTGCGCTCCCTTTCCTCCTGTGGGTGAAATTTCCAAGGAAAATAATAAATTAAACAACAACACTAACGGCTGCGTCGCGATGAAGCTTTTCGTTTGTCCGCGCGACACGACGTTTGCGCCTCGCTGCAATTATCGCCGCACAACAAACAAACAAAAACAAACAAAAAGAGAGGAAGAAAAAAGAAACGCACGAAAAAACGAAGGGAGAACGCGTGCGGGCGAACGATTCGCGTATTATTCGCGAATGAAATTCACGCGGGTTGAACGCGAATCTCGAGATTGTCGAAAACTTCCTTTTTTCTCTCTTCTTCTTATTATTTACCCCCCATGCCCCACTCTTCAGTCACAGTTCCTCTGGTTACTGGTAATCCTCGATAATCTCGATTTTTCTCAACGGTTGTCCCTTGTGTCGATTTACTTCTCCCTATTATTATTATTAAGCTATATAGTCGTGCGATTCCACCAACACGTTCGATTCGCTCGTCCGCACTGCGAGTTATATATATACGCATATACATACATATACATATATATATATATATATATATATATATATACATATATATAAAGTGAATCCATCTGCTAGGAACTTACCACTTTCTTAACGAAAAAACGAGGAAAAGAAAAATTACGCGTATCGCAAAAGCCTGAATGATTCCGCGGCGACAGCTCGTGACGCGAAAAAAAAGAAACAAAAACACGCGACAATGCGATCAGAGATTGTTGGGTGTTGTTTCGGTTGTTTTTTTTGTCGCTCTTTTCGCGTTGAAATTCGAGGACACTGAATTTTTTACACTTTGTCAATCCACCCGGCAGTCACAAATGGCGCACACAACCCGCGGGAGGGCGACCGGCCGCTTTTCGCTCTCGCTCTATCTCGCCCTATCTTTCTCACTCCCTCTCTCTCTTGCTCTCTCACATTCGCACGCACACTATCACGATCTTTCTCGCGAAAACTTGTCTCTCGCTCGCTCTCTATCTATCGCGGTTCGCTTCTTTAGCGGAAAAAAAAGAAAAGAACGTCGCGAACAAACGGCGGGGACGGTGTAGTCCAAAAGTGTTAAAAATCTCAATCACCGCCACGAGCCCGGACCACGCTCTCCCTCTAGCCTCTCGCACACTCTCCTCATCGAGAATAGGTAGCCAGATACCCCGCGCCGGAGAGTGAAGAGTGCGGCAGCTCCGCTGGCTGGTGCCCGCCCGGACAAACGAAACGAGACGCGGGAGTGGGGGTAAAACGCTGTGATCGCTCACTATCCTCTCTCTCTCTCTCTCTCTCTCTCTCGCGCGCTCTCTCTCGCGCTCTGTCTCACTTTTGATTCAAGATGGCGCCGTTGAAATGCTCGACTCTGTTTTTTTTTCGCAATCGGGGAAAATGAATTACCGATGGAGGCGCTCCAGTCGCGCCCAAAATGGCGCACTGGACGTCCCGTGACGTAACGAATTTGCAGTACGAGACGGAGGAAGCTGTGGCTTTTTTGAGGAAAATTTCTCGCGCGCGATCTCGGTCGTCCGAACTACGAGAGAGATCGCTCCGTCGCGGTCCTTCCGAATCACGAAATTTCGCTGCATACTCGGCGTTAAAAATTCCCCTATCGATGACTCGCGAAGTCAACGAGAGGTTATGTTCTTCGAATTCGGACGCTATCTTGCGCGCTTCGATTCACGTCCAACAGATGGCGCATGCGTGAACGAAATCTCGCGAAACGCTGAACCTTCTCGTCATAAATTGACGCGCTTGGAAATTCGGATTGTCGAGTCGTTTTCTTTCTTCTATGTTGCGAATTCTTTTTTTCGACGTGAGATCGATCAATTTCGAGGTTGCCGGCGTTGTTTTCGTCGGGAGGCATATTTTGCACGGGTAACGAAGTATTTCGTTCGGAATTGGAGAACTTGCGCGCCCGTAGCGGACGCAGTAGCGCCGCCACGCCGTACAACGCGGCACCACGTGACGCGGCGGGACTTTTCGAACGCCGAGTAATCCGCGAATGAACAGAGAATCTGGGGATAAATGATAATAACGAATGGAAATAAATGATAGAGAATCGAGGGGAAGATTAAGCCGCGAATGGAGGGAACAAATGTTGACTTGGGCCAATATTCGGATGGGTGACCGCACAGCTGCTTACTGCCGCGTCTGTGAAGGCTTTTCACAGTTTCCCTGTGCCCTCGTGCGAGCGCGACACAGTAGGGCATTGGGAAACGAGTGGCTGTGGGCAACACCCCGCGGCATGGTCACTACGGAAGTAAAGACTTAAGCCTTTATTTCCGTAGCCTTAAGGCTTAAGTTGAGGCCAACGGAGGTCTAGACTCAAAGGGGTAAGCCTACTTGTGAGGCGAAGAAGCACTCTTTTCAAAACCAATACATTTTAACAATACGTCATCATATAAATGTTCCCTGCAAATTTCAAGGTGGTCGGATCAAAATTGACAGATTTATAGGCCGTCATGTCGACGCCCTTTTTCTACATGTAAAAATATAGTGTTTGATCGAATGATTCTTTTCCCGATGTGTACTTTAGATTTGATGAACAAAAAATGTCAATTTTTTCGACAAGATCAAAACTCACTTTGAGCACGAGCCATTGCTTGCTCAATTGATATTTCGGAAATTCCTTCGATTAATCACAGGATAAAGTAATATACTAACGAAATCTGTTTGATCTTTTTATATTAGATAACCTACTCCAGAAGGCTTCACTGCAAAATGTTTTCGATGGGTTCAGAAGATACTTTTATAAATAACGAATTTTTGTAGAAATTTATCACCACGATTTTCTATAAAAAAATCCCATGAGCTGTTTCTGACTGGTGCATCTAGGCATGACTCGTCAAAAAGTGTGGGGTAAAAATACAAGAGATGAGCTAGTAAAAAATCCGTACGATCGTACGAGGCATCAATAAATAAAAAGCCGATGTTGGCTTTACAGCGCGCCATTTTGCACTTATACTCTTACATTTCCTTCGGGACACGGGTTTGTAAAGAAAAAAAATGCAACTTCTTTTTTCCTCGTAACATTGTTATTTATAAAATACCGCAACTTTCATTTATTTCCATATTTCTACACCCTTGAGGCAATTTTTCAATGAGTGAATATACATCCGTTCGCGAGTGTTTTGTTCTTACTTTTCTCCTTAATTATTTCGTGACGAACAATAAAGCTTCGGAGATTGGAGAACTCGCGCGCGAGATCGAATGATCTCATAATAATTTTGTTTTGTTTTTTTTTTTCCCTCGTTACTTCGTCGATGAAAACGAAAGGCAAAAATTGACAGGACGTAACAGGCGAGAATTTTCCATCTCCGAAACATTTTCACAATGGTATATCAACGAGATCGGACGTGTGGGCGTAACTACACGTTTTTTCCTCTTCCCACGTCGCTTTTTTTATGTCCCTCTCTCCTTCTCCGGAAAGGATCACCTAATAATACGGCTGCCGTGGCGCGAAGCTTAAGACGGAGCGACGACGCGCTCGAATTGTCACTTGCAGCATTGCCGAATAAACTCCCGCACTAACGCACATTTTTTCGTCACGTTTTTCGTTATCGTTTCCGTACGATAATTCGAGTGTTTCGAGACCTCGAGGCGCGAGAAGCTCTTTGGTATTTTTTTTTCCAAATCTATAAATCGGATTGTCATACTAAGATGCGAGCTTCGCGTAAATTAGAGTTTCGGACACGTAAAACACGTTTCGACGAAGATACGAGCTAATCGGGACCAAAAACAACAACGGAAATGACGAAACAAAGAAACGAAGCTTGATTTTGAGAAAGAGGAAAGAACAAGCTGACAGAACGATTATAATTCATCGAGCGTAAACGGTAAAACAAGTAATTCCACAAATTTCTTATTGCACGCTTCTGATACTCAGATCTTCGATCGACACTTTAAATATATATTTTTATAAGCGCAAGGGCAATCACGAAAATTGAATATACATGCATACGAGGCTTTATCGAAAAAAATCAGCTCTTAGCCATATCAACATTATTATCTTTACTTTCAAACTTCAATAACTCAACAATGTATTAATCTTTGTCAAATTCGATTAAAGATTTTCGTAACTGAGCTTAAGGTATTCGTTTCACCAGCCGAATATTTAACAATCAACTGATTTTCGTCTATAATCAATTAAAAATACATTCCAGTATACTGGCAAAATTTTAAGCCAAGTGGGCCCAACTTTCAACGAAAAATTACGCCTCTAGAAATCGTCTCATTTATACGGCACTTTATGGAGACGACACGCTGACCACATTCCCATCCAATCATTTAGACACTAAATAACTCTAGATTCCTGACGCGAACTGCTCACGCGTGTAAAAAAGTCCAAAGATTCTGCAACGACGATAAAAACAGGTCACAGAATGTTTAAAGAAAATATCAATGATACAACTTAGAAAAATGTGACTGGCAGAAGAATTTTCGTAACCGCGACTTTGCAGGCGAAGTGAAAAATGTCTGAATCTACTGAATTTTTTCATTCCAGTTTATCGTTGGTTATAATAATTGATTGTGACTTATTTTTATCAAGCGCCACTGTAGTTTACCGATCATTCGGAAGGGCCCTTTTTATGCCCTCACAAAATACGGCCCTCCGCGAAAACACCTTAACAGCTTTGATAAGTAACCGTCCAAAATCTCTCAATCGAGGTTTTTACACGAATTGCAGCTCTGGAGAGTACAGGAATTCCCATCACAAATGAAAAAAGGCATTTTTTCACAAGTCTTAGTCTAAAAATAATCATCTCGATATTCTTTGAAATAGCTTTTTAAAGCTGAGGTTCGAGAATCTTTGACTGGATTTTACAAAGATTGATTGGTTGTTGAGAAACTCGCGTCGAAAAGTTGAGAGCGAAATTTTCCGAGTAAATCAAGCTGAAGAAAAATTATCACTGCCACTCAGACGTGCCAGAGAGCTATATTTGATTGAATTCGACATGAATTTTTTCAGTATAGGTGCCGAAAATTTAGGTACTGAAATATTAGGATATCACTGTCTGAAGGGTTGATTTTTTTTTCGACATCCCTTAACATATATTCTTTTTGTTATTGTTACGCTCACGAGCATTGCAAATGTTGATCGAACGATGCTGATGACGTCACATGGAAAGAAAACAGGTTCGCCGACAAACGTTATTTTGTCTCGCGGGAGATGGAAACGAGAATGAGAGCCCTATCGAAAGTAAAGTTTCGCAAGAAGATAAGAATAAATAGATATTCTTTCGTAACGGATATATCGATATCCTCTCGTTCCATAGTTGCTTTATCTGTTTATTAGAAAATTATCTCGAACATTTTAACGTTCGAGTAGAGATTTAAGTTTCTGTCTTTTGATAATTGAAAGCTTCCACAACTCGAGCAAAACCGAGTGGATCGATGCTATTTTTTTTTAATTTTCTTTTTCAATTTGCGTCAATACGTGAATCCCGTTGACGCACACGTCGATCCTTCGATAGTTTATCCGAGTAGGTTCACTCTCTCGTCATGTGTTGTTTTTTTCGTATTTTTTGTTTGTTTGTTTTTCGCCTCCCCTCTTTTTCATACAGTTAACGGCTTAAAGTAGTGTCTACAGTACAAGGTTGTCGTGGATGGTGCCGCGTCGATATTTCGTAACAGGTTGTCCTCGTTCTCCGGTAACTTCTCCAAGGTACTGATGTACTCCCGGTCGAAAGCACCTTCGAGAAATGAAAAAGCGAATGATAAAATTGTCGCCGCAGCGTTACCATGCACAATAATATTGCGTTTGGAAAAAAATGCGAAATTTCGTTCGTGAGGATCGAGCTTTTCGGCGATCAAGATCGAATGATGCTGATCCTTTTTACAGCCGCAGATACGTAGAATCAAAGATCGACTTCGGAGTTGGGCCGAGGGGTTACGTTACTGTGAAAACGACGAACGCTCGTTCGTCGCTCGAGGCAGCTCAAATTGAAGCTCAAGGAAGGTCCAACGTATCGTGGGGGAATCGTAGATTGGAGTCAAACTTACGATTGCAACGATAGAACTGCTCGTAAAATTTTAAACGCGTTTTTCTCGAGACTATGTTTTTCAAAACGGTGTACACGATTTCTCGACATCTAATAAACGTATTGACCTGAAATTTGGTACACTTATTCAGTGTAATAGTAGTTTAGTCTTGACCGACATTTTTCTACTTAACATTTTTTTGAAAATTAATTTTTAACCATAATGTGATTCCTTCCGAAAATTGATGAATTTTCTTTTTTTAATGAATTTTAATAGTAGTTTAATCTTGAACGACGTTTATTGTTCTGACATTTTTTTCCCATTAGTTATTAACAATAATGAAGTTATATTTCCTCGAAAAAATCGAGAAAAAAATCAATTTTTGTTAATGATCGAAACACGATAACATAAAAAAGCGCGGTCAAGTCTCAGCCAATATTATCTATTTTCAGACAAAAGAACTCGTTTTTGTTTGTTTCATGTAAACCGGGTGGCGAAAGTCAAGTGGACACCCTCACGTTCAAGACCTTATATAACTTTGCCTTTGGCCTTATATAACTTTAATAGACTTTGAAAAACGTAAGTTTTTTAAAAATTGGCTTAAATGTGTAAACATCTCATCAATGATATAGTTGGTATGGATAAACATCCCAAGGATTATATGGTCCAAAGGAAAATGGTTTTAAAACTTTGAACGCGTTTTTCGTGAAATTATGTTTTCAAAATCGGACAGACCCGTAGCTCCTACAATTTTCAACCGATTGACTTTAACTGTAAATTGTAGCTTCTTAGATATACTCTCCGGTGAAGTACACACGATCTTCACGATCGATCAACAATCGCGGTTTTTATAAACAAATTAAGATCCTTTTTTTGACAAAAAAAATGAAACTTTTTCTTTCAAAATGGTGTCAAATTTGCAGTCAATTTTTTATAATAATCGTGTGTACTCCGCTAGCAAAACTCCTGTAGATGAAGCATTTTTGAAATGTCTTATTCTAGGTGCACATGGGCGTCTCCAACGAGTCCGCCCGTGGAGGGCCCAAAAAAGGCGTTCTTTTTGTACCGGCTACTGGGCCGCCATTTTGTATTTTTTTTGGAAAATGAGACATCGATTTAAGTAGCTACGGATATGTAAAATAAACCCTCCAAATCTTATTTTCATTGCTTTGATAGCATTGTTATTTTAAATCCCAAAAAGCCATAATTTCTGATCACCCAAAAGTATATAAGGCCTTAAAGGTCCCTCGCGAGATTGTTGATAACTCCTCAAACTATTTATCTTTTTTTTTAATGCAATTGGGTACACAACTTTGTTAATGTAAATACAAATAAATGTTCAAACAATTTTTCAAAATAGCCCAGATTCTCGGGTCGTTGCGGTAGCCTAACACCTTAAATTTGGAATAAAATTCAAGTTTTTTTTTCTTCGAGAATCAAGTCTGAAGCATACCGATCCTTTTTTTAGCCGTAGATACGTAGAATCGAAGATCGGCTTCCGAATTGCGTTTAATATCACTGCATCGTTTTCAAGAAAAACATGCATCCAAGCAATTTAGCGCAGTTTCCTCCGGAAGATCGTGAATTAAGAGGCAGTTGAAATTTTTTTCCAAAATATCAACTTTGCTCATCTACACTGATGTAGAAAAACACAGTAGTGTCTGTCTGCAAATTCGTTTTCTTTTGTTCGGCGTGAGAGACGTGGGCGAAAACTGTTCAATGAAATTCCGGCTCAATTTTCGATTCTCCATAAGCAACTGAGAAATCTCACCCTGATCGATGTTGCTTCTTCCCACAACGGTGAAAGCCAGAAACAAAATGTCCCGATAAATGGAAAAGGGTGCTTGTTCGCTCACATCGCCGTTGCTCCTTTCTAAGGCCACTCTTTTTATTGGTTCGGCAAGGATGTTGTGACGAACATCCGTGATTATACTCTGCATAAGTCTGAAACGATAAATCCACGGTCATAAAGCTCATTCGGCCTTGAAAATACCGTTAACGGGCTACACCTACCTAGGTGGGTAAGAAAATGGCATTTTTCAAAAATATTTTTATTCGGTAGTATCATCTTTTAGCTATATTCCCGGAAAAATTCGTTGATGTACTCCTGAAATTGAATGAGGTGCAGGTTCTAACGGTCGGTCGGGCGAGCGGTAGCAGCACAATACTTCGAACTTCAAACGCGTTTTTCTCGAAACACTGTTTTCAAAGTCGGTGGACATATCTCGAGAACCACTTGATGGATCGTTTCCAAATTTACACGAGATACGATGAGAAACATTTAAAAGTCATCGACGATATAACTTTTTTCAAATCTTCATTTCTCAACAGTTACGTAAAAATGCCGACTTTCCTCGTAGATTTTGTATGCTCGAGTTTTAATTTGTCGCCACGTTGTTCAAAAAATGATTAAGAAAATCGAAAATCGTCAACGACTCGTATTTATTGTTAACTTCAATAACCCGTTTGGTTTTAAGGTTTCGGATGAACCGTTTAAGCTGGCGCGTCCACCACCAAACGGCGGAGGAAAAAAAATTCATCGTCTGCCGGCGGCCATGTGTTTCTAGTTTTCTCAGTATAAGCTCAGTATAAGCAGTATAAAGCTCTCGAAATATGTTTCTCGAATTTTTTTCCCGGAATTTGGGCATTTTTTTCAGGCCTCTAGCTCCTGGGTTCCAGGATAGTAATTTTGAAGACCCCGTAAGTAGGTGATAAAATAACAGATCAGCGCCACGTGGCTTGCGCTCTCTCCCGCTGCGTGTACTTTCTTAAAAAGCGTGGCGATATTTGAGTGTAGATAGGGGGGTCAAGATAAGTTTCTCTGATAGGTTATAGGGGTAGGACTGAAAAGGTTAGGAACCGCTGCTCTAGGTAGATGTAGCCCCTAAAATCTTTCATCCTCTGGATGGTACGATCACTTGACTGCTGGGTCGTTGTCGATTTTTTTTCTTCAATTCCACAATAACGCACAGGCCAAAGCTACAGCGTGCTCGTACCAGCCTGACTCACGTACGTTCTGTCATCGTTGCAGTTCTGTTTCCACTGCAGATACATGGGCAAACGATCCATGTGAAGTTTCTCGTTGTCCCACATAGTTCTAACGCCCACGAGTCCGGTGTTCGCGTGAAGTTCCTTCTCCTCGCTGTCATTGAGCCAGAGCTCGGGCAAATGGCTAGACAGGTTTATCCTCTCGAAGTACCATATGAGATTCCAATAGACGATGGGATGTTCGACGATGAATCTGTGCTTGGTGAGGCAAGCATCGCCCTCCTGGCTCAATACGTTTTCCAATTCTTTGCGCAGGACGAGGGGATTGAGATAGGGTACGGTTATCGGCTCGGGCAATTCCTTGGGCTCGTCGAGCAGCTCGAGCAGCGCACCCGTCAAAGGATCGTTGATCCTTTCACCGTCCTCGCATCTGAAAAGCGTGTTGAAACGATTTTGGCTATTTCTTTCCGCCTGTTCTCTCCTCCTCTCTCGCGCAAGTTGAAGGAATGTCTCGCTCCTTACCTGTAGTCGAAAATCGTAATTGTGAGAAGCGGGACGGTCGCCTTGTCGCAAAATTGACAAACGGTGTTCAAATTGGAATCCTCGGGCTGCCAACCGGCCATTATTTCCTCGTCGTAGAGTATCGCGGCGCAATGATGGCACCTACTCGCGCTCGACAGCACGAGCTCGATCGCCAGACGCTCGTCCAAGTCTCGCGATCCCTTCGGATACATGCAATCCGCCAGCTCGTACAGCGAGCCTAATCCCTCGATGCCGGAATCACCTGAATGGCAACGCGAACGACAAGTTGCGTCGATAGCTCATTTATCATTCATTAAAAAGGCACATCTACCTAGAGGCCCGAAAAAAATGGCCAAATTCCGTTTTTTTCTTCTTCTGGGAAGCCGTTGGCCAAAAAGAAACGCATTTTTTTCAACACAAAGGTAAATACGTTAAGATCCTTTAACAAAATCACAGAAAAACAAGGAAAACGTGGCTGCCGGCAGATGATACTGTTTTCAAAGTCAGTGGACATGATATATCGAGAACCACCTGAAGAATTGTTTCCCAATTTACAGGAGGTAGAATGGGAAACATTTAAAGGTCGTTGACGATCTCACTTTTTTCTAATCGATCTTCATTTTTCAATAGTTACGTAAAAATAACGACTTTTTTCAGAGATTTCGTATGCTCGAGTTTCAATTCGTCGCCACTTTGTTAAAATAATTATTTATAAAATCTACAATCGTCAACGACTCGTATCAATTGTTAACTTGAATAACCCGTTTGGTTTTTAGATTTCAGATGGACCGTTTACGGGGGAAAATACATGTAAATGGCCGAACATGACGAAAAATGTTGGGATTTTTTTCCAACGCAGTTGCTGTACCAATCGTTTTGAAATTTGTAGGGTATTTTATTGTACATTAGAAGACACGAAAAACATTTTTTTTGATCGACGATAAGTGTTCATTAGCAGCCTGCAGCCAATTGTTGCTGAACGAGTTTTCGAAATTTGGGGCAGCGATAAAAAAAACTATCCGATTCATTTCAACCGAAGGTTTCTAGACACATAATTCCAAACCCTTAGCGATAAACCTCCATATTCATTAAAACATTTTATTAAACAATCATTTGTTGCATAAAAACACGAAAACTTTCGATGAAAATTCGATCTTTTTTTTCTGAGTGCCGCCGTTATTACAATATTCAACTTTCTCCACTTTTTCTTGGTTTATCGACAGCGTACTTTCATATGGAATGTAATAGTTTTTTAAAATATTTTGTTTCAAATTTTTTAAAACCTCTAGCTGCCGCAGTTCGACATCGCGGGGAAAATTTGTTCAGCAACAATTGGCTGCAGGCTGCTGATGAACACTTGTCGTTTAAAAAAATGTTTCTCATGTCTTCTAATGTACAATAAAATACCCTACAAATTTCAAAACGATTGGTCCAGTAGTTGCGTTGAAAAGAAATCCCGAAGTTTTTCGTCATTTTCGACCATTTATATGTATGTCCTCCCTTAAGCTGGAAAGTATCCACCGCCGAACGTCACAAAAAAATTTCATTATCCACCCGCGTCCATGTTTTTGTTGTTTTCCTGTACTTTTTTTTCAAGGTTCTCAATTTATGTACCTTTGTGTTAAAAAAATGCGTTTTTTTTTCACCAACCGTATCGCAGAAAAAACATTGGGATTTGGCCATTTCTTTCGGGCCTCTAGGTGCATAGAAAGGTAGCCCTTTAATAACCCAAAGAGGCATCCTGAAGCGCAGAAAAATCGAATTGTTTTCCTTCAAATTGTTTTCCTTCAAATTGTTTGTTACAGGATCAGCAAATAGCGTGAAGAGAATAATTCGATAAAAGGCTGCGTATCGATGAGTGCTATTCGTATGAATTGTTCCAGATTCTTTGTTAAAAAAGTTGCACGAACAGAGACGAAGGGCCATGGAGAATATAAGGATTACCAGACGCTACGAGAGCCTGGAAAATACGAGGACCGCTCACCGGATATCCTAGCCGAAATTTCATTGCGATCCTGTTGCGAGCCATCGGTGAGCGAGTCAAGGGATTCGTGAGACACTCCGTAGGCTAATTTTTGTTCGCGTTCCTTCAACTTGACCGGCGTGCTAGTCGCCGATATCGCTTCCTTGATCTCATCGAATTTCTTCACGACCGTCGTAGCCGCCGATTTCAGACTGTTCAATCCACCGAGAATAATTTCGTTTGATTTTTTTCCCGTCAGACTCGAGGAACTGGAAAAGTGTGGGTTTTTTGTTTTGTTTTTTTTTTTTTTCACTGTCGGGTCAACACAAAACCGCAATAGGAACGAAGAAAGAAGCACAAAAAAGAGAGGGACGAAAAAAAACACGTATAGGGGAATTCGAGTGATACGAGTGATCTACGACTTAGCGTGCAAAGTACGAAAGCTCGTGAGTTTTTAAAATACGTACCTCATGTAGTTGGAAAGGCTAAGCGACTCGATAAATTGGCTCGGGGTACCTGTATCCTTTTGCTTCACAAAAGCCAGCCCTCCGGTCGAATAACGTCTGAATCGGGACCCAAAATAAACCGTGCATACGAACGTACGAACACAACGATCAGAACAAAGAAAGAAAATAAATCAATTCAATCTTATTATCTACGAATCTACGAAGGAGCATTAAAAATAAAAACAATCACAAATTCTACTGGTCAGGCTCGTTTTTGTCTTTGGCGTTGATTCGTTTGTTTGTTTGATTAAAATACACACAGAACGGATGGAAATGTCGGTAGCAAATACGTGCAAACAGACCCAAAACACGTGCATTTCCCGATACGAAGCAAAAAAAGGCGATACGGCTGCGACGACGTTCGAAGCGAACGAGAAAAATCACAGCGAGAACA
The DNA here is from genome assembly GCA_951751655.1 of Ophion costatus. Lineage (NCBI taxonomy): Eukaryota > Metazoa > Arthropoda > Insecta > Hymenoptera > Ichneumonidae > Ophion > Ophion costatus. Next base: position 41,695,989 of record OX632358.1, read on the forward strand.
CGAAGATCAGAGATCTGTAGTGTTGTTCGGGATCGAAAGAACGCTCACCCAAAGCTTAGTTTTAGGCTAGATCCTAGGCTGGACAAACTAGACGTGACGCTGTCCTTGTTCTGCGCCCAGAGGCTGCCAATTTCCAGTCTCTCTTTATCTCTCTCCTGATCGACCTGCTGGGCGACCGAGTGCGGCATCGTCTCGCTGCGCTGCAAGTTGCAGCTCATCGCACCCCCCGCCTCGTCGACCGCCTGATGAAACGTTGCGCTCCGGGGCAAAGGATTGCTGCGGACGAAAGAAAGAACGCTTGATCGATCGTGCATTTAGTTCGAAATCCGGCGACTCGAAATTAACAAAAAAAATAGGTCAAAGTTCGTTCACGTCAAAGGGACTCGAAGTGATTATCGAACTTTGATCTTTTGAAATTATAGATTTATCTTAAGAATATTTTCCGTTGCGGAATTGTAGATTTGTTAATTTTCATCAAGTCTGAACTTGGCTAATTTTTTAAGGGGACCATGACACGCTGCCCTCCTTCTTCTAACACTGAACGACTTCCATACGATACACTTCTTTATGAAAAGGAGTACAAATAAGTTCTCGGTCGGATAATCAAATCCGCCGTATTGAATATTTGAACGAAAAGAAAAATTTCCTCCATGCCTGGTGTGATACAATACAAACCTAGTGAACTATTTTTCCGGACCAACAGCTGAACATCATCTCAAAATATACATCCTGAGCACAGTGAGCGAAATGTCTTGCAATAACGCGCATATCAGACGCTGTAGGCTTTTCGCGTTCGAATTGAAAAAAAATACTTCCCCGCGTAAGGAGACGTTTTGTGTTGCATTGGAGGAGGATGTTGTATTCATCAGTACCATGAAAAAAGGGTTGCAAAGTTTCCGACCTCGAAGGTGGAAATTTCGACCTCCAAGGTAGCAAGAGAGCAGGACCATAAAATGTTTAAACGGCGATTTGGAGCGCTTGCTTGGCGAATATCCTTGCCAAACGCAATCAGAGCTTGCTACTACACTAGGAGTTACCCGACAAGACATTTTCAGTCGTTTATAAACTCTCGGCAAGATTGAAAACAGCCTTACACAGGCAAAGGACTCAGGCCCGCCATATTGCATGACAATGCCAGACCCCACATAGTAAAAAGGACTAGAGACGCTTTAGATTCGTTGGGCAGGAATGTTTTGCCACAGCCACTTTCCCGATTGACATGTACCTTGATTTTACGTAAATAAATAATTATTTTCATGAAAAAAAGAGTCCGAGAAGTTATTTGTACACCTAATACAATGCGGACTTCCTGGGCTAGTAACGCTTCCAACGGGACAGCCCGTGTACGACTATGGACCCAATTTCGTGGTAACATGTCTGTATGTATAAAAATAGACGACTATCGCTTGTTTGTTGGAGGACGGGATAAACGTACGTCCGAAATAGAAGAGGTCCTCCCGCCCTGTCGGCGGCCGCGTTGTTGACGACCGTCAACGTGCTCGTGGAGCAATTCGAGTCGTTCTCCTCCGAGGGCGAGACGATTGGCGTCTCGTCGTTCATCAGCGCGCCGAGAGGATCATTCTCCGTGACGGGTGTCCTAACTGGACTCTTCACCGGGGACTCGGCGTGACTCGGCAATCTGAACAAAAGTATTTTTCGTTGTTTGGGCTGACATCCGGTCGAATGCGGAATTCGTATGCTTCCTGTATACCTCGTTTCGGACGCCGATCTGTCAAGAATTTCCGACTGATTTGAGCCTAGAATACCCTGATCCTTCACGATACTGTTCTGACGTGGAAACTTCGGTTTCATCTCGAGAGGCCCGAATCCTGGCAAGTCCGGTATCGAACTAGCTGTGAGAACTGAGGCAAAGCTCGTTATTGTACTGCAAGGTAAAAAAGGAGAACGAGTTGCCTAGGGCGCGAGGGGTGCCTTACGATCGCTGTGAAGCGCCTCGGTGTCGTGAGAGTGTGCACTGTCGAGGCTCGATCTAGAGACCGCGTGTTCCATGCCCTCGGTCTTGACTCCGTCGACGCTAAGCACATCGGGATTCGAGCTCGTGCGCCTGCGCGCACGCTTCTTGCCTGCCCTCTTGAACAGGGCAGCACCGAGGATCACGTTCCGCAATTTGTTCCACATAAGTTGGCTCGAATTCGTCATGTCGGACGGCCACGTCGCTTCCAGGACGGCCTGCAACGATCGAGCCCTCATTTCTTTGCTTGCGCTTCCTCACGAAGGAAACTTCGTTTTCGCGAGATAAAAGATCGAGGTTTCAGTGGACATTTGTGGGAAAATGACAATTAGAAAGGATGGCCGACGGAATATTGCAGGAATGGATCGAATCGTTGGATTTGCGTTTCCGCCGGTGATAATAGATAGCTCGTTATCGAAAGTGGACAAAGTTAATCCAAAAATTAACTTCGTTAATCGTTATTACGCTACTCAAAAAGTTAACGTCGTTAATCGTGAAAGCGTTAGTTTCTTGAAAATTCAACGCAAGATGAAGCTATCCGTTAAAGTTAACCATCTATACGAAACTGTAGGCAATTTTTGTCATCATGTTTTACCTAACACTTACTTAAAAAATCAATCAGTCAAAAAAGGATTTCATAATCAGATTAATACATAAAAACGTTTTTATAACAGCATGGGTACATAGTACTACAGTAGGTAGATATGGAGTATAATAGATTCTAGTAGGGTAGGCTGGGTAAGAAAGATAAATAAAAAACTAAGTGGAGAGGGTAAAGAGGAGGCGGGTTCTGATCGCATCGTACGAATTTAGGTACGGAAGTGTGTCGTTCTCTCGTTGAACGCAGTATAGGATGCCTGCTTACACCCACGCTATGCATAGCTACTCATCTCACTCGCACTTGCGTCACGCGCTTCATTCGTTCGCAGCCCGCCACATGCGCGTGGCACGGCATCACAAAGGCGAAGTAACGGACTTAAATTAACGGAAGTTTATAAGATTGTTAATAGTTTTTGAATTTAACTTAAAAATTAAATTTTTAAGCAATATGTTAACTTCGTTAATTAACGATTAACGGATTAACGTTTTTCTGTTTTGCTTTATTCGTTACCTTATTGTAAAATCCGTAAGTCAAGGCGTTGGGTTGAACGCCGCTCCGTTTCATATGAAAGAGCAGCTTGACCGCGAGGACGGGCTGGCCGTAGACACCGCAGAGTTGCATCATCGCTCGATAGCAAACCTCCTCCATCGGGTCGAGGCCCAATTTTTGTATTTTCACGAGCAACTCGTAGGCTTGGTGCAGTATCGTGACTGCTTGATTGGATACTTGTAGCATTGCCGGCAAATGAAGGAACCATAGACTGTAACATGTGCCGAGCAAACATCTGCCCCATCTCGCTGGATGAGCAGCCTGAAATTCAAACGTTCGTTCGCCCTTGATGGTCTCCCTTTCAACCGTTTATAATCGCCATATTGAATGAGAACTAGGTGCTGGAACTTTACGAATAACAATATTTTATCGATATTGCATTGAAGATTGTTTTTTTCTTCCTTTTTTTTCTGCGAACGGGCAATGAGGAGGTTCAAGATTCCTCCAGGTAGCGAGCAATTGTTACCGCTGTGATCTGAATATCAAAAGCCGTCAGAACGCTCGCTTCTCACCTGCTTGCGGGCCATTCGTTGTGCAACTTTGATCTCGTGCTTTGTTCGTCGGGCCATAGGACTTCCAGGTATCATACCAAAGGCACTTAAGGCAGGATTCTTTACGCTAAGATTCTTCTGTACTCTCATGAGGGCAGGATTCAGTTTGAACGTGTCGTAAAGTACCGGGGCTTGATTCGGGCCCGCTTCCGGCGGAGGGATGAAAACTGTGCGCTCGCTGTGCTGCGACTCGTCGAGCTCGAGGAAAGTCACTGCTTGCATATCAAAGGAACAAAAAAAACGTTACGTTCCTGCAGGTTTTAATGAATCCTCGCGTATCGTTCCGGCTTCACGAGCACCGAAACAAAAACTGGCAACTTCTCAATAGCTCGTAAAATTTCAGCATTTTGCCGACGTTTCTCGTCGCTTATCGTACCATTTTCTTCCTCGACGCGCTCCGTGCACTCGTCGAAGAACGCCAGACCGGCCATATCCATGTCCGACACGAAGCTTCTCTCCTCGATGAATCTGAAGTCAATTTTTCGAGGAAATTACTTTCTTTCCTTGTGTAAGAATTTCCCTTTTGAAAGGCAACGCGAAAGATCGTTGTAACATTCGATTGTTATAAACGTTTTTCTTTTTTCTCCTTATTATTGCAACGCTAGGAGATTTTGGCTCGTTACCTGATGAACATTTGCGTTCTAACGAGCATACTGTAAAACTTGGCGTGTGCTTTGTCGCGACTGCGCAAAAAAGCTTGTATATTGAAGAGGCTGGTTGGGTCGGTTGATCCGACGGTGGGTGCTTTCGTGATCGGAAGCAAGAAGCCTCTGTAGCCCTTGAGTATCATGGCGGTGAAACGCAAAAAGGTATCCTGAATCTCCAGTTCCATTGCTTGCTCCTTGCGCTTCTGGCGAAATTCTTTGTCCACGCTGAAGTCCTCGTCGCCCTTTTCTGTAACAGTATCATCGTTGTTATCAACGTTAGCGTTTCTATTGTGAAAATAACAATTGCCCGGTGGGGCACAGCTCGAATAACGAAACTGAACGATTCAAGGACCTTTGTGTGACGTGTGATTCTTTCCCATCGAGCTGAGCTTGGAGTACAGGATTTCCAGCCAGCTCTTCAGCATCCTCGCTGCTTTTTTCGGCAGCAATTTCACCGTGAGGTACTTGCGGTCGTCGCAAATCGCTATATTGTTCGTATCCAAATTGACGCAGTTTACGTCGGACGGTGGATCGTACAGGTCGAAGAAACGCGAATCGACGCCGATGAGGAAAGGCAGCGGAGCGTGTAAAACCTGTCGTGGAATTGGCGTTGGCTTGTTAAGCACAGGTTACCTCTCATGGCGATGAAAAACTCGATTTTTTTGCATAATTTGGGACGTTTGATTCTTTAGACCACGCGGGTTTGCTTGTTTGGGTTGTCAAAAATAAACATTAAATAAGGGTTTTCATAACGTTAAACTTTAAGTGCGTTTTTCTGGAAACGGCCGTTTCCAGCGCGCCGAGCGCTCTACAGCTTCAACGGATAAATCGATTCACACGAATCTCTGCGCAATTGAAAGGGAATTCACCTACGGGGCCATCACCAAGCGATTTTTGTTAAAAATTGGTTTGCAAACATTTTTTTCGTCCATTGCAGAAAAAAACCGGGCCAAAAAATTGGGCTATTTCAAAAGGCTGCAACTTTGTTATCCAGGGGTTTTTCAGTAAACGAAAAATCACAGGGGCCCTCAAATTCAGTCTAGTTTAATGATTTTTAACCCGTTCTTGTTTCAAATGAATTGGCAAGGCTCTGCAGCGTTCCGCGCAGACCAAAACACGCCGTGCTGATTCAACAGGAGCTGGAGCCGCCATTTTGGATTTATTTTGATAGAAAAATTTGGAATATATTCTCCACTGATAGAAGAATAAAATACGTTGAAACCAATTTCCAATAGTATATATTTCACATAGTATATATTTCAAGAATCGTGAATTCGTCCTTGCGTGAACGCGATAGGATAGGATATCGGTCGAAGCGCAATGCGTACCTCTGCCAAGCCCAACGGGCACAACGGTATGTAGGGACATTGCCACTTGAACGGAAACAAGATCATCGCGATGGCCTCGCTCACCGAGGTGAGTACGTCCGGTCTGAGCGAGTGCACCAGGATCTTTTGCTCGGTCAGTATCAGCAGCAATATCAGGAGACAATTCTCCGGTCCCAAGTTGATCAACAATTGGCGAAAACTCGCGCCCGATCTCGGCAACGCGAGATCCTCCGGTTGCGTCAGTATGAGACGATGATAAGTGCTCAACTGTACGAGAATTCGCGGCCTCTGAGGACTCGGGAACGGTATGTCGCAGAGAAAATACGAGATGTACTTCTCGATCGGAACACTCTGAGGCTTCCCGTTCACCATACTGTGCAGGTAGACGAGAAACTTCTCGAAGGTGTCGAAAAACGGCCAATGCGACAGTATGCATATGGACTTGCTGATGTTCAACGACTGCGTCTCGGGATCCGTGTACTGGAGCTTCTCCAACTGCGCGAAATTCAGCTTCTTCAGTATCCCGAATTTCTTGAAGGGCTTCATCTTCACTTGCGGCTTGTTCGCCGACACCTGGACAACCTCGTCTGTAATACAGTTTGAAGAAAAATAAAAATAGCTCCAACCTTCAATGTTTGTGAACACTCTTTTTCTTTCATGCCCGTCGATACGTTCAACTTTTTTCAACACATTCAGTGTTAGCTTTCTTTTGCGGAAGAGTTATAAAAATAGAAAGGGGCGCGGTTCCCAATGGCTAGAGATTTGTAAAAGAATACTTTTATTTCCAAGGTGCATTTTCACCGACAACTGTGCTGCGGATTATAGAAATAGTTGAACAAGCGATAATCATCGGGAGAGAGCGAGCAACGGGCAGGGAGAGAGAGAGAGAGAGAGAGAGAGAGAGAGAGAGAGAGAGAGAGAGAGAGAGAGAGAGAGAGAGAGAGAGAGAGAGAGAGAGAGAGAGAGAGAGAGAGAGAGAGAGAGAGAGAGAGAGAGAGAGAGAGAGAGAGAGAGAGTGCATCCGGATATTTACCGTTGTCGACGTTTTTCTCAGCTTTCTCCACGTTATCGAGATAACTGTTGCAATTGCGGGAATTGGTATCAGGCAGAATTTCCTCGTAAAACGTAATGGCCGAGCCGTAAATTTTCTGGGCCGCGTCGGCAACCGTAAGGACAAATGTCGAAAACACGGGTTTCGGTTTGCACGCGACTTTCGGCCAACACTCGATCGTAGCGCCCATCGGCAAGCAAAACATACCGACGGAATTCGGAAACAAAAAAGTATTGTAATCGGTGATGGGATATTTGTAGAGTATCGTTGGCTTGAACGATATGAGATTGGCTCGGTTCATGGATTTCTTGTAGCAAAGAAAAACGTCGCTGCCGAGCATTCCCTTGTTAAGATTCTTGTATATGGTGCAAAAAGCGTGGGGCGTCGTTTCACCCTTGTTCGGCAATATGACGCATATGTCGGTCACGACCAGCGAATTGCACGGCATTCGCTGACTCGCTCGTCTGTAAGTCACGTAAATCCTCGATGTCGAGTTGTTCACGTTGGCCACGTGGCCGCTCGGTGTCTCCAGTATCATTTCCGCATCCTGCATTATGCGCTCCTTCCCGTCGTATATCACACCTGCGGATCACGAGAAAAAATTGATTTTTATTCGACACACGGTTGTAGAAGGATTTTTTTTACGTTGGTCGCGCTAGTTGACGGACTAGCCACGAGAGACGTTGAACTATGTACAGAACAGTGCCTATTCGTTTGATATTCTGATTTTATCTTTTATTTTTAATGATCTCTGGCAGCCATCGCAGGCTCTTACGACCTCATGCCTTTCACCTCGCACTTGTCTCTAGACCGTGCCTACGTCGTCAGAGATCACCTCAGAGTGTTGCCCACAGCTCATCGCTGCCCAATTCGCCACTGCAGCTCTTTGGTCTCGCAGGGAAACTGCGGAAAGCTGTTAGCAGCTTCACCTCTTCATTTCATTTATTCGGTCGAAAGGTCTCGATACCTACCTGTATTGGATAAATTTACTCGATACTATGTATTAGGTTGATCGAAATCACTTAGATCAATACTCCGTACTGTGTTTATGTTCAGAAAATATACAAAATTTATTGACATTTACAAATAAAACTGCAAATATGGATTATGGTACTAGACAAGTTGTTTGATATTGAAGTTTCCTTTAATGGAACGCAAGAAAAGTTCCATAGCCCAATTTTTTATGGCAATTTCAGACCTCCACATCGCTTGAACTTTTTTTCAAGTTGCTTATTAGAAATCTTCGGGCTAAATATGTAAGATTTTTGGATGATAATGAGAATGACGAAATAAAACAATTCAAATGAATTGTCCAAGATTAACATTTCTGAATTCCCTAAATTGTTTTGCCAGATTTTGCTTGCGAGAATTCTTCAACCATTTGTTGAGCTATTTTATAAATAAATGTATGAAAAAATCGATAACAACAATGGAAATGAGAAAAGTAAAAAGTAAAAAAGAACTTTCATTGCTTTTCAACGTTGCAAACTTCGACGTCATATAGTTTCAATCATTTGTGTGTAGTGGTATGTTGGCCTACTATTGGGATTGAATAATTGATTATGTTTTGAACCACATTTCTCAGAGTTCATTGAACTCTACGGTATGTTTATTCGTGAAAAATGCACAAAATACGCCAATGTTGAAAAAAAACAAAGCCAAAAGACGGGAAGTTGGATTCATCGTGAAACTTTATCCTTGACCCAAATAGACCCAGCGGTTGAATGGCATTGACGTTCTGCACACTTGGAATGCAACCACTTTTTATATTCGAATTTTTTTTATTTTCATTATTATTCTATTTTTTGCAAATGAAGGTCGTAGGTTCCTTGCATTTTACCTATGCAAGCTTGAACATCGTACGATTAAATGCTGTTGAAGTATGCATCGCTGGAATGCAACGCAAATTCTTTTTCATTTGCTCGTTCTCCATTTTGACTGTTATCTAAAACATTTTTCTATGCAGTCGGGTTGTAGGTCTCTAATGCGGATCTTCAGAAAAGTTTTTCGTAATTTTGAACCGGCAAAAAAAATGTTGCATGTATGATAAAAAAACGTTCCGTGGCATTCCAAAGATGTAAACTTTAACATCGTACGATTAAAACGTCCCTGCTGGTTCGTCTGGCCACTGACATCCGTTAAAAACATACATACGCTTGATTCCAATAGTCTCGGATACTCATAAAGACCTTTATTATCTGCAGGATTAATCGTCAGAAAAATGTCCCAACCGAGTCATAAAAGTGTCTCACCGATATCGACAAGCGGCGGTTTGTCCCTCCCACGCCGGTAGCACAGATAACACTCGTTAGACCTGAGACTGCCGTGATTGAGATCGGCAGGGAAGCCTGAAACGGTGTACTGCAGCAGAGTGTAGCCTTCCGGACACTGTTCGCCGAGAGTGGGAAAGATGACGGCCAGGTCGGTGATGGGCGCTTGCATGTTCATGTCCTTGAGATGAGTGCCCTCCTGGCACCAGTCCTCCAGTTTCTCCGCATCGTCGCCGCTCGTCTCGATCTCGTCGTCCTGGCCGGGAAGGCCCGCAACGACGAAGTAATCCGCCACTCGTCTCTCGTCCATTCTTGCTCCGAGTACTTTACGAAAGTACACAGGCGCCGAATTTACGCTTACAAGATGCTCGCGATGCTGCGTCTCTCCCTGTCATGCCTCGGGTCTGTCTCCGAAATTCCTCGTACTTGGCGGAGCGTCTCGGGGTTGCGTCAATCCCGCTAAGATTCTCGGTACCTTCGATCGGGAATGTCGATTAGCTAAATTTCAGTCACCGAACGAAACGCGAGTAAACACAAACGAGCAGCTTGAGGTTTTTGTCTGTCCAATAGGTACGTTTCGTTGTCTCGGAACAGTGCGAAATTTTCGTGAAAATTAAGTGTCATTGTGTTTTTTCCAGGTCATTAGCAAATGCAAAAACTTCGATGTTCGCTTCTTTTTCTCGTTGGGCGAGTGCCTTGAACGTTCGATGAAGTTTTGAGAATGACGAGTCAACAATCAACACGAATGACATGTATTTCCGGCGATAATAGAGCGCGCGGCCGCAACGCACAGGAATTGATAATTCGTTGAGAACGATATTGGGGAAAAAAAAAGAAAAATAAAACAAAGAGATACAGAAAATGTCAATGAAAGAGCCAACTCACTGTAACCTCGTGGATCGCCGTTGATTCGACTCTAATGCGCGATGACGAAATATATAAATAGGCCGAAGAAAAACTCATTAACGTTGAGAACACACGGATCGAAATTCTTTGAGGTTAGATGTCATACCCAACACACACGTACGACCGCAGCGAATATAGCGCGATTGAAACGTTTTTTTTCTCTCTTTCTCTATCTCGTATTCGTACACACGCACGCACCAGGCACGCACACGCGTACGATTATCAGTCGTACTGACAGAACGTAATAAGCGAGGAGGGCGCGTGGACGCCCGAAACACGCACTTTTTTTTTGCGCGGATTTAACGAATGAAATCTCGATACGCACACGCTTAACCCACTTTTTGATTATCTTCTAAAATATATACGCGTTAAAAATATATTACAAAAGCTTGCACTTCTTGGACGGCCATCTTTCCACTGGCGGTAAGATGACCAGGGGGTGGGGGACTCTTCTTTAATTCTTTTTTTCCCTCTCGCTTTTCTTTTTTATTTTCGTTCTAAATAGACAAACTACGTAGTTGTCATTCGCGCGATTGGCGCTAGACGACGCGCGCGCGCGCGAGCGGAAAACGATTTCGTTCCCTGAAATCGACACGACGATCGACGAAGAATTTTTGACCGGTTTATTATTATGCTCGTACAGGTGAACTCGTTCTACCGCCACGATGGAAACACGTTGGGAGCTTGCATTTTTTTATAAAGAAAAAAAACGGAAATTCGCGGATTTACGGTTGGTCGAGCCTCTGGCGGACGTAACAGGAGACTGCGAGCGATCCGCCATTCGCGTATATATATATATATATATATATATATATATATATATATATATATCTACGCAGGGAAACGGGGACAAGCGCGCGCGTAGGCGCTCAATTTATACCGAACGTTGAAGAAATCGAGTATCAAAGTCGCCGTTGCCGCTCGTCCTTATGCAGTGTAGGCTTTTGTCTCCAGACACCGAGAACACCATCGATCCGTCGAGGTCCGCCGAACAAAATATATTTTATTCGTTCAACAATTTGCATCGGAGACGTTTGTTGTCGCGCAAGGATTAGGTAAAGAATTTTTTTAATCTCCGGAAACATCGAAAAACTCATGTAAATCGATAGTGTTGTTATACGCTGTAATTTCTAGGCATTGTAAATTCGATTTTTCTCGGATAAAAATTTCGGAGCAGGTTTTCTTGCCAATCGGGTACTTGTTTCTATTTGGTCAAGGCCCCGCGATGAGCGCGTCGATCGCTTCCGCAGCCGCCATGTTGGTTCTCACGATCGGTCGCAAAAGCAGCCCTGCTCTGCACGTTAAGGTACTCCTTTCGCGGAGGGCCGTATGTTGTGGGGGTGAAAGAAGGGTTCTTCCGAATCATCGGTAAATTACAGTGGGGCTTCATCAAAATAAGTCGCAATCAGTTATTATGCCCAACAATAAACTGGAATAAAAAGTATCGCGCTAATTTAGTAGATTGACATTTTTACATTTTCTCTGAAAAATCGTGGCTACGAAAATTCTTCCGCTAGTCACATTTTTCTGGGTTTTATCATTAATATGTTCTTTAAACATTGGGCCAGCCTCCGTTTTGCTTGTCGTTGTGAAATATTTGATTTTTTACACGCGTGTGCAGTTTATATTAGGGGTCTATAGATCTAGAGTTATTTAGGCGTTTAAATTATAAAGTAGAAATGTGGCCAGCGTGTCATCTCCATAAAGCGCCGTAAAAAACCGCCATAAACGAGACGATTCATAGAATCGTAATTTTTCGTCAATGTTCGATAACTTGGCTTGAAATTTCACCAGTATACTGCGATGTATTTGTGCTCGATTATAAACGAAAATCAGTTGATTGTTGAACATTCGGGTTCGTAACAGAGATAGCTTAACTCGTTTATTGGTCATTGTGCGCTTATAAAACCGTACACGCCCTCACGTGAGCACTCGTTTTTATTTTTGGCACTAACATCTATGTCGCTACGATCGATAGTGCTTCCATTTACCGGTTTCCCTCATAGGGGGTGTAAGAAAATTATGAGATAATTCATACATTTGCGATAAAAGAAATTCTAACCTGTGCACATCCCATTTATATCTAATGCAACGTTGTACTTTCATCGTGCCCGATGAATTTTCTCACTTTCAGGTTAATTCACAGCCTTCGCTGTTGGTGAGCGACGAAAAGTTACCCCCATTTTTCGTCATTATTATTCGCTGCGAAAAATGAGGCGTATCTAATTATACCGAACACACGAATTTTAAAAGATGCTGATTTTCTTTTGTACGATCATACGCCCGATAGTTCAATTTTGAAGGTTTCGTAATCTTCGTTACATCGTTGGCGGGAGAAAAAAGTTTGCATGCTTCGATTGCAACGGAAGTACATTCTTTTCGGTTGCGGAAATTATTTTTTGACCAATTCAGACTACGACAATCACGAGAACGTTTCTACATTTTCTTGTTAGAAATGTTCAATATGAGAAAAAAAAATCGTTCTAAGTGTTCATGCGCGTCTCCAACGAGTCTGCCCGTGGAGGTCCGTTCAAAACTCATTTTGATAGTATCAAAAAAAAAATCCTAAAGAAAGCCTTGTTTTCCGACCATCCGAATGTATATAAGCCCTTAATCTCTACTTAAGTTGCTCAATTTGCTTCTTAAGTTCGTTAAATTGAAATATTTGTCTCCTCGACAACGATGTGGCGGATTTTTATTTGTTCATTTTTCAAGTCCAAATCCATTGGACGCAACTGTGACGAAAAACGATCAGCACCCCTTACTATTCATCAATGGACCCTCGGCCCTTCTCAAACGCGAATAAAACTCAATGCGTTCGCAATAAATTGACTTCGCTCGTGTTGTTCCTGTCCATCCATATCTACAGCACCATCAGGTCTTTGTTTGTCAGGCTGTACGACAGAATCTTCTCCGTCGTTATGGGTCCAACTGGAAGAAAGGAAAATCGATTTTGGCAACTTAGGCTGGGTTTTTCGTTTTCCAAGGTAAAACTCACCTAACGGATACCACACGTCCGCATTGCCGGCGTCAGCTCGCGCGTAGTTCAAGGCGTTCCTAATCGCGAGTGGAATCGAGCAGCTCATGCACAGGGGCGGTTCGCCAGTGGCTGGAAATTTCACGAAACAATCAAACAGGGTATTCTCGGCTTCGACAATTCCATCAATTTGAAAATCGATAAAAATGATTAAGGCGGAAGGCTTAGTTTCTTTTCTCCGAAAGAAAAAAAATCTTTCCCAAATAGTTTGCTTAACATATGAAAATATAAATATTGCGACCGAAATAAGTTTCTCCTTTCTGGATGATCAAAAAGGAGTACGATGAGCTTAACTTATAGTTTGTTTGGCGACCTCGCCTAGGGCTTTTTTGGCTTTGTTTACGGAATGTTTAGCTTTATAGCAAATATGCTGAAAACTTCATAAACTAATTGAAATATATTTACGGTTACGATTTTTTTTTAATTTCGCGAAAATAAAGAGGAAGGTCGTTTTTACGAGCTTTTATTTGACTTGACTTTCTGCGAGATGCAAAACGGAAAATCGATCTTTCACCCGTTTCCCGACTACTTATCACATCCCGACACAATCTTTAATTTACATAAATCAACTGTATTTAATTCACCGTAAAACAACCTTAGATTTATTCAATAAAAAATCTGAAACTGAGTACAAACGTGTGATAATAATTTCTCTAATTACTATTTTACCGAATTAAATAATGAAACTGAGTTGATTAAATTTATTAAACACCAAAAAAGTTGCGTGCCCCAAGCTTTCATTTATAGTCGCATATCGGTGACTTGGCAAAACAAATCATTTTCTACTTTTTAGTACATTAAGGCGGGATTCTACTTTGAAACTTTGAAAAGGCTAAATTGGATGAAAACCCCCACCTGGAACACGTCGAAGGCATATTATATGGCCCAGGCATCGCTGATTGAGGGTAAGATAATTTTTTCTACGATTTATCACTCACCAAAACTTTAAACGCGTTTTTCTCGAAACGACATTTTCAAGTACCGTGGTCGTGATAACTCAAAAAGTACTGAACCGATCCTTATGAAATTTGGAACACATATTCTATATGTGTGTACCAACCGACCTAACTACAATCAACTTAAAATTTTGATTAGAACTATTTTTTTATTGCAAAAAAAGACCCAGAAAAACGCATTTTTTTTTTTCGTATTTTAGCCGCCATTTTGTTAATTTCGCACGTATATAAAATATTCTAGTTAGGTCGGTTCCTGAAGACATACTGAACATGAAACTATTTGATTTTTTTGTTTCAGACCATCCGTCGGGAAGATTTCACGACCACGGCAACGGTACCTGCTTTTCGAGGCGTTGGCTTTAAACATATTTTACGTGTACAAAAAATGAATAAAATACATTAAAATTTTTTTTTATGTACTTAAAGAGTGTATTTATTGAACAGTTTAAACCCCATATCGATATCTTTAATAGTATTCTCAGAAAAAAATCACGAAAATAGCGTTTTTTTTCATGGTTTCAAAGTAGAATCCTGCCTTAAATGAAAGCTTGTTTTTTACAAATATTTTTTTTGCCACATCATTTTCACTGTGAATTTTGAAGGATGCTTTTTTTTCGTTTCACAGCGGAGAAAATAAACTCCTTAAATTCCCGCAAGTTCCTTGAATTCGCATAAAAAACGTATGCACTATGCGCCTGCGTGTAAACACGAGCAATATGTTGACACGAAAAATAGTGTCGCACCTTTGGAACGCAATACTCCGGTTGGATTTGGTGCATTACGACGAAAGCTGACTCTCATGTCGACCGGAATATCCTTCGCTCCGGGCGGTTTATAGTTCTGTAATAAAAGCAACGAAAAATCAAACGTAACACGGGAAACATGATGAGTTTTAACGATTCATACACCCAATCGAAGTAGCGTTGTTGGTCGAGTCTCGGAAGGTTTGGCATACTATGGCGGCGCAACCACGTCGCGCGTTCCCTAATTTAATTTTCGTTCAAGAGAGTTTCACTCGTTGAAAAGTTTAGTTGGTGAAAAGTTTTGTCGTGGTATGTTTGGGCGAGTCTGTGGGACTTGCGGGCAGGTATACAATAGCGCGTACTTCGAGGCTCCGACGGAGAGTCAAAACTTTATATTCGTTCGCGGAATTGCCGGGAGCAAGCTCGCAAATGCATAACGCGGAATAAACGAGTGCATATTAGTGCACACCTTTATTCAACGTACTAACCCGCTCGTTTTACAATATTCGAATGAATCAAAGTTTCACATCTTTTTATGGTTCCAAAGTACATGCATTTTTAATATCTTTATATTTTTATATGTACGATATTTGTAATATTTTTAATATTTTGTTAATATTTGTCATTTTTTTCAATATTTTCAATATTTGTCATATTTTTCATATTTGATGTTTAATTTTTATTTTATTTTTACATTGCCTGCTACGGCGAACGTTTCCGCTCATTGTAGCTTCCATGTACGGAGTACGTCCCTTATTACGTTCCTCACCATTTCACCACGTCACCTCTTTAATATTTAATATTTAATATTTAATATTTAAGTTTTAATATTTAATTTTTAATATCTAACATTTCTAATATTTTTAATATTTTTAATGCTTTCAATACTTTCAATATTGCGGGTATTGACGAAATTTTTAAAATCTTTTATGGAAATATTCACATGGAAATATCTTCTTCGCATATTCACATGGAAATATCTTCTCCGCGTGAATATTTTCTTTTTAAATGACCAGTCTCGTTTCCACAGACCTCCATTCCTTTTCCCACCACACTTTGTCCGTAAAATGTGGAGAGAAAAATATTCACGCTCGGTGATGCCTGGTCAAACGTATCGATCGATAGCGTACCCAGGTTCGGTTGTTTGCGAGAGCTCCGGTTTCCGGGTCGTAGATCAATTCCTCGGTGGTCCAGTAGCCGATTCCCATAACGAAAGCCCCCTCGGCTTGGCCCAAATCAATTTCGGGATTGAGGCTTATTCCCGCGTCCGCCATTATATCGACTCTCTGTATAATGTGTTGGCCGGTCAGCAGGTCCAACTCGACCTCGGCCACTGTCACACCGTAGATCGGGTACGATTGGAGAATCGTGTCCTTCGTGGTAGGAGCCGTCCTGCAAAAAAATTCGCAATCCAATGAAGGATTAAAAAAGTAACGCCAAGTAAATTAGACAACAATGAATCTTTCGTTGGATGTTCTCGAACAAAAGACATTTTAATGTTGCAGACCGTTTTTTTTTTAATTCGATTTTTTACACAAAAGTGACGGTCGAATGAGGCAAAAAATGTGAAAGTAATTAAATTTGTAAAAAAACGTATCTTTGGAACTCACATATATCGAGCGCACAAATTAACGTCGGCCGCGTGAGCCGCCATGAGCAATTCCGTCCAACTGGCGTTTTCCATCTTTGCTTTGATAGGCTTCAGTCTTTTGAGAATTTTCTTGCAAGACATCATCGTAGCCTTAAAAAAAGTAGTGCATTTTAAACAAAAAGAAAACGCGGATTTGGCTCACCCCCCCCCCCTCTCGCTCTTCCTACAGACTGCAAAGTGAAAATACTCACGTAGGCGCAACATTCGCTCGCGATACTTCCCCCGGTCATAAAGTTGTTTGGCGTAATGACATTATTGGTCGGCTTCACGGAAATCATGTCGACGTCGATTCCCAACGTGTGAGCCGCGACCTGAGCAATCTTCAACAGAATTCACGAAAAGTCACACACACAGTATCTCGGTATCTACGTCGCTACGTAAATCATTCCAATGTGTATTTTTTCTCTGCTCGTTTCTACTGATCCTTGGGATGACCGTGCCCTTTTTTAACATGATTTTATTCGTCCGAACGGGCTCGATGATCCTTGGAGGCAAAATTATTCGATGCAGTACCTTCGTGTTAATGCCCTGGCCGCACTCTATTCCACCGTGGACAATGGCCACGGTGCCGTCACGTGCAAATATCGATACCATCGCGTGAAACTGTCCCCAGTACATCAAAGGATACTTCATCACCACGAACGATATTCCCTTCTTCTTCCAGCGATTTTCCTACAGTGAAAAAAATGATTCGTCATGTTTCGAACTCCGCCACACATATCGCCTAACAATCATTTCCGGTCGTCCGGAGAGAACGGATCTTGCGCACGATTTATCCAACTTTTTTTTTATCCTTCGTACACGAAAAGCTTGCGTTCATGCACAGACATTTATTCGCGTTTATTTTCTTCGACTTGTGAATTTTCGTACGAATATTCTACGGTTTTTTTTCTCTTAATTTTCATTTCGACGGCAGAATATTCCATTTTTCATACAAATATTTGAAACAAATGTTACGTACTGCGACGAGAATATTCCGGAGTTGGGCAAACTTTTGAAATTGTTGTAACGATGGAAAAATAAAGAAAAAAAAATATTAACGAGTAATTTGCACATTCATTGCTGATAATTTTATTTTGGAATTATTGCTTGTCAATAATTTGACAATAGAATGTTGTGGAGACTTTAGAATTGCACTTTGCCTGGTGACTGATCAAACTTGAT
Organism: Ophion costatus; assembly: GCA_951751655.1. Lineage (NCBI taxonomy): Eukaryota > Metazoa > Arthropoda > Insecta > Hymenoptera > Ichneumonidae > Ophion > Ophion costatus. The sequence goes on from OX632358.1 coordinate 41,713,415, forward strand.
TACTCGGCTCCCTCCTGAGGTGGAGTACAATATGTACCCCGTGACATAGGCGTGCAACAGAGATAGCTGACATTTTTGAAACCACATTTCTGAGAGGCGAATAATATTTGGGGCAAACGAAAACCGTCAAGCTCTGCGTCAGGATATTCTCCCGAGTCTGATGTTTAGTTTTTTCCCTAAAAATTCAACCGTCTATGAGAAAGCTCGGTTCGAAAAATTGCGAGATTACCCTGTACATGCCCTTACGAAAATTCGAGCAATCATCACGTTTGTTTCATTTTGCTCAACATCGTATGCTTAGAACAGAATAAATAACTTTCGTACACTGTTGAAAACTCCGACCGCTCGCTTTCGCATCTCGTAGTCGGACGTTTTTTTAATATCCTCGATGATCGGCACCAGAGCCGCCTTGTCGGTTGCATTCATATTAGCGATGCGCACTTCCAGTGGATCTTTTCCGATAGCACGCGCTATGTGTTCCATTATACTTTCGACCATCGCGATTGCCTCGGTTGACGCTGAAATTTGTCCATTTTTGCGAAATCAATAGAAAATCTGTTACGTTTTTGTCTCTCTGCTCGTCATTGAATAAAACTTTATGGGAATTCGAATTTAACCATTTTTTTCGTATGAAAAAGTGATTCACCCATAAAATTAATTACACATCTATTTAGTATGAATATCGAGCTGTTAGAAAACATACATATATATTTTTTTTTCGATGTACCAAATGGCCGACTACTCGAAACTTCTCGAAACAGCTTTTTTCCAATTGGCGTGAAAAGTAACTTCAACAATTTTCACCCGATTCACTTCAAATTTCAAAGTTATGGTCCTAATTGCATTTCGCAGAGAAGTACGTACGAAATTTCTGATTAAGGGCAGATATACACCTCGGAGCCGGAAAAAGGCGATTTTTGTGAATTTTTTCAAGGAAAACTATTTGAAATTTCGGATTGGGGTTTTAATTATCTGAAAGTAGATAAATTAAAAAATATGTTTAATTTTCTTTATTTAAAAATATCTAAAATATACAAGGATATCGTATGATCCTTGGAGCGTTGTAAAACAAATCGGCACCCAAAATTTCTCGAAAACCAATGAACCCGCGGTTCATTGGTTTGGTTCAAAAAAGCCTTGAGATTTTTTGCGGTTATTCTATACACCATTATCTAGTACTTGTCATAGGATTTTTTTCCGTTACTTAGTTTTTGTTTTATAGGCAGAATAATAACTAATTTTTGGCCCAAAAATCACTATTTATGTTCAAACGTCCGCCGTTTTGTCATAAATCGATATTTTCAATATCGGCTATCGAAGCCGATCGCAGTAAATCGAAAAAAAAAAAATTTTCTAACAGCTTGATATTCATACTAATTAGATGTGTAATTAATTTTATGAGTGAATCACTTTTTCATACGAAAAAAAATGGTTGAATTCGCACATGATTTTGTACCCGTTACTGTGGCTTAAGGCCTTAAGGGGTTACCCCCACTTGCGATTTTGAAAAAATCGTTTTTTTATTGCATTTTTTTGAAGTATAAGTATCTGAGAATATGTCCTGAAAATTTCAAGTCGATCCGAACAAAATTGACTGAGATATGAGCGTTGAAAGAGAAGAATCCGTGAATTGAAGAACTGAAATTGAAACTTTAAGCCCGTTTTTCTCAAAATGGCATTTCTGAAGTCGGTGACCAAGATTACTCGAACACTAATGAACCGATCTTCTTGAAATTTTGCAGGCTTATTTAATACATAAAAATGTAGTCTTTAATCGTTCGATTTTTTTTTTTCGAAAAAAATTGCCGTTTTATAGCCAAAAAACGGCCGTTTTTTTTCGTTAAAATCGAACCATTAACTTTGACTGTCCGCCATTTTGTGAAAAATGAATATTTTTTAAAATCCTTCGATTAAAGACTAGTTTATACTTATATTTGACTAAATCCATCCGCATTTTTTTTTTCAGATGATCCACTTCGCCGCAATGTTGGTCACCGCAAACCGTGTATATAAAAACATTATTTCATTGACGGCCATTTGCCACTAAACAATGTAATATTTTTCAATAAAAAAATTACTGAAAGTTCTTCAAGATGTGTTCTTTAAGATGGTATATTGATCGATTAAAAAAGTTTTGTAGTTTTCTTTAAAAAAATTCATGAAAAAGGCCTTTTTTGCGCTACAAGTGGGGGTAACGCCTCAAGAAAAAAGTAACAAACTCAAATTCTTTTTCCGCAAGATTTGCCCCAACAATCTCGAGAAAGACCGAATCCCGGTTGAGTGGTGGAAACTAACCGGGAGCTCGGCAGAACGTATTGGACGGTATGTCAGTCTTTGCCTCGAACCCGTCGCAATTCCACGTGTCGGCATCGTAGCACGAGTAGAAGTGATGGACGACGAAGGGTGCGTGCACCTCGTTGTACGAGCAGCCTGAGTTTACCCACATTTTCGCATTGAGATGTTGTATCACGCCGTCCTCGTTCACACCGACCTCGTATTCCTGCATCATCGAGTAACGCTTTCCAGAGGTCGCCATGTTGCTCTCGATCGTCGCGATGAAGCGAGCCGGTCGACGCAACAGGTGACACACGAGGGCGCATGCACACGACACCAGACTCGATCGCGAGAGCTTCGCACCGTAACCGCCTCCCAGTCTTCTGACGTTCACGTTTAAACTTTGGACATTGAAAAAAAAAAAAGGTAAAATACCATCAGGCACCTTCGACGATTGGAATGGTCGGTTCATCGAAAATATGATTTTTCTGGGCATTTTTGCAAGGGCTTCCGTAACGGAGGGAAGGAAAGAGTCGACGGCAACGACGCGACGAAATTGTGGAGGTTGCCAGTTGTTAAGGATGTTGAGTCCCTATGAAACATGTTAATGTTAATTGTTCAATAAATAGCTTCTTAATCGTCATGAAATTTTTACACGACTTCCCGAATACTTCATGTAAAAACATACAAAATTTTCCGAATTCAATCATCATTACTTCAACCTCCTTAAGGGTTGAAATAAAAAATGATAAGAAAATTCGGAAAATTTGGTATGTTCTTGTATGAAGTATTTAAGAGGTCGTGTTATAATTTCACGACGATTAGGAAGCTCGTAATTAAAAAATTAACATTTCGTTAAGAACAATTTTTAAAAGAAATAAAAAAAAATTTATCAAAAAACCTCGTTTTGTTCCCGTTGCTTTCAGTATATTGTAGATATTATAAAATTGAGAGGTCAAAAAAAAACTTATTGCAAAGTTACATCAGTTTCCATAAAACGACATTTAATTTGTGAATGTTAATTGTTCAATAACGAGCTTCCTAATTGTCGTGAAATTTTTACACGACCTCTGAAATACTTCATACAAAAACATACCAAATTTTCAGAATTTTATCATCATGTGCGATTTGGGACTCAACATCCTTAAATAGAAAAAAATGAAACAGCCATTCGAAAATAGACCTCCATACATCGTATTTGATTCGTAAAACTTTTCAAATGAAAATCGACACTGCGGAACGATGTTGAAAAATAGTAACGTCGAAATGTTATTAAGGGTTAGGCTACGGTGAAAATAACGGACACTCGTTCGACGCTTGAGAGAAAAGGTCCAACATATGGTGCAGGAATCTCAGATTGCAGGTTAACTTATGATTACAACGATAGAACTGCTAGTAAAACTTTAACGCAGTGTCTCCCCGTCCGGTTATCGGACGAATAAGCGTATGTTATTCGTCCGGATAGCGGCTCACTTCATGCCCTATTTCCAATAGGCGTACATATTATTGTGATTCGTGTAAGCTAGTATCCGGACGAATAACATATATATATATATATATATATATATATATATATATAATTGTCCGGATAGATTGTGTTAAATTGTTAAACAAACTATCCGGAAGAATAATTTACACGTAGTCATCCGGAGAAAAGCTCTATAATTTTGTTTGTGTTTGGGTTGGTTGGTTGTGTTTGGGATTGGGTTGGTTAGTTGTGTTCGGGTTTGTTTGGTTTGGGTTGGTTCGTTTTGTTTGGGTTTTGGTTTTTTTTTGGGTTTGTGTTGTTTGAATTTGTTTGCGTATGGATCGGTCAGTTTGGGTTTGTATTGTTTGGGTTTGGATTGGTTAGTTGTGTTTGCGTTTGGTTTGGTTGGTTTTGTTTGGGTTTGTGTTGTTTGGTTTTGTTTGCGATTGGATTGGTTCGTTTGGGTTTGTGTCGTTTGGCTTGGTTGTTTTGTTTGGGTTTGGGTTTGTTTTTTGGGGTGGTTTCTTTGCGTTTGTCATTTTGGGTTTGGTTTGATTTGTTTGGGTTCGTGTGCTTGGGATTGTTTGTTTGGGGCGTTGTAAAGCGTGAACCGCGTGAAATTAGCCGCTGTCCGGGCGAATATCATACGCTTATTCGTCCGACAACCGGACGACTAGCCTCAGCTAAACTTTAAACGCGTTTTTATCGAACTTATGCTTTTCGAAACGGTGTGGACGATTTCTCGACGTCCAACGAACGGATCGACTTGAAATTTGGTACACTTATTCAGTGTAGTAGTAGTTTTTTTTTCTCAACGTTTTTCTTTTTTCTTAGTTATTAACAATGATGGCGTTTTTACTCGAAAAATTGGGAAGAAATTGTAATTTTTTTTCTTCACTATTGAAACACGACGACAAAAGAAAGCACGATCAAGCCTTAGCTAATATTTTCTATTCTATGAAACAACTTTGAAAATAATTAATATTTTATGAAATTTGGTATACAACATCGTTAATGTGCATACAAATAAATGTCGAAGCCATTTTTCTCTCATCGTACTTCATCCTTTGATTTTTTTTTAAGGCACCCTGATCTTCGGATCGCCACAGTAGCCTGAGCCCTTAATGGAATCAGTATTTGATCAGTAGCCTGATCACCTGCTTATCGGAACGTTCAGGCACGTAGCTATTGAATTTTGTATCAAATCGACCCATTGTGAAGCCGGATAAACATCCATGCCGTCTTCTGTTGGTATGCAAACGGAACTTTGTGGCTCCATGGTAAAGTGGTACTGGGATCCAACCTCGAACGTACCATTGATAACGTGCTTCGCATTGTCACCTGCCAATAATTAACAATATCTTCTATAGATACATATACATACGAGCGAGGAGAGGCTGAAAAGTTCGCGGCCTGAGGTGCTCGCGAAAACTTTCTACCTCGCCTGAGAATTTTTCAATCTCTCCTTATACATATATATTCATTATTCTTTTGACGGAGAATTCCCCGTTCGTCGAGTTCATTTATTTTCGTCGTATTTTTCATAAGCATTTCAAAGCAAGTTTCAAAATAAAAATGTCTGGACACAAAAAAAAATGCAAACAGCAGCCTGAAGCAATTATCGATTGCCTTTATTTATATATTTTAATCATTCCCAAACTTCCCTCATTTCAAGATTTTTCTATCTTTTTTCACGAACGTTAATTTTTTTTCCACCGATAAAAGGAATAAGCCGAACAGCCCGAACTTTTGTGACCGTAAAAAGGTAACGGGAAAAACAGAAGAGTGAGAAATTAACGGGCTACATCCACTTAGTATACGATGAGAAACATTTAAAGGTCCTTGACGATTTCACTTTTTCAAAATCGATCTTTATTTTTTTAATATAGTTACGTAAAAATGACAAGTTTTTTTCATAGATTTTGTACGCTTGGGTTTCATAAAATATTTTAAAAATTGACGACCGTCAACGACTCGTATTGTTGAAAGAAAATTTCATCATCGGCCTTCGGCCATGTTTTTGTCGTTTTCTGGTGATTTTTTTTAAGTTTATCAATATGAACTTATATATTTATATATAAGTTTGTTTGGGTTTGTTTGAGTTTACACAAATTTTACACAAAGGTGTAATTTTTTTTACCCCCTTGTGTAAAAAAATGCTTTTCTTGTTCACCAATTATTTCCCAGAAAAAAAAAATCGTAATTGAGCAATTTTTTTCGAGCATCTACGTGGATGTAGCCCCTCAAATGAAATATGATAAGCCATATTGGTATGCGACGTCGATATGGAGAAGTAAAAAAGAAAGAAAGAAAAAAGCATCGGAAACCTTTTCGCTTCGCTGGCATGTGTGCCGTTTGAAGTAGTCGTGTTTTATCGCCCGAGGCAATGGTATCGTGAATTGTTACAATCGCTTTTTTCTTCAGGGTTCCCGAATACGTGACTTTGACCAGCTTCGCGGCCTCGTTCGCAAGTGCATGAGTCTCGGCCACTATGACCCCGATCGGCTGACCCGCGTACTCGATATCCTTCTCGGCAAAAAGCTGCAAACGAGAAAACACTGTTTTCGAAAGAAAAATTCGAAAAAAAATCCCACGACCTTTTGTAAGCAGCAATCATAAAAATCCCTTCGCCAATTATGAATATCGTTTCGACGATCCAAGCAATTTTCCAACTTTTTTTCGAGTCGCAAATGTTGATTCCTAAATTTTGAACATTGTCCACAGACTTTGGAATTGATCCAGGTGGTCGACTCGGTCGGTAAATGTCGAGCTTTTTTTTCTACTCGGTTTTTATACGCAAAGGCACTATCAGTTAGTAGGAATATTTCATTGGAAATTGCAAGCGAAAGATGCTCTACAGGGTTCTTCAAAATCAATTCACCGGAGCAATCGCAATTTCAATTTTGTTTGGGTTGAAATTGGAGTGAAATTGAATTTTTTTTCGGAAATTTCGGTGAACTTGGAAACGTCGAAGCGAATTTATTGTTCGTTGTGTTGAATAATGGCGATTAACGGTATTCGCTGAATAATACATCAAGCGTCCGATCAATTCGCAAGCTCTTTCCATCGAAAGTGTGTTCGGATTCGGTATTAAGGGGTTACCCCCACTTGCGATTTTGAAAAAATCGATTTTTTTTATTGCATTTTTTTGAAGTATCAGTATCTGAGAATATGTCCTGAAAATTTCAAGTCGATCCGAACAAAATTGACTGAGATATGAGCGTTGAAAGAGAAGAATCCGTGAATTGAAGAACTGAAATTGAAACTTTAAACGCGTTTTTCTCAAAATGGCATTTCTGAAGTCGGTGACCAAGATTACTCGAACACTAATGAACCGATCTTCTTGAAATTTTGCAGGCTTATTTAATACATAAAAATGTAGTCTTTAATCGTTCGATTTTTTTTTTTCGAAAAAAATGGCCGTTTTATAGCCAAAAAACGGCCGTTTTTTTCGTTAAAATCGAACCATTAACTTTGACTGTCCGCCATTTTGTGAAAAATGAATATTTTTTAAAATCCTTCGATTAAAGACTAGTTTATACTTATATTTGACTAAATCCATCCGCATTTTTTTTTCAGATGATCCACTTCGCCGCAATGTTGGTCACCGCAAACCGTGTATATAAAAACATTATTTCATTGACGGCCATTTGCCACTAAACGATGTAATATTTTTCAATAAAAAAATTACTGAAAGTTCTTCAAGATGTGTTCTTTAAGATGGTATATTGATCGATTAAAAAAGTTTTGTAGTTTTCTTTAAAAAAATTCATGAAAAAGGCCTTTTTTGCGCTACAAGTGGGGGTAACGCGTTAAAATTACACGCGAATGTAAGGAGCGATACGCTCTGGCCCGTCATTCATTTTACTAAGGCGGAACACCACGATAACGGGAGAAAAAAATCTATTTTTTTTGCATTTTCGCAATGTATACCCATTGGAGAATGTGAAAAAATGTCAAGTTAAAATACTGAAATTTGACCAAGTTACAGACGATTTAAAGAGAGAGAGAGAGCAGATAGCGCAAAGATTTACGTATACTGTAACTTTCAATCGCCTTTTCCTCGATACGATTTTGCTCGACCTGGCCGGAATCATAAATTTAGCTATAATTGTCCGATTTTCAATTTAAAAAAAAAACAAAATTTCAGTAATTGCAGTAACTTTCGTTGTACGTAGCTGTTTTTTTTTTTAATTTAGTTTTTTTCAAGCCCCCGAATGTGAGTAAAAGGTTCGCCAAAATTACACTTTTTTTTAACACCCGCCATTTTGTGATTTTGTTTCGGAAAACAGCTATTTATAACGAGAACTACATCTATATAGGTTACAAAATTTTGTTATTTTTATTCTTCCACCAACCATTGCCAAGTTATCGCTCCAGCCGTTGGACCACATTTTCCGTACAAAGATTTTATTATACCCCGATAAAGTTGTTCACTTTTTTAAAATAATAATTTAAAGGAAGTTCAATGTATGCTTAAGAACATACGTTTTTTCCAAATACCATTTGAAAGTCCATTTTTTCGTTTTTCATTATGAGTTGTTTATGAGTATTTCGGTTTTTTTGCAATGCTACCACAGGGCTGAAATGTTTTCTGGAAGTTTTAAATCCCTTTGCTGATCATCCCGTGCAGTTTGGATACAACCAGCAGGGCCGTTTTTCAGAGAAAACAAATCGGCAACTCGACGTATTTCGTGGGCTAATTTCATTACGCTTATGGAAAACTCCCGATCATTTTTCAGTACATTATTAAGGCGGAACAAACATTTACAACGATAATTGAATTTAAAAACATTTTTGTTTTGTTTACTTAAATATACTATTAAATTAAAGTATACCGAAATTTTGATAATTGTGGAGTAAGTATTTCTTAGTTTAAAAAATCCCTCGAAATTGCTTAATTTTTTCCCGTCTAAATGTATATGCCGCCTTAATATCTGCTGAGAAAATGCTAGAGCTAAAAAAAATAGGTTATGAAATCGTTAATGTTTTTCATAGCGAATTTGTGCGACAATCGAGCACACAAAATATTCCGCTGTGCAATCATGGCAACGTTGTAGACGGCACAAATGCTACCTATCTTATCCGTATTCGATAATTATGCTCGAAGAACCTCAAACTACTCGTTCAGGGCAATAATGGCCATGTGTCACACCGACCGAGCGGCCGCGAGTGCGAGGGAGATAGCTGATTTACAGTTTTCCAATGATCATCTAAACGGTTGATTTTTTGGAAAAATAAAAAAAAACCTTCCACGCTGTTGAACGACGAACAACGTCTTTCTTTTCTATTGCCGTAAATGTGGTCCGTCTGAGAGAGAACTTGGCAGTAGGATTTTTACCGACTGGGCGTGTGAGCCATGTTCTTAACAACGAATATTATTCGTTCATATTCTCTTAATTAGTAACAATTACATAATATCGATTTGATAACTATATTCAGAAATAATATTTTTCTAAAAATTTCTAGGTCAAGGCAGAATACAGTGGATTTTTAGAAACATAATGTTTTTTTTAAAGAATATCGCTACATTTTTGAAGTTTTCGATTTCTTCCAGATTATAGGCAGCTTTAGTACACACTTTTTCTTTCCAGCGAACTCTTTTTTACACGGACCGGTATTCATTGTGGATAGCTTCTTGGGCCGATTTTGAGGTTACGAACAGGGCGCGCGGATACCTTGCGATACTTTTGCCAATCGCGACATCATCATATACCACAATTTACGACGTTGCCAATTCGTTTCGCGTCAATTAAGCGAGAAAAATTCATAGTAAACAATTCTACAAAGTAATGAAAACATTTAATGTAATCGCCGAATGTCGAAAAATGGGTATTTTTACAAATAAATGTGTAAAAATAGTTCGAAAACGTACGTATAATATGACGATTATTTGATAGCTAACAGTTGGTAACACTTAATCGGCTCCATGCATAAACATAGGGTGCTCCCCTCGTACTTCACTGACGATGGCTAGACCCCATAGAACCTTAAATATAGTGCTAATCACAGCCTCATTGTGTGACGTTGGACAATTTCATTCCCAATATTTTGCTTCTCGGATTGCTCGGCGACCGATATATTCTCGAAATCATTCTATACGTAAAAAAGTATACCTTCTCGTCAAAATCGAGCAACATCCCCTTTTGGGACCCCTCGATCGAAAGATTTTTCCCCGTTATGTCTTCAGCCGTGAAGAACGCTACGACTCCCGACAATCCCTGCGGAAGAAAATGTATATCAGCCCGTATAAATCGATAGCAGTGAATTCGGCGATCTCGCCCGTTAAGCAGCGTTAGCTCGGACCATGGAGACTAGAGTAAAGGAGTCCAAACTCCCAATCCTAGCCTGTATGTACGAAGTTCTTTCAAGCGGTCGCAGAGGTATAGTGCTCAGTTCCGCCGCAGGCGTCGCTAGTGTTCTTGGGCTACGATAATATATGGTAATACAAAACTGCATAAGGTCCGAGCTCCGCCTCAACGACCAATCACAAAACTGGGTGATCGTGTTTCTCTTTCGTACTCACTTGGAACAGTCATGGTGCGTTCTCTCTCGCACACCCGACGATAATTCCTTCCATTATAATATATAATAATATTGTGTACATATGTATAATAAATAAAATATAAATAATATTAATAAAGCACATATTAATGAAACAACTCGTGTTGTTTTATTCACATGGGCTTAGTATATAATAAGCACATCAGATATAATAATTATATAATAAGTACAACACGAGTAATTTAACAGTAAATTTTGAAATCCTCCCTGCTCCTTCTTTGCTGTTGCCGTCGCAAATAAATAATTACATTTGCTGAAAAAGACAAGAGCAAACAATTTTGCCGCCATAACACGCTCAGTTTCACCTTATGCAGTTTTGTATTACTATATATTATCGTTTCCCAAGAACACTAGCGACGCCTGCGGCAGAACTGAGCACTACACTTCTGCGACCGATTGAAAGAACTGTTTGGGTAGGGAGTGTCGACTCCTTATCTCTAATCTCCTTGGCTCGGACCAATACTCGGATACGCGACCACCCAGACGCGGCTTTGTCTTTTCTGGTAGTTTTTCATTGCTTCATTTTTATGATCTTGAAGTTTGCGTTGTTGGAACATCATTCGAACGTTTTTACGTATTTTTATTGCAGATTCACGGCCTCAAGTTGCAAAAAAAGTTTTGAATAATGATAAAAATGAAGAAATAAAAAAGCATCGTTGCGCTCTAACGATACAAACTTCAACGTCATTTATTTCCGACGTTCTCGTTCCAATACTGACCAAAGCGTCGCTGGCGTCGACGCTCTCAATTTTTCCACTCGAAAATTCCGTATGTACGAACGCACAATGGACCGTATTGTCGGCGGTCGGCACGTCGTTTACGTATTGACCCTCGCCCGATGTCTGATAAATCGATTCCCTTTTCGGCATCGGTTTGTTTAACGGCCAGATATTTTTGTCGGTGTCGTAATTGTGTGTGCCCGAGGAGAGACCTCGCTCGAGAATTTCACCGCCGCTCCGCAATTTCGCGTCCACGCTGTCCGGCTTCACGCTCAGAACGAACTGTGACAACGTTTATGAAATTCATCGCAGGCTAAGTACCGATGCGATTTTGTTCATTTTTCGACAGTCATCCGACCGGCCCGCCAAAAAGGCGAGCCGGTCGAACTTTCGGAACCCAAACAAAGAAATTCGGCGGACGTCTTTTTATGCCAATGATGCACAAAAATTAAAGTAAACCGTGCAAGTAGTGATCTCGAGACCGAAGTCTGAATCAGCAGGTCCAAAAAATCGGTTTTTCATTGCTTAGATCAATAGATAATCTATCCGAGAATATATTCATAAAGTTATAGAAGCTAATCGTAAATATTTTCCAAGATTCAATGCCAAAAGCAGAGAAGCGTCGAGCAGGTGTGCATGACATTTCCTCCTATTGAACACTTCGAAGCGCGTTTTTTCCAGTTTTCGTTGTCACGATTTTTCCAAATTGACGGGCGTGATAGAAAAAAAACCGAAATGGCCTATTGAATCAAAGCAAAGTCGATTTTCTTTAGTACGAAAGTCGCTCTGAGTGAATTAAAAAAGTCGCTGAAAAAAGTCTTTTTCAATCATTTTTACAGCACGTTGACGCTTTTTTTAAACACATTTTTTTCCAAACCTGAGAAAAGTTATAATTACGCGATTTTTTCAGCTTTCTTTTAGTTCACCCAGAGGAAGAGTAAATGAGAATTGAAAATTTTATTGGTTTTTTAGTTTCAGTCAAGAATTGCGAGCTGCATCTTTCCCGCTAATTGGGACTGCAGTGGCAAGACGCACATGGCTGATAAATCTGCAGTCATTTATTGTGTCGTGTTGAATTATTTTTTTTATACCTTTAAAATATACATGAAAAGATGCCTCAATGCTTACAGGGCTCACTTGTTTTTTCCCCTTCTAAACAAGATTCCGAAAAAACGCTTTTTTGAACCTTCTGATCCAGGCTCCGGCCTCAATCAATATTCAGTATTCCCGTATATTCTTGGAACCCAAAGGGTTGCACGCCCTTGGGAGATACCCGAAAAAATGTGTTCTACTGCGAAAGGCTTTATCAGATCGCTTGGATTGCAAAGATTGTAACTTTATTATTGATAACTGACATCGTGGAAATAGTGCGAGAATTATTTCAAAAAAACCTTGTAGAAAAGTCCCGTCGCGAGGGTCTTTCGAAAGTGCGGCGAATAATCGGGCAATCGGTGATCGGGCATGAGCTCGGAATCCAAAACTCTCAACGCCTCGCTTAACACGTTTTTGTCCAGGAGCACTTTCCCGTCGAGAAATGCTTCGGTCTTGACGGCGTGAAACTGAGCAAAAAACAATTGCAAACGTTTGAAAATCATACTTTTGAAGCCTGCACGATAATTCATAATCTGAAAATATATGGAAATATCATTTCGGGCTTTTGAAAAATGTATAATACGTAAACAGGAAATAAAATTGATCAAATGAAATAATCGCTTTTTTAAATGTAATAAAATTTGAAAATCCGTCAATTATTTTATCCATTCAATAAATGAATGGACTATTACCTGACAAATAATTGAATAGACTATCAATTAACCGGAGAGCTCACTTTATGAAGTTCACTGAAATCTGGATTGCCTCTTTTTTTCTTTTATCACGGATTGTGGAAATTTAAAGTGACGATCACTCGTCGCAATCTCTTGTGTCACAATTAACTCACGAAAGTGTCGTTTATTCCTCCGAAAATGACGTTCGGCTGTTCCAGAATTTTGCTCGCCCCGTCCAGTTTGAAGAGGAAACCGGCATTGACGTGAGCATGGGCGTTTTGCGCTCTGGGCATAATCTGCGAAAAAAAGCATTTTGTTTCCAGTAAGGCATTTTTAACGAACAAAGTGTTTGTTTCGCGTACCTTGTACGAACGATAAACGTGTTCGTTGCTCTTCGGCGACAGTACAATGCTGTAAATGATTTTGTGGTTCATGTCGACATTGAGAAAGTCGAGGAAGCTCATGTTGTTCTTTTTGGCAGGGCTCTCGACTGCAACGAAAACAAGTCTATCAGTTTCACGAACGTTATTAGCGCCCCTCAATTTTCCCATTCCAGGCCAACCCCAGCAAGCACTTTTGTGGAAAGAAAAAATAATACGCCAAGTATCAAAGGAATGAGAGACGTTTCGATTTGTCGATATTCGCGGATGCAATTTCCGCGCGAATTTTGGAAACTCACGTATGTGTATCTGTGCACCGGCTGTTTCCAGAATGAGAAAGAGATCCGACGGGAATTCGCGATGTTTGTGCTTTATCATTAAATTTCCAGCGATAGTACCGATCTGTAATGAAACGGAATTTTCACACGCGCGTGGACGAACGGAAAGTATTGTTTTTCGTGAATAATCACTATATTTTTCGTTCAATCAGATATATTTTGGCGCGCGCATCGATCCAATGTTCACAGTCGCGAAAACGATACGAGGAAAATGTATTTCCCTCGCGCCATAAACCGGATATTAAGAGTGGTACAGTCGTGTGCGAAAAGGGGACCGCGAATTGAAACTCCGCTGCCTCGTAAATTTCCCTCGTCCGCAATTTTCGTTTCGGCCTCGAAGTGCGGGGGGACGAGTATAAAGACTTCGATACAAAAATATTGGTTATATCGCATAATGGTTTAGGTAATGGGAGCAGACATTCGCGAAAATCGACAGGAATGTTTATTAAGGGGTTATCCCCACTTGCGATTTTGAAAAAATCGTTTTTTTTTTATTGCATTTTTTTGAAGTATAAGTATGTGAGAATATGTCCTGAAAATTTCAAGTCGATCCGAACAAAATTGACTGAGATATGAGCGTTGAAAGAGAAGAATCCGTGAATTGAAGAACTGAAATTGAAACTTTAAACGCGTTTTCCTCAAAATGGCATTTCTGAAGTCGGTGACCAAGATTACTCGAACACTAATGAACCGATCTTCTTGAAATTTTGCAGGCTTATTTAATACATAAAAATGTAGTCTTTAATCGTTCGATTTCTTTTTTCGAATAAAAATGGCCGTTTTATAGCCAAAAAACGGCCGTTTTTTTCCGTTAAAATCGAACCATTAACTTTGACTGTCCGCCATTTTGTGAAAAATGAAAATTTTTTGAAATCCTTCGATTAAAGACTAGTTTATACTTATATTTGACTAAATCCATCCGCATTTTTTTTCAGATGATCCACTTCGCCGCAATGTTGGTCACCGCAAACCGTGTATATAAAAACATTATTTCATTGACGGCCATTTGCCACTAAACAATGTAATATTTTTCAATAAAAAAATTACTGAAAGTTCTTCAAGATGTGTTCTTTAAGATGGTATATTGATCGATTGAAAAAGTTTTGTAGTTTTCTTTAAAAAAATTCATGAAAAAGGCCTTTTTTTTGCGCTACAAGTGGGGGTAACGCCTTAAGGATGTTGAGTCCTTATGAAACAAGTTAATGTTAATTGTTCAATAAATAGCTTCTCAGTCGTCACGAAATATTTACACGACATCCTGAATACTTCGTGTAAAAACGTACCAAACTTTCAGAATTCTATCATCGTTACTTCAACCTGCTTAGGGGTTGAAATAAAAAATGATAAGCCAATTCGGAAAATTTGGTATGTTTTTGTATGAAGTATTTAAGAGGTCGCGTTGAAATTTTACGAGTAGGAGGTTCGTTACCAAAAAATTAACATTTTGTTAAGTACAATTTTTAAAAGGAATAAAAAAAAATGTATCAGTAAACTTCGTTTGTTTCCGTTGCTTTCAGTATATTGTAGATATTACAAAATTGAGAGGTGGAAAAAAAAACTTATTGCAAAGTTACATCAGTTTCCACAAGACAACATTTAATTTGTGAATGTTAATTGTTCAATAACGAGCTTCCTAATTGTCGTGAAATTTTTACACGACCTCTGAAATACTTCATACAAAAACGTACGAAATTTTCCGAATTTTATTATCATTTGCGATTTGGGACTCAACATCCTCAATCGACGTGAATAGAATTGTCGATAGGAATTAACAATTTGTGGAATTATTCGTAAAAATTTATAGAATTACCAATAGAAACGGTAATGTACGTACTAATAAATGTCCAAACAATTTTACAATCATTTTACTTTTTCCGTAAAAATTGATTTTTCAAATAATCTTGGTTCTCGGGTCGTCGCAGTAGCCTAACCTCCAAATGGAAATTTATCATTCAAGGATATAATTAAGATAATCGACCCAAGTTAATTATAAGCTTAAAAATAATTATCAATGCAAACCAATACAATTATTACCAATAGGAATCAATAGAACTATCAGCAAAGAGTACTTACGACGAAAAATCTATAGAATTATAAATAGAAATTAATTGTCAGACAGAATCAAGATAAACTAATTATCTAAATTACTTATATATTATTTTCGTATTATTCAAATAAAAATAAAAATTGAATTATTTGAAATGATTTATATAATATATATAAAAAGCAATGATTTATTTGAAAAAAAAAAATCAAAGCTGATATAGAGATTGTAAATCATTTTGTCAATTCGCCGCTTTTTGGACACGACTGTACGACCATTGTCAAGAGATACGGCTATGTGTGTGCAGCGAGCTTTAAATTGCGATTCGTCAAGGGACTAACATTTCGAACCGGAACACTGGCAATCAGGTCGATGTGATTGGCCATGTGGCTCAAGTATCCGAATCCCGGCTCCTTCGAGAATTTCTCAAAGGTGTTCTTGGCGACGCTCAGTGACACGTTTCCGCCCAAGGTTAACGCGTCGCTATCCTTTACGACCCGATGTAGGTCGGGAATGTCATTTACGTCGACGTAAATTTCCGGTTTAACCAAACGATAAACGCCTGAAACAACGAGGAGAAAGGAGAAAGAAAGTAATATATATATATATGAGACCCCATTCGTACGCGTTTTATAGATATTTTATTCGCCCTTTTACGCCAAGTGAAAAGGGAGCTTTCCTCTTTTATGCATTGCTTCGGGTGGCTCATCCGAGCGAGCAATCCATACAATTAATTGAATCAGAGACGCCGTGCGCGGTGAATTATTTAAATAAAAATGGCCCCTTGGCGATTCGTACGAATGTACATGCCACGATTCTTTCGTATGACTTTGCGCACTCCGAAGATCACTTTCACTTTTGCCCCATCTCTTTGACACTTGTCCCCTCGCAAGTTTCAGTAACTCAGAGACTCCCCCGCAGCGTCATTATTCTTCCATTTATCGTTAACTTTATTCTTTTTTTTTACCACGTACAAAATAGCCGATGGAAACATTGGAAGCATTGGAAACTGAGTAACCGAGCAGCACTTTTCCGAGCACTTTTCGTTCTGCCCAGAATCGACTGGGTGAATTATTTGAATAATCGACGAACGAAATTTGCGATGAATATCGGTTATTACCGTGAGCTGTATTGCCGCCATTGAGCACGTACGTTGCGTTCGGATTTTTGTCAAAAATACTGAACAAATTGTCGAGTGTGAGTACTTTGTGGAATTGGGCATTTCCGAAGTGCACGTGAACACTCGCCGGTGGCCTTTTGCCGATTTCGTCTGAGCAGTCGCCCTTGCAAGGGTTCCCAGATTTAGGGCACGTCTTGAGCTTGTAGAGTTCCTACGAAATTTATTAAATTCTTTAGTATACAATAGAAATTGCGTTTGATCGAAAAAAAGCTGCCTGTTCTCCACACATGTTTGCGTCTCATAGAATAATAATAATAATAATAATAATAATAATAATAATAATAAAGATGAGGGTAAAAGGTAAGAAAATGTTATTACCTCAATGTCGTGTATTTTCTTCGACAATGCGGGATCGGCATCGTTCGCGAAACCTTTGAACGTATCGAGAATCGGTCGATATCCGGTGCACCGACAAATGTTGCTACCGAACGAATTTTCAATCTCCTTCATCGACAACTCTTTGCCCTCTATCAAACTGCGCCCGTGATAACGGTGGAAATGGAGGGAAGAAAAGAAACGAAAGAACGAATCAGACAAAAATATACGCGGAAGGAACGAACGCGATAAAAATTCAATAGAGTCAAATTTGAGTAGGACGGGTGCAGGCGCGAAAATAATTTTATATAATTTAAACGGATTATTGTACTCCAGTTCCAATGGATATTTATCAAAGCTCTTTCAGTGAGAATTACTTTATATACAGGGTAATTCACCACTAAGTTGTTGAATTGATTTTTTTTTTTTCATTGTAAAGATCATTTGCAGTTTTCATAACATTTTTTTTCGAACAATAATCGAGGGGAAGGTTGAAAAAATCGATAGTCGCTTGAGCCAATTGGAATCTATTTTAAGAATAAAAAACTTGTTTTTCTTTTGTTTGATATCTGACCTGTACATATTCATGACCATCCCAGGTGAACAGAATCCACATTGGGAGCCGTTCATATCGGCAAGTGCAGTTTGAATTTTGTGATAGCCGATCTTTCGGTTCCCTATGCCCTCCACGGTTTTGATTTTCCATCTGTCAAATTAATCTACGTATATATCGTTTCGTCTGTCTGCACATATGTATTTACATTCGCAACGCAACATACTCTCGATATCGGCAATGGTGTTAAAGAGAGATACAGATGGCATTGACGATTCAATTTCATTTGAATTGTCAGACAATTGTAACGTAATAACGTATATCTCGGAAAAAAATCAACAATAAAAGTTCAAAACGGAAATTCGAAAACTTGAGTTGGCTCATTACTCAATTATTTCAAATCGAATTTTCCATTGGAAAACGAAACTTTAAAATACAGGTAATAGAGGAACTGCCTTGGGAAGTTCAAGGTTCGCAGACAAATTGGCCGAATGGGTTTCAAATTTGTTCTCAATTTTTAGATGAATCGAAGAAAAATTGTCAAGACTTCGGTGTTGTACTCTTTCGAAATAAAAAATGAGAAATTCTGCTGCCCGACGAATCGTGAGCTCACCCGTTGCAAATTAGGATCGGAACGAGACACGAATTCACGGCCATAACTTCGCCGCGAATTTCGGCGCTGACTATACACGCCCCGCATCCACCCTCGAGGCACATCGACTTCGTTCCCTTCAAACCAGCGTGATCTCTTATGAAGACGTTTAGCGAGGTCTCCGGTCGCACCTCCTCCGAAACTGATAAAGCCAAAGAAGAACCATCGAATAACCATGAATTTGCGAACGATAAATCTAGAAACTTTCACCCACTCGATAGGCTCAATGGAACTTCTTTTTTTTTTCATTGAGGACACAGTCACTTTTCTTTCACTGAATTTTAACGGAACGAAAAAATAGTAAGTTTACTTGAAAATTCAAATGAGGAAATTTACGAAAAAGTAATATTTTCAAGCCGTGAAATAATTATTTTCCGTCTGAATTCGAATCGAAGATCGAAAAAGAATTAGTTACAACTAGTTTCCAAATAAAAATGAAAAATGTACGCAATAGTAAGATTTTCAAGCAATATAAATTTAAACATTTCTTCTTTCCAACATCGAAACAAAATTATCGAAAATTTGAAATTTCAGCGGAAAGAAAACTACAAGAAACATCGCGAAACCATTTTCCCCGCAATTCCGTGGACAAAAAAACATTTCTCCGAGCGATATACGTTCGAATATTCGCAAAAAAATGTTCCTTCGTACATTCCCCAGAACTACGCGGTCCGAAAAAAGCATGGAAAAGTCACCCATAAAAAGGAATAGCGATGACACGAGCTTTGCAGTTGACTCGGCGGTTCTCTCTTTCTCTGTGTGAGACGGAAAAAGCGTATTGCAACGTGATTATGTCTCGAAGGTGCTTATCAGTTGCTCCTAACGAGGAATGGAAACGAAGCGAAACGTACAATTTTCCTATAAACGATAATTTTCCGAACTCGTTATTTCGTAACCTCTCTTGCTCCCTCTCTTCCTTCCGTTTCTAGTCACTTCACGCTTCGTCGAGCTCTCGACAACAGTGTGAAGTGCAGAAGAGCAGAGGCCGAAGGAAAAAAAGGACACAAAAACCGGATAATGCATTATGGTAACCTCATTACGACTAGGAGGAACGTTGATACCATCTCATTACGTCATAGCATCTCTTTGTCAGAAGAGGAACGTCTGTGTGCGTGTTTCTCATAGTCATAACGGCCTCGCATATATACACCCATTCACAACGAAGGAAACGAAACATTTTTTCCCAACACGTGTTCGCACCTCGTCCCACTATTATCGTACGAATTCACGGCGGAGAGGCCAAACGTAAATTCTCTCTCTCGCTCTCTCTCCCCCTGTCTCTCTCTCTCTCTCTCTCTCTCTCTCTCTCTCTTTGGGCGGTGAGCTAGTGGGGGGAAGCGTCTGACGTTTAAACTCCGGGTTTTGCGTTCTGCTTTTTATGCACGATTTTGTATGATTTTGTATGTTTTATCATTGTACGATGTATGATTTGCGCGACCTACGACTCTTGTTTGATTCAGTATGATTTCGCTTGTACGATGTATGATTTGCGTGATTTTGCTTACGATACGATTGTTGTACGATTTTTGTATGATTTTGCTAGATTTTGTATGATTTTGCACGGTTGCATTCTATGACGTATGATTGCGCGATTTATGATTTTCGATTTTCGTACGATTTTGTATGATTTTGCTTTGCGCGATGTATGAGGAACGTGATTTTGCGTGTACGAATGTACGGCTTCAGCTTCCGGCGTTTTTCTGTGCTTTTTCTTTTCTTTTCTTCCCTTTTTCTTTCTTCAATGCGGCCCGCTATCCGGGTTCTGGTTATTTTTAGTTTTATTTTTATTTCTATTTCTTTATTTTTATTCTTCGATTTTCTATTTCATATTGCCGATTTGTTTTTATATTTATTTTTAGCTCGGTTAGGTTTAATTACTCATTAAGGTAACACAATTGTAGTTTTAGTTTTATTTTTACTATCGCTTCATCACGGTTTACCCACTGTATCTATCATCTCACTTATCTCGCTTTTTCCAATCATTTGCTACCATGCATTTAGCATACCACTCTGTATCTTCACTGTTAGCTAAATTTGCCCGAAAGTTTGTAACTAAGGCATAATACATTCTATCAATCAGTCAATCAATCAATCTCTCTCTCGCTCGCTCTCTCTCTCTCTCTCTCTCTCTCTCTCTCTCTCTCTCTCTCTCTCTCTCTCTCTCTCTCTCTCTTTTATGGGTATGGGTTTTTCCATGCTCGTACGAAATCAGGAGGATCCTTTTCTCAAGATTACCGGGCGCACTTTATTAAATGCCGCAAGTGATAAATCAATGATAAATACAGTCTGACGACGAACCTGTATAGGGAACTCCATTGATCCATAATTGAACGTTTCTGCCCACCAGCTCTCTAAAGCGAAGTAAAAAAAGAAAAGTTAGTAATTTGCACAATCTTTCATTAGGTCTATCGTAGCACGAGATTTTCACTTTGCTATTATTTTCGGAAGAATGTTTACGTTATAATGATAATAATAATAATAATAATAACAAGTAATTGATGAATGGTAACCCATCAAAATGGGGAAAGAAGAAAAGAGTCGATGAAAAGCGTAGCTCAGGGAGCAATCTGGCAAGCCATATGCAATGAACATGTAAAGGAGCTGAAAGAAAAATAGAAAGAGGCGTAAAAATTAAAACTGAACAAGAAATACGATACGAAGTTGAGGGAGAACTAAGCCGAGGAATAGCAGATGAATTGGAGCAAAGGTTGGAAAATAGCAGGGGGTTAGGGATTGGTCGGAAAATCGAAGCGCTTACATCAGACAATTTGGGAAACTAGCGACTAAGATGTAAGAACACCAATGTAAAATAATTGTTGTAAGTGGGCAGGGCATTAATGTAAATACCCTAAAAAGGGTATACAAGGAACGAAATAACTAATAACAAGAAATTATCGTAATGATATTTGTAGTAGCAACAATGATAGTATTAGTTGAAATAATAATTATAAAATAATAATAATGCTATAATCATAATATTAATAATGACAATACTAACAATACGAACAGCGATAATAATAATCGTAAAAATAGTTTTGACGGAGGGATCTTGGAGAGTCCACCGCCCGGGAGTGCGTTCAGCGCTCTCGCAATAGCCATCGGTGTGAAGGGCTAACCGCCCGACATGTCGAGAACACGCACAAATACACAAAACACAAACATCTGCACCGAGGGAGCCCAACTTACCCCGTGGAAAACGGTGCTCGCAAAGAAGAAGAGGAAGATGACAGAAGGACAAGACGGACAGAAGACGAAAACGTCTACAGAAGTGACAGCGACGCCGATCACAAACAAGGGAGGTGAGGTCCGCCCAACCCATAGACCTGTCGTTGGTGTGGTCCTTATTAAGCCCAACAGTGGTGAGACATACGCGGACACACTGCGACGTATGAAAGCCGTTGATCCTGAGACCGAAAAAGTGCAGGTCAACGGCTACCGAAGGACGGAAGTGTCCTGCTCCGTATCAAAAGCGGGGCGGGAGACGGACAAAACTTCCAGGACAAGCTTCGGCAAGCCCTGGGAGGAGACGCACAGATACGAGGCATGACGTCCAGCGCACAATTGGACATACTGGACCTGGACTGTGCGACGGACAAAGAGGAGGCGGCGGAGGCACTACGACGAGAAACGAACGATACGAGGGCCCGAAGGTTCATATCTTCGGTTCAAACAGACATGGACAGTACATGGCTGTGTGTGACCTTAAGAAGGGCGCCGCAACTGCCCTACTCGAAAAAGGGCGTCTGAAAATCGGATGAATGAACTGCTGTGTCAGGCCTCGGACGACTGTGCTAAGGTGCTACAGGTGCCTTGGGTACGGGCGACTAGGACGAACTGCAACGGAAAGGACAGAGCGCAGTGGTGCTATAAATGTGGCAAGATGGACCAGGTCGGCAAGGACTGCAAAGACACACCGACGTGCTTCCTGTGCGACGAGGCAGGGCACGAGAGTACCACGCATGCCCTGGGCTCCGGGGCGTGTGCTGTCTTTAGGGCTGCGCTGGAGGAGTGCAGGAAGAAGACGAAGATGTGACAGTTCTACAAGGAAACATCCACAGATGCCAGGAAGCACACCTCCTGCTTCCTCAAATCGCGACTGAACACGACTCTGACGTACTGATACTTAGCGAACAATGCAGGGACATGACGACTCCGACGTGGTTCCCAAACGGTACGGGTACGTCGGCCTTCTGGGTCAGAGGTGGCACAACGCGCGTGCTCGACAGCGGAGCGGGGGACGACTACGTTTGGGTGCGGATAAGCGGCCTGATTTACGTCAGCGTCCACCTGACCCCAAACTGCTCCGCCAGAGAATGCCAGGACAAAACGGGCAGACTGGAGGACGCGTTGAGGGAGCTGCCAGACAATAGTCGCGGGTGACCATGGGAACGGCCATGGGACAGATCGTCGACGGCCTCTACCCGACTCACCCGACGAGGGAGGAGCCGTCGAACGCGGACGACAGACGAGACGCCCCCGTCTTCACTGAGGAAGCTTATTAAATCTACGGTCACTCTGAAGGCGAGGAAAGCACCTCGACCGGACGGCATACCCGGTTAGGTTCGTCGTCTGATGGCACGCCTGAGGCCTGAGATACTCCTCGGTATGTGCAACGAAGGTCTTAGGCCAGGGACGTTCAGTACGCGCTGGAAGACGATTCTCCTTAGTAAGGGAAAAGGAGAGCCGCATATGCCGTCTTCCTACAGACCATTGAGACCATCTACTAGACACGACGGGTAAATTTTTCGAACTCCTACTGAGACCGAGACTGACCGACGCGATGACGGCAGCCGGGGGCTTGTCCGAGAACCAGCACGGCTTTCGCCAGGGATGATCGACTATAGGCCCCCGAAGTAACTTTCGTAGTGGCGCCCCGTAACGGCTGCCGGTGGCAAAACTTGGATTGGCGCATGGCGGTTAAGTCAACGCGGTACTGTCATTCACGCAAACACCTGATTTAAATGGCGACCGGCATACTGCACTAGCAGACGAAAACCAATCCAAGTTTTGCCAAAACTCGCCGCAAGGGTGCGCCACAAGAGTTACTTCGGAGGCCTATAGGGACAATCCGTAAGATCATTGAGACCGTTGGAAGGACGGACGAGGGGGACTAGGGGAGAGGCCAAGTACCGACTCTGGACACGAAGCTGACCTTCTGGCCGCACATAAAACGGTCGGCCGAGAAGGCGGCGGCGAAGGTTACTTCGCTCAGCCGCCTAATGGCAAATCCGCACGGACCGAGGCCGTCTATACGGAGATTACTGATGACGACGGCCCACTCGATTCTCCTGTATGGGGTAACGGTCTGGGCGGACGCGCTGGCCATTAAAACATACAGGAAGACGATGACGTACGTACGAAGACAGAGGGCACTAAGGATAGCGTACGCCTACAGGACCGTCTCGGCAGAGGCGATCCTGGTGGTGGCGGGCGTGATTCCTATAGACCTACTAGCTACAGAACGAAAACGAATATACCAACGCGACGAAGAGACCGAAAGGGTTGACGCGGCAAAGCGTGAAGGAGAGAAACCCCTGACGGACTGGCACGTACGCTGGACAACCGAGACAACCGGACGATGGACAAGACGGCTGATAGCGGACCTAAGACCGTGGACCGAACGGGGATGGGGGAGGTATATTTTTACCTGACCCAGTTCCTCACGGGATACGAATATTTCCCAAGTTATCTACACAACATGAAACGAGTACGGACGCCGGACTGTCAGTACTGCGGACACACACGAGACGATGCGGAATACACGTTCTTTGCTTGCGACAGATGGACGACACGGAGACAACAAGTGGAACGGAGGACTGGACACATCACGCCCGATAACATCATCCGGGTGATGCTACTGGACGAGGACCGCTGGACAGACATCGCCACTTTCGTCGAGGCAGTGCTGAGGCGTAAGAAAGATGGCCGATGTCTGAAGTATGAATGAGGTAGACATCACATATAAACGGGAGAGACGTAGTGACGGGTAAACGAAACGGAACGGACGGTGGACAGGACCCGCGGGGTTGAGGTTATGCTAGGGTATTGCCGCCCCGCGGGACGGACAGTGGAGGGGGATGTTTTAATCGGTATATCACCATTCCCATGGCACCGGCGTGTGTGAGAGTCCGACACACGAGACAGCCCACAGAGCCAACTTACGGTCTGTAATTGGCATTTTTACCCCCTCCGAAAAAAAATCGTAAAAATAGTACAGTGGTAACAATAATAGTAAGGATAGAAAAAATAATAATACTACAAGAATACTTCACGTTGCATTTTCATTTATTTAGAAAATTGAGCCAGAGATGAACGATTCGACCTCGTTTTAAGAAAAAAACCATGAGTTGGCAATAAAGATAGACGCGAAGATATGCGTCGTAGAAACGCGGAAAATTTAGAGGCCTTGCCGATATTATCTCACAGTCTGAATTGTTGCGTTTGTGAGTACAGTAGAACCTCGATTATCCGAACCGATTGGGACCGAGACTAGTTCGAATAATCGAAACGTGGTTTTTTTGGGACGAGATCATAAACAACATCTTTTTACATAAAAACAGTACATACATATATATTAAAATTTGACGTACATATTAACGTTGAAATATATACATGTGTGTGTGTGGGTGTATTTTAAACACCTAAAAAAAGCTGAATGCTTTTTTTTTTAATTTTTTTTTATAATATCGTCAATTTTTAATTGACGAACGGCTTCGTCAATTAAAAAATCGTCGGGATTCGCACCAACGTTCGGATAAACTAAGTCATCATTCGGATAATCAAGGATTCGGATGATCGAGGTTCTACTGTATAGCAAAAATGAGAACCACAAATATATAGGAGCCTGCGAGGTTTACGATATTATGTAAGTACAATTTACGAACTTTCTCTCTCGGTTTTGTTTTTTTTTTCGAACGGCGTTTCACAAGCGCGTCCGGGCATTGCGTCTTGTGCACTAAATTAGCGAAACACGATGTTGTCCGGGGACGAATGTTGTTTGTTTGCGCGCGAGTCGAACCGGGGATAAGATTGGAGAAAATAAGTGAGAAGGAAAAGTTCATGAACTCATCGAGAGGAATTTATTTATGCGGCTCACAGCTGTTTGAGACGTTGCACGAACTATTTGATCATGCACAGAATAATATTCGGAGTGAATTTGTTGCAACGCGTGGGGAAAAATTGTGACATTAGACAAAAAAAAACTGGTCAGACTTTACGATCATCGAGCAAAGTTTCAGCGGTTCGTTCATTTTTATAGATTTAGGGTCATCAAGATCCACCTGAATTATCACTTTTACTCAGCTTGTGGGTGATACTTGACTTTTATACATTCTTAAGGGGAGAAATCCTTTCGTAACGTAACGAAAATAGACTCCACGAGGGAGTTGGGGGACTTGATCGCCCTGAAATAGCAGATTAATAGGTAGATCATTTAGTCACAACATTTTTCAGTCTTGCACCTTTAAATGAGTTTTTCTGGAAATCACTTCTTCGTGGACCTCGTACAAAATAACTCGAAAACTATTTGATCGATTATTCAAAAATTTTGCACACTTCTGGATAGCATCACTACCGCCGAACCTTCTCGAAAATTATTGGAAAAAAAAACTATTTTTTCGGAAATAAATACTGTAGTGAAAATTTCACGAAAAATAGAATATTTTTTCAAACACGTGCAGCTTTGGGAATTTTCACTATTCGTTGGATTTTTGAGGTTTATAGAGTCGCGTGGGTCTTGGAAATCGAAAATTTCTCTCAACCGTCTCAGAAGCAAGTGTCTACAGCCGTCATTTTTGAGTATTAAAAACATTTTTTTTAGCAAGTTAACATAGAAAACAATAAAATCTTGAAAATTCACTTACATTCGGCTGGTAGAAGGCATCCCCTCTAAATTTAGAATTCCTTACATTGTTACGTACATATTAGCTACTTTTACATCGCTTACCAATCCATTCTTTATTTCCTTTCGTTAAGGGGTATCGAGAGTTTCAGCAATAAATGGTAACGACCCTATTCTGGACGGGCAGAATCAATAAAAATTCACCTCCGAATTGTCCAAAAATTCGAACGATTAGTTCACGGCGGAAAAAGTGTTATTTGCGAAAATTTAGTAAATTTTGCAGGAAATCGCCAATTTGTAGGGGTTTACTTGTAGTTTCGCCGCAGTTCTCTCCCAAGCGGTGAATAATTCGTTCTGCCCGATTTTTATACTCACTCCGACCAGCTTTGGCCCATTTCGCGACGTGCCCAAAATTCGTTGACCTTCCTCGAAGAATTAATCGGCACGACGAAGCGCCTAAAATCGTGCGGGAGTTTAGTACGAATTTCGTGTTCACTGGTACACGAGAGATACGCGGGTATGTAAGAGCGAACGCGTCGTTCGATTTAGCTGATGATCGACGGAAAACGTTTTTCACGGATGACACTCGTGCACGATAAAAATCTCCGATGGAGCACACGCGAGAGTCGGGCTTTCGTTCTCAATGGTGTTAAGTCAACGATCTCGCGACTATCGAAACACTTCGTACATTCGAATCCTTTTAAAGACTCGCGACGATGCTTCTTTTTTCATTTTTCCCACCACGCTACGTCGACGAATCGTGTTCGGTAAGAATATATATTTACGTCAAACTACATTCGCTCTCCCACATGCACACACACACACGCACACACCGCTCGTACGCGTATGGATTTTCGTAAGAACGTATTAAGGGGTTAGGCTACTGTGAACATTTTTACAAAATCGGCAGCCTTTTTTGCACGATAAAAAAACGAAAAGAATCCAATTTTTTTGTTTGGTGATTGAACAAGATAAAAAAAAGCTCGGGCAAGTCTCACAAGGAATATCGCTTGGCCGCCTTCGATTTTGTTGGAACTCATATATCTGATGAAGCATTGAAAACTATTAAATGCGTATTTTTGTTTATCTGCGGAAAAACGTTCTTGCGGGAATAACGATTCCTCAAAGAAAGGCACGTCACCCCTTAATATAATTGTTTTTCTCAATTATTTTATACTGCATTTTTAATCTCTTTACATTGAAAGGATTTTGGTTTTTCTTTCATTCGGATAGGTGGATTGGTCGTTGGTAATAAAACTGCAAAATTCCCTCAATGGTGATTTTGCCCCTTAAAACCCCTTAAAACCGATTTACCGCGGATAAAAAAAACACGCGTCCAATAGTTGTTAATGCTTCATCACATGTATAGGTTTCAACTAAATCGACGGTGGACACTTGAGGTAGTCCTATCGACAGGCTTCAATTCATAGGATTTTCATAATTTTTTTTTTGAGCTTCACTAAATATATTTATAATCGTTTCTGTAAAATTTCAGGTTCGGTTATCGACCTTATAACAGAGAAAAAAATATATAAAAACTGCGTACTTTTGTGATGGAATCCCGAGACGTCATACAAGAACCCAAATTCCCGTCGCTACAAAAGTGTATACAATAGTGAGAATCCGTAAAATTCTTAAAAACAATCAGATTTACATACTTAACACTTGTAGTAATCCAATGCTCTCAGAAAAAAATGCTCTTATTGACCTAATTTCCATGTAATATTAAGTTTAATTTGAA
Source organism: Ophion costatus (assembly GCA_951751655.1). NCBI lineage: Eukaryota > Metazoa > Arthropoda > Insecta > Hymenoptera > Ichneumonidae > Ophion > Ophion costatus. The sequence continues at coordinate 41,741,249 of OX632358.1, forward strand.
CTTCCGGTATTGGATTTATGACCACTTGCTACGATAAAGAGACGATAAAGAGGCAACAGCTGACTGTAGTCGTAACCTCATCTCACTCATTCGAATTTCCACACATATTTCATTTTTAACCAACATATTTCGCCGACAAATAATTTCCACGCTTTTTCACCAGTCGTGGCCCCAATACATTTCCCGCACCTGACATTATTTTGACAGATAGACGTTGAAAAGCATGGAGGTTAAACTCGCCTGAATGAGTAAAAAGAGACGGGGATAGAACTAATATTGCCAAATATGAAACCTAGAAGTACTACGCGAATCGTTGGAATAGCTATTTTTTCATTTTTCTAATTAAATGTGAACATTCATTGAACAGTTTACAAATGGAAAATTTCAGTTATTACAAATTATTTGTTTGCATATGTTAAAAATATAAATTGTACAGGTCTCAAGTATGATTAGTGGTATGACAAGTGTGAAGCGATAGGACTACTTTAAGTGATGTTCCTTGTCAGCGAATATTATCGATTAAGAAAAGAAACGCGTTTTTTTTTTTTCAGATCAACCAGGTGGCCAGAATCAAGTACATCATCAAGTACCCTTCACAAGATTCTTTATAATGTAGTAAGATTTACTTAGCTACGATTATATTTCTTTGTAAAACGTAGGGTCCCAAGGGACTGGTACAGTAGTAACAATATGAAGCCTCTCGTGGAGTAGGATAATTATATAAAGGCTCTGAACAGTTTCGTCGCGTGACAATGAGGCGTCGATATACGACTTGCAGCTCGACCATGCGTTCTCGTCAATAACTTCTTGAATTATTCATATTTTTCAATGAAATTTGGTGCACAAATTCGTTAATGTACATACGAATAGATGTCCAAACGATTGTTCAATCATCTTGTTCCTGCAACTTTTTAAAAAATAACCCTCATTTCCGGTTCGTCACTGTAGCCTAACCCCTTAACCGCTGATGCGTGTATAATGATAGACGTGCGAGTTCTTGGAAAGAAGAGACGTCTAATTGCGAATCAACGAGCTCGTTACGTATACGCCTCTTCGTAATTGTGGAACTGTGATAATAGTGTACGGGATTGTTTCCTCGGTGGGAGTGGAAGGCTTGGACAATTCGGACAAAAAAATACTCGCAAGATCTGCTTTGTTTTGGTACAGTTTTTGTACACGTGTGTACAAGGATATCTGTCAAATTTGAAGCAAAAAATATGAATAATTATGTAAAAGATGAATAATAAGGAAAGGTTGTTCAGCAACGGGCGAAAAGTGAGGGGTCGGGCGGTGTAGCTGACTTCGCCCACGTGGTTGCTTCGAAACAAACAAAAACGGCATTCATTCGTAAATCGTATCGCATTAGCCATAGTCCAACGGACTACTTTTTTCACTATCATTAATCGTCACCGAGATACCAATGGTCGTGTTTGTTGGGTCTCATCATTTTGATACGAACAAGTGCGCAATGAAACGAGCCATGCGTATTATGCGCATGCGCACCATTACGCGCATGCGCACCATTATGCGCATGCGCACTTGTTCGTATCAAGATGAGACCCAACGAACACGACCAACGATAGCACGAAGTTTTTCGTGAAAAAATCGACTAAAAAGTATGCAGGCATTTGTCTTTCGGCTACCGAAAGGCATGAAAATAACAGGCGCCGCTGGGCGATAGCTGATACATAATTTACGAAAAACAAAATTATCTTTCGTTCCACACGAACTAGTTCTCAATATTTCTCAATTTTACACGTATCATGTCAATATACGTGTCAGCTGTGTCAATGACATTCCAAAATAAAAAAGCGTAAATCGTATCAATACTTTTCCTACAATTCCCAAAACTTTTCCCCATTTTCGAGGTAGTACTGTACTGTGCGCCCCTTTTTTTCATTCATTCGTTCCTTCGCTACATTGTTTCATTGGATCGAGTTTGCTACTTGTCAAACAAAACAAACAAAATATCAAGATACAAAAATAGATGGAGCGACTACAGTCGTGGTGCGAAGAATTCACGACGACACGAAAACAACACGGTCGTTGGGAAGAAAAAACGTCCCCCGGTCCGATAAATTCTCGTCGAGAGTCTCGGCAAGCCACTTTCAATTAATTATAAGGTTTCCAGGTCCAATTAAGGGGTTAAGGTACTGTGAAAATGACGAACACGAAATCGTCGCTTGAGGCAACTCAAATGAGAGAGGAAGGTCCAAATATGGTACAGGAATCGCAGGTTGAAGGTAAAATTATGATTACAACGATAGAAAGCAGTTCTATCGTTGTTTCATAATTTTTTATCATCATAAAATCATAAAATAGTTTCGAGAAAAGTATGTTTGAAGTTTCACTTTGCTAGTGAATCTTTGAGTACTTAATTAATACTTTATTAGCATAATAGTATATTAATTAGAATTAGAATAATAGAATAAATAGTACTTAATTAGAATCTTTAAGTACTAATAGTGAAACTCATACTGCAACTAATAGTGAATAGTACTAATAGTGATACTATTAGTACTTAATAGTTTCGAGAAAAACGCGTTCAAAGTTTCAGTACCGGAATGAAACTTTAAACGCATTTTTCTCAAAACTATTGGGACGTTGAATAAGTTCTCGCTGTTTTTTTTTCGTAAAAATGCATGCTTTGTTAAAAAAAAATAATTCCCAATGCTTTCAAACGTTTCGAAACTGTTGTGTGATTAACTCCTAATGATTCTGCAAGTTCAGCTAGCGTCTGACGCGAGTCTTCACGAAGTAATGCCTCCAATTCAACACATCAACATCATTATTCTTGAAACGTGTAAATCAATCTCTGCATGTTGTTTCCCACAGAGCATAGTAGCCGTAAGTCTCAGCAAGAATTCTGTGTGTTTCAGCTGCAGACATTTAAAAAATAAAGTAGTGCATTAAAATTCCCTGCAAATGCTCATTTTTTGGCACGAAATTTTACATATTTAAAACTGCGAGAAAAAAGTTGTTCAGACTTCGGCGAAATGACATTCACTGAATTTCAAGCTCCCTTATAGTACTTCATTACAGATGCATTATCATCTTAAACTACCCGCTCGCAGTTTTGGTAATGCTATGTGTTGGAAAACAGCGAGAACTTATTCAACGTCCTAATATGTTTCTCAAAATGGTGTACACGATTTCTCGACGTCCAATGAGCGGATTGACTTGCAAATTCAGTACACTTATTCAGTATAAAAGTCGTTTAAGCTTGACCGACGTTCTTCTTCTTAACGTTTCTTTTTCGTTGGTTATTAACAATATAATTTTTCCTTGGAAGATCGAAAAACAATTCATTTCTTATACGATTGAAATACGATAATAAGAAAACTCGGTCAAGTATTAGTCAATATTATCTATTTTAAGAAAAAAAAACTGTTTTTTTTTATCAACCGGATGACCAAATTCAAGAAAACCGTCGAGCCCCTCACGTTCAAAGGTTCTTCACGAGATTGCTCATAACTTCTTTAATTATGAATATTTGTAAATGAAATTTCGTACACAACTTTGTTAACATACAAACAAATAAACGTCCAAACTATTTTTCAATCATCTAACGTATTGCTTCATAATATTTGTTTTACCTAACCTTAACTTTTGTGTCGTCACAGTAGCCTAACCCCTCAATTTATCCTACCGAGTGATGTGAAGGATCGTTCATTTGCCGAAGTATCTCGATCTCACATGTCAAGCAGCTTCGGTGTAGACCAACACTCAGATGGGTGACCGTTCGGCACTCGCTTGCAGCCCGACTACCGAGGATTATGGCAGTTATATCGACGTTCGGATGGTGACCACAATTGAAACTCGTTGAAAGTATTGCCGTCTGTATAGGCCACGAGTTTTCCACAGTTTCCCTGTGCCCTCGTGCAAACGCGAGTGCATTAGAAAACGAGCCGCTGTGAGCGACACTTCGGGAGTCTCTCCCCTCTCTGTCTTGCCAAGGGACTGGAAAACGGTAATTGACGCATGTGGAGTAAAAGCAAAACGGATGGGATCATCTACGGCAGCAAGAAACGAAGAAACCGTTGGGACAAAAAAGAGTACTCAGAACAATAAAATAACAAAGAATTAATAAGAGGCGAATAAAGGCATATTATTCAACGTATTTTATTTCATCGGTCGTTAATACAATGAGATCTCAGTGTACCAAGCACTTAATTCCTATTTTTCGTCTCTTTTTTCTCGTACCTTTACCAATAACACAATCGCCGCAACGGCTCGAGTCCCGACGAGAGAAATTTCAATCGCAATAATGCATAACGTTATCCACTCGGCGAAAAAAAAAATACTCTCCCCGTTCTCGCATCGCGACGATTATTCGTTTTCGATGGTCGTCAATAACCCGTGTTTTTCGTTATTTCGATATAATACTATAAAAGAGGAGGAAAACAATAAAGAATCGTTACGCGCTAAGCTCGCGATCTTCTTGACACAAAATGCCCTGTTAGCCGCAAATGAGGCAGGGTTATCAATCGTTTCATACTTTTTTTTCCTATCATTCTTCTCTCTCTCTTTCTCTCGACCGATGACGCGACCGTTTCAATGTAAAATTTTCACAATTCCGAAATGTTTTACCCGATCGTCAACGCGACTGCGCAAGTGTCACCGGCGTTTTTTCCGCCTTAAATCTCTAGTTCCTCGCGGATCAGTTCTCGGACGCGAGCTCCCCTCCTCGGGTCCTCCATCCGTATTTAATATTATGAGAATGCGCTAGACTAGTTAATACAAAATTAACAAACGTAGACTCTGCAGAATCAAAATCGAGAGAAACGATAATAATAATAATGATTATAGAATTACGAATGGAACTAAAATAATGCGATAGTAATACGTGTTTTTTCTTTGTAATATTAAAGGGCCTTCAGTCTCCAGTACCTGGACCTTTTCTCACTCTCCGTTTCTTCGATCACAACCGACGCTTTTTTTTCAACCGGAAAAGCTTTCACGAATATATATATATATATATATCATAACAATGGCACGTGTTCAATGGATTTGATACTCAACTTAAGGCTCCGGCGCTTGAGTACGTAATCGGTAAGTTTATTCAGCGACGCTCGGAACTTCCACGACCGTCTCGACGAGCTCTTCGACCGCCTCAACTTTCGGTTTGATCGGCGAGCACGAGGTAGTGTCCGGGCTCTCCGTCCCCGAGATATTGTTATTGTTATTGTTATTCAGGGCCTTCTTCTCCGGCTTGATCTTCTTCAAGTTTTTCTTGTCCTCGTCGCTCGTTTGAGCGGGCTTCTTGTCCGGATCGAAATGGCACTCGATTATCTCCGTAAGGTCCTCGATCGCCTTTCTCTCAGCGGTCACCTTATCGTTCAGCAATTTCTCCACACCGTCCTTCTTGCCGTCGGCCCACGCTTCCTGTTTTCACGCACGATTATCAGTAATTTTCCTTCTCACCGCGTAACATTATCAGGGTGTCAAGGCATTTTTACATCGAGCTTATAAATGGTGAGCATTTTGTTTGTACTGTGCGTAGCCGTTGAGGTTTCACGGTCGATAGCGAAATGTTCGTTTTCATTTTTACCTGCAACTGAACGTAATCAATGGCAGATTCGGCGAGCAATCGGCGCAACGGGCTGGCGTGCTGCCTCTCGCGGCGAGCCGTGTTGTTTAGGAGCGGACCGAAAATCGGCTTCAAGCTGTTCTGTCTCACCAGCACGAGTTTCAGCTCTGCGGTGAACAAAAAAAAAAGCAATCGTAAGTGGGGAATACAATTGTTACTGTGGTAAAATTAAAAGGCAACACGCACATGAAAATAATAGTTATCAATGTGATAATGCATGATGAACGTATGAATATTTGTGTTACTTTACTTATATTAAGGAGGTACGATCACTTCCACGGGGTCGAAAAAGAGTCTAATTTCATTTTACCCACAGCTGCTCTGATTGATGTTTACTTATGTCGATTATTCGTATTATCGATTATAGTGCCAAATGTTGTGGTGCACGATGAATTTATTGCGCGTGAACAACTAAAAACTGAAAAATTAGATTGTCAACGACTCGGTAGTGATCTTCGTAATAATAATATTAACATATTCACCATAAAAACGGACTAAGCCAAAAAAAATCAGCCGGAAACCTATTAAAAACAGGCTTGTATTACCTTAGCGGAATTAACACGATAGGCAGAATATAATTATACATATAATTGATACGTGATAAATGATAAAACTCCATAAATTGTTGTTTGCATATTTTGTGGCGGCTTCTATTCAAATGAATTTCAAAACAAAGTTGGGTTATGTTCGCAAAACGCATCAGCTGTTACTCGCGACGTTGCTAATTCTGTGGGTGCTATTTCGTCCTTCTGACCATTTTAAACCGGAAATTGAAACTTTCTTGCAATGCAGTGCTTTAACTACACGGTGAAGATTGATTTTCGTATTTTTTACAATGTCTATTACGTCTAATCCATCGAGTTTCAGTTTTCCAACGGGTTTAGTTGGACACGTGAGCGGAATAACCACGATCACCGCACTTCCGGTTGACCGTCTCCATAAGACGACGTGCTTCGGTAACTCAGAGTGCTCGACTTCGCAGTTTCATTGCGAAAAAACTAAACGGTCAAAATAGCTCAAATTTTGGCAACAGGCGCATAAATTATTCGTCAAAATCATATAAAAATGTCAAATCCTAAAGTTGGATTTGCAGTAATGATCGTACATCCTTAATACATTGCTCTGATTATTTTTTCGAGGTTATTCAAATTACCGGCGCATTCCTTCTCCTCGGCTTCGACTGACTGGACGAATTCTCTTATGAACTCGACGGTAGCGCCGGTGGTTTTTCGTTCGCGATCGCCGCTGCCGATCTCCTCGTCGACTTTGCCGTTTTCCTCGCCGACGCTCAAGTGTTGGACAATTTGCAGTGCCAAACGCGCCCGATGCGCGGCACTGCTCAACTCTTCCTCCTGGAACAGCGAAAAAGACAATAAAACATGCTCAGCGTAGACGCGAATGTTGTTGTTTTTTTTTACCATACGAACACGAGGTGCGTGCGTTTGGGACTCGGCGGCTGGCCGTACCTTATCGAGAAAAACTCGCGACAATGTTCGGAGGGAAAAGACCTTGAGGGTGCTGGCGCACTTGGCCTTGGCGATGTCGAAACCATTGGCGAAGCCTTTGACGATCTCTTTGAATTTTTCGAGCAAGTTGTACTTCGTCAGCGCTTCGATCAGCATCGAGGGATTGACTCGGCGTGGCTCGTGATGCACGAGTATAACGCCGTCGGTAGCGTCGCCCTTCACGGCCTCGAGCCAACCCAGGAAGTCCATGAGCGCCGATACCTCGCTCTTCGTCTTTAGAACCTTCAACGACGAGTATCAACACGAATAAAACGCGAGTGAGTTTCCGATGGCGGACTCGCATGTAGCAAAATACGTGAGGGTAGATCGAGAAGGGAAAAAAGATTTTTTTATACCCTTTCCCGTTCATGGGTATAAATGACGATACGCCGGCTGGACACGAAGAATGCTCGCGGGAATAAACGATACTGAAGTCATTGAAGTTTCCATCGTTGGAATGCAACGAAATGTTGGTTTTTTCTAATTGCAAATTTTTTTTTTTCTGCCGGGTCAAAGCTACGATATACTTTTTTAAATATCCTCATTAGAGGATATTTAAGAATGTTGAGTCCCAAATCGCAAATGATAATAAAATTCTAAAAATTTGGCACGTTTTTGTATGAAGTATTTCAGAGGACGTGTGAAAATTTCACGACAATTAGGAAGCTCGTTATTGGACAATTATAGGATACACAAAATAAATGTTGTCTTATGGAAACTGATGTAACTTTGCAATAAGTTTTTTTTTTTGACCTTTCAATTTTGTAATGTCTACAATATACTGAAAGCAACGGAAACAAAACGAAGTTTATCGATACATTTTTTTATTCCTTTTAAAAATTGTTCTTAAGAAAATGTTAATTTTTCAATAACGAGCTTCCTAATCGTCGTGAAATTTTAACACGACCTCTTAAATACTTCGTACAAAAACGTACCAAATTTTCAGAATTTTCTTATCATTTTTTATTTCAACCCCTAAGGAGGTAGAAGTAATGACGATAGAATTCTGAAAATTTGGTATGTTTTTACACGAAGTATTCAGGAGGTCGTGTAAACATTTCATGACGATTAAGAAGCTATTTATTGAACGATTAACATTAACATGTTTCATAGGGACTCAACATTCTTAACAATATCTAATATCTTATTTTTATATCTAATATCTTTTTCTTACGTCTAATAAACTTTTTTAAATATCCCCATTAGAGGATATTTACAAATATATAAATATTGAAGGACCTACAACCTAACTCTATCGAAAAATATGTTGGATAACAATGAAAATGCAGAAAAGGGAAATAAAATAAAATTTTCGTTGCATGCCAACGATGCAAGTTCAACAGCATGAGAATAAGGGACACACGAATAGAAGAATGGAAAAGAGCAGAAAACTACGTATGTGAGATGAAAGTGCCGGAAGGTAGGTGGCCAAAAAAGTGTTTAAAAGGTGAAATAAGAAGCCAGAGCTATGTCAAATGGAAACCCATCTGCGAAGGGACTGGAAATGAAGGAAGCCATGGAGGAAGTAGGTGTGGGAGCAATATGGCAAAGGATAAGAGACGCTGTGAAGGGAGTAAGAAAAACAATCGAACGTGCTATACGAGTAAAAACCGACCAGGAAACACAAGACTAAAGCAAAATTGTGAATTCAACGTATCGTAGGGAGTAAAAAAATTTTGAACGACGTATAGAAATGGAGGAGTACTGAAAACACCGCCATAGATACTGTACGCCGAGGAAAGAAGAAGAAAGTTTGGAACACGTACTTGAATGCGGGAAAATAAAATAAAATAAATGAATAAGGAAGCGGTAGATGGTTTGAAAAAGTGGCGGAGAGACCACGAGGGGGAGTCACTAAAAGGATAAATGAATAAAGAAAGGAAAACCGATCGAGGAATCGTGCGAGCCTTCGACTGCATGGTAAGAAAGAAAGCACGAAGGAGAAAAAGGACGAAAGGCAAATGTAAAAATAGAAGGAAACGGGTAAAAAGGTATCAGTATACGGAGGAGCGAACCGTGTAAAAACCAGCAACGGTATACTTGGAAATAAAGAACTCTTCCCCGTTCAAACCACATCATTACGTGTAAACATTCTTTTGGATTTAAATTTAAAACAAATGAAACGATTTCTTGGTTAAGTTTTTTTTTCATAGCTTTATAAAAAAATCAGGTCAAAATTTACTGGAAGAAAAAAAAATATTAAATAATTCGATGTTACCTTATTGGTGAAGCTATTCTTGAGAACTCTGTAGCATCCTACAGTGACAACTTTGAGGTGGTGCCGCTTCCTCGCGGGGGGAGTGAGATCCTTGAACGGCATCACGTACTGGGAGTACTCGGAGCCCGGCGTGTAAATGGCTATTTGACAAATTCCGTCGATGAAGCGTTTGCCGGTGGCGTCCATGTCCCAGCCTACGAGACGATAGTTTCCCGGTGGCACACCAACGTTCGGCGAAACTTTGATCGCCGCTGGCACATCTCCGTTCTCGAGCACAGTCGTCGAAACCATAGCGGCAAGATTCTGTTGCAACTACAGCCGATCGGAAATGAAGAGACAAAAAACCACGTGCTTCGTTACATTTATTTTCTTTTTGAATCCGGAACAAAAATCCGTGTAGGGGTAAGAAAACGAGAGGCCACGTGACCTTGGTTATTTTAGTTGTCTTTAAGGGGTCAGGCTAGTGTGAAAATGAAAAAAAAAAAAAAAAAAAAAAGAATCGAAGAGTTTATATACGGTGAAGGAATCGCGTATTGAAGGTTAACTCATGATCACAACGGTAGAAATGCTAGTCAAACATTTAACGCGTTTTTCTTGAAACTGTGTGTCTCGAAACGGTGTACACGATTTCTCGAATTGTAAGAAATGAATCGATTCGCAATTCGGCACACTTATTCAGCGTAATAGTAGTTTAGTCTTGAACGATGTTTTTATTAAAACCAAAGTTTCCCTCAGTTATTTACAATGTCATTTTTTCCTTGAAAAACTGAAGAAAAAATCATTTTTGTTTATAATTGAAACACGATAACTTAAAAGCTCGGTCCAGTCTTAGCCGATATTATCTACTTTATGAAGAAAACTCGTTTTTTTGTTTCAGATGACGCAGGTGGCCGAAATTAAGTACACCGTTGAGCCCCTCACGTTCGAAAGTCCTTCACGAGAATGTTTATAACTTCGTTGATTGTTAATATTTTTTGAAGAAATTTGACACACAACAACTGTTAATGTACATGCAAATAAATGGAGAAACGATTTTTCAATCATCTTACTTATTCCTCCAAAATTAATTCTTTTTAATTACCCTGATTTCCGGGTCGTCACAGTAGCCTAACCCCTTAAAAACATTCGTCCGTTCAGTCATTTCTTCATTTATGAAACACTTTCGCAAATATATAAATAGCAACAGAAATATTTGTTATCGTACGTTCATGCTATCTTGATGTTTAGCGATAAAATAAAATCGGCGAAAATTCGTCGTAAAACAATTTTCGAAATGGAAGACAAACGTATAAACCCAAACAAACTCAAAAATCAATGTACAGCAATCTAAAAAATCGTGTAAAATTCGTTCAAAAGATTGTTGAAAAAGAATTATTTTAAATAAATATAATGTGTATTATAATTAAATAAAAAATATTATTTACTTTTTATAATTAATAATAAAATGTATAATTTATGATTAAGTGAAAATGATACAAAATCATAAGACTAAAAAATCATGGTGAATTCGTTGTAAAAATTGTCCAAATACAAAGACATAAATTCGTAAACTCAACCTTGAATGTCACGAGCGTATAACAACAAAATAAGAGCGGTGAAAATTCATCATAAAAAGTTATCGAGAAATGACGACAATTTATCGTATTGTAATTGAACGGGGAAGGAAAGACGGAATTAAAACCGACGAGTACAAAACTAATTAGAATTCAGTAAACGCTCAATAAATTATTCCAAAACTCCATTCTACAAAGTACGAGCCGTTCACGTATTAATCGTCGCAATTCCAATCTACTCGTTGTCCAAATAAGATATAAATAAAACGAGAAAAACAAACGTTTACCAAATTTCGAAATTATTGCTGAGCAAATTACGAAGCACGCGTAACGTTTCGCAGTCGCGTTCACAATGGTAGCGACGCGGTCTGTGGCACAAGGCCCGCGAGGAATATCCTCATATATTTACTTATCGTAGAAGATGCTTGAGAGCTCGTACGTACAGTATAGGGAACAAAATAGACGAATTTTCGGACTGGATACGGCCTTCCGTCACCTTGACGGCCGAGTCTTGTACGGATGACCCGATGTAAGAATCAAAAGAAAAAAAAAACAACGGCCAACATTCTATACAGAATACGACTTTGTAGAAATATTTACATTTCGATCGAACGAGCAGGCAAAAGTCTGCTTCCGTAACGGAACACACGAGTGCGTGTGACAATGGGTCTGTTCGTTTTAGTTACACTTTTCTACACTTCTTACACCTCCAGTGGACTTTCTATTACTGTATCTGGTCAAAGTGTAGAAAGTGTAGCTAGCGCGAACAAACCTAATTATATCGTGCGCCCTGTACTTTTGTAGTCGCAAACGCGAATCGACGTGGTTGATTGCGAGCCGAAAACACGACATTATGACATGAAAATTTTTCTTTATTTCACAGAATATTACTCATATTCAAATTTAAAGTTTTTTTCGCCAGCAAAAAAACTTCTCAATCATTTGAATTCTATTTTGATATTTCACCTCACAATTTATACCTTGGCTGGTTGGTTGGCAATACATATAAATGTTTAGTTGATCGAAAAACTCTATTTGAGGCATAAAATAAAACGATAAAATAACAATTATAGAAAAGTATCTTTTATTTTCTGTAGCAATGACATTTTTTCGGTTTTTCGACGGATTACAACTTTTTGCTTAATATTTCGCAATCAGCTGTTTTTCTTATCAATTGGAAGCCTAGGTGAAGAGTAACTCGTGTATGTCTATAATATATGAAAAGAATAAAATGGAATAAAAATGCGACATGTTCCGTGATAAATGTAAGTGCATCGAAAACGGGAAAAAATGAAATTAGTTCAGAATACAGAATAATAAATAGAAAAAAAGAAAATCAAAATTATTTTGCTATATATATATACAGCAAAATGGTTTTGATTTTCTGATTTCCGATTTATTATTTTATTTACTATTTTGCCATACGTATATATATATATATATATATATATATATATATATATATATATATATATATATATATATATATAGCAAAAGCTTTTTGATTCTCTCTTTTCCGTTTTATTATATTTTCTAGAGGAATTAAATTTTTTTGGTTTTTCGATGCGCCGAAATGTATCGCTGAATATTGTGTGTACGTGCGCGTGTGTGTGTGTGTGTGTGTGTTCGAATAGCATTTCATCTTTTTTTTTATCATTCCGCGATAAATTTTCCGAAACAACGAAATTGCTTCACGAAATAAAATAATTGAACAGAAAAAATAAAACGAAATATCTTGGCTCACATATATCATTTCATACATGATATATGAATTATTGATGTACATATTTCATGATTTTCCGCTACTTGCCTATTCTACATGTGTTAGTGTATATGTACCTTTGCAGCAAATAACGTTGCTGCATGGCTGGGGACAAACGTAGATAACTTTGACACTGCCGAGGTAACCGATCGGAGACACGGAAAACTTCGTGTCCTCGGTAAATGTTCATCAGTGTTTATATTTTCTCTCTCTCTCTCTCTCTCTCTCTCTCTCTCTCTCTCTCTCTCTCTATCTCTCTCCTACTCTCTCGTAGAATTGAGGTCGCCGAGTGTAAATTCACCAGCTTCAGAAAGCTTGCGACGAAAAAGTAAAATAAAATACAAAAATCGTTCCTGAAATACTTTGTTCATCCGGAATATTCGAAATGTTCAATTTGCGCCGAATAAAGTACGTGCCGAGCGTTGAAAAAAGTGATATACGATTGCCTCGAGATATTGTACAAAATCTCACCGAAGTTGAGATAATGTTACGAAGAAAGACACATATACAGATATGGAAGACGGGAGAGAGCGAGAGAATAAACGCGCGCGCGTGAGAGCGAGCGCAAAAAGAACCAAAAGAAAACGATATTAATATTAACAATAATACACGTCGCTGCCGGTAACATTAACATTTTCCTTCAACTCGCGCCGTTGAATTCATCAATTAAAAATTCAGTTTCTCTCCCTCTCTCTCCGTAAGTCCCCGGACTACGATTTTAATCGAGTTTTATCGCGAAATACTTACGAAAATCGTTGTCAATTTGTCGCGACTATACAAAGCGCCTGCTATCGTCACGTACGAGCGATAAATTTTCTGTGACGGTAAATGGGATGAAAATGAACGTGACGTCCTGCGCTTGCTCTCGCGCCAACTGCTACGCAATTCTACGGTGGGGCCTCTGCGACCAGAGTGGGGGGATCCCGGCAGGCCTCTCACAGATAACGTAGCCCAGCCAATCTCGAACTCTCGCGCCAACGCACAAAGGATTCGCCGAAAAAAAATCTCTCCGCCTATATCTTTGTCTCGCGATTCGCGTTTGTCTCGGTCGGTTGCACGCGAGCTTCGAACCCAGAGCACGTGCCGTGGTCGGGTGAACTTCGTTACCAAGCGAGCGCAGTAGGAAGCTTTCGCCTATCGTTCATGGATGGCGCCACATGCCCAAATTAGCGCGCCGTTCTGTAAGATGTTCGCCTCGCCACCCGAATTCTTCGGTTTGTGCTTTATGAATCTAAACCGACCAGTGAATGGGGACCGGTGAATGGACGAAAACTGATTTGTATTTGAAGTAAGCAAAGAATATGGATTGTCCTTATGAATTTGAACACTATCATTTAGGAAAAAGATCGCCGGTGTCGTCAAGAAGGTTACAGCGGTCGAGGTCAGTCAAACAACGGTTTATTCCTTTTTCTTCCCAATGCAACGCAAAAAAATCCATACACTCCGTAGATGCTAACTTTTCATAAAATATATCATTAAACGGCAAAGTTGTGCGTTTAAATTTTTTTGTTACGTAAATAAGAAAAACTTTTGTGTTATAGCCAACTTGACAAAGTATATCATCGATAATTATTATGAAAATACTGCGTCAGCGAATGTTTTATACATCTCAGAATTGACTTTTAAATGATTTATAATCATGTCTATTCATATTTATGTGTCGCGATTATTTATTATTACCATTAATTAATATTAAGTGTTACCGAAGTACAGCAACTTCGCGGACATTGAGGTTGGGAGATTCGTAATCTTTTATCAAGCCTTGATGGTTCAATATTGAATATACAGGGTATTGGGAAGGTCGATGCAAAGCCTTAAGGGGGTGATAGGTCACCTCGTTAGGATCATATCTAACCTAGGTTACTTAGTCCAAAGTCTAAGGATTTCGAGTTACCATGATGAGTATGATTTTTGGACAATTACCCAAAATTAGTTACTTAGGGACTCTACGCGACTGATTAAAGATATTTTTCACCACCAATAACGAAATTTATGGTTTAAATGAGGGAATCCATAATTTTCGATTTTTTTAAATACTCATTTCGATGAAAAAACCATCCCACGCCCGCCGAAAAAAATATCTCGCCAGTGTTACTGCCTTTTGTACTCGAGTATCCTTCCTAATTTCATTGGCACACAAGCACACAGATGTCGCGCGATCCCAGGCTTCGAATTACCCCGCGCCGAAGAGATAACACTTCGACACATTTTTTGCGCCTGACGAATACGCTTTGAAGGGAATTATTCGCAATTGCTGTAAAAAATATTGGTACGAAGCCCTCGAGCAAAGCTAATACCGAACATTTGTGTCAAACGATCTGACGTCGATAGATTTAGTTCGGGGTGTCGCCACAAGAGGCGTTGTCGCGCCATCACGAGGGTTCACGTTCTTTGCATTGGCGATAAAAATATTTGGATCCCCAAATATATTCAGTAGTCGCGTGACACGATCACGAAGGCTTTTTCACAAAAGTATCCAACCCCGCTAAGATTCGGAAATTACGAAAAACAAAAAAGGTGTCCGTATTTGACGTTAAACGATGACGACGACGGCTGCGGAAATTGCGACGGATAATCGCAACGCATCCGGTACGATAAATCTTTTACCTGCGAATCTTCCAGCGTCGAATATCCTGTTTCCCCTCCCCGCAATCCCGAAATACGTGAGGTATCGTTTATTTTCTTTATTTATCGTCCACGTTGTTCTCTTTCCGTCACACACATCCGTGCGCGCGATGTCGCCAGCTTGTTTA
This sequence comes from Ophion costatus, assembly GCA_951751655.1. Classification (NCBI taxonomy): domain Eukaryota; kingdom Metazoa; phylum Arthropoda; class Insecta; order Hymenoptera; family Ichneumonidae; genus Ophion; species Ophion costatus. Next base: position 41,756,630 of record OX632358.1, read on the forward strand.
TGGATACGTGTCAACTGTTTTGACGTTCGGCTTAGTTGGGAGCGCGTCCGTATGCGTTGCATGCGAGTAACGGGGGGGGGGGGGGGGGTCCTAACGGTGGCCAGTCGTGTCGACCCAAGATGAGTGGTGCAAAGAGGAACCCGGGAGAGTGATCGATCGGCGAATTCGTTGAAAATTGTCGCGGTACGATTAGCACTGGGAGATAAACAAGTCGGGTAAGCAAACCCGCGCAACTGAACACTCTCGTACCGCTATAATCTTTCCTCGGCTCGTGTTCCGGATTGAATAAAAAACGTACGAATAGAAAAATCCTGTAGTTCATTGTTCGCATGGTGAAGTTTATGGCGTGTTCGAGCTCTCGATCGAGCCACCCGTCGTACGCATAGCGTGGCGAAAAAAATGGCGCTTGGTCGAACGGAATAATTCGCGATATTGTATTTTTTTTCTTTTCCGACATAAGTGTCGACAAGTTTCATCACGATGGATACGATTCATTTTCGAATTGAGGAAATTCAGGGAATAGTCGGTGGGATTTAAGGCGCTACATCTACCTAAGGCCTGATGAAAATGGCCAAATTCCGAACTTTCTTTCTGGGAACCGGTTGGGAAAAAAGAAATGCATTTTTTTAAATACAAACGTACATCTATTCAGAGGAGTAAAAAAAATACAGAAAAACAATAAAAAACATGGCCGCTGGCAAATTACATTTTTTTCGCGACGTTTGGCGACGGACACTCTCCATATTGAACGGATCGTCTGAAATCTAAAAACCAAACGGGTTACTTAAGTTAACAACAAAAACGAGTTGTTGACGATGGTCGATTTTTAAAATAATTTTTTTAAACAACATGGCGACGATTTGGAGATCGAGCATACGAAATTTATGAAATAAGTTGTAATTTTGAAGTAACTATTAAAAAATGAAGATCGATTTTGAAAAAGTGAGATCGTCAACGACCTTCAAATGTTTCTCATCGTATTTCCTGTTAATTTGGAAACAATCCATCAAGGGGTTTTCGAGATATCATGTCCACCGACTTTGGAGACAGCGTTTCGGAAAAAACGCGTTTAAAGTTTGAAGTATGGTGCTGCTATCGCTCGCCCGAACGACTGAAAATTGCACGAGCTATAGCTTAGTCACTTTTAGGAATATATCAATGAAATTTTTAGATAATATAGCTAAAAAGTTATACTATCGAATAAAAATATTTGTGGAAAATGTAATTTTTTTACCCACCTACGTAGATGTGGCCCGTTCATGTTGGGAATGTGGCTGCCGTTTAAGGGATTAGGCTGTTGTGACGTAAAAAAAAGGGTTATTAAAAAAAAGATTTGAAGGAATAAGATCGAAAAAACTCGTCGAATATTTGCTTGTATGTACATTAACGAAGTCGTGTACACAATTTAATTTAAAAAAACATTAAAAATGATTAAAGTTAAAAACAATCTCGTGAAGGACTTTTGAACACGAGGGGCTCAACGGTGTACTTGATTTTGACCACCCGGTTCATCTGAAGCAAACGAAAACGAGTCTTTTTTTTTCTCAAACCAAATAACATTGCCTAAAACTTGACCGAGCATTTTTTGTTATCCCGTTTCAATCATTGAAGCATGTTGATTTTTTTCAGTTTTTTTTCGAGGACAAATAACATTATTGTTAATAACTAATTTTAAAAAGTGTTAAAAAGAAGACGGTTTTTCAAGACTAAGCTACTACAACAGTGAATAAGTGTACCAAATTTCAACTCAATCCGATTATAAGATGTCGAGAAATGGTATGCACCGTTTTGAGACCATAGTTTCGGGGAAAACGCGTTTAAAGTTTTACTAGCAGTTCTATCGTTGTAATAATGAGTTTGCCTTCAATCTGCGATTCCTGCATCATCCGTTGAACCTTCCGCGTCAATCTGCTTTGCCTCAAGCGATAAACGAGTGTTTGCCATTTTCACAGTAGGTTAACCCCTTAATTGACGACGAAATCGTCTGTCGCTATATGCGGGAGAGCTTCTGGTGAATTTGAGAGATCTCTTGTCTCGCCTAGCATATAAAAAGCCGAGCACAAGGGTTCGACTGTTGCGTGGCCTCACGTCATCATCGCACGAGATGACGAGGTGCAAGAGCGAGGCATTAGAACACTAGATCTCGAGGACGGATAGGATGAATTTTTCTAAAGTCAACCTTATGGTCATAATTATAATATATTTCATCGAAACGTTATTTGGACATTATTGTATTGAACACCCACACTACGTTTTATATACGTTACCACGTTTATGCAAAATAAACACGGCAAAAAAATCGTACCTACTATATCGTTCTCATTATTGTCGGTCGCGATATCAGATAATACTAGGATGGAGGCTTCTGATTTTTTAGCGCAGTTTGAAATCGCAAAGTGTAATTATTGGCAATGTTTTATCGCACAATTAATTAGACCAGAGCCTAGCAATGTGGATTCCTCTCACTTTTTTATTTTAATTTTAATTTTAATTTTTAATTGTGTTTGTACTTTTGCTTTGATATGCGTTATTTCTGTTTATGGTTATATTGTATAGATTCACTTTTTCTTCTCAGACATAGTTTTCGTATAGAGCATCTGTAATGTAGGAAGAATAATGGATGATAGAATCTTGGAATTTTACAACGACACATTTAATTGATACATTCCTCTCGGATGGTCAGAGTTCAATAATTCATTAGTTGATTTGTAGATTCAACAAGTATAGAAAAGTCTTTATGATCGTGATCGCGACTGGTTACTTCAAGGTTTAAAGACGGAATGCCCTTTCGTTGTCTATACTCGTCACTTCGTCTAGGACCCTTGGTCCTTTGTCCCTTATCACTTTGCTCCGGAGTGAGCAGCCCTGGCGTTTATGACCCGCTCAAGAGTCATCCAACCCGATATCCACTTGAGTCCCTTGAACGCATCAAGAAAAGCAACAAAAAACTTGTCTCGTAGTGAGTTTTTGCATTTTTTTTGTACCATTGCTTGTTTTCTATTGCGATTTTATTTGTATTTGCGTATTTAATCTGCGTTTGCTTTTTTATTTGCGTTTTTTGTTTCATATTTCTTTTGTTTGTGTAGTGATCTTGTTTTGATTCGACTTGAGCTTTCTTTATTTCTTTATTTTTTCTTCATGTGGTAGATGTAGTATGAGGAATGTGTGCCAGAGGACGCTCTGGTCCTAGAGCACTAATTACCCTTCTCTCTCTCTCTCTCTCTCTCTCTCTAGCTCTCGCAGTCCTAATGGGTTAATTAATAACCACTCATTCGATAAATTACGAGTAATCGAAACTGTATCGCGTTATTCCGCTGAAAAAACTCATAAGCACATTGTCGCGCGTTTGTCGCGTACGTTTTGCCGGCGCTTCGCGAGGTGGCGCGTAGGACCAGTCTCTCTCGCAGGCGACGCCTCGCGCTCGAGCCTACAAATACCTTCGTGCGTTTGATGTCCCCCAAGATCTTGTATCCACCCCGAAATACGTTTCGCAACTGAGAGTACCGCGTAAAATCGTCCCGCAAGATTTACCAGTGATCCGGCATACTTCCCACGCACAATTCGATCATACGTCCCGTCTACGCGCAAATAATCGTGAGAATGCGCCACACCCACGCACGTACCTCCAGCCAACTCAAAAACTAAAACATTCGGATTCGAAAGTGTCACGAGTTGTATCTGCAGCAGCCCTCGAACATCTCGTAATACGTATTACACACGGTACGTGTATACGCCGTAAACACATGTTTAAACGTTTATTAGAGATTACACGCTAAGTGCGGACAAGGGTCTCGTTAATGGAAAATCGTTGAGCAAATCGAGTTTATTTCGTCTCGCGTGTAAACTCCTCCCCCCCCTCTCGCCGCCCCATCTCCCTCTCTCTCCCTCGCAGTGCATACGTGTAAATTTACGGTTATCACAAGTGCGGTACACACATGTATGTTCATCGCACACATGGAACACGTAGTGTCAAATGATGTTCGTACATTTGCTCTGCGAGCGTGATCCTACGGCCAATGTGGACCGATATATTATGTATATAAATACAAATATCCATACATACACACACACACACACACACACACACACACACACACACACACACACACACACACACACACACACACACACACACACACACACACACACACACACACACACACACACACACACACACACACACACACACACACACACACATATATATATATATATATATATATATATATATATAATATATGTATATATATATATAATATATGTATATACATACATACACGCATACATACGCACACATACACATATGTGTGTGTGTGTGTTCGTTCATATATATATAATAAATATGAACGAACAGAGAAACGAGGCGGTTAGGGGGGGGGGGGGAACAATTTCCTGTTGAGGAGCTCTGGAGCGTTCGACGACCCCGTTTTAAGCCGCGCATGGGCCACGTTGTATCCGAGCGTGTGCGAGAGCAGCAGACTGTGGTCTGTGCACCCTTGCTCGCCCACAGACTCTTCTGCTATTTTCTCGCCACCCTCATTGCGGAACTACTCGACAGAACGCGAAAACACGAGTGTTCCTAGCAGCGAGACACGATGATGCTTGGGCAGCAGCAGCGGCGGCAGCATCGAGTCAACATTTTCGTTTATCTCTGCTTCCCTACCTCTCTATCTCTGTTCCTTTATCATTACTGCTCGCTATGATCGCAGTTCATGCGAGCTTGTTCCTCTTCCCTCGCAAATAGAGATGGCGAAGCTTGCGTTCAATTCTGACCCAAGGAGCGTAGCCGCTGAATATCACAAGCAGACGGAAAACCGGGCTACATCGTTGTTGCGGGTAACGTTGATGAGAAAAAAAGGACTTTACCCTGAAGGCTTGAGTGGCGAGTTGAGTAATATATGTATCGAAAGTGGAAGACCCAAAATAGCTTGCACTGCTTTTGATTGTAATCCACTTTAAGAAGATGGCTTTGAAGTTTGCACCGTCGTAATGAAAATATTGATGTTCGTAGTGTTCGTTCTTTTTTGCACATTGAGGCTATGATAATCACTCAAACGTTGGATCATTCTATAACCTGAATCTGCAAGACAGATCTTGGATGATAATCGAGATGATTAAATAAAATGTGTAGTAAACATCTGAGAGTATGGGTCTTAGCGGCGAGGCCCGGTGACTGTTGCGAGCCAAAACATAAACATTGAAATTTGGAACAAAGAACGAGAGCGCCAGAGACCAAGCGTTAGGAGGTAGAGAGCGTCGACATTTGCTAGACAACGCATCGGAAAAATCTCAGACCCTTCGGTCGAACGGTAGGTGCTGGCGTAGCCGCCAACACAGTCCCGCGAAAGATATTAGGAGGGCAGCCATAAAAAAAATTGGGCCCCGTGAGGGTTTGAATATGGATTCCCTACTAGGGCTTTCCCCAACACAATCGGACTAGGCCCCGACAGGAAAATAACAGGCTTGGGTAATTTATTTTAAAAAGGTAACGAGCAAAATGGTAAAGGGCCCAGACGGGATTCATCAGGGGAGTGGCTGTTACAGGGCATACAATATAAACTGTAAAACTGAACTTGTTTTTTATTTTCTAATTTCGAGGTGAATAATAAATAATCCTTTATTTGAAGAAAATAGTTTTCATTATTGCTAAACACCTCGCTTGCTATGTATCCACTAATAAAGTTGATCATCATAGGGCACCCGTGAAAGACATTAGGAGGGCGGCCATAAAAAAAATCAGGCTCCGTGAGGGTTTGAATATGTACTCTATTAGGGCTTTCCACAACGCAATCGGACTAGGCCCCGACAGGAAAATAACAGGGTTGGGTAATTTATTTAAAAAAGGCCGTAGCGAGTAAAATGATAAAGGGCCCAGACGGGATTCATCAGGGGAGTGGTTGTTACAGGGCATACAATATAAACTGTAAAACTGAACTTGTTTTTTATTTTCTAATTTCGAGATGAATAATAAATAATCCTTTATTTGAAGAAAATAGTTTTCATTATTGCTAAACACCTCGCTTGCTATGTATCCACTAATAAAGTTGATCATTATAGGGCAGTAATAGGGTTGCTTCATGGCTTCGATTGGGTTCTGTTGAGGCAACCAGTCGGGCCCTGATTTATAAGGCTCTTTAGGTCCTCGTCGACAAAGTGTGACCGGCCTCGAAGGGACCTGGTCGGGTGCCATTTTAGGACCCTGTCAGAGTAAGGGAAAAATAATCGGGGCCTAGTCAAAGCCCTGGCTGAATTACCAGTCGGACCCTGATTCAAACGCCTCTTAAAGCCCTCTTCGACAAAGTGTGACCGGCCTCAAAGGGACCCGGTCGGGTGCCATGTTAGGACCCTGTCAGAGTAAGGAAAAAATAATCGGGGCCTAGTCAAAGCCCTGTTAAGTAGATGCGTATTGATGCGTATTGAATGCGTTTTTGAAATAAATGTGACTGACGATAATTTTATTCATTTATAATAAAACCAACGAACTTCTGTGAAGCGGTGTATCATCGACTGCCCCATAAGGGAACTTTTATCCTTTCTACAAATGGTTGAAAAGCATTTCCTTTGCATTACAACGATGTGAATTTCAACCTTTTTCAAGGGCTGTAGCGTTCTTCTATCTTATCCGGTGAAGCACCCTTCAAGATTTTTTATCGCGGCCCTTTTACGACAATCAAGGGGAAACTATTTCCGACTGTAATCATAAGAAGAAGGTCCGAAAAATATAAACTTTTATTGAATACACCTTGAATATATTAATATATGCAGAAACGCGATATAGGTACGTGGTTTACGTATTTAGAGCTGCATATAGTTTACATTCCATGGACGTAGATATATATATATATATATATATACATATACGTACGTGCGTATAATGCATCGCCATATAACGAACTGGTACATGGAGAGAGAAAGAGAGGGAGAGAGACAGAGAGACTCAACGAGCGGTCGATTTTCCCGAGGTGGACGCGCGAATTTATGGCCACAATTACCTGGCGATCCGTACAACCACAAAAATCCCGGTTAACTGTGCGATCACAGGTTAGTGGTCACTCGTTTGCATCATTAATTTTCGGTTGCCGCGTGTATGACCCACGCGTTACGCATATATATCCGCGAGAAAATGTGAGAGAGAGAGAGACTTTAAAAAATGTCTCCATGCGCGTGTTTCGTAGGTGTTTTTGCGTGTATGTTAACTGTAAAAGGTGGCACAACCAGCCCCAGGTAAATAGAACCGGAAGTAGGTCTCATTGCAATATAACGAGAGCGTAGGTACCATTAATCCTTGTAACGAGCACGATGTCGCTGTTGTTGCCGCCTCTGGTTGCTGTACTTGCCATCCGACGCGGCGTCTCCCGTCCTGAAATAACTCGTGCATTCGCGAATTTAGGCTACTTTAGTGGACTGATTTATCGCATCGATGCCACTGGGTACAGTCGAAGCCGATGCTAATGGCCAAAATTGGCGATGGAAATTTCTACGCGAGTAGGTCCGTTTCTGGCGTTTTTCTTTGCACGGGAGTATATCTAGAGACACTTGGATGCCTTCAATGCTAAGCCATCAACTTATCAGGAAGTATTTCTCTCGCGCTCATGTTCCGGCTTGATGAAATTGGACCAAATTTGACACAGGGTTCCAAGTGACACGAAGCTGGCGCTGAAGCATAATTTTGATCACCATTTTTCACTAGATGGTTTCTAAAACTTTCTCTGCAGGAATGAGATTCGTTGGAGACTATTTGCTTTACGAGCAAAGTGTCAAGGGCTCTCAATGCTGGTAGCGAACTTTCGCCCGCTAAGTTACTACTCGCTTCCATCGAAGAACGGTAACTCCGCTGGATTGGAAGCGCACGGTGGTTCCTATAACGCTCGCGATCGTACGAGTCAACGAGCTCGTACGTCCCGCCAATCCCCTATACAAATATCGCGAATCCCATCGTCCTACGATAATAATAATAACAATACGAAAGGAAGAAACTGACGATAAAAATAAATTGCTCCTTGCGAATGTCAAACGGTGAATTAGGCGCAACGAGGGGAATCCCCTTGGTGAACTTTCGTTCCTAAGCGCGAAAGGTAGAAAAGAGCGAAGGGCGAAAGGCATCAGTCTTTTATTCTCCCTGAAGTTTACGCGTGTACGCGTAGTTTTGGAACAATAAGTAGGGAGTCCACATCGGAATCCAGGTTGATTTCGTGCTATTTTGTGATTGACGTCGTTTGAGAATTTTTTATTTGAAATTCTCAATCAGAATGTGTTGGATCTTCCAACAAATATATCCTTTCGTGATCCCGAAAACTCGACGTGTTGCAACATTATCCGTACGCTTCGCGAGCGTGCGCATGTGTGCTGATATTATGTCAAAGTGCAGTAAAAGAAATATCAAACGATAACTACAATGGATTTTCCGTGATGTGATTCAATCGATTGTTGCATTACACTTTTTTAGGCGACTTATTTGTAAGATCCACGAATTTGATGTATGTACACTACCGGCGGAAAGTTTCCGGACAAGAGTTGGAAAAAGTGCCCGAACGGTTCTTTATGCCAGTTCGCCGGTAGTTGGGCTAGGCCAGATTGACCAACGGCATTTTAAAGAGGGGGGATTTACCTACATTTTGACTTATCAAAAAAATTTTTACGATTTTATTTACACTTGGCACCCAGTTTTGAAAACGACAATTTTTTGTCGTTTTTTTGCTGTTTTGTGAGTGGACCCCGTTTACAGTAAAAATCTTTTTATGCATTTCTCCTATTAAAATCATAAAAGGGGAAGCCTAAGCTTCAATTTCGTTTTGTAGAAAAATTTTTGCGATTTTTTTTCCCAAAAATAATTCGTTTTTTTCGATAAAAATATTCAATATGAAAATTGCTCCGGAGTACGAAACCGACGAGGTTTACAACAAAACCTCAAGATGGTAAAAAGTTGCATTACTTTTTGTTGAGTTCATGAGAATTTTTTCAGATTTTTTTTGCGAAATTTAAAAAAAATTTATTTCCGGTCGGAACTCGATTGATCTCAACGATTGGTCAAACGTTCACGCACTCTTTACGTGTTACAATGAAAAAATATTCAAAAATTATTTCGACTCAGTACTTCTTCGGCAAGCATCGAAAAAACGTTCACGTTAGATTTTCCCGTCGTATCGTGTCGAATAATATATTGAATTTGAAGTGTGTTTAACTATTAATTTATTGACGGTTAATTAAATAAAATTTTTGACTTCATTAGAGTTTTTTTTTTTTTTGAAGAAGAAAATGGGCCGTCGACCCAATATAAGCATCAATCCTTGCACTTTGCAATGAAGGGTTCAAAATTCGCTACATTGCAAATCGATTGAAAATACCCAAATCAACCGTTGGGGATGCTATAAAACGTTTCAGAGAGGCACAATCGAACCGCGATAAAAATCGTTCCGGGAGGCCTCCTGTTACTTCCAAAGCGGAAGACTAATCAATAATTGTGATGTATAAAAGGAATCGAAAACTCACGGCGGCAAACATCCAAGCGCACTTTGTCGAAAGTCGTGGAAAAAACATTTCAATTACGACGATTAAGAGCGTGCTGTCAGCGAGAGGAGGTTTTTTCGACGAGACCAAAGTATAATATGTAAATAAAAAAATTAATTATATTATTATCATGGTGTTGAGATCAATCGAGTTCCGACCGGAAATGAATTTTAAAAAAATTTCGCAAAAAAAATCTGAGAAAATTCTCATGAACTCAACAAAAAGTAACGCAACTTTTTACCGTCTTGAGGTTTTGTTGTAAACCTCGTCGTTTTCGTACTCCGGAGCAATTTTCATATTGTATATTTTTATCGAAAAAACGAAATATTTTTGGGAAAAAAATCCGCAAAAATTTCTCTACAAAACGAAATTGAAGCTTAGGCTTCCCCTTTTATGATTTTAATAGGAGAAATGCATAAAAAAGATTTTTACTGTAAACGGGGTCCACTCACAAAACAACAAAAAAACGACAAAAAATTGTCGTTTTCAAAACTGGGTGCTAAGTGTAAAAAAAATCGTAAAATTTTTTTTGATAAGCCAAAATGTAGGTAAATCCCCCCTCTTTAAAATGCCGTTGGTCAAATTGGCCTAGCCCAACTACCGGCGAAATGGCATAAAGAACCGTTCGGGCACTTTTTCCAACTCTTGTCCGGAAACTTTCCGCCGGTAGTGTATGTATTTCATTTAGAAATACCCAAACAAACTCAACGTCCAGAATGCTATGGGATGCATTAAGAACTGTATCGAATTCTTTTCGATAATGTAGAAATCCTTGAAGATTCAACTTGGATTCGTACACTTGACTTCAATGGGGAATCCCGATTAGAATCCAAGGTACGAGCGTGACGTTTTAGTGTAGGGATCAAATGCGACATCCCATTGGATCCCTATCAGGAAGTAGGGACAAGTATGGAAGTCAAACTGGATCCCTAAGACGATTTCTGCTCGGGTAGTTGAAGGCCGGGGTTTGAGTTTGCATTGTTACAATGCAATGGAAATTCTTTCCAATTCCTCATCTTTATCATTATCCAAAATTATTTTTTTCAGATGTAGGCTGTCGATTGCTAAAGAAGAATCCTAAAAAGTTGTTGACATGATTTTTGTAGGTTAAATCTGTTGAAGGAAATTTTAGGGTTCCTCGGGTATTGCCAAAACAGACCTATCTATCTAAGACTGACCATAATAACCTTCGTACTTAACCTGCAATACAACATGATCCCAAAATCTCCCCTCGGGATACGGGCCAATCAAATTTCCGACATCCGACCGCGAGCGAAGCCGTGGACGAAAGTTGATGTATAAATATCATACGGCAACACACATTGATCCATCGCGGTTTCACATCTCACAAGATCCGCGCTTGTCATAATGGGTCCAACCGAGCCCTGGCCAATTTTTAAACCGCAACAGAAGACGACACCCGTAGATCCGATTCCATAAAAAAAATCGATCCACGTACGGCGCACATACATAATGAAAGTTGTTACGTGAAGAACACCAAATGGGGAAATGTATTAAAAAACCGTTGAAAAGTCAATTTTCGAGAAAATATGTTATTTCGTACAAGCCAGACGCTGAGATCCTTCGATTTCGTATGATAACGAAGTATTGACGAGGCTGCATCAGCTTGAGGGCCAACAAAACGGGTCGATTTTCCATATATTTTTCTTATAAGACTATTGAAATAATGATGTCGGGATTTTACACACAATTGGTACATAGTCTCGCCAAGGTTGAGTTTTTTTTTCAAATTGAAAAGTATCGATAAACAATGACGTTATTATTTGAACAAAGTGCCATCGTTGCTGCATGGCCAATCGATTGTAGGGATGATAATGGATGATAGAATCTTAGGATTTTACGACAGTGTAAAGGTAGTACTGACGAGATGACTAGTGAATAGAAATCTGTAAATTCTCGAATCTTATAAAAGCAAAATATAATACATTTATGTGATATGGATGACCGTGATATGGAAAGGAATTATTTGAGAAGTGTATGTGATAGCTATGTGTATTATATTATGAAAAGTGAAGTATGGAAATAGCAATTAGATTTCACTCGAGTTCTCTCACCGGCCGCCGTTTTATAATTTTGACAATATCCGTGGCAACGCTGTACTCAGGCGCTTCCGATAGGTGTCAAACGTGTGTTCGTTTACCGTGTGTGTAGTGTGTGTGTAATGTGGGTATTGTAACGTCGGTCTTACATACATTGTAACAACAGATATGGATCTACATAGCATTCGTTCGAATCTCAGACGTAATAATATTACCCCCGGGTTACCCCCACTTGCGATTTTGAAATCGATTTTTTTTTATTGCATTTTTTTGAAGTATACGTATCTGAGAATATGTCCTGAAAATTTCAAGTCGATCCGAACAAAATTGACTGAGATATGAGCGTTGAAAGAGAAGAATCCGTGAATTGAAGAACTGAAATTGAAACTTTAAACGCGTTTTTCTCAAAATGGCATTTCTGAAGTCGGTGACCAAGATTACTCGAACACTAATGAACCGATCTTCTTGAAATTTTGCAGGCTTATTTAATACATAAAAATGTAGTCTTTAATCGTTCGATTTTTTTTTTTCGAAAAAAATGGCCGTTTTATAGCTAAAAAACGGCCGTTTTTTTTCGTTAAAATCGAACCATTAACTTTGACTGTCCGCCATTTTGTGAAAAATGAATATTTTTTAAAATCCTTCGATTAAAGACTAGTTTATACTTATATTTGACTAAATCCATCTGCATTTTTTTTTCGGATGATCCACTTCGCCGCAATGTTGGTCACCGCAAACCGTGTATATAAAAACATTATTTCATTGACAGCCATTTGCCACTAAACAATGTAATATTTTTCAATAAAAAAATTACTGAAAGTTCTTGAAGATGTGTTCTTTAAGATGGTGTATTGATCGACTAAAAAAGTTTTGTAGTTTTCTTTAAAAAAATTCATGAAAAAGGCCTTTTTTTTGCGCTACAAGTGGGGGTTACGCCTTAAGAATCTACAGCTTTTGTTGCTGCATTCGAATAGACCGACTCGATTCACTCACTCGGATACGAGCATAGTCACCGGCACGTGGCGTGGAAAAATCTACGGCATCTCTCCCGTCATGACAGACGCGGCGAACGAACGTAAAAGTTGATCGATTCAATCGATAATATCTGCTCGAAATATCCCGTAACCACATTATTTATGGAACATACGTGACTGCGTCAGTTTTTGTTTGTTATTTATCGCTTTCGCATAGGGCCGATGTTTAAGGGTTGAAACGCACCCTCAAAATAGGGGTGTTTTTCGTTTTTCGTCGACAACGTTATCGTTCTCATCTCCAATGTATAGTATACGAAGAAATAAACATAGTTGCAATTTGATTTTTTTACACATCTCGTACCGTTAAAACGTCATCGACGAACAACGAAAATACCCCAATCTTCGAGGGTGCGTTTCAACCCTTAAAAATCGGGTTTAGCAGATATAAAAAAATACGTGTCGCCTATTTTTACCCATTCTACAAGCATGCCAAATTTAATCGAAATCGGTCAGATCGACCTCGCAACCTTTTCTTGTTCGTGAATTAATTACTATTGTATTTAGCCGGTAAGCCATGCAGAGTTTCCGCGCACGTCATTCCGTATGTCTATGTTACAGCATATAAAAAAAGCATTTTTTTTTCTAATGCGGGGTTTCGTGCACGGACTACATTAATTTTTTAGAATTCTCCCAGATGGCCAGAGTTCTACGATACATTAGTCAATCGATGGAATTAATAAATATAAATACGTTTTTAGGATGGTGATCGCGATTGGTCACTTGGAGGTTTGAAGACAGAATGCCCCTTCGTTGACCATTCCTAGATAACTTGCCTAGGACCCTTGCGCTTTTGTCCCGTGTATTATCCGTTAGATCCGGAGTAAACAGCCCTGCTGCTTATGACTTACTCAAGCGTCGTGTAACTCGATATCCAACGGACAAGTAACATCACTTTAGTGTCCACTCTCGATTTTTGTCGGAATTCATATTTATGATAAAGCATTGAAAACGATTAGACATTTATTTTGTCATCCGCAGAAAAACGGTTTTAAATGGGGAAACCACTCCGCAATGAAATGCGTGTTAAGGGAGCTTTCCAGTGTGAAATTTTCAAAAAATCGATTTTTTTTTTTTTGCTTTATCGAATAGTATACACTCATCCGAATATTCCCTGAAATTTTCATGCCGAAATTCAGATTATTTCGGTTACTGTATAGCATTTCTTGGAAGAAGGCAACGGAGCGCTACAGCTACAGCGAAACTTTGAACGCGTTTTTCTCGAAACAGCTCTTTTCAAAACGGTGTCCAACTTGGAGGGCAGAGTTTTAAAGCTATCGAGCTGAATTTTTTACACAATATTCTTAACGTCATTGTTTATCGTGCTATGGAAGCTTTTTTTTTTTTTTTGACATCTTCCTATTTTTTTGTAAAAAAAACTGCCAAAAAAAATGCTAAAATCGATACTTTTTGTTCAAACCAGCGCCATTTTTGCAAAAAAAAAAAAAAAAAGCTTCCATAGCACGAAAGCCAATTATATACCGATCAATAATCTTTTTGTGTTTTTTGTTTCAGATCAAAATTGTGACCCCCAACGTGGACACCACATCCAAGTGCATTTTCTGCAACAATTGTTTCATCATTTTTATAGATATTAATTAATAAATAAATCGATCTTTAAAAAATTGTTTTGTATTCTTCAATACCCAATTAATATACAAAAAAAACCAGACCGATTAGATTATTTTTTCTTCAAAAAAAAAAATCGCGAAAAACAGCGATTTTTCGGGCTGTCACACTGGAAAGCTTCCTTAAGGAGTAATTTTGCAGTTTCACCCACAAGCAGTCCACCGATTTGAATGGAACAAAACCCGAAATTCTTCTAGTATAAAGCGACGAAAAATTCACTATAAAAGTATTGAACAAAAATTAAATTAAGCGAGACCCCTTTTTTTGAGGGGTGGTTTTCCCGTCAATCTCGTTTTTCCGCCGATGCAAAAAATGATCGTCTTATAGTTTTCAACGATTTATCACACACCTGCGTTTCAACAAAATCGAAGACGGACACTGAAGTGATGTTCCTGGTGGTCCCGTTAACGCATAAAGCAAAGCAACGAAATCCTTTTCCCACACGATGTAGGTGGTTTCGGCAACTAGGGTGATCCGGCATGAGAAATAAAAAAAATGTTCTCAGTATAATAACAATACTTTTATCCAACCAGACATTTTATCGAAATTTTGAAAGTTATGTAGATGGTAAGCTGTAGAAAATGAAGTTCGATTTTCGACCAAAAAACAACTGCAATAATTTGTTATTAACAAATGGATCAATGAGTCAAAAAATCATTCGGTTATAGGATAGAAAATGTTATAAAGTATGCTCTGTCCGAATCTGACGTGGATCGGACGAAAATATTTTAAGATTCGACTAACCCCGTTTCCTAAAACAGTGTTCGTTTACGATTATTTCAAACAGCGTATTTTTCAAATCTCCGCGTTACAAAAAGTAGGCTGGCTCAATCAATCATCCCCGCATTCACAATGACATGCTCTATGATAATCTGAGGGAGATGATTTCCCTGACAAAATGGTATACATGCAAACGTATGTGCTCAGAATTCTGGCATACAAAACGTGCGATAGACGGACTCGGGGGAGTCGTCGATGATGATACAGGCAACGTAGCTCGTGTATCGCTCTTCTCGCCTCAGTGTGTCACAGGGAAATCTCTTATCTCCATCCCTACCTTTTGGCGGTCTCTGCTTCGGTGTCGTTCAGCTTAGTCCAGTTGCCACCAGCGGGCAGTGTGTTCTTCACGCCGCACGGGGAACCATTATCGTCCGCAATCGTTTGTCTTACTTAACAGTTTTAGGGCTAGGTGGGTTGTTCAATGAGAACGACGAGGACCTCTCTCCTCTCTCTCTCTCTCTATCTCTCTCTATCTCTCTGTCCGTTTGTACCCTAAAGACGAAAATTTCCGACCCTAATCTCTCTCTCTCTCTCTCTCTCTCTCTCTCTCTCTCTCTCTCTCGCTCTCTCCTCCTCTCTCTCTGTTCTTTCCACTTCACACCGCAGGTATCTCTCCTTACGGAGCAATCAATATTTATTACCGTCAAAGCTCTACAAGGCATGTATCGTCACACAATATGCACATGCTCTATCAGGCCTATACCTACACAGATTTTACACATCGTCTATAGGACCTCCGTCCCGTCGTTCCTCCTCTCTCTTCTCCCTCGGATTAAGATGAGTGCAGTCTTGAGCGATGCACGAACTAATCCCTAAATGTATTATATTTTGCTTTTTTCAGATTCGAGAATTTACAGATTTTCTGTTGACTAGTCAATCCGCGCGAACTGCCTTTAAAAAACGACGAAAACATCTACTCCCATAAAAAGTGTCCAAAGTGATGACCATCACTTTCACTACGCGCTTGCAATCTGATTCGCATTGATTATGTTCTGGCAGAAGGAATGGTGTTGAAGCTTGCATCGTTGGAACGCAACGAAAGTTCCGTTTTACATTTTATTTTCCATATTTTTATTGTTATAGGCGATCTTTTTTTATAGATTTATGATGTAGATCACTAAATAAATATCTTTAAAAAATAGTTGAAGGACCTTGGTAGGCGAAATATGCCAAAAGAAATTTAATTCGTTGCAGTCCAACGATGCAAAGTTCAGCATCGTCAGAAGGGAATTCTCTCTTCGTCGTTTTCATTGAAGAGAATACACGATATTATAGAAATCACAAACTTGTCGCGGCTTTCCGAAACACGTTGATAAGATTCGTACTCGCGAACAATGTAATCAATGCTGGTACGACTTACCTGGATTTTGCTTAGTATTAAACCATTGAAACCTCAATTAGGGCTTGGTTGCTAATACAGACTGACGTGATCAATAACACAATACAATCAATGCAAATCAGATTGCAAACGCGTATCGAATGTTCTGGCCACCACTTTGAGCACCTTTTATAGGGGTAAGTGTATCCACCGTTTTTTTAATCGATTCTAGGCTAAAGACATTGAAACTTTCTTTTGATGTGAAATTTAGTGTCAATTTATTTCAAGTTCCTTGATAAAATTCTGCAAACTGACACCGGTGGATGGACGGTCAGAGTGCGGCTCCGGCGATCACTACTGTTAAGCGGCACTACGCGCGCCCAATACTGGGAGTGGTGACCGCTTAGCCGTGCTCTGGCTGGCGAATCGACCAGTGAGCGGAAGGTCGATTTTTCTGAGGCCTTGGTGTTACGTACTTTAAGGATGTTGAGTCCCTATGAAACATGTTAATGTTAATTGTTCAATAAATAGCTTTTTAATCGTCATGACATTTTTACACGACCTCCTGAATACTTCATGTAAAAACATACCAAATTTTCAGAATTCTGTCATCATTACTTCAACCTCCTTAAGGTAGTTCCTCTGCGAAAATCTCAACCAAAAGTTTACATACCATGTTAATGTTTAAAAGATTGATAATTGGTTTAGTTAGTAATAAATAAAATTAAAAACTACGCAATCTTGACTTGGTACTAGTAGATAATACGATGGATATCATTTATTGCCGTAAAATATATTTTATATTGTGTTTTTGATCTACCATTGCCAGTAAACTTTTTGCCGGGACTGTCCAGACTTTTCCCCAATTCACTTGTTCGCTTGCAGGCCGAGCAGGATATATGCTATACGACCAAAATTGTGTGGGTTCTCATGATTATATCTTGGAAACTAGATGGTGAATCATTCTCATTTTTTTTCACATTATTCGTGATATCTTACTCTAGCTTATTCTCGTTTTTTATAAATGTCTTAATTTTAGTTTTGACGGTAGAATTAATGATGCTCTGTTTGCCCATCATAACGCATTTGTTACGTGTAAACCAAGCCAACTTTAAGGGTAAATATCTCAGGTTTGGGGTGGTCAAACTTGATCAAAATGCACAGATGTTTGGATAATGTATTAAATAACATATATATCAAATTTCAACCATTTCTTAATTCAACTCTTCTGTGGAGGTACTACCTTAAGGGTTGAAATAAAAAATGATAAGAAAATTCTGAAAATTCGGTATGTTTTTGTATGAAGTACTTAAGAGGTCGTGTTAAAATTTCACGACGATTAGGAAGCTCGTTATTAAAAAATTAACATTCTGTTAAGAACAATTTTTAAAAGAAATTAAAAAAAAATTATCAATAAACTTCATTTTGTTTCCGTTGCTTTCAGTATATTGTAGATATTATAAAATTGAGAGGTCAAAAAAAAACTTATTTCAAAGTTACATCAGTTTCCATAAAACAACATTTAATTTGTGAATGTTAATTGTTCAATAACGAGCTTCCTAATTGTCGTGAAATTTTTACACGACCTCTGAAATACTTCATACAAAAACATACCAAATTTTCAGAATTTTATCATCATTTGCGATTTGCGACTCAACATCCTTAAGTTGAAGTCGGCGCAACACGGAATCAGAAGAATACAGCGCCGTCTATACCAGTACGGGTTTTCCACAGTTTCCCCGTGCCCTCGGCAAATGCGGTATAGTGTAGAGTAAGTCGGCTGTGGCCGCAACGGGGGTTAGGTTTAAAGGGTGGGGTACGGGTAGGGATGATATAAGGCGGTTACGGAAGAGCATAAGGCGGACATGTATTGTTTAAGGTGGACAGAGCCGGGGAAGGTAAAAGCGCGGCAGCGTATACCATGAGGAAAGACTCAATAAGAAGAACTTCATAGCCCACACTCGACGACTTCCTTCGAATTCTGCAACTTTCATAGAAAAAGTTTTCTCTCACGTCTGATAGGCTAGAAAATATTTCTACCGCTAATAGTTGCCTCATCCGCTCTATATACATATATGGTGTATGTAAGCATTGTCACCCTGACAGTTGTCACGAATAGCTATGACTTACCTATTGATATGCGTTCCAAAATTGTTTTGCTTTTGCACAGCTTTATTATATTGAGAACAAAAACAATTTTGAGAAAAGTGACAGCACTGTTGATTTACTGCGAA
>OX632358.1:41775388-41782888 GCA_951751655.1 Ophion costatus
ATATCCGTTCTATGGCACTCGTGCAGATCAGAGTTCGGAACGTATCTCGTCGTCTGTTGTTGCTTGGAATGAAGTGGTTTTAACAAGGTGCGCGATAACTACATAATGTTCACCTTCGCAAAAACATTCCTTCACACAATCGCAGTAGGTTATTTTTATCAAATTTTGCACACAGCCTAGCATTTGACTGCCATTTGCTCCATTGTAGAGCACGTGGGACGATGATGTCC
Organism: Ophion costatus; assembly: GCA_951751655.1. NCBI lineage: Eukaryota > Metazoa > Arthropoda > Insecta > Hymenoptera > Ichneumonidae > Ophion > Ophion costatus. The sequence continues at coordinate 41,775,619 of OX632358.1, forward strand.
GTAGAATCCGTGGATATAATTCGCCGATGATCAATTTTTTATCTTTTAGGAGTCTCAAGTAGCTTTGAACGTTGCCTATCGGAATATGTAAATTACCCATTTCCTGTGCAATTAATTGGGGAATCGTGCTATACTTTTTATACGTGCCAACACTGTAGCAAGCATCAAAAACTTGTCGCATATTTTAACTTGACGTTTTATGGCAATCGCAAAATCACGAATTGGACCTTCTGGTAGTTCGTCTAATTTGGCCTTCACTTGCAACAGATAAGTGTGAGCCGATACTATTTGTGATCCTATGTGAGAAGTACCATGAACGAGACTCAATCATTTTCCATTTAAGTCTTCGAATGAGAAACACGAGTACACCCATACGGTCCAAGCCGTTCTACGCACGCAGGCAGATGCAAAAGCTGGTGAATGTTTATCGTACAAAACTGCAAACCATAAAACGTTTGAAAATCTTGTACGAATTTATGCAACATTTTTTTGCAGTATCGAGCTGCTGACGTGTAATACGCTCTGAAGCGAGAATCTCTATGGCATTTGTGAGGCTAAAATAATGCTCAAAATATTCCCAACGCATAATCCCTCTAAGTACTGGCAAAGAGTAATAAAAAAAACCATATTCTTAGCTCAGAGGCCTTCCAATGAATAAAATCCGATACCGAGCGTGGCAAACGGGGCACCCATTTCGGAGGCTTGATTTTCAACAATTTCTGATTGACGATCGCAGATACAACGGAGAGTGAGAATTCACTACCGCTGTAGGATGTGTCTAGCCATAGGCTCAATAATCTCTTAGTGATACCGCGAAAAATTCCGTGCATATAATCAATCGCAGAGCCCTCGACAAAGTCCGGAATGAGTCAGGAAAGTGAGCACGGACCCTTAACTCCATTAATTGGGACACCCTGCAACAATGCCTGATCTGCATTATTTTTACTTTCGGCAGTCGTTCTCATTTGAGGGTCATTTTCATATGAATACACACGAGATGTTCCCTCAGTCGGATGTGTGAAAACGGTACCTGGACTTTTACAATTTGGGCACCCAAATGTACCATTATGGGCGGTCATGTTGAGAAAGTCTGCTTTAGCAGGCTAATCGCCAGTGCCAGCCAGAAGAATACCGCGAACGTTAATAACGCGTCCACCAGGTAGAAGATATTCTTTGCCTTGAAATAATATTGCGAAGGCAGAGCGCAATTTGTAAACAAAATGGCTAGCGGCTGGTTTTTGTTTCCGAACCACAATCCAGCAAGCATCGTATTTTCCCGTTTTATACGATACTTGAAAGGGAACTCGTTAATACTTAAAAATATTGGCCATATGCTGATTTTTGATGACTTAAATACGGGCACACCGTCGGTGTACACACGGGATTGAACCCAATTCTATTTTTTTTAATTAATATTTTGTTTATTTTTCTTTGTTTTTTGGTTGATAAGATCACGGGTCGCCTTAATGGTTGATCACGGTGCATGGCAAAGAAAAAAATATGCTTAATTAAGATGTTAATGTTCATTACGTTACGCTATGTTAGTACGTTCATGTACGGCAAAAATAAATGTATAAAAAATATTGCTACCTGTATATTTGAAGCACGTTTTGATTTATTCCTGCGACATGTAGCATTAATAGGCTGAATGGATGGTCTACCATACTCTTAGGGTATGCAGGTTCCGGAGGGTCTACGGTACGCCTGCAGTAGGCCGAATGGAGGGTTTATGGTAAGCCTACAGTAGGTCGAATGGAGGGTCCGGAGGGTATGCGGAGCGCCTACAGTAGGCTCAAAGGAGGGTCCGGAGGGTATGCGGCACGGATACAGTAGGTTGAATGGAGGGGCCGGAGGGTATTGGGAGCACCTACAGCAGGTTGAATGGAGGGTCCGGAGGGTATACGGCGGACCTACAGTAGGCTGAAAGGAGGGCCAGTAGGTTTTGCGAGAGCGCTCGATCAGGCCCACGCGAGGTTTCGTAGGTTCAGTTGCGCGCTACACTAGCCTCCTTTGAGCCTAAAGTCCAGTGTATGCCATCTAGGGGGCTCAATGGAGGTCCTAACCTAACAATATTCCGTACATCGTATCCTCATTTGGATATCCGATAATCCGCTACCGCGGACCTCTGTTCGGAGAAGGAGGCCTTCATTCCGCGGGTTGAAAGTTGAAACTCGTTCGAGCGGTCGTTCTTATTCAGAACCTCGCATGCCGAACATGAAGAGAGAGACAGAACGAGTCAGCGAGCGTCTGGTGGGGATACTCTAAAACTTTTCCCCTGGGGGTTTTGCGTTCTTATTGGGGGTCGGACTATATATATATATATATGGGCGTACTGGGTGTACTCTCCTATATATATAGGAGAGTAAAAACGCCGGACATGCGATTCTCTCATCACGCGCAAACCGACAATAAGCGAAAGAAAGCAGTTAGTCCTCGGGACAGAACAGAGAACGCGGTTTACCGCCCAAATGGTAAAAGTTGGGAAGCAACGGAATATCAATAGGTAATAATTTCGGTTATGGGAAAGAAACAACGAACAGTGTTTACTGATTCAACGAATTGGTGTTCTTCGAATTTGAATAAAATTGTGAAAGTTGAAATCAGGTGCTGAACGATTATTCTAAACTATACACTTTCCTCGGCATAACAATAAAAATATATATATTCTTTTCATTAAATTATGTATATATATTTCCAATAGAAATCAGGTGCTGAACGATTATTCTAAACTATACACTTTCCTCGGCATAACAATAAAAATATATATATATTCTTTTCATTAAATTATGTATATATATTTCCAATATATTTCGCCTAGACGAAATGACCCGTTTTTATCTTTAATGCTAATTCTTTTTCGTTGTGCCATTTCCGTCTGGCGCCATTTTCGTTGTCGTATCGATCGGTACCGGTGTCACTCTCGTCGTGGTGCCATTCCCCGGTGGTGACATTTTCGTTGTCGTGCTATTTTGCTGCGGTGCCATTTTCGTTGTCGTACTATTTTGTTGTGGTGCCATTTTCGTCGTGCGAGTTTCTTGTAGTGTCATTTTCGTTGTTGGACTCTTTTTTTCTGGTGCCATTTTCGTTGTCGTGCTATTTTGCGGTGGTGCCATTTTCGTTGTCGTGCTATTTTGCGGTGGTGCCATTTTTGTTGACGTGCTATTTTGTTCTGGTGCCATTTTCGTCGTGACTGCTTGAGGTATTATCGCCGTTTGGCTATTGATCGATTTCACGGTCGTCACCGGTACTTGCGGAGCCTTCGTCGTCGGCGGCATCGTGCTCGTCATTTTGCTCGAGACGGGATTCGCGGTGGTCGAGATGCTGGGCGTCGAAGCATTTCCTGAAAAGCGAGACTCTGTGTTATTAGCGTGATAACGTAGGCAAACAGAATAGGTCTCTCTTCCGCACGTTCTTTGCATACGAATATATATATATATATATATATATATATATATATATATATATATATATATATATATATATATATATATATATAAATGAACCTATATCCGTGGGGAAAGACAGAGAGAGAGAGAGAGAGAGAGGGAGGGCTCAAAATATTAATTGAAGCCCACTACATCCGACCGCAAACATCTCTCCCCGTCGAAAATCATTCAACGCGACAATAATCTCTCTTATTGCTCGCGTTTTAACGAGAAACAGAAAACAAAAAATCAAATAGAACGCGAAACGAGAAGAAAAAAAAACCACGTTCTGTTTGTACGAACCCTGGGTGGAGTTGTCGCTCGGCTCAATTGCCTCCCCGCTGCCCAACATGTAATCGAATAAACCAAGAAAATTGTTGCAATCGAACAAATCGAGGAACCATAGGATCCCTCGAGAAACGTCGTTCGAATTCTCTCGATCGGTTCCAGGGTTCGAGTGCGAACGAGTTGTGCCCGATAGTGGATACCGTTCATCGTTCAATTGTGGTATTTTCACGATTTCTATCTCGTCCACCGTGTAATCGCCGTACTCCGGGCTCTCGTCCTCCCACGAATCGTAGATGTATTCGGCGATCGAGAATCCGCTGATCGTACCTAAACCCGCGAAAATCCCGAAAATAACGAATAAACTTGCGAATACGAAACGCGACATTTTTTCAAATCCACGGGCGCAAGGTATGCGCGTCGAGAAAAAAGTATGTAAGAGCAGTGAGTAAAGCACGAACGAGCCGACTTGAAAAAACAAAACGTTTCTGCGTGCGAGCTCGCGCGAGCGACGACGAAGCTTGTCTGCCCCAACCGCTCGAACATTCGTGAAAAAGTATAATTTTTTCGACGAAACGACCTGTCTCGATGATATGCGGCAATTGCGATGGTGATCGATATACAGGGTGGACCATTTAACGTGACCACCCCAAATATCTCCGTTGCCTTTAGAGAGACGAAAAAAATTTCAAGAGTCAAATTTGTTTGATTTCGAAGGGCTGATTTTGGTGAACTGGTGAAAAATTGAAGGGCTGAAGTGGTGAAAAATTCATTTTTGTCAGTCATCAATGGTTTTTCAAATGGGAACATTTTTTTTTGTTATTAAGACGTTGCAGCTGATATTCGAACGAATCGAACGAAATGATTTTTCACCAAAATATTTTCGTGATAAATCGTTTCAAGGTCATGATATCATACGTCGTTGGATTCGTGTGAATGTCAGCTACAACGTCTCGAATTAGAAAAAAGCATGTTCCCATTTGAAAAACGATGAGTGACCTTGAGAACGCAAAAACTATGACCTTGATAAATGAATTGTTCACCACTGTATCAGCCCTTCAAAATCAATCAAATTACCTCCTGACATGTTTTTCGTCACTCTAAAGGAAACTGGGATATTTGGGGTGGTCACGTTAAATGGTCCACCATGTATAGGCGAGAACATCGATTTTTATTAGGTATCTTGTCCTTGGATCGGATATATTGATAGACAAAAAATGTTCTCATTTCAAACATCTGTGTAAAGAAAGAATAGGAAATATAAGAAACGATGATGAGTTTTTATGAACACGTTAGAAAAATTGTGACATTACTTTTACGTGTATATATATATGTATATGTATATGTATATGTATATGTATATGTATATGTATCATGTATATGTATATGTATATGTATATATGTATATCTATATATGTGCATATGTGTGCATACCTGGAACGTTATCATATTTTATACGATTGGGCCACGTACTTTCGAGCACGTCACGTAATCCACCAACAAAAGACGAAGGTACACACCAGGCACATCGTTACTGACTCATTCATTTACATTGCTTCTGCTTTTTGCAGAATTCGGCAAATATTTGTCGATTTCACGGATCCGAGATGGTGCCTCGCTCCCAACACTATCGAAGTAGTTATCAGAAAGCCTCCTCGGTTCCAAAACTGTCAAGGTGGCCGTAGAAAATATTTCCCAGTTTCCACAACTATCGAGGTTGTTGTATAAAATGTTTCCGAGGTCCCAAAATTATCGCGGTGCTTGTAGAGAATGTTTCCTAGGTCCCAACACTATTGAGGTGGCTTCAAAAAGTGTTTCCTAGTTTCCAAAACTATCGAAGTGGCTGTATAAAGTATTTCCCAGTTCTGAAACTATCGAGGTGGCTGTAGAGAATGTTTCCTAGGTTTCGGAACTATTGAGGTGGATGTAAAAAATGTTTCCCAGTTGCCAAAATCATCGAGGTGGCTGTAAAAAATGTTTCCTGGGACTGAAAACTATCAAGGTGGTTATAAAAATGTTTCCGAGTTACGAAAACTACCAAGGTGACTGCATAAAGAGTTTCGTACGTCCCAGAACTTTAGCGGTGCCTGTATCGAGTGTTTCGTAGGTCCCAAAACTATTGAGGTGGCTGTGAAAAAATGTTTCCTAGTTTCTAAAATTATCGAAGTGTCTGTACGAAGTATTTCCCGTTTTCAAACTGGGCGGCGGTTGAAAATGTTTCCCAGTTTCCAGAACTATCGACAGAGCTGTATCAAATGCTTCTTCGGTCACAAAACTATCGAGGTCGCTGTACAGAATGTTTCCTAGGTCCCAGACCTATTGAGGTGGTTGTAAGAAATGTTTCCCAGATCCCATAACTGTCGAGGTGGCTGTATTAAATGTTCGCTAGGTCCCAAAACTATATTGAGGTGGCTGTAACAAATGCCGATACTGCTTGCAACATTCCACTCGAGAATATACTTTGGCTCATTTTATCGCCCCAGATAAGATTCGTCGATAGAAAAAAAAAAAAACTTTAGTACGAATACAATTATAAAAACTGTGATAATCGAAGTGTACTTCGCGGACCCTTTATCTTTTTTAATTGCAGAAAAGCAACCGTTGATACGCATGTGATTAAAATTGTGCCAATCGATCGAAGTAGTTCGCGGAGCTATTTTCTTTTTTACTTGCACAAAAAGAACGTTGATACGCATGTAATTAAGGATGTTGAGTCCCAAATCGCAAATGATGATAAAATTCTGAAAATTTGGTATGTTTTTGTATGAAGTATTTCAGAGGTCGTGTAAAAATTTCACGACAATTAGGAAGCTCGTTATTGAACAATTAACATTCACAAATTAAATGTTGTTTTATGGAAACTGATGTAACTTTGCAATAAATTTTTTTTTTGACCTCTCAATTTTATAATATCTACAATATACTGAAAGCAACGGAAACAAAACGAAGTTTATTGATAAATTTTTTTTTATTTCTTTTAAAAATGGTTCTTAACAAAATGTTAATTTTTTAATAACGAGCTTCCTAATCATTGTGAAATTTTAACACGACCTCTTAAATACTTCATACAAAAACATACCAAATTTTCAGAATTTACTTATCATTTTTTATTTCAACCCTTAAGGAGGTTGAAGTAATGATGATAGAATTCTGAATATTTGGTATGTTTTTACATGAAGTATTCAGGAGGTCGTGTCAAAATTTCATGACGATTAAGAGGCTATTTATTGAACAATTAACATTAACATGTTTCATAGGGACTCAACATCCTTAAAATCGTGTCAATCGATCGAACTATTTCGCGAAGTTATTTTCTTTTTCAATCGCAGAAAAAATGTGATATGAATGTGATTAAAATTATGATGATGGATCGCAGTATATTTAAGTGTATTTTTTTCCTCTAATTACACTGACAAATCAGCTTGGAGTTTGAGCATTGGGGATGAAATTCTTGAAGCGCAGGACCGAACTTAGCGGTTACTCGATTCCTCTTTGTCGTTCTCGCTTACGCATTGTCTGCTCTTTTCTTGGGTGTTGAACTTTTCTACTTAGTCGGACGC
>OX632358.1:41787888-41830388 GCA_951751655.1 Ophion costatus
AAAAGAAATAAGCAATGCTTTTTTCTCGAAAACTAAAAAATATCGTAGAGCATACACGAGTACGATTCGAATGGGTATCGATACGAGGCATCCAGATTTTCGTTCCGGACGTCACTTATCGGGCCACCTTGTATTTATTTATATATACGTATACATGCATGTATGTATGTATATACATGGAGAATTCTATGCTAAATCGACAAATTCGTGTTGTTCACCATCCGGGACTTGGTCCATAGTATTTGGAATCGCTCGAACGCGAGCGCAAAATGCTTTCGCCCCTAGCTCCTTCCAATGGGATCTTACAAAGAACAAACCCCTGCTCTAAAAATAAGTCAAATAATCGACCGACCTTTTCGAAATTTTCGTACCTCGCGCTCGTTTTCATAAACCTATTGTCGGCTAAATGGTCATTTCGTATACTTCAGGATAGAATCGAGGCACGAAAGAGAAATACAATTGCGCCTCTTTTGCATGAAAACGATATCGGAACAAGTGCCGGAGCGCATAGGTCGATTCGGCCTGGAATTCGTCGTGAATAATTAGCGTTTTTTTTTTAAATACAAAACACGTGCACGTGTCGCGTATGTGTCACTAATAACGATAATTTTGCCTGCGATAGGCGATACAGGTCAATTGGTCGTTCGACGAACTTTCGATGCAAAGTGATCGTCGTTGTTTGCAGATAAAAATAAAAGAGATATTGAAATAAGAACGAAAAAGGGCAAATTGAGCGAATCTCCGTTTCTTCCTGTGTAGCTACAATCTCCCCTTCCATCCATAGGCTAATCCGTGTTAAAAATGGCGCATGATATTTCCAAGGCCAAGTCGTGAATTTGTTATCCTCAAAAAATTATAATTACAAATAAGTGTCCTCTATAAGAGCCCAAAAATAATGATATGTCAATATATATATATATATATGAAGGGTGGACCATCTAACGCGACCACCCGAAATATCTCCGTTGCCTTTAGAGTGACGAAAAAAATGTGAGTAGGTAATTTGATTGATTCTAGAGGGCTGATACAGTGGTGAAAAATTCACTTTTTTCAAGGTCATAGTTTTTGTGCTCTCAAGGTCATCAGTGGTTTTTCAAATGGGAACAGGTTTTTTTTTCATCAAGACGTTATAGCTGATATTCAGACGAATTTAATGATCTATGATATCATGACCTTGAAATGATTTTTCGCCAAAATATTTTCGGTTTCTTTGGGTTTGTTTTCGACACTCTAAAGGCAACGGAGATATTTGGGATGATCGCGTTAAATAGTCCACCCTGTATTATATATATGATAAAATAAAATAAAATAAAAAGTTGTCACTTACTTCTTACAACAAATAAAATGACTTGGAGCAATATTAATCACGCGTAAGTGGCCGGGACGAAAAAAATTGCTCGTACGATCTCGACAAAATGTCGAAAAACGGCCGACGAACTCAAGAAGCCACGAGGGGAGGGGAGTGGATGTCAACGCGTTTATATCGATTTGAACTGGAATAGCCCATACACATGGAGTGATGAGGTTTTTTCTTGCTCTCAACTTGCTCGCCCGTGTCTGCGCCAGTGTGTAACTAGGCAATCACGCGAATGCAGTTAGTTCTCTTCTTGCCCTCTTTTTCGTATTTCTGCACTTTGCCGTGTCGGAACTTGGCATCCGGTCGGGAAATTTCTCGTTTTTCTTTGCTATTCCGTACTTTCTTTTTTTTTTTCGTCGCTCTCGATGTTATGCCGGTAATATCGAAATGGCGAGCGTATGGACGAGGCATGTATATATATATATATATATATATATATATATATATATATATATTGTAAGACGTTCGACATCATCATCGCGACCGATCTCTCGTTCACGACTGAAGAGTCACGTAGGTCTTTTCATATCGAATTCCCCGATCTTCAAGCCCCTCTCCCCGTTCCCCCTTATCCCCACCCTCTCTCCTATCTCTCTTACTCTCTATCGGACTTTATTTTTCTTCTCTCCGCCCTTCCTCCGTCCTTCGACATGGTGTCACCCGATCGTATCTTATCAACGGGCAAAATTTGAATTTTTGACATTGACGAACTCTCCGCAGTCGGAGACAGCTCCGATAACGAAAAATAAAATGAAACAAATAACGAGAATACGTATAGCAAACTCTGAGAACGAAAAATCCTTCAAAATAATTAGAACGCAAAGGCAAATTAAAATAAAAAGAATAATAATAACAACCATAGATCACGTTTCGTTCAGTATTCCATAAAACGAGGATACCCATCTCGGTGAATTTTAATTGCCTCGAGAAATGAATTATGACGAAACGGGATCTAAAAATTTTTAAAACGTACGGCCCGAATCAGAGAATTAACGTGTTTGCGCATATTCCAATATTGGCGGCATTTTTATTTTCTTAACCGAATATTCATTTTAGACGGGCGAAAATCAGGCTGATTAAAGTAGAGATTTTTTTTTACAGATTGCAAGATTTCCGTCTCTTTTAATGTTTTTTCACTCTGCGTGCAATTTTTTGAAGTAACGTGTAGTACGTATGTTTACCATTTCTATTGTCGAAAATTCCATGTGTGTGCGTGTATATATATATATATATATATATATATATATATATATATATATATATATATATATATATATATATATATATATATATATATATATATATATATATATACACGAGAAGCTAGCCGCGAGTTTTCTCGACATCGAGGACAAATATAGCGCGCGTTGCACACGGTGCTAAATTTTTGTTATTTCCCGTCCGTCACATGGTCGCGCGGCGAAACTCGATAATTTCACGACCGTGGAAAATTTTATAATAGGCTCGGACCGAAACTTTCAAAGAGCGGTTGGGGAAAAGGGGTTTGTATAAACCACGTTCTTTCTTTCAATTTTTTCTACCCACTGTAAAGGGAGAGAAAGACCGAGAGAGAGCTAGAGGGTTAAAGAGAGAGAGAGAGAGCGAGAGAGAGAGAGAGGGGGGGGGGAGAAGAATGAGTAGTTTCTTGTTATGTTTTCCTCTTTTTTTTACACCGATCGACATCCGCTTTAGGTGGAATTCGTACACGATGTGAGGATGATATTATTATTTGGCTCGTCTACTCGGTTATCATATAAACGCACACACTACATCGGGTAATGTATGCATAAGTGAGAATTATTATTCGTATTTATTTCGTGTTTCCTGTATATATTGTAACTTTGCTCCCTCTCACTCTCTCTGTCTCATTCTCTCTCTCTCTCGCACTCTCTTCTTCATTTTCACGCTCTTGTTTCCTCCCTCGTAACGCAAATTATCTCAATTGACCGAGGAGAAAAGCGATTGTAACGAGAATCGTTTTCGATGTTGGCGAGCCGGCTGCGGTGTTTCCGTGCTGCATCGCCGCTGGATGTTCCTCTGAAACATAAAATGATAATTCGTTAGTTCTCGTCTTATTGCCAAAATTTTGTATAATTATCCAATACGTATATATATATATATATATATATATATATATATATATTTATTTATACACGGAGAAAACAGGGGCCTCGAAGTTTAGAATTAATACTATGCTTCGAAAAAAAATATCATCAAATATCAAGAAGTATTGAATCCAAGATAAAAATTGTAAGTATGGTATAGTAATAATGAAGAAATTTAAATTTTAACCTACGATATGGCACGTAAACTGATACAAATAATACATTTTATTCGGCATATTGTGATTTTTTGTAGTATTCAAAAAATATTTTGCCCACGTGATTGGAACAATTAGTTTCCAGTATTCTACAAAAAGTGCGGTATAAAGAGTCACGTTTACTAATAACTTCGTACTATTTTTCGCTATACGCCGAAGATTTATGCTATGCGTATAGTGAAATCTATACATACACGAAGATTCATGCTATACGTATAGTAAAATTCATATGAAAATATAGCGTGTAATAAAGGTTGGTATTTTACAAAGCACGCATTATTTTTACTATACAGCATATAAGACTCACGCCTATGCGAGAATAGCTTCAAATGTAATATGCACGCATCCTTTTTACTATACGGTGTGAGAATCATGTTTACACTTCTATAAAAACAAGTCTTAGAATTCCGAACTGGCAGTAAACTGCTATACTTTTCTAGCACTGAATATTAGAATTGTGGCAATCAGTGTTAGAATTTGGGCCGTATTTTTCTCCGTGTATATATATATATAAAATACGATTTTTATGAAGTTTCGTTCATTCGGCACGCACGAAAAATTCATTATAATCCTCTCGGGTATCAACGCGTAACGATATTCAATATATAAAATTATCAAAAATATTAAATATTCAAACAATAAGATATAAAAAACATATATAATAAAATTCAAGACCGAAGTTTCTGTAAGTTGAGCAACGCAGTTTTCGTGAGAAAAAAAACATCACTGCTTCTGGAATTTCTGTGTAGTTTCTCATTAATTTTTTTTTGACAGCACATTCACGATTTTACAATTAATTCATCATGTTGTGTACAGTTTCACATTTTTTTTCGATAATTCATCGATTTTGAAAAATATTAGGTGTATAAAGTAATCCATTATTTTTGCATGAAATTGAAGGCAAGAATAGTGCATTTTTTTTTACAACACCTAATATATTCAATTTCCTTTTGCACAATTCCCGTTCGCACAATTCCCGCGTTTAGCATAATTTCACAACTTCTTAATCAAGTTTACGATACGTCCTATCAATTCATCATTTTTTCCACGGAGTCAACATTTTTTCCATAAATTCATACTTTTTCCACAAAGTCACGATTTATCCTAAAATTTGACAATTTTCTGCAATTTCACGATTTTCGAAAACAGCGGCAGATTGTCTGTACTTCAATATTTTTTGCCCCTGAAAAGATGCAACTCATGCCGCAATTCATGACGCACGCAGTTTTCGAGGGAAAAAACAACATCGTGGTGTCGGGAATTTTTTGTAGTTTCTCATTAAATAGTCAATTTCTTTCCACAAATTCACGAGTTTTGACGGAACATTCACAATCTTCCCATAAATTCATCATATCAACAATTTAACAACTTTTCGATAATTTATCGACCAAAAAAAATCATATTCGATATCCTTCCTCAAAATTCACTCGTTTTCCCACCAATTAGTTATTCTCAAATAACGTTTCCGATCTTTCGAAAAATTCATCATTTGTCCCACGAAATCACGATTTTTATCTCCATTAAATCATCTTTACATCAAAGTTACAATTTATTCCACAAATTCACATCTTTCTGCGAATCTATTATTTTCTCTGCAAATGTGAATTTTCTCCAATAGTAAAAAACAACTGAAAAATGGTCCAAAGTCCAGTATTTTTGTTTTCCCCGAAAAATATACAATTAATGGAAAATTTGAAGCGGGGCGTTTATCGGATGTAACTACTTTGAAAAGAAAGAAAAACGGGAAAAAACATTATACCTCGAATACTACATCGATGAAGCGACCGACCTTATTGGGAGCGGTCAAACGCGAGAGGAAGGACTCGATCGGGCGAGTAAGGGTGAGAAGGGCGAGGTAAGTTTGTCATTTTGTGCAGCCGCAATAACCACGAAGATTCGGAGGGTGAAACTGCGAGAGAGAGAGAGAGAGAGACTCGTTGCTTTGGTCGAACTTCGCTCAACCGATTCTCACCCCCCCCCCCCTCAGTTTACTACACGTTCTCGATGTCATTGTAGTAAATCAAACCCCTTCGGACTGGGATGCGCGAGGTTTTCGCGAGCACGTTGTACCGGTACCCTTATCGTTTCGCTATATCCTTATACACATACACCCACCCACACGCACATAAATCGGCGAAGCTACAGTTGATCCCCGATCTTCGCGCACGAATCACCACTCGAATTCTATCCAATTTTTCGGTCTCCTTAAGGCGTTACCCCCACTTGTAGCGCAAAAAAAGGCCTTTTTCATGAATTTTTGTTAAAGAAAAGTACAAAACTTTCTTAATCGATCAATATACCATCTTAAAGAACACATCTTGAAGAACTTTCAGTAATTTTTTTATTGAAAAATATTACATTGTTTAGTGGCAAATGGCCGTCAATGAAATAATGTTTTTATATACACGGTTTGCGGTGACCAACATTGCGGCGAAGTGGATCATCTGAAAAAAAAATGCGGATGGATTTAGTCAAATATAAGTATAAACTGGTCTTTAATCGAAGGATTTTAAAAAATATTCATTTTTCACAAAATGGCGGACAGTCAAAGTTGATGGTTCGATTTTAACGAAAAAAACGGCCGTTTTTTTGCTATAAAACGGCCATTTTTTTTTTCGAAAAAAAAAATCGAACGATTAAAGACTACATTTTTATGTATTAAATAAGCCTGCAAAATTTCAAGAAGATCGGTTCATTAGTGTTCGAGTAATCTTGGTCACCGACTTCAGAAATGCCATTTTGAGAAAAACGCGTTTAAAGTTTCAATTTCAGTTCTTCAATTCACGGATTCTTCTCTTTCAACGCTCATATCTCAGTCAATTTTGTTCGGATCGACTTGAAATTTTCAGGACATATTCTCAGATACTTATACTTCAAAAAAATGCAATAAAAAAAAATCGATTTTTTCAAAATCGCAAGTGGGGGTAACCCCTTAACCGTCCAGATCGATTTCCCCACCCTCGCGAATTTCGCCACGGCCCAAACTTTTCGTGACATGCCCTATCGACCGGTCGACGTTGACGTTTGAATCGTTGGAATGCAACGATTTTTTATCTCCAAAATTTCCTCCGGCAGATCTGAACTACGAAAGTCACGCAAAGATGTGATAAAAAATCCAAGTCTGTCCCGTATGATTTTGGTCAATAACGGAAGTAAGAAATGAAAAAAATTGCAGTTGCATTCCAACGATGCAAAGACCGGACCACCAAAAGATCGGCCCCATTATTTTTTTCTCTCTCCCAAGAAGTGCGGTTCCACTGTATACGGCGTGTCGTATATATCGACAGTTCCGTTGCTTGTCTTTCTCGTCTACATCGACGCCGCGGGCCTGCAACGAGAATTATAGCGACCGCGCGACACACGACAAGTTTATGTACCTCTGCATATCCCATAAACGCCTCCTATCTCCCACTCGGCCCTCTTTCTCCCTTTCGCTCTCACTCCTCTCTCTCTCTCTCTCCCTCTCTCCCTCTCTCGCTCTTACATATTGCATGTATCCTATATGTAGCAGTATCTAGGGAAAGTAGGCTTGGAGCCACGCAATTTACATGATATATATATATATATATATATATATATATATATATATACGAGGGTCGTTTGAAAAGTCCGTGCTGTCAGAGAGATGGCAATACTGGTGCGTATCCATGTTATTTTCAGTTAGAAATATTTTTGAACCTATCAGACTCAAGAGAAAACTTCTCCCATGAAAGTTGCATGGTTCGTAGGGGAAGGTCGAGTGGGTGGCTATGAGGTCCATTCGGGTCGAGGTCACCTCCATTTTTTAAAACGGTACCACTACTTTTCCCTTCAGAATTTTATCAAGGTACTGAAAATGAGTTTACACGCCAAATTTCAAAATGATCGATCAATATTTAGCATGAAAAATCGATAAAAATGAAATTTGAATGTTTTTAGCCTAGAATCGATTGAAAAAAAAAAACGGTTGCAAATACTAAAAAAGTAAAACGTGCTCAGAGTAATGGCCACCACTTCGAATGCATGCTTGCAATCTGATTCGCATTGATTGTAGTGTCTTATTAATCACGACAGTCTGTATTAACGACCAGGTTCTAATTGAGGTTTCAATAGTTTAATAATGAGCAAAAACCAGGTAAATCGTACCTTTGTTTACATTGTTCGCAATTATTAATCTTATCAACTTGTTTTGGAAAGTAGCAAGAAGGTTGTGATATCCATGATAATGTGTGTTCTCTTGAATAAAAAGCACTACGACAGAGTTTCCTCCTGTCCGTACACAATCAATCAAGTTTTAACACGAAAAAAGTCAATCGAACAGGGGTCTCATTGTTTTTAGCCTAAAATCTTTTAGGCTAAAAACTATATATTAAAAAAAAATGTATTAAGAAAAAGCGGTGCAATTGCTTACTCTTATAAAATATGCTCAAAGTGATTGCCAACATATTGTTTATATATATATATATATAAACAATATGTTGTATTAACAAAATTAATTAACGTTCTATTAACAAAATTAATTAACAAAATTAGTTAATTAATTAATTAATGTTGTATTAACAAAATTAATTAACAAAATTATTAATAACAAAATTTATTAAGAAAAAGCGGTGCAATTGCTTACTCTTATAAAATATGCTCAAAGTGATTGCCAACATATTGTTTATATATATATATAGTGCCAACATATATATATATATATATAGCCAACATATTGTTTATATATATATATATATATATATATATAAACAATATGTTGGCAATCACTTTGAGCATATTTTATAAGAGTAAGCAATTGCACCGCTTTTTCTTAATACATTTTTTAAAAATATATAGTATAATGTATTGTAAATATATAGTAAAATGTATTAAGAAAAAGCATTAAGCATATATATAAGCATATATAAGCATATATATAAGCATATATAAGCATATATAAGCATATATATAAGCATATATATATATATATATATATATATATAAACAATATGTTGGCAATCACTTTGAGCATATTTTATAAGAGTAAGCAATTGCACCGCTTTTTCTTAATACATTTTTAAAAAATATATAGTATAATGTATTGTAAATATATAGTAAAATGTATTAAGAAAATGTATTAAGAAAAAGCAAGAAAATTATAGTAAAATGTATTTAAAAAAAGAAAAAAATAGTAAAATGTATTAAGAAAAAGAAAAAGAAATCAATATAAATTTCTTCAATATTCAATATAAATTCTCAAATATATTCAAAAATATATTTAATTCAGCTATATATTCAACTATATATTTAAAAAAAATGTATTCAGAAAAAGCGGTGCAATTGCTTACTCTTATAAAATATGCTCAAAGTGATTGCCAACATATTGTTTATATATATATATATATATATATATATATATATATATATTTTATAAGAGTAAGCAATTGCACCGCTTTTTCTTAATACATTTTTAAAAAATATATAGTATAATGTATTGTAAATATATAGTAAAATGTATTAAGAAAAAGCGGTGCAATTGCTTACTCTTATAAAATATGCTCAAAGTGATTGCCAACATATTGTTTATATATATATATAAACTTATAAAATTACTTATAAAATATGCTCAAAGTGATTGCCAACATATTGTTTATATATATATATATAAACAATATGTTGGCAATCCCTTTGAGCATATTTTATAAGAGTAAGCAATTGCACCGCTTTTTCTGAATACATTATAAAAAAATATATAGTTGAATATATAGCTGAATTAAATATATTTTTGAATATTGAAGAAATTTATATTGAAGAATTTATATTGAATATTGAAGAAATTAAATATATAGTTGAATATATAGCTGAAGCTACGTCAAGGTCAACTCCACTTTTTAATATGGAACCATGTATTTTTTTTGCCTGATTAGAATAACCTTGTGTGGTAGGTCGCTGAAGTCGTCGTAAAATCGGTAATAATATCAACGAATATATATATATATATATATATATATATATATAGGGCGAGGCACATAAGGTGTTACAGAGCAATAGCACTCAAACTATTGATCATATCCAAAAATGTTTCAGACAAAAGTTTCAGTGTTCGAGAAGGCCGTCATACTGGACCACCCTGTTTTTTTTTATCGGTGGAGGCGCTGAAGCTACGTCAAGGTCAACTCCACTTTTTAAAATGGAACCATGTATTTTTTTTCGATGATATTATTACCGATTGTACGACGACTTCAGCGACCTACAACACAAGGTTATTCTAATCACGCAAAAAAAATACATGGTTCCATTTTAAAAAGTGGCGTTGACCTTGACGTAGCTTCAGCGCCTCCACCGATAAAAAAATAGGGTGGTCCAGTATGACGGCCTTCTCGAACACTGAAGCTTTTGTGAATATAATCAATAGTTTGAGTGTTATGGCTCTGTAACACTTTATGTGCCTCACCCTGTATATATATACTATATATAGACGAAAGAGTTGTCCATCACCTTTTTCGCAACCCGGAGTTTCAGTCAGTCTTATCCGGCCTGTATTGACGTTATCGATCCGTTATCGTTTCGCCAGCTTGATACACCATTCATGAGTTCAAACAGCGAGGGTGAATTCTTTTGGATTAGCAGGTTTAAAAAAATCATGTACTGGCTGCACAACTCGATTACTTCCGGTTCAGTATATTGGGGGCACGAGAAGCACCGAAGTCTCGCGTTACATTGGTGCTGATATATACTGGGAATTGGGAAAGGGACTGAGGGAGAAAAAGACTGCCAATGAGTTGCACAAAGGTCCGGAGTGACACGAAAAACATCACGCTATTCTGTCCGAGGGAGAGAGAAATACGAAAAAAAACATTCCCCATTCGTGATTTCGTTCACCGATATGTTTTATTAGGTTTTATTTTTTGTAGCCAGGAACAAGAATTTTATTAGGTTTTTTGTAGTCACGGAAACGGTGCTCGACAAATTTCGTTTCGTCCACAATTATTTTGGTTGTTTGTACAGCGTTTGAAGCTTCATTTCGCTGTTTGCAATTCACAACCAGTATGGACATACATCGATACCGTTTTATTGATTTTCTTCTTTTTAGTCCTTTTTCAAAGCGGTCGAAGTTTTTTTTTAGTAATCGATGTTGAATTTTGGTACCTTTCTGTTTATATTTCTCTCTCTCTCTCTCTCTCTTTATTATGTCGGTGCAAAAGTGCACAATATCTATCATAACAAGGCACCATTTTACATTCTAGACTTATTTCAACGAGCACGTTTTTTGGAACGCCCTACGAGACGAACCACCCCTGTAACGTTCCACATTCCTATACACCGAACATCTACCTTTCAAAATTCATTTGCGCTATCCGCTATATATTTTTGGCCCTCTTTACCGACCGAAGTTATCTCTTCACAGTCATTGGGTATTCTCAAACAGCGACTCTTTGCCCACCTACTCTCCTTAGAAGGACGATTACCTCTGAGCTGGCATATACTTATGATTTATTTTACATTATATTTTCTGTTTACCCCAAACTTCTGTGTTTACTACTGTTAGTATTAATGGGGATTGTCTTTTTTTTTCGCAAAATTTATCGCTTTTTGGGAATTTTTTTGTGAAGAAAGTATACAACGGAAAACTTGTGAAACTTGGCATATAGTTTTATTGATCTGTTTACTACATACAAAAAATTTTTTAAACAATTTCATCAAAAAATCCGCCTCCCACCCCCCTCGACGCGCGATGGTCCTTTTTTGATGGTGTGCACGATTACAGCCTTCACGTTCATCCTGCAACAAAAACCCAAAAAGCATTTTACTTTAGACACATATAGCTATCGTTCGATGAAGGGGAAAAAAAAAATTGACGATTTGGTGACGTTTTGAACTTGAAGTATCGATTTTTCGAAAAAAATTGATCGATTTTTTGTTATAAATAAAAAACTATTAAACGTATTGCTTTTTTGCTTCATCAAACGATAGCTATATGTGTCTAAAGTAAAATCCTTTTTGGGTTTTTGTTGCAGGATGAACGTGAAGGCTGTAATCGTGCACACCATCAAAAAAGGACCATCGCGCGTCGAGGGGGGTGGGAGGCGGATTTTTTGATGAAATTGTTTAAAAATTTTTTTGTATGTAGTAAACAGATCAATAAAACTATATGCCAAGTTTCACAAGTTTTCCGTTGTATACTTTCTTCATAAAAGAATTCCCAAAAAGCGGTAAATTTTGCGAAAAAAAAGACAATCCCCCTTAATATTACCTCATTCTAATAATAATTATTGTTATTATTGTTAGATAACATTAGATAGTATTATTATATGATATTATACTTTATTATGATTGTTATTATCATTATTATATTATATTATTATATTATATCATTACATCATACTTCATTATGGTTATTATTTTTTTCTTTTTTTTCTGTTAAGGGCATAATAAAGGGCATAATAAAATCTGTCAATCAATTAATCTCTCTCTCTCTCTCTCTCTCTCTCTCTCTCTCTCTCTCTCTCTCTCTCTCTCCCCTCTCCCTCTTTCTTGTTCGATCTTTCACGCCACATTTTTTATTTACGACGTTTCACGCTCTTCGCGCCGGGTTCTCCATTTTTCTTTTTTTCTTTTCGCCCTCTTGATGCCAGTTCGCGTTTTCTGGAATGGGGAAGACAACGTAGTCCGGGCTACTACATATTGACTTCGGTTCGATTTCGACAGGTGTGTATTTCTTATTAATCCCCCCGAGAGGATTCGGGACCGCTGCGATCCTGGGTACATACACACATCGCGTGTGTTTCCCTATCAGACCGCGGTTTTTCTTTTCGCTTTCCTCCTTCTTTTTTCTTGCTGTCAAGATCGAACCTTTTTTCGTCCTGGGTATAATAGAGACTTCGACGGGGTCGGGAGTGGATGCGGAGGGAGAAATAAAGCGAGGGAGATCTGCATGTTCTACATCCATTCTCCGCTGTCGCTACACCCTATTGAGTATCGAAGCTTTCGCTCCTTGGGCACGATACACGAATGAAATGTATCTATAATCCTCTCGAGAATCAACCAT
This sequence comes from Ophion costatus, assembly GCA_951751655.1. Taxonomy (NCBI): domain Eukaryota; kingdom Metazoa; phylum Arthropoda; class Insecta; order Hymenoptera; family Ichneumonidae; genus Ophion; species Ophion costatus. The sequence continues at coordinate 41,800,573 of OX632358.1, forward strand.
TTTTATGGCGAGGATAAAAATCCGGCGAGAGCAAAGTCCATGGTGTTTGCAGGAAACGCTCATGGCGAGAGATCGTTGGGTCGACTATTGTTTACTGGCTGGGTTGAATTATCATTACAAGATACATTTGGTAGCTGTAATTGATCTGTCGATAAACGTCAGCTCGTGCGACTAGGCCGTAAGACATCGAAACCGTTGAATTTTCTTTTGGGACGAATTTTAAAAGGTTTTACGCAAAAATGCATTTCTCAAATTGGCGCGAGCAATAATTCGAAAAATAATTCATCTAGCATTCATTCTTACACTTTAATTCATATCGTGCGCTTGAAGGTCTCGAAAAATCATTTGAAACGAGGCTTTTTTTACTGCCGAATAAGGAAATGTCTATGCGTAAAATTCAAACTGCTTTTGAAAAGCGTGTCATTTTGTAAATTTTTATATTTCACTTTTTCGGTTCGTGCAAACGGAATCGAAGTTGTGCCTTAAGCTCGCTTTCGAATTATTTTTTCAAAAAGAAAGCAATCAAAGCGAGCCAAGGTTTAAAATAAAAAAAAAAAAATCATTTTCTTAATAATAGAAATTGTTTTATTTTCAGCTGCTTATTTTCATGACTACCCAGTTAAGTGTTTTTTTTTTACTACATATCTTCCTTTGCTTTATTCGTAACATGGAAAAATCAAAAACCGTACAGGAAATATATTCAAATTTTCATCAAATTTGCAAAGTGCGTGGGTGGAACAATGTTCATTTGCGACGAGGTCACATTTGTTGACCTCTCCATGCCATGATTGTTTTTCACCCTGGCTGATGCTCGTCTCGATTTTGCGAGCAGATTTTCACTGTTACAAAAAATGTATCACACATTACGTGTACATTGCTTCATTCACAATAATAAAAAAAGAGCGAACGACGCGAAAATGTAATAAGGCAATTCACGAAATGTACGGAGTGCCTTTGATGAAAAAAACAATGCTATCCAAGGCGCGTTCCTCGCTTTGATTATCACACATGTCCCATTTTTCTCGTACGGGTGGAAAGCTTTTTTTTGCCTCCGTAAAATAAAAAAGCTCCGCCAATTTTGTTTTGCGCTCGACGGAAAGTTCGTAAATGTGAAATTGAGCTCCCACGTAATACTCTCTTTTGAGAAAGTTTCCTCGACCGCGAAGCCGCGAGGGAAGGGCGACGTCGTCGATCGAGCTTCCTATAGAAGGGTGAATTAAAAAGAAAAAGATCTTCTCAACGTTCACGTCGTTCGATGCGATCCGATAGCGAATTGGTTTCGCGAGCTTATTTCTTCGAATCTCAAAACCGCGACGTTCATATCCGGATATTAAATTGGCAAAATATTTATGGAATGTATTATCCGATAAAAAATGGATCATAGCTCGTTTCGGTTAAGGCGGGATTCTACTTTGAAACCATGAAAAAAACGCTATTTTCGTGAATTTTTTCTGAGAATACTATTAAAGATATCGATATGGGGTTTAAACTGTTCAATAAATACACTCTTTAAGGGGTAAGGCCACTGTACATTTTTTGAAAAATCGATTTTTTTTTATTGGCTTAAAAAATAGTTTAAACCCTCTGGAATAAGAAAAAAAGGTCCTGTGCGAAAAAAAATTTGTTGTCCTTAGGAAATGAAGGTCGCCGCCAAGCGTGTCAAAACTTGCTCCGAAACGACTGCAATTATATCGGAGATGGCGATTCCAAAACTTTCAAAGGCATCGTGGATTCGAAGCCTTATGAAAATGTTGATGTTAAAAAAAAAGAGTGCATAGATCACGTGCAAAAAAGAATGGGCACTCGATTGAGAAACTTAAAAAAAGGAACAAAAAGTCTCGGGGGAAGAGGAAAACTCACTGCCAAATTGATTGACGAACTAAGCATTTATTACGGCTTAGCAATCCGTCGAAATTCCGATTCCATCAAAAATATGAAAAATGAGATCTGGGTAACCCTTTTTCACAAAATGTCAACGGATGAAAAGCCTCAGCACGAAAAATGTTCGGAAAATTGGTGCAGTTGGAAGAAAGCGAAAGCAGAAAATGCCTTGGATGCGTATCATCACAATCAGCCAATGAGTGAGGAGGTTTATCAAGCCATCAAACCCATCTACATGGAATTGAGCCGGGACGAGTTGCTGGAGCGTTGCTTGGGGGCCTATACTCAAAACAATAACGAAAGTTTCAACGCTACAGTTTGGAGTTTGGCCCCCAAATCATCCTCAAGCGGAAAAACTGTACTAGATATTGCGATGGATATCGCTGTTTGCATATTCAATGGCGGCCTTACCAACGTCTTGCAAATATTCAAGATGTTGGAGGTGGAAATTGGTGTACAGTTATATAATTTCTGCATCGAAGCCGACGCCAAACGCATCACGCACGCGGAGACATCTCTGAGCGACGCGGCCAAAAGTGCGCGCGCGCTCCAAAAATCAACCAGGAAAGACGAAGAAGACGAAAATTTGGCTATCGAAGGACAAATGTATGGTGCTGGGATTGCAGACTAACGGTAAAAATTTTTTTTAACTTCTTTTTTTAATTTTTTCCAATAAAAAACTATTCGCAAAACTTTAAACGCGTTTTTCTCGAAACATGGTTTTTCAAAATGGCACGCAGCATAACTCGAACAATTTTAATTTTTTTTACTTGAAATTTTAACCAGATGTGAACATTTACATTATCTTGAGAATGTCGATCGGAATTTTCAAGAACTTTATTTATTGATTTTTTATTAACAAAAAACTTGCCGTTTTTTTCGTCAAAAATCAATTTTTTTTTCAAACGCACGCCAAATCCACAAAAATTGATACTTTTTAAAATCCGATCGACATTCTCTAGCTATAGCCCTCTAGATTAATGGTTTTTTTTTTTTGTTCTAGATTCAAAAGTGCACCAGTGGTGCTGCGTGCCGCGGAGCCCTGGAAGCAAAACATGTCCTGGGAAGATAGCTGTGGAACCGCCATTTTGTTTTTTTTTTTACTGTAAAAAAATTTTATAATAAAGTTTAATGTATGCCCGATAACACCATTAAAAGTTTTTTTTCAAATACCTTCAATTTCGGGAGCAAAAAATTAGTGAAAAAACCTTTTTTTTTGGGCCGTTACAGTGGCCTTACTACTTAAGTACATAAAAAAAAAAATTTAAATGTATTTTATTCATTTTTTGTACACGTAAAATATGTTTAAAGCCAACGCCTCAAAAAGCAGGTACCGTTGCCGTGGTCGTGAAATCTTCCCGACGGATGGTCTGAAACAAAAAAATCAAATAGTTTCATGTTCAGTATGTCTTCAGGAACCGACCTAACTAGAATATTTTATATACGTGCAAAATTAACAAAATGGCGGCTAAAATACGAAAAAAAAATGCGTTTTTTTGGGTCTTTTTTTGCAATAAAAAAATAGTTCTAATCAAAATTTTAAGTTGATTGTAGTTAGGTCGGTTGGTACACACATATAGAATATGTGTTCCAAATTTCATAAGGATCGGTTCAGTACTTTTTGAGTTATCACGACCACGGTACTTGAAAATGTCGTTTCGAGAAAAACGCGTTTAAAGTTTTGGTGAGTGATAAATCGTAGAAAAAATTATCTTACCCTCAATCAGCGATGCCTGGGCCATATAATATGCCTTCGACGTGTTCCAGGTGGGTGTTTTCATCCAATTTAGCCTTTTCAACGTTTCAAAGTAGAATCCCGCCTTAATGGAGACTTTTTTAGGAAACAAAAATGCATAAAGCTTTGTTTCTGTTTAATGGCGCTGATTTTCTCTTGTCAAATAAAAATTCAAACTTCGGTATGCTCGAATTGAGTGCATATTATCTTTCGACAAATTAAAATGCACAAACGTTTGTTTGGCTTCGTTTGGGTTAATGGGGAATTTTCTCTTTTCAAACGAAAGTTCACAAGCTTCGGTACGTTCGGAGTAAGTGAAAATTTTCCTTCAGCGAAAAAAACCGCCTGAACGTCCATTTGGGTTCGGGGCATTTTTTTTTTTCAACAAACGCGCATAGAAATTTTTGGGAGTGAACAGATATATTTTTCGATAAACAAAAATGCAGGGAAACTCGTTCAGGTTCGTTCGGCACATAGCGAAGTTTTTTAAATCAACAAAATTGCATAAAAGTTCATCGAAATGATTTGGTCCGATGGTGATTCGTTGCGAATAAATAAAAAACGCATAAAAGCTTCCATCGGTTGTTATTCCACCGTGAAAAACAAATTTGCGTCTGCATCGCTATCCCGTTAAGTCGAGAGAGAGAGAGTAGTGAAAGCGAGCAGTACATTTGTTTCATCGTTGCTGCTTCATACACTTTGCTGGCTTGTTTCCGACGAATCGTCGAGGAAGATTTACCTTTGCGGTAGCGCATAATACCTCGTTCGCTTTTCGTATATACTTGGCCGTTTTCCGCATGCGACTGATTTGATTCCGATATTTTCCTCCGCAACCTCGTCGTCGTAACCGAAAACTAACCCCGGTATCTTTCGTCTTTGCGAGAGACAAAAAAAACCTCACCCTTCTCGCACTCTCACCATGACCCAACTTATTGGCTGAATTTATTGGGTAGACGGTTCAGAGATGCGGAGGGAGAGAGACAAAAAGAGAGAGAGAGAGAGAGAAAGCACAAGGGAGCAGGAAAGACGCGGAGTAGAAAAAAAAATCGGAAAATCGAGTAGGCCGTGAAATTGAGAGAGACCGAGGCAAGCGTGGAAAATAAATGAAATTCTGAACAAGAGCAGGGAAGAAAAGCGGGGAAGATCAAAAAGAGAGAGAGGGGGGGGGGAGGGAGAGAGACAGAGAGGGAGTGAGAGTGAGAGAGATAAAGGGAGCCAGAAAGGCCTCAACGAGGGCAAAGTGTACAACGCTACATTTATCCTCAGTTTTATTTCTCTCACTGTTCTCGAACCCCCAATTTCCATAATGTACTTTTGTTGTTGGTATTGCGTGTTTTTTCCACTACGAAGTGTATCTACCTTTCGCATAATTAGTACGAGAAACTTTTTTAAATGCCTCCGATCATTCGCAAATACGAGCATTCAGCAAACGATTATTTTAACTCGCAATAATTATTATTCTTTCATCATGAATATTTATTTATTCTTATAGCAGTAAGAAGGTAAACTTCGCCTTCTCGAATTTTCGCGTAAACACAAACTCTGCGTACTTGAAAAGTGTATTAAAAACTTTGCCAATTATGTTGGAAATCACCCTTGTAATATTCCAAAAATAGAATTCAGACGTCGAACCTCGAAACGGGTCTGTATCTCCTCTCTATGTGGCTCTTTCAATTATTTCGCAATTCTACACCCGAATGTTTATTATTCAATCCGATGAAAGAAGCGTAGTAGCGATGTGAATCTTTTATTCAAAGGGACTTTTGCTAGGCGCGATTTGAATAGGGCACCCTCCTTTTTAAAAATTTATAACGGGTTGGCATATAATTTTATCAATATTTCAGCATGATAAGAGTACAGTTTACGATATTCAACGAATTTGTCCGATTATCAGACCGGGAGGTTTATAAATTGTACTAAGCCGGATTCAGGAATGAAAATGTTCTGTTTTCATTCATTCATTCTCTCTCTCTCTCTCTCTGTCTCTCTCTCCCCCTCCCTCTCTCTTCCTCTCTCTCTAGTTCTCTCCCTCCCACATTCACATTTTCTACTTTGGTGAAATTTATCTTTGATAAACAAAGCAGATTTATTCATTGTTATCAATGTTATTGTCCTGGGTTTTGCGAGTCCGGATTATTACAATTGTCTTATTTTTATTCCACCGTTATATTGCACCCAATTATTATTCCTCTAATTATTCATTTTATTATGATTTTCGGTGCGGATACCACCTCAGTTTATAACCAAGAATTTTGTTCAATTTTCGACGCGAGTGCCTCTCGACATACGTTCAGAATGGATATATTTTTTTAAATACTCGAATTCCGCTTGAAAAACCTGTGCCCGGGCAAATTTTCGTTAATTTTGTGTCGCGTGTGAAGAATGAAAAATATTTGGCCTGTAATGACGAGAATAGCGAGTATTGATGAATAGAGGAAACATCAGAAACCCGAACATAAACAATTTTTTGGAAAGTATTCAATGATTTTATAATTATTGAGCGAATACCAGCTTAGTCTGTAGCAAAGAATGTATGAAATTTTCGACGCGAGTGCCTCTTGAGGTACGTTCGAAATAAATATTACAAAAATGGAACTCCGCTTGAAAAGCTTGTGCCCGGGCGAATTTCCATTAATTTTTTATCCCGTGCACATATCCTGCATGCGTTGTTCACAGCTTCAATTATTATCCTTGCGTCCATATCCGCTGTACATTCAAAAAGAGACAAAAAATATAGGTGCACGAATGTGTTCTACACACGTGTGCTTAAAATTGGATATAACTTTTTTCTGGCCTCTTTTTCTTCAAATCCTATCCTGCGCAGCCCAAAACATATACGTACATTTTCGTATTTGCGCAAGAAAGGTTTTTGTTTTTCAATTTGTTTTGCACGGTGTGCTCTCGAGAAACGTGGCCCATACAGCAGCGATTGCGGTTTATTTCAGGCTGACGTGAAACTAACGCTTCGTTTCTGTTTCGTAACATTTGTACTGTTTTTTTTGCCCCTGCGCACGCACGCACCCCCACTCCCTCCCCCGCCACATACACATATTAGGGTGGCACAAATTTGTACTCATTTTTTCCTCTTTCTCACCATACAATTATTTACTCTAGGAAAAAAAATTGTCGCGGATGTAGCGAGCGGTCTAAAAATAATATTTATTGGTTGCTGAAGCCTGCCAAAAATTGAAATTTCCATTAAAATATCGATTTTTTTTCGTTCCCTTCACGCCCATGAATGTTACGCTTGATAACTTTTTAATTAACCTCGCGAAAGCTCTAGCGGGTCAATATCTAGTGGTCGCTCAAAAGCTTCGAAATTTTCAATTATCGTCAATTTGTTTTACTCTTCTCACTCATATATATATATATATATATATATGGGTGTTTCTCTACTAAATGGAAAGTCACCCATACAAAGTTTCCCCGTGCATGTTTTTTTCTTGAAAATAAAAAACACAGTGTGTATAACGGGAGGCAGTAATAGATAAAAAATATACAAATAAAAAGCCGACACATTTTCTCCTTATTTTGCAACTTATGGACGATTTTGTGAAAATTTGAGACAGGGGACTGTCATATTTTCCAGTGTACTGTTCCCGTGAACTGTTTAAATGAAAAAAAACGTCTTTTTTTAAATCGAATATCTGTATTTTTGTTAAAACTTTGACATAGCTTATTACGTATAGCCAATGGTTTAATCAAATAAACTACAAATGCTGAATTATTGATGTTTTCCTTCATCTTTTGGTTTCCTTGATTGATTATTGAGCATTCCAGCAAAACTGGAATTAAACTTATTAAAATAACCTTTTTACCCTCAAAATGTGTGCATTCTCATTTTAAAAAAACCTCTTATTTAAAAAAATAACAAGTTCAATCTTGTCATAATCTTCACAAAGCAATGTTAACTGCTTCGTACAAAAGAAACATTATCTTATACTATTAAATATAATCAGAATTAAATCACAATCAGCATCTCGTTACTAATACTTTTAGTAGTGTTTAATTAAATAATGGTCATTATAGTTTAGAACGAGGGCAGTTTTCTCTTTGTTTGTTTTTGTTCGAAATAATCAGCCCTGATTTATTTTTTATAGACCGGTACAGGTAACTTAAAGTAATAAGATATTTTTTTCCCTTTTAGGGTCCGATTTGAATTTGGTAATACTTGCAATATTTGGTTAAAAGGTATATCAGAAATATCAGTATCATCAACTGTGAACGAGTGACTCTTATTGTCACGAATTTTCGGCAAATTACGGTTAATTTGCCATCCACATTGTCTATCTGATTAATTACAGCTGATTTTCGCGATTTTATTTTCTATGGTTGAAATACGCTAATCGATCAGATTTTTTTATGTCAAACCGAAGCACTCATGAACAGAAAATGAATTTTCAAACGTTTATTTTAATTTTTTTTGCATTTTTTATCGGTTCAAAATGTCTTCGAAAAAAGGAGTCGTCACGCTGTACACGGTTGTGGCCGTAAATATTATCTGAAACAAAACTTGTAAAAAGATTATTAATCAGTATAAAAGCTGCTATCCGGCTATAGAGGTTAAAAAAAAAAATTGACAAAATGGCGTTGGTTTAAAAAAAAGTATTGAATTTAGCCTATTTGTTTGACAGTTTTTCGTTAAAAAATATGAATAAAAATATGAAATATGAAGAATAAAAAAAAGCTTCCATAGCAAGATAATAAATGCATGAAGAATGTTGTGTCAAAATTTGAGACGGATAGCTTGAAAACTCTTCCTTTGAGAGTGTACACCGTTTTGAAAAACGACATTTCGAGATAAACGCGAATAAAGCTTCGAGTGCGGAATTTTCTTGATAATGGAAATAGTAATGAAATAATAATGAATTTCATAACAATGAAAATTTTTCACAACTTTAGTAGATATATATTATCTACTTACGATCAATCGGCGATGCCAGGTCCACGTTTTTAACCATTTATATTACGGAATAATAAATTTAAAAATCGATTTTTTAAATTTTACACTGTGATGATCCCTCAACGAACACGTAGTCTCCCATGTATTATTAGCTGATTGATATTGAACTTGGCCCAGCAACATTCTCGAATTCGGTATCGGATAGAATATATATACGAAACTTCAATCTCTACAGTCACAAATAGCATTATCTTGCGCGTTAAGATCGGGCCTGGATGCGTTTTCAAATTTGGAGTCGATGTAAAAAGCATCACCGTTAAGTTGTGCCTATTCTTCATACTTCACTTTTCCGCAATTGAAATGCTGGGGACTGTTTCAACATTTTTAGGACAACATTTGAGTGATAGTTTTTCATATTGAAAAAGTATTTGAAATTATGGTTGTATTTTATAAAGACATGTCCTCTATTCTAGTTGAACCTATCGATGTTAGAATTAGGCAATGTTAATAATAAAAGTAAATATTAGCTGTGACCCTTGCCATTTTGGAAATGGGACATGACAGAGGACTCTGTTTGATGGACACAAATTAATATTAAGATATTGCGTCATTATGTGCGATAGGGAACACCAAGTATAAATATCCAATTATCGTTTCAGACAGATACAACTCAGTAATAATAATTTGAAATACATGAAATATACTTGGGACGTCGATTTTCCATTTACTAGAGAAATACCCATATACACACACACGCACATATTGGAAGCAGTGATTTTGAAGGCATTCAATTCCGAGGTCCGTCCGGTCCAAATTAAAGGATTGGCCTCAAATGAATTACATTTGTTAGTACGGCAAGATTGCATCAATTTAAGGGGCTTAAAATGTAAATATATATATATATATATATAGCAAAGAACATTTTGAGCCCCTCAAATCTATGCAATTTATTCCAAAGGGATAATTGACTTTGGGAATGACGAGCTACGAACTCGAAGTCTTCAACATTACTTTTTCCATATTTATGTTATTAATTGTTAAATATTCGGAAGTGGGGTTCCTGCTACAATCAGGCTAATTTTTGTTTGGGTTTGTTTGGGGTCGTTTAGGGTTGGTTGGGTTTGTTTGAGCCCTTGAAGAACATTAGCCTGATTTTAGCAGGAGCCCCACTTCCGAATATTTACCTTTTTACATTTTTTTAAATTTATATATTAACATAGATTCAATTTGAATATATATGTACATATGAAAAAACAAAATATATATATATATATATGTATATATAAAAAATATATATATATATATATATATATATATATATATATATTTCCTTAAATGTATACATGTATGAATATATTTTATCGAGGCCCGCAGTTCGGGGTGAATCGAGTGTACACGTTCCATAAATATTTGGCCAAAGTGTTGGCCGAACGAGATTTACACGAATTTCGCTTCGCCCTAGAAAATCTGTGACTACCGAGCGATTTCGCATGTATCCAAGTGTTTGTTGCACTTGTGAGCACGTGTGTGTGTGTGTGTGTGTGTGTGTGCGTGCGTAACTCAATATGGCGTACTAAACAAATACTACACGATTGAGTGTTTGCACGAAACGTTATAATATTTAATCGCTCACTGCCACGTTTTCAATTCGTTTTGGGCGTCGCGGTGTTTTACCCTGGGAACGACGCGATAGTCGCGCGCGTGTTTCTGCATTCGCCCAATAACACAAGGTGCGTCACGTCCAGCCGGCCATTATATTTCTTTTTTCGGCAAAATACAAACATTTCGATTGGCAGGAACAAAATTTTCGTCCTTTTTTGTTGTAGAACTTTCGATAAATGGTTTAACTTTTTTGGTTTTTTTAATCGCTCGACTATTTGGGAGGGTGCGGGGAGTTTCGGTAAATTTTTTTCTAGACGCGACCCTTTCGACTTACGAAAGTTCGTGATCTGTAATGGGTTTTTATTTTTGCTTTTGGCAACCGTGTGGCTTGACGTTTTTTTTTCGATAGGGACGCGATTTGACTTTTTTTTCAATGCTTATGTCGCGAAGTTTTTTGTTATTTTTTCATTTAAAAAAATTTTTGGTAACCGATGGTTGAATCTTTTTTTTCAAAGGGATGCGTCTTTTACTTTTTTTTACAAGTTAAAAGCTTTTATTTAACTCGATTTGGTGTGAGATGCAAGACGAGAAATAGATATTTCACCCACTTCCCGACTACTTAGAGCCCTGAAATTTAGCAAAGATGCATCTAAGAGGTGACAATGCATGATCCAACTTAGAAAAAAAAGTAACGACTTTTTGTGAGACGCAAAACGAAAAATCGATATTTCACCGACTTCCCGATTACTGAAAGCTCTGAAATTTTGCAAACATGCATCTGAGACGTGAGAATACATGGAAAGTGCATGAGAACATTTGAATTGGGTCTAAGTCCTCTCGGATCCCACAATCGTTGAAAGGGTCCAATAGGTAAAATAGGTCAAAAGATAGGGTCCAATAGGTAAAGTAGGTCAAAAGATAAGGTCCAATAGGTCGTGAGCCAACGACTATGACAGATGCCACCTATCACAGTTCTCCAGGATATCTCCTGACAATTAACCAATAATAACACCGGTTCGTTTGGAAGGATTAATTCCTCTTTGCAAACATTTCAAAGCTCTGGTAAAATCAATTGAAGACTCCAAAGTAGAAAATAATTTATATGTAAAAAATCTTTTTTTTTTTCAAACAAGCTTTTATTTAATGTACTAAAAAGAAGAAGATACATTTTCTTACCAAGTCACCTATATGTGACTATAAATAAAAGCTTGTTGCGTTCAATTTTTTTAATGTTTAATAAATTTCATGAATTCAGATTCGTAAACCCTATTTAATTTTACTTAATAATAATTAGAGAAATTGTTATCACACGTTTATACTCAGTTTTACGATTTTTATTTAAGAAATCTAAGGTTGTTTTACTGTAAATGAAATACAGTTGATATGTTAACGGATTTATGTGAATTGAAGATTATATGTCTATATTTTGCGCGCCCCAAGCTTTCATTCATAGTCACATATAGGTGACTTGGTGACCAAAATTATTTTCCATTTTTTAGTTCATTACATAAAAGCTTGTTAAAAAACATTACATATACATTTTTTCGCCACGTTCGTTGACTCACTCTCGAATACCCCGTATACGTTTTCTTTTCGTGTTTTGTTGCATACTTTTAAAAATCGATTTTCGCCGCATCCTCTTTCGCGCTCCGACGGAAATTGGGTGAACCTTCTCGCTTATCGCGTCGAGTTCGCCCGATCACAAACGCGCGCAAGGCAATACCCACACTCGCACGACGGAAAACGCGCAATCAACGAGAGTCATGGTCCGAAATCGTTTTATTCAAATTTCACCGATACGTATATATCAGCGGCGGCTGTACGGCAGAAGGGCTTCGTTTTTTCGAGGTTTCCTTTCCCCCTCGAACGCACACACTCGCAACGCTCATATCAAAGCGGAGCGAGCGAAGTGAAGTACTCGTGAAGTATTCATCCAGATCGGAAAATATTACATACTCGCCGAAATCACTAGAACCGAGATTAAATGGATTTTTCGAGTTGTACGACATTTATTTTACTTTATTTCCATTCCGTTGGAATTTTCGTCGAATTTCTTACGTGTAATCGCGAGCGATGCGGCTTACTAAAGTACACCAGGAATTTCTGTTTTGAGACTCTTCTATTATGAGCCTATAAGAGTCTCTTTTGAGAACACTCAATTAAACTTGAGTTTTACTTACAAGTAGGGTCATTCATTACAACGGTGAGTAAACCGAGCAATGTAATCATCAGGCCATTACACTCGGACACTCCGGGAGTGATAGCCAATCGTAATTTTAAACAAATAGTAAGGTTAAGGTTGATTTGATAGGAGTTTGTTTTAATTTCGTGAATTATATTGAAGTTAAATGTCCAAAGCTTAATTACAAATGAAGATAAGTTAAGAAATATCAGTACTTTTATTTTCACGGATTCTTGAAAAAAACTGTGGCCAACTACCCCTGCTTACCCTATTGCTAGGGTAGTATCGAGTAAAAAAAGCGGTGCAAACACTACAAAAGGTCCTCAAAGCGATGGCCATCACTTATAATGCACGCTTATAATCTGATTCGCACTGATTTTATTGTCTCAGTAATCACGTCAATCTGTATTGACGAACAGGTTCTAATTGAGGTTTAAAAACTAATCGTCGAGGCTAGCCGTTCGGTCGTGGGACGAATAAGCGTATGTTATTCGTCCGGACAGCGGCTAACTTCACGTCACGCTGTACAACGCCCCGAACAAACACACAAACCCAAACCCAAAATGACAAACACAAACAAACCACCCCAAAATACAAACCCAAACCCAAACTAAACCAACCAACCCAAACCAAACAAACACACCCAAACAACACAAACCCAAAAAACAAACCCAACTAAATTAACCCAAGAAATCCAAACTCAAACAAAACCAACTAACCCAAACCAAAGAAACAACCCAAACCCAAAAAACCAAAATCCAAACAAAACCAAACAACCATACTCAAACAAACAACCGAAAACCCAAAAAAAAAAACCCCAAACCCAAAGAAAACCAACCAACCCAAACCCAAACATAACCAACCAACCCAAACATAACCAACCAACCCAAACAAAATTATAAAGGTTTTCTTTCGGAAAACCAAAACCCAAACAAAACCAACCAACCCAAAGCCAAACACAACCAACCACCCCAAACCCAAACAAAATTATAAAGATTTTCTTCGGATGACTACGTGTAAATTATTCTTCCGGATAGTTTTAACAATTTAACACATTCTATCCGGACAATTATAAATATGTTATTCGTCCGGATTCTAGCTTACACGAATCACAATAATATGTACGCCTACTGGACCTAGGGCGTGAACTGAGCCGCTATCCGGACGAATAACATACCCTTATTCGTCCGATAACCGGACAGGGAGACACTCCAAACTATAATACTAAGCTAAATCCAAAATACATTCTGCAGGCGCGCGCTTCTAACAATAAGCCATACCTGTACACATTATATATTACATACCTATCGCACGGCTGTTTTTATGTATTTGTTCAACCGATGAAATATTTTGTATCGACGTGTATGAATAAATACTTCAAAAAAAAAAAAAAAAAAAAAAAAAAAAAAAACTAAGCTAAATCCAGGTAAGTCGTACGGCTTTTTTCTACATTATTCGCAACTAAGAATCTTATCGCAGTGTTTTGGAAAGCTATGAGAAGTTGAATTTAAGTTTTCCGCCAAATATTTTCCCAACAACAGCATGTTATGGGAGCGTTACAATACAATCAATACGAACCAGATTGCAAGCGTGCTTGCACCATTTTCTGAAACGATTCTAGGTCAACAACATTACCATTTTTTGAAATATTTTTTTTTTAATTCGATTTCGTTTACTCAATCTTGATCGATGATCTTGAAATTTTGCGTGTAAACTCATTTTCAGTTGCTTGATAACATTCTGAAGAAAAATAGTGGTCCCAATATAAAAAAAAGAAGGTGAACTTGCAATTTGCGAAGCACCTGCGTTTGGACGAGCTCGACCACCCCCCTCAAACGATGCAACTTCTGTAGGAAAAGTTTTCCCCTAGGTCGGATAGATCAGAAAATATTTTTACTGCTGATGGTTGTTGCCTCATTCGGTGTATGTAAATATATATATACACTCACGTATGTCGTGATGCAAAACTACAAATTTGTAGATTTTTTAAAAAAGAAAATGGAAATACGAGTGATTAAGTACCATGAAGTGAGAGAGAAAGAGAGGGAGAGAGAGAGAGAGAGAGAGAGAGAGTTTCGCGTTTCGATGGAAATAACGAAGCGGATAACCGTCACGCACTCTGAAAATCGAGTATCCATACAGACGCAAACACATGCTCAACTCAAGTCCTTTGAAGTTGAACTTTGTGCCAACTGACCCAGGACACCCGCCCACGATTCTCTGGAGAGGAACACGCGTTATCACCAGATCCGTCTGCATCGTGCTCTCTCATCGTCACATAAAATCGTGCATTTTTTTAAATTTCCATTAGTAGCTTGTTGTCGTCATCATGATTATTACTACTTTTAAAGCCCGCTCATAATCATTACTATTATTATCATCATCGTCATTATTATTATTGTTCGGGGTGTCGCAATTGTCGTTTAAACTATCTATTATTGCCATTATTATCAACATTGCCGATATTTTTTGTGCAAACAGATTTTATTCGTTTGCATGTTAGTTATTAAAAGTGCATCGAAGACTTGGCGGCCATCAATTTTAATCCTCCACGGGTACACGGGGATACAAGTTGCTTTTACTTTCTATTTTTTTTCAATTTATAAATTGAAACGCAGTTTCTACGTCAGCCGGAACAAGCTCACCTAATTGATCGTGAAAAACGAGTTTGGCGAGTGCCAATTAATCCGCATCCGTTTGCGCGCAGCGGTAAGCTTTGAGCTTTCTCTCTTTCTCTCTCTCTCTCTCTCTCTCTCGCTCTTTCTCTCTCTTTCCATCTCTATATGCTCACTCTTAATCAGTACCGTTTATCCACCCTAGGATCCCGGGGGTCTTTCCAAAAAATCTCGCTCGCACGTGAAATTTCTATACTTTTTGGGCGGTTGATTCTTTTCAAGAAAAAAAAGCTTGCGCAAGCTTCGAACAACGCTCGGTCTGGAATGACGAGAATGGCGAGTAGTGATGAATAGAGGAAACATCAAAAACCCGAACATAAACCATCTTTTCGAAAGAATTCAATGATTTCGTAATGATTTTGAAGAATTTTATTATTTCATGATTATTTAACAATTCAATTATTTCATAACCTGGAAGTTTGCATCGCTAGAATGCAACAAAAATTAATTATTTTTAATAACTCGATTTTTCGCCGTTTTCGCCTGCGTACATTGTTTAAACGCTTCTATGTATTCTTATTAGAAATGTATGACCTCGGTTTGCTAAAAGAAACTTTTAGATAATGATGAAGATCGAGAAATAAAAGAACGGGAAATAATATCGTTGCATTCGAACGATGCATACTTCGTCGTCATATTATTTTGTAATAATTAGCGAGGAAACAAAAATAATGGGAATATCAATTGTTATTTATGTTGTTATTCCATAAAGATGATTGGAAACAGATGACACGAAGAAAATCTCGTCACAAAAGTTTTATTATTCAACAACGATTGTTTTATTGAAGAATACAATTTTCGAAACAATTATGAAATGATAAAAATCTTCATACCAATGGTCTTTTTTTTACTCCAATCGGAATAAAACTGCTCCAGGGAGCTTCACATTAATCAAATTAATGGAACCATTTGTTTCTTCGTTTTCCGTTTCTAGTGCCAATCGTGGCGCGAGGCCCTACTCGATTCAGACTCGTTTGTCGGGCTTGAATATTTCTTTCATCCCTTATATTCGGTAACTCTCGGTCACTTGGGCAATGAGAAAAACAAAAAAGGGCTCCGATCAGCAAATGACAGAGACCCAAAAATTCAACAAGCTACTCGCGTGATGGGAGTTCTTGTTCGGATTGCGTTTTTATGTGTTGGATGAGTTTTTTGCAATCGCGATAATGGAGTCACGTTGCCATATATCGCTTCGTTTTGCAAAAAAAAAAAAAAAAATAGAAAAATATAGAAGGTCACGTCTGTGAATGTTTTTTTAATTTGCAAGTGTGCTTTCGTGCCCTTTTATTTTGCCATTAACTTGACGTGTCTATTATATATATATATATGTATGCGTATCGCAAGCAAAAAATGGTTCTGAATCACGTAATCGCTAAATGCTGCGCCAAACGGTTTCTACAGAATGGCCATTTGTATTATCCGATAACAACGGTACACCCTACGCGTACCCAATACATATATACATATAATGATTTTACGGCATGTGAAACTTTCGGAATTTACTTTGTGGAACGCATTCGCGGTGAGAGACGCGGGGATGAAAAAAAACTCGTTCACGACGAAGCAGTTGGGGAAAATTCGACAAAACTATAGCGACCAACATTTTTTTTCACAATTTTTATCGTCAAAGTTTTCGCACAACGCGTGAGAGAACTAACGCGAATATTACGGTAGCCCCATTTTCCCGCGTTATTTCGATCGTCATTTATTCTTCAATGTGGAATACCTTTCAAACGGGACTTTTCGAAAGCGTGGAAAAAAATAAAAATGGCCCTCGCGAAGCTGCCTCTGTGCGGCGGTGATTAAAAAAATCGAGAGAGGATAGTGAGACACTTGGAGATTTTTTTATTGTCTCAAGGTTTTCAATGTTTTGAAAAAAAAGAGAAGTTAGTATCGTTGGATGGCGACGGAAATTTTTCACAATTCTTTGATTCCTTCTTTTTCATGAATTTGCAATTCTTTTTTCCTCTGGTTTAGATTAACACGTACCCAATGGTTATGCTCAAAATTTTTTTACTGATTTTCATAGCCAAAAATCCGCCAAAAAATCGGGCAGTACGAAAAAATATATACCTTCGTTGCATTCCAAGGGTGCAAACTTCACCACCGTGAAAGTCATTCGATGCCATTCGTTCGAGATCATCTTAGAGATTTCCAACCGAAATCTGGAGTAACAAACCTCGTGGATGATAACAAAAATAAACAAATACAAAAAAAAAAATTGTTAAAGTTTACGGAGACGAACTTCAAAATTATCGCATTTTCTGGTACGTTTCCCTCGTCGTTATCTTCTTCCTATTCTAATGTCTCCTATTCACGAGCTCTCGTGATCGGCAGAGGCCTTTCCGACGAAGCTTTCTTCACGGACTTCTTGTACTATCTCTTCAAAACCTTCCTGACGTTTATATATATATATATATATATATATATATATCGCCGGTTCCTTAGAGAGATCGAAGAAAAAAAAAACTTTATCAGCACTGCTCATAGTGACGATTTTGCGGAGTAAGTAAAATGAATTTCCGGATCGTTTCGGACTTTTGGGTGTTGAAATAAATAAATAAATCACGTGTACGGAGAGAATTTTTAAGTAATTTTTACTGTGAAATCACAGTAACTCGGTGACAAATGTGCAATTCTTCAGGTTTTTAGGAAATAAATTATAAATTTTCATGGAAATGAATCAAAATTTACTTTTGCGTAACAGAAATTAAAAATATTTTCCAGAATTTTTACCGTAATTAATAATAAAATTTCATGAAACGTAAAGATTACGACAATAAGTTAAAAAAGTGCTAATATAAATAAAATTTTTCAGTGGAACATTGAGAAATTTGCGTGTTTTCCATAAAAATTTAAAAAAGGAAGCCGAAATTTTCCGTGCGTCCACCGGAATTTTACGTTCTTTATAGTAAAATCAGTTAGGGCTAGGTCGCCTGACCGTACGCGTGAGCTCTGTGTGCGAGCGTGCGTATACGTGAACGCAAGCTGTGAGAGTGTGCTTGTGTATGACGCAGTATGACGAGCACGAACGACGCCGACCCGCGTTGCTTAGCAACAGCGGTACCGCGCATGCGCATTATAGTACGAAGCATGGGCCAAGAAAGCCTCGTGGTCTCGTGCAGTCTAACGTGTTCTACGCAGTTCTACGCAAGAAAACAAAGAAACGTGAAAAGAAACTTCGATAAAGGACGTCTGCAATGGTACGGAAAGATGATATGCTAAAATAAGTAGCAATCAAGAACACAAATGTTCAGAAACGCCGATGAAAAAAGTATTTACTTAATCATAGGGAATTAATTTTTCGCTAGGGATTTTAGAAATTTCAAGTTTGTCCAGGTTATTTTTACTGTAGAAACTTGGAATTTTTGAGGCAGCCCATTGTTAAAATTCTACATGAGAATGTCAGAATTTTTACTGAAAGAAATGTAAAAAATTAGGCTACTTGCTTAAATTTTTTACATGAATGAAAGCAAAATATTAAAAGCTAGTGTCAATTTTTGACTATGTGCACATTTGTCACCGGTTTCAAGTTTTTAATGTAATTTTTACGGAGATTTCACCGTAAAAAATACTTAAAAATTCTCTCCGTGTGGAATGAACGAGCGTGAGGTGTCCCTTGTATATGGGGCATATAGACACACACACACACACACCCATATATATATATATACATATGGATAGGGAGGTTGTTCCTCTGCTGCGACAAATCCCCTGTAATCGTGTGTTCTCCTCCACTAGATATCCAGCTGTCACTCGTGAACCAGGCAATTCTGTCAAAGTCTCCACGAAGTTCGTGAATCTTCTACTCTCTCTTTGCCTCTCCCTCGGTCTCTTTCTCTTTTTGCCAAATACTTAGTAGTTGCATGGCATGAGAGGTGGATGAAAGTTCGTCGGGTTGGGCATTTAAATCTTCAATGAGATCTTAAATTATTGACGATCGTGAAAGTAAAAGCTCGTGGTGTATTAAAACTGTACACATGGATGAATAAATAACCAAACAAATGAATAAGTGGATTAAATAAACAAATAAACGAATTAATAAATTAATAAAGACCCTAGTGAATAAACAATTAAATGAATAGTATGTGGCTTCCGGATGGAGGCCGTGTTGAGAATCAGCGTTGTGCCGACGTTTCGAAAACGTTACAGTCTGCATCATCAGGGCTGAGAGCTCCGATACTGAAGCTCCCGTGTCTCAGGCATTCCTTATATACTTGCAGTCATCGTTCCAGATCACTGCACCAGCCAATCAGATGTTTTAATTGATCGGCCGGTCAATTAAAAAACCGGGAGGACGGTGTGCCAAATGGGATTGACGTGATATCCACCATCTCTGTTTAGATTGTCCGGATGTTTTCGGATTTCCAAGCCTTCTCGGTGTTTCCTAGAAAAATAGCTGTTTGATGGGGCCAGACTTTGGGCTTTATCGAACTGAATGGCATGACCAGTTTCCATCCAATGCTCGGCCAGGGCTGATTGTCCAATGTGGCCATATTTGATACACCGTTGATGTTCTTTGATCCGTGTACTGATCTTCCTCCCAGTTTCTCCTATGTACACTTTACCGCATGAGCAGGGTATCTTGTACACTCCTGGTGCACTTAATGGTGGTCTTTGGTCTTTTGCACTCGGAACCACTTGTGCTAGCTTCTTCTGAGGTTTGAAGATGACTCGCACGTTATGTTTCCCAAGGACCCTGCCTATGCGATCGGTTATGCCCTGAAGGTATGGAAGGGAAGTTGTTGCTATTATTTGTCCTTCATTCTCCCCTTCAGGTTCTGTTACCGTTTTCGGATCGGCTATTTTTCTTCTTAGTTGTTTGATCGTTCTTTCGATGTTGCCTGGCTTGTAGCCATTATCTCCTAAAGCTTTGCGTAGGTGTTCTAGTTCATCCTCGAGAGAGTTCGGTTCGGAGATCGCTAGAGCTCTGTAGACCAGAGAGCTTATTTTTTAATTGACCGGCCGATCAATTAAAACATCTGATTGGCTGGTGCAGTGATCTGAAACGATGACTGCAAGTATATAAGGAATGCCTGAGACACGGGAGCTTCAGTATCGGAGCTCTCAGCCCTGATGATGCAGACCGTAACGTTTGCGAAACGTCGGCACAACGCTGATTCTCAACACGGCCTCCATCCGGAAGCCACATACTCTTCAAATTACATAAAGAGCCGTGAAAGCCTTAAAACTAAAATTAAATGAATAATAGATCAATACATATATTTGTGTGTACATAGGTGCTGTTCATAAATGAAGTCATTTTAAAATAGGGGCGGTAGTCTGGTCGTTGGATGACGGGAATAATAATCAGGTTATGACGATAGGAACGATAGGATAATTTCGAGGGAGGAGGGGGAGTTATAAAAAATCAGCAAAAATCGATGACGTAATATATGGACGGCCCTATAGGTATATATGCATATACGACTATTCGTTCATTCGATATTCTGCTCGCTTTTTTTTTCATCACTCTTTCAAATGTAAGCCTTACCGTTAATTACGTGCACCTTAACCGTCGCCTTTTCCGCGACCGTGGGGACGCAACTGTAGTTACCCGAGTCGCTGAGCTTCGCGTAAATAATGCTCAATCTGGAAAATAAAAAGGAGCAATAATTGCACGGGAAAGATATCTCGCGGAATTGCTTAATCCTCGCAATTCGCTGAAAAGAAGAAAAAACATAATCGCGCAAAAACGAAGAAAAAGAGCACGAGGCCGCGCGAGATTAGCGGTGAGCGTAACGAAAGTAATTGGAGTGGAAAAAAAACACATACATACAGCACATTATAGCGCACAAGTACTTCGGTCGCTATAGAATTGTAAAAAATAAGAGTATGGTACTTTTGCACTCGAAACGAAGAGACGGAGAAACGGACCGGCGGTTGGATAAATTATTTTGGGGGAGGAAATAAATCGAGGGGAAATATGCAACGAGAACTATTGAAGCTTCATAAAAAGGATAAAGGATGAGGTTCCGAAAACCTTCAAAATTCGATCGAGCTGAAATTTTGCACAAGTCTTTTTAATATTTTAACACAAACTCTAAAGGGATTTTTGGCGACTCGCAGTAGTCTTCGAGATATTGAACTTAACGCGTTACCCCCACTTGTAGCGCAAAGAAAAAGGCCTTTTTCATGAATTTTTTAAAAGAAAACTACAAAACTTTTTTAATCGATCAATATACCATCTTAAAGAACACATCTTGAAGAACTTTCAGTAATTTTTTTATTGAAAAATATTACATCGTTTAGTGGCAAATGGCCGTCAATGAAATAATGTTTTTATATACACGGTTTGCGGTGACAAACATTGCGGCGATGTGGATCATCTGAAAAAAAATGCGGATGGATTTAGTCAAATATAAGTATAAACTAGTCTTTCATCGAAGGATTTAAAAAAATATTCATTTTTCACAAAATGGCGGACAGTCAAAGTTAATGGTTCGATTTTAACGAAAAAACGGCCGTTTTTTGGCTATAAAACGGCCATTTTTGTTCGAAAAAAAAAATCGAACGATTAAAGACTACATTTTTATGTATTAAATAAGCCTGCAAAATTTCAAGAAGATCGGTTCATTAGTGTTCGAGTAATCTTGGTCACCGACTTCAGAAATGCCATTTTGAGGAAAACGCGTTTAAAGTTTCAATTTCAGTTCTTCAATTCACGGATTCTTCTCTTTCAACGCTCATATCTCAGTCAATTTTGTTCGGATCGACTTGAAATTTTCAGGACATATTCTCAGATACTTATACTTCAAACAAATGCAATTAAAAAAATCGATTTTTTTCAAAATCGCAAGTGGGGGTAACCCCTTAACATTTTTTTTCAACGCGCGCGGAATATATATATATATATATATATATATCTGTTACGTCTCCGTTCATACCTATATATGTTATCGCACTTTCCGTTTTGTCCAAACAAATCCAAACCTAAACCCAAAAACTATAGCGCGTCGCCAAAAGTCCCTTTAGGGGGTCGTCTCACAATATTAAAAGGGAGGTCTCTGCAAAATTTCAGCTGGATCGGAGGTTTGGGATTTTCGGGACCTTACCCAGAAAAAATTTACAAGTAAGAGATTATTCCAGGGTAATATATTTTGCGGGAAAAAACGAGGAATTGTTGAAGAATAGAGGTGAGCGAAAAGTGATCGACGAAACGTGTCGGCGTGACGTGGATGCGTTGTGCGTCGATCATTGAAATTTTAACGCGATCTAATGTAACGTACCTTGACGTAAGGGCCTCGCTCCATTCCGTCTCGACCGTGATACGAGGCTCGCTGTCAATGTCGTTCTCCGATCTCGGCGATGTGTCGAGTGGCTGATTTTCGCGATACCAGCCGACCGTACCGAGATCGTGAGGACCCTGGGACATCAGACACGTCAGTGTCAGGCTGCTTCCCGTTTTCACGTAAATGTCACCAGGCCCTATTATCCTCGCTCGGGCCTCTGGAAATTCCGGAAGAAAAAGCGAGAACAAAACATTAATAAATCAATCAAACAACGTATTCCTCGTTATTTGATTTTTTACTTTTACTTCGATTCTCGCAAATTTTTTTATCGTTATTGATGAGGGATAGCAGCGTTAAAATATTTTCCAAAACGCTCATTCGAATGCATTTTATTCGGTTCGACGTTTTTCGTCGCGGGTCAATAATCACAGGTTGATCAATCGATGACTGCGCGTGAAAATGGCCCGATCGAATGTTGTGCTTAAAAAAGAAGAAAAAAAACTGCATTGACGTACGTGCAACGAAAACGCTCGCTTACGGGCTATGTCGTTGACGCTTGTTCAGCTATCGAATGAAAGCTCGGAGGAAAGTCCGGAGAACGGAAATGTGGCGAGGTCGGGGCAATTTTGTTAATTTTTTTGTCCCTCTTCCTCCTCTTTTATCTCATCCTACGTGATTTGACCTTCTTTTAACGACATCGTGCGAAACGTCGAATATATCGTACGATTCTCACATATCCAGCGCGCTGGATATGTGAGAATCAAGGCGCTGCAGCGCCACGAGACTGCCATTGTCGTCCGGACGTTAACGAATGAAAAAGAAAAAGAACGAAAATGATCGACGCATTTTTCAATTCGTGTCGTAGCGTTTTTCAAATGTGCACCGCCGGGAAGTTTGTATAAAAGAGAATGAAATGAGAGCTACGTTTCCCCTCTTTTTATTAATAATAATAAAAATAATGATAATACATAAACCTGATATAATAATAGATTGTTCACCAATAATTCACGTTTGAGAATTCCTTGCGGTGGAACTAAACAATACTGAGTAGGTAGGTAAGGGGGTAATATTAGGACGATGAGGCACTTGGAGTTGGAGGTGCCCCCGTATGAAGGTAGGGTTCTTAACGAGTTGAGACATAAAATAGTAAATGGTAAAAGAGATGGAATTATAAGAATGTTTTTGAATAAGGATGTATAAAAATGGTAAAAAATGTAAATGTACAATAATGAAACATGAGAAGTTCGTAAAAGAAAATAAATTCATATCCAAATGGAGGATGATTTTAAAAAAATGGTGATTAAGAAGAGGAAGGATAAAAGCTTTACCTTTTAAGATCTGTATAAATTATTTGGACAGCATCGTGCGGCGTGTTCGAAAAAGATGAGTAGGAATATGGAGGAGTAGGAGGCTGGAGTTTTATACCCGTGTCGGTTGCCAACACTTACGGGAAGGGATTTCGCCCGACGCCTACCATCGGCCAGCGCACGAACTAATGCGAGGCAGGCTCGGGCCAGGCTGGTTAGGAAGGGAGGTATTCTCATAAGGTAATACAAACTTAAGTTCCACGGGATGCCGTGGATATTTTTTGCCGCGCTATAACACTTCACCCCAACCCCGAAGTATCATAACGCGAGCCGTACAATTCTTTCTGACACCTCATCGCGGTCGGTATGGTAGAACAGAATTATAGATACTCAAAAATCTCTGAAACGTCTCTCCAGATCCCGTCGAAACCCTGCCAAACGACGTCAAATAGATAGACGAACGGCTGTCTACTCCTCAAATTTTCTGAATTTGAGAAAAAAAAGTATATTGGCTTAACATGCGGAACTCGTGACTGAAAAAATGGAAAATCAGACGTTTGGCTAATGTCACGACTTGGAGATAGGCTGAGCCGGGTAGCCACATGAAAAACGAACACTTTAAGCTCTCAATTACTGCATGTCGTTGCATATATTAGGAAAAAAGTGGTAATCTAGATGTATCGTGTAATTGTTGATAATTGCGAGCAAATTTCGCCCGAACTTCGACGTGCTCAGTTCACGAGAATTCCGCGCGCGGCACTCGTCACATGTTCTGCAGCGACGCGCATCGACGTACACGGGCTCGATACCAGCCCCCTGGCACTGCTGGGTCTACCGTGTCTCGTTATTGTCGCCACGTAAACTAACCCACCATGCGGCGCTAGTCGTCACCAGCATGACCCCCACTCTAGTCGCGCAGCGTCTGCACAATTTGCATTCGACGCGTCTGGAAAATTCATTGTTTAGAATAGAATTTAAAAGTATATGTGTATATAGGAAGGGATGCAATATTTACACTTGTTGCAATATTATGTATTTAAAAATATTTATTGAACGAAATAAACAGATAACATTAATATTTTTTAAATAATGGATTAGTCACGTTGTACAATGTTTTACGATTTTTTTCTTGTCGAGATTGCTTTTTTTTGTTCTGCGTTGAGACGTGCAGAATATTGCTGCATCCGCATCAATACGTAATATTGTATTATGTGTAAAAGAACACTATCGGCGTGTTCTATACACGGAAAAGAGAGCTTTTCATAGTTATACACGTCGTCCAATATACACTCGAAAACACGTGTTGAATTGCGATGAGCCACAAATCGCTCTTCTAATGTGATAAAATAATTACGATTTTACCACACTACGATTTTTTTTATTCGAGAACAATGACAGATCGAGAAAAAATGACGAAAAAAATGACGAAATAATACGACGAGGTGCTTTGCGGAGTGGGGGTCATGCGGGTGACTACTAGCGCCGCATGGTGGGTTAGTTACGTGGCGACAATGCGGGGACACGTTACTGTTAAGAGAATGTATCCCAGTGTCAGCCCCCTGCTCGATACGCACGTTGGCAATGGGCGCGCACCGACACGCACGCACACCTGCGTTGCGGGACGCGTCGAGGCCCGTGGAAGGCGAGACGCAATGTCTCCGCGAGAGTCAGCGACGAACGCGCGCGGTGACATCTACCGGTGCGGCGCGGTAGCTCGATCGAGTTCTGCCCTACCGGTCGGGAGCCGGGGCCGCGTCGGAGTTTTGCGTCGGGTGTCATTCCGTCTTAAGAGGGAATGATACCTTATCGCGGTCGGTATGGTAGAACGATTATAGATTCCCACGTATCTCTGAAACGACTCTTCAGATCCCGTCGAAACTTTACCAAACGACGTTAAATAGATAGATGAATGGCTCTCTTCTTCTCAAATCTTCTGATTTTGAGAAAAAGAATGTAGATTGGCTTATGATAACCCAATCTACATTTTCTTTCTCAAATTCGGAAAATTTGAGGAGAAGACAGCCGTTCGTCTATCTATTTGACGTCGTTTGGTAAAGTTTCGACGGGATCTAAAGAGCCGTTTCAGAGATTCGTGGGAATCTATAATCGTTCTACCATACCGACCGCGATAAGGTATCATTCCTTCTTAAACGGTGATTAAACATTTATGCGAGTGCACGGGGAGTGAAGTGCGTTTTTACAGGTGTATAACAGATGAACGACTAACCGAGCACGCGTAATTTACGTGGCTGACGCGGGGCTCACGGGTAATAAGCTGAGTATGAAACGAATAATAAATTAACCTAAAAACTAATAAAAACTTAATGGAATGAAAAAACATTTAAGTAAATAAACAATCCTGTTCAAGGACATGTGTGACATGTTCGGTAGGTAAAAATCATACCGCCAATTTCTTTCCTAAACGGGTCACATTTAGGACAAAAGAAGAGATAGCGGTTGTCCACTGTTCAACAGAGCGCAACGAGTAGCTTTTCTTTTTTCTGAAAAATCAACCGTTCCAGAAATCCTTGGGTATCTGTAATTCAGTTATCTCTGTCGTACTCATGGCGGCTCAGTCGGTGTGACACTTAGCCTAAAGAAAGAATTTCATACAGAATGTACAGGGAGAGACGGCCTCAGCGAGGGGGGAGAATGACCTGTGCACTAATCAGTGCCGTCGGCAGGGTTCTCTTCTCCGACCCGACTTTTGCGCTTTGGAGCTGAACCGGGGAAAAATAGGGGAAAATATTGACTGCGCCAAACAGCGCGGACAACATGATTACTTCTTTCGATTATTGTTTATGTTATTTTTGTCGTCGTCGTTCTTATTCTTATTATTAATGAAAAATGTACTATTATGTAACTTTGCACATCTTGATTTTTTGGGTATTTAATATTAATGGTACTTAAAATGAAATATCCAAAAGATCAAGATGTATAAAGCTGCATAATAATAAATAGTCGGGAAGTTTGTATGATGAAGGATGGAACCAGAGCAACCCCTTTCCCTCTTCATGTTAAGAATAATACCAATAATAATGATAATAAATAAATCTTATATAATAATAACATTATTATTTATTTATTTTCATTATTGTTATTTTTGTCGTCGTCGCTGTCATTCTTAATATTTATTCAAAATGGATTATTAGGTAGCTTTACACGTCTCAATTGTTTGGGTATTGAATTTTAAACATTCTCATCCAATTATCCAAATTTTTACCGATTTTATTATAGTGCCAGATGTCAATTGAAAATCGATTGTCATTGTTAATCATTCGCACAAACCGTAATTAACTCTAAGGCCCTCTCAATTACACCCTCTACGCAAACGAAACTTTATCGAACGCGTTAAAACTACGAGCGAGTTTTTTTTAATACATTTTTTCGGAAACTTTTGCGTCAATAAAAGGGGTTGCTTCTTTTTCGTGAAATGGCTGTGAGTGGCAAAACGAGGAACCACGAATTGGATTTTAAAAAACGAAACAGAGGACTAAACGATTGGAAAAAAGATATCCAGGTCAATCGTCGGATATTGAAATCGCCATTTCGAGAGGACAAAGGGCTCGTTCCGCTTTTCATCAATCTGGGTTAATTTTGCGGAGGCGATCAATTTTCCCCGCTTGAATATCGCACGTAGTTACGCAAGCTGGAAAAATTGCGCGGGCGTTTTTTCTTCTTCTCTGCTCTCCTTCCGTTTTTGCCACATCGTAGCAGGTGCGCATGCACAAATGTCACCGGGGCATAATGAGGCTTTAATGGAAACTTCGTATCCGGTTGAAGAAAGAAATGGGACTTGGAAGTCGGGTGTTTTATGAGGTTTTTTTTACAATTATTATTTTTCGTATTTTTTTTTCATCGGCCCTGGTGGAAAGTGATATTTTTTTTCGAGCTAGGTGTACGAGCGACGAAGCGCTGGAAAAAGAGCGTTTCCTTTCGCCACAGGTGTACCGATCCGATAAGCCATGCTGGGGCGCTGCCTTGCTCTGAGCTACCCTCCAGCACTGCGTTACCGTCGTTTTGGAATATCGACAAAGAGAGCATTCTCGGGGATAAGAAAAACTAGCGCGAAGGGCGTAGGGGGGGGGGGGGGGGGGGTTTGCCGCAAAAGGCAGAGCTTCGGGAAAACGACTTGATGAAAACATTTTTACATTTCCCGTTAGATAAAGAATGAAAAAAATGTTCTCGACCACATTTTGCAAAATGAAAAGAAGGATGAGCCTCAAAGTACTATGGATGATGGTAATTTATTTTATAGAGAATAAAGTTGCTACCATTGGTATATGTGATAATAACAACAATAATAATAATAACCTCGGCAGCACGTGGACAGATCCATGCATGGTGTGTTTTTCCACCACATCGAGGAGCAAGGGCTGTCGACCCAGCTGACCTTTTCCTTCTTGCGGTCAGCTGGACTGATGTCCGAGACCGAAGAGTTTATCTGCGCCTGCCAAGAGGGAGTCATCAACACCCTGATCTATCGCAGTCGCGTTATGAGTCAGCCTTTGCCGACCGTTTTGTGTCGCGCATGCAAACAATCGTCGGAGACATTAAGGCGGGATTCTACTTTGAAACCATGAAAAAACGCTATTTTCGTGAATTTTTTCTGAGAATACTATTAAAGATATCGATATGGGGTTTAAACTGTTCAATAAATACACTCTTTAAGTACATAAAAAAAATTTTTTTAATGTCTTTTATTCATTTTTTGTACACGCAAAATATGTTTAAAGCCAACGCCTCGAAAAGCAGGTACCGTTGCCGTGGTCGTGAAATCTTCCCGACGGATGGTCTGAAACAAAAAAAGCAAATAGTTTCATGTTCAGTATGTCTTCAGGAACCGACCTAACTAGAATATTTTATATACGTGCAAAATTAACAAAATAGCGGCTAAAATACGAAAAAAATGCGTTTTTTTGGGTCTCTTTTTGCAATAAAAAAAAGTTCTAATCAAAATTTTAAGTTGATTGTAGTTAGGTCGGTTGGTACACACATATAGAATATTTGTTCCAAATTTCATAAGGATCGGTTCAGTACTTTTTGAGTTATCACGACCACGGTACTTGAAAATGTCGTTTCGAGAAAAACGCGTTTAAAGTTTCGGTGAGTGATAAATCGTAGAAAAAATTATCTTACCCTCAATCAGCGATGCCTGGGCCATATAATATGCCTTCGACGTGTTCCAGGTGGGTGTTTTCATCCAATTTAGCCTTTTCAAAGTTTCAAAGTAGAATCCCGCCTTAACTCCTTCGTTGGCATTGACGCAATAGTGCGTCAAATAATTCCGTGCCCTGTGTGGCATTGACGCAATAGTGCGTCAACCTTTATTTCCCTATTTAACTTGCTTCGATTTGAAATCGGAGCCTCGCTCGAGGATTTTTGGGCTCGCTGAATCCGAATTTGAAGTCAAAATTTGGAAATTCAAAATGGCGGCGCCAATATGGAGAACAAAAATAAAAAAACGTTACTCGATTTAGATGAAAATTAGTACTCCGGGATCACCGACAGAGGTAGGCGCGCGGTCGGTGTGCGGGCTCGGCGGTCACTGAAGTTAAGCAGCATTGGAGGCTGCCAATACTTGGAGCGGTGACCGCTTGCCCGTGCACTGGTTTGCGCGTCAACCTTTGAGCGGGAGGCAGTTTTTCTGAGTTTCTGATGTTTAAGACAACTGAAACTCAGCCAATATAGCCGCCTGTATCGGCCCAGGTTTTCCGCAGTTTCCCTGGGCCCTCGTGCAAATGCGATACAGTAGTGCATTAGGAAAGAGTGGCTGCGGTCAACACTCTGCGGGGGAACTCTGGAAGGAATGTAGGGAGCTCTGGAAGGATTGTGAATGTCGGGAGGAATGGAAGGAATAAAAGGAGGGGATGATAAAAGGGGAAGGACCCCGTACCTCTGAGGAATACATATAAAAAAAAAAAAAAATAGTACTCCGGGATCTTTGAGGTCGCTTATTACGAATCTGAACTTTAAATTTGAAAATTCAAAATGGCGGCGCTAGAATGGCGGACCGAAATTGAAAATTTTACTCGATTTAGATCAAAATTGGTGGTACTCTGGGATTTTCGGGGTCGCTCATTACGAATCTGATCAGAAAATTCAAAAATGTTTAATGGCAGATCTAATATGGCGGACGAAAGTGCATAAACAGCTCGATTTGAATAAATCTTGGTACTCGGGGGTTTTCGGAGACGCTGAGTGTGGTGCGGAACTCAAAGTGAAAGAATTTTTCATGGTGAATTCAATAACATGGAGCATAATACAATAAATAGGTGGAAATATATGAAGCTTGAGCA
>OX632358.1:41832888-41895388 GCA_951751655.1 Ophion costatus
TCTCGTACTTTTACGCATCTTCTGTCTCTTTTTAATTTAATTTTATTTATTTTTTATTTAATTTAATTTATTAATTTATTTTTACTAGGATTTATTGTGTTATTTAGCTTACATTATTATTTCTATCTTGTCAACAATATTTTTCGTTTACCATCGTCAATTGCTTTATATTATCGTCATTCTAATTAGTCATTCTTTATTATCGATTGCAATTTTTTACTTGTTGGTAATCTTTATTTCGGGTTTTATATTTTTTTGGTTTTTTTTCACATATATTTGATTTTCCAGAGAAAGATAAGAAATGGAAATATAAAGATAACGAGCTGGAAAAAGTCAAGGGGTACAAATATTTGGGGATATGGTCTCTCTGCGGGAAACACCTTTGAAAAGTACACCGAAATTCGGATGGATAAAATTAACAGGTATAAACGCGACATTGGGGGTGTTCAAGCGTGCGAAGAATTAGTAGCCTTAAAAGATGACTACCTAATGGAAGTAATAGTAAAAAGTAGAATGCTGTATGGATTCGAAGTTTATAAGTGGAAGGGGAGGAAACAGGTGGAAAAATGTCAAGCAAAGTATGTTAAAATGGCCGTGGGAATTTGGAGGAAGACGTCAAACTGTATTTGAAATAAAAGCGGGTAGTCGGGAAATAGAAGTTGGAGTATGGAAAAGGGCCGCAAGGTACCTACTGAAAATGATGAAGATAGGGGATGGTAGCTGGCCAAAAAATGTCTAAGGGAAGAAGTAAGAGCAATTATCAATGGTCACTCATCACAATGGGGAAAAAAACTAAAAGAAGCAATGGAAAGCGTAAGTGAGGGGGCAATCTGCCAAGCTGTATCCAATGGAAATGTATGGGAAGTTGAAAGAAAAATAGAATGAGGCGTAAAAATTAAAATTGAACGAAAAATTCACTGCGATTGGAGCGAAATCGATGGGTCAACATACTGCAAGGAATATAAATATAGGAAAACAGGTAGGCACATGGAAAAATATTGCGAGAACAATATGATCAGGGGAGAATTGAGAAACGTGGGCGAGAATAAAATGTGTAGAGGTATGTAGACGTGTAGACGCTAAAGGAAGAATATGCAAGTAGGCGATTGAAAATTTGAGACATATTTGTACGTGTACGGAAGTTAACGGAAAACTAAACCAAGGAACACTAAATGAACTGAAGCAATGGTTGGAAATAGCAGGAGGTTAGAAATTGACCGGAAAATAGAAGCGCAACTGAAAATGCAACCGGCAAAGCAACTATGCGAATACATCAGACTATTTAAGGTAGTTCCTCTGCGAAAATCTCAACCAAAAGTTTACATACCATGTTCATGTTTAAAAGATTGATAATTGGTTTAATTAGTAATAAATAAAATTAAAACTACGCAATCTTGACTTGGTACTAGTAGATAATACGATGGATATCATTTATTGCCGTAAAATATATTTTATATTGTGTTTTTGATCTACCATTGCCAGTAAACTTTTTGCCGGGACTGTCCAGACTTCTCCCCAATTCACTTGTTCGCTTGCAGGCCGAGCAGGACATATGCTATACGACCAAAATTGTGTGGGTTCTCATGATTATATCTTGGAAACTAGATGGTGAATCATTCTCATTTTTTTTCACATTATTCGTGATATCTTACTCTAGCTTATTCTCGTTTTTTATCAATGTCTTAATTTTAGTTTTGACGGTAGAATCAATGATGCTCTGTTTGCCCATCATAACGCATTTGTTACGTGTAAACCAAGCCAACTTTAAGTGTAAATATCTCAGGTTTGGGGTGGTCAAACTTATTCAAATTGCACAGATGTTTGGATAATGTATTAAATAACATATATATCAAATTTCAACCATTTCTTTATTCAACTCTTCTGTGGAGGTACTACCTTAAGAAACTAGCAACTCGGATGGATATAAGGAATCCAATGTAAAAAAATTGACGTAAATGAGAAGGGAGGGCCATTTATGTAAACAACCTTAAAGAGGGTATACAAGGAATAAAGATACCACTACTACCATATTTTGTTTTCCCATTGCCTCAAGGTATAACCAAGGAGTAATTCCAACGAGAATAGTCGTAAATCGGCCTGAGTTTTATGTTGATTTTTATTAGTTTTTATGTATTAATAATGTTATTATTGTTATTATATTTTTAGTTCAACTCCAGTCTTAGTTCATATACGGTTAGCGTTATTGTTTAACAATGCTTATCGCTTCAACTGAATATCCACGATGTACTAAAATGCACGGTACTCGTAGGTAGGACTAGCTACAGAGTACGAAATAAACAACATTCTCTCTCTCTCTCTCTCTCTCTTTCTCTCTCACCAAAATGCCATTGGCATGTATGTGCAATTACACGAAATATCGGATACGCTTTTGTGCATCGTGGGCGGAGCTATATTTATTTTGGGAGGAGCTGGAAAATGGTTTATATTCGTGGGCATTGAAAATATAATTGTCGGGTGTCATCTCTCAGAGAGAGGGCGAGAGAGAGAGAGAGGGCGAGAGAGAGAGAGAGAGGGCGAGAGAGAGAGAGAGAGAGGGCGAGAGAGAGAGAGAGAGAGACGCATTAAGATTGAAGCTACAGCTTTTGCTGCAGAGTCAAGTGTCTCCTATAGTCCAAGGCACGTATACATATACCCATGTACATAGGCATACACATACTGCATAAACATATGTACATCAGAATCGTGCTCTAAGTGTCAAGATGTCGAGTGGATCGCGCCCGAAAGAGAATAGGTGCAAGAGCGCGGCTAAGGATAGGAGAGAGAGAGAGAGAGGGGTAGAGAACGAGAAGAAAGTGGTTTCGCACAAATACTTGGTAGACCGGGGGGTGAAAGCACGGGGGTGCACCTGGAGGACCGCATATGCATACGGAAACTCATTTCTGGTAAAGCACAATATCTCACGAAGATATATATCTCGGCAGGGTTTGTAATAAGTTGAGACGTGCCATGCGGCGCTCCGGAACAACAGGAGTGCGGAAGACGAGCGAGGGGAGGATAGAGGAGGGATAAAGCACGGGGGGTATAAAAGAGGCAAGGTGCTGGATGAAAGGAAACACGGAGTAGAACAAGAGGACCAAGGTAGAATGAGAGTGATGGGTGGACCCTCCTCGTTGCAACATTACCCTCTCTCCCCCCCTCTCACTCTCTGTTGTAAGCATTTACTCGGGCGCACAGATGCACATGCACGTACATAGCAGACAAAGTTGGCAGTACACGAAGGGTGCTCATTTCGCGCTGCGAGAGCATGACCTGGAAGGTCTTTTGAAACTCGATTCATCGCGACAGTGCGAGCTCATTGCTGGCCCGCTCGTTCCCTCGTCAGCCCCTTTTTCACCCTTTCCTCCATCTCCTAACCAACTCTATTTCCGCTATCCGCGCGTGGGTGTGCGTGTATGCTAGAGGGTACATTTTTATTTCTCTCGCACACTCGACCTCCCTCGATCCCCATTCTTGTCATTCTTGCGTCTCGGGAATGCCACTTTTTATTCCCGGACATGACCCCTCAAGGTTTCGCAACCACGACAGACTCCGCACTAGCTACTCTGTAGGTAGTGCGGAGTCCTAAACGTGGGATCCTGAACGCGGGACGGTCAGGCTTGACACGTCGTTAGCTGGGGCTCGCGTCATGCTCGTTCGTTCTAGATATTATTTTTTTCGGAAGACAGGGAGGCCCAATTCTGGGCGTTGCGGTGACAGCCACATGGTCCACTTATTCTACCACGAAATTAGCCTACCGCGGTCATGAATGATTGTCGCACTGATTGAGGAACATTGCGGTAACGTCACGGAGGACTGATGGTGACTTATCACGGTGGATTGTATAACGTTGATTAGGGCTCCAATTGATTTTTTCAATGAAATTCCTAACTGATGGGGTCACGACTTGATGGATCGACCGGCCATTCATTCGTTCATCCAAGCCTCATCCATTCATCAAGTCCGCTTGTTATCAAGCTTGATGTGGCAGTCCCGTGAGGGAAGATAGTATTTTTATGATAATGACAATCATCGTAATTATTGGAATTATTGTATGCATTGGTGGATCAGAAAATTCGGTTTTTTGGACATTCCACTTCCGATTGCAATTGGAAATAGCTTCGTGGTTCGTAGAAACGGGGGGCCGAAAATTTTGAGGAGCGGCTCGATGCAAAAGCACCGCGCAAAATTGTAGCAAATTTTAGTTAGGGGTTTGAGATAATGATAATTTTTTGCGTTATTCACTGTGGCGAGTAAAAAATCGGTTTTTCTCTGCATTTTCTCAAAGTATACATATTGAGGGATACACGATTCACATAAACTAAAACTTTCAATCGTGTTTTTCTCGAAAAGACTTTTGCTGACCTGGCCGGAATCATAACTTTAACTATAATAGTCCAATTTTCAATTGAAAAAAACCGAAATTTCCGTTATTGCAGTAGGTAACGATGCATGTAGCCGTTTCTTTTCTGAAGTTTATTATTCTTTGCCCCCGCGAATATCAGTAAAAATTTTGCCAAAATTACATTTTTTTGAACCCCCGCCATTTTGTGATTTTTTTCTTCGAAAAACGGCTACGACAAAATAATACTATACGGCTTTTATAAAAATAAAAAAGTTTTACTTTGACTTTTCAGACTAACTTCTGTCAAGTTATCGATCCGGCTGTTGGAGCACATGTTTTATACAAAGGCTCTAGTAAACCTCAATAACGTTGATTAAAAATTGACTTCAATAAAAATTTACACGAAATAAGTTCAATGTATGCATAATGACGTACCGTTTTTCCAAATTCCAAATCAATGATCTAGTATATTGAAAAAATTCGCAAACAACGACCTTTTGTCGAATCGTCACGGTGGTGTCCTTTCTTAAAAGTGGAAGATATAAAAAAATCCACAACCTAATATACTTATTTTGTTTATTTATATATCGAGTTGTTTTAAGAAAGACCGCGATTTTTTCGACCTTCCACTATTTGTTCCAACTGGAAATTGTGTCCCCTAGGAAAGAGGAAAATAATCCTTATTTCTCACCCATGACTAAAAATTGCTATAATTTTGCGAAGCTTCTCGAAAAGGGAGAGTTCCGTCCTGCGGGTCTGAAGATTTTTGGCCGGGCCTTCGTTCAAGAAAAGCACAGTAAAAGTATTGCCAACTGTAACGAAACGTGGAGCGGCCAAAAAAAAATTGTTTTCTTTACACACTTTAATATATTTCTGTATATCCTTAATTATAGGTACTGTCACCTTTATTTCCACCACTAACGTTCAACAACTAGCCAATATAATTATCAACAATTAACAACTATAGCTATCCACTTTATTACAATTATTATAAATATAAGAAAATGTATAATAAATTCATCTTCACAGTAAATAGCTTTATTTTTTATATTGATATTAATTACCACCACTTAATTTCAAGATCGCATTCGAATTTTATGAACGGAGTTTTGAAATTATTTGCATGCCAATGAAATTCTTATTTTTAAGGGATAGAATTAATTTCTCGAGTCTGAATACTGCGGAAGATCAGTTTCGTTCTTTTTTGGCACCGAGTTGTTTGCATCCCAGATTTGTACATTGAGTTATGCAAATTCAATGATATCCCTTCCCGATTTTATTCTACTTATATTGCATCCGAAGATAGAGGGATGAAGCGAGATAGAGCCAGAGAGAGGAGGGGAATAGAAAGGAGAGCCGCAAATCTGTCGCCTCAACCCAAGGTAGTTTTCGCAGACCCAATGCAGATGCTCGAGAGATCGAGAGTTTAATTGAGGTCTCTAGACTTCTCTTTTCTGTCGTAATATACATACCGGGAATCGAGGATCCCTCGACGAATCCGAAGATATTCAACTACCCCGCAAACTTTTCGCGCGCTATGTATATTTTGTTTGTGTGTACGCCCTCGACGAATCTTTCGATACTTTCTACGTATCTTGACGATTCCGTGACGATTTATCGACTACCCTCGATATTCGTCTCTTCACCTCCGCACTTTCTCCCAAGCGAATTTAGCCCCCCCCCTCTCTCCACCTTGAAGCGGGAAACTATTGTGACGGATAAAAGGAATCGATTTTTTGTGCATTTCTCAAAATATATTCAAGAATATGTGAAAAAAAATCAAGTAAAAATGTTAAAAATTGATCAAGTTATAGACGATTTAGTGAGAGTAGATGGCGGAACAATTCACGTGTACTTAAACTTTCAATTACGTGGTTCTCGAAACGACTTTTGAAAAACAACTCAATTTAGAAACAAAACAAAAAAATTTCCGTAATTGCAGTAGCTATCGTTGTACGTAGCTGTTTCTTTTGTTTAGTATTTTTAAAGCCTCCAAATATAAGTACAAATTTCGCCAAAATTAAACTTTTTCCACCCGCCATTTAGTGAATTTTGTTTTTTATCGATAAACAACTACGTACAATGAGAACCACATTTATGTATATTATAAATCTTGTTTATTTTTATTTTTCAGATCAATTATTGTCAAATTATCGATCCAGCTGTTGGGTAACACTTTTTATGCAGAGGCTTGATTACACCTCACTAACGTTGTTAATTTTCTATATCAAAAAATAATAATTAGAACGAATAACGTTCAATGTATGCTTAATAACATACCTTTTTTAAAACAAATTCCAAATAAACAATCTGGGAGACAAATCATTCGGAAATTCCATTACCGAATTTCAGAACCTTTTTCAATTCGTCCTCTCTCAATATTTTTCTTTCAAACGCAATTGGCACGGGAGAGGTGAATACGAAATTGCCAACTATTATGTTTCAAAAATCAGAAACAGACGGTGCAAAAAATGTATCGAAGCTGACTCACCGAGAGACCGGAATCGAATGAAACGCGGCCTCTCTCTCGAATATCGTTAATTAGTGATGGATGATTGCGTCGATAAATAATATGGAATCGAGTCTCGAGAGTCATCAAAAATTTAGGGGCAGAGAGTAAGAGGAGGATAGTATTGGCAATAGCCCTAAAGGGAGATGGCGAACGCGAGGGAGGAAAGGAGAGGAAAAGAGTTAGTGAGGTCGCGGATAAAAAAAATGGAGGTGCGGTAAGCGAAAACGTAATCGAATTTATCGTTTACCCGCCCCAAGCTCCAACCGGGGACCACTGGCGAGCTACATCCCGTGGTTGTCCCACCACTACCACCACCACCACCACCAACCTTCCTCGGTCGCCTCTGCAGGTGAGAGTGATTTGCAGGTCTGCGAGCTCCGTGATAAATGGTCACTTGCGCACCGGTCGGGGGAGAAGTGGGTTCTACGTATTAATACGGCCGCACATCGGATTTTCAAGCGATTTCTATATACATGCTTGTATATATATATATATATATATCCATATTTATAAAAGAGAAAACGTTTAGTTCCACACTGCGCTCGTATAACACAGTTGGACATGTGTTATTCATGTGTATATTTATATGTATATATAGGGTCGACCGGCCGAAATGAGAAATTCCAAAAACAAACTTTTAAAACTTAGAATCAGAAACGTTAAAAATGTGTCACTTGAATACTGTTGTCACACACCAAAATGTCGCAAACCAAATTTTAGAGGTTTCTTTAGCATATACATTTTAGTACGCTTAAAAAAAATAAATTCCGCTTCTTTTTGTATTTATTAAATTGAAGAGAAAATGTTTTTTTTACACTTTGTAAATCGAAAAAAATCGGTTTTTCTAAAGCGCAGACGTCAGATTGATTTCAATGTCAACACCATTCTCCGCAATTGAGGATATCAATTCTCAGAGTCAAAGTCTACATTTCGGTATGTTTTTGAAGAAAAGAAAATCCGCTATTTAGTTATTTTTAAATTAAAAAGCAAGCCTTTTTTTGTATTTTTCAATCGAAAGAAAGTCGTTTTTTTCTTGGGATTTTGTAAGCTGAAAAAGATGGTATTTTAAATATATTCTTTTTAATTCAAGAAGGTGGGTTGTTGTGACGTGCCAACGTGAGATTGCTTTCAATATCAATATCATTCTACTTCATTGGAGATATGTACTCTCAAAGTGAAAATGTACATTTGCGTAGACTTCAAAGAAAATCAAAGTCGCGATTTTTGTTTTTGAAATTGAAAAAAAAACAAGTTTTTTCGTATTGTTTTAGTTGAAAGAATAACGTTTTTTTTAGTGCAGAGGTCAGATTGATTTCGATGTCAACGCCATTCGTCTTTATGGGGAATATCTACGCTCAAAGCCCAATTCGGATTATTTTTTTTTAATGCAACATTATGCCCTATGATGGCCTCACAATGTATGACAAAAAATTGAATGATCGCGAAGTTCGCATCGTCGGACCGCAACGAAAGTTTAGTAGCAGAATTTCTTTTTTCACCTTTGGGCTAAGAAAATACCTCAAGCTTTTCTTGGGATCCTTGTTAGAGATGCAGAGCCCGAATTTGAAAGATTTTGTACGATAAATAAAATGAAGAATTTAAAAATAATAAAAAGCTTTCGTTGCATCAGACCGGTGCAAAATTGAAGATTACAAAATTAATCGAACGGAGATTAACCGGAGGTGAGAAAGGGTCGTGGGATTCGCGGGGGCCAATTTAATCGAATAACGCGATCAAAGTGTTTGATGTTGAACGCGTAATATTTTTCAATACGTTTTCTGGTTGAGGCATGCATCGTTTGCAACTTTTGGTTTCGGATGTCCAATTGCTGTACGACTCATCGCGTGGGTGGATATTTTCATGCACATCAACAAACCTTGTTGAAACGCTTGCAAAGCTAAGTGTCTTTTAGCTCAATGTTATTTGGTTTCTTTTTGCGTTGCATTTTCAATTGCTGAACTCTTTTGACGTACCACGGTTTTTTCGTTACACGAGGACCAAAGTTCGATTAGCCAAAGCTCGGAGAGGAACCGCGTGTTCGTCGGCCTCTTGCTGTTTTTTTTTATTTTTTTTTCTATCGACGTACAACTCGCTGATGCACAAAAACATTCGTGTTTGCTCGTCGTATTTTCGAGCTCGCTGATTACTGTAAAAGGACTTCTGTTTCGGCAACTGATATGTGCCGTCATCAATGGACCCAGTATCGGGCATTGGCTTCGTTGTTGAACAAATTTGGGGCAACCTCGAGAGCGGAAATTGACCAATTTTTCAACAGTTTGTCGCTGCACACTCGAGGCGAATAAATCCCGGGCTCGAACACTCGTAATCATATCCGTTTTGTCAACGTCTCACGTACGCGTGGACATTGACGCCAAAATAAAAAAAATACGGGCTGACAATTTTTTTTTTCGTTGCACATATTGTTTATTTGTTGGGATAATTAATGTGAAACGATTATCTTGCCTTGTTAAACAGGAAATTAATTTATTCTTCTCAACCACTCGTCCGTACATTTTTATTAATTTTTTCATCAGTTTCTTATCGTTTTGGGGGGAGAGTAATTCCAGGGGAGTTGGCCATATGGTAGAGATGGCCAATACAAATGTTCCATAGAACCACGCACCAGATTTCACCTGTTAGTGCTGAATTCGCTTCGCGTCGTGCACAGGTGTAAGTGTACGAGCAAAAGATTGGCAGAAAAATTGTTAAGTAGTATAATAAAGTTTAGCAGTAGACAGAATTAATTATTCTGTCTACTGCTAAACTTTTTGGAAGGTTTCATGTTTTACTGCTAAATTTTATTGAAGGTTTCATGTTTTACATTGTGCTGATGTTATTTTATGAAAGTAATGGTCACTTTTGTATTTCTTGAATAGTTCAGAAACAGTGCTTTGCTATAACCTCAAGGTTTCACATATATTGTTTCTACTCGTTTACATTTTAGATGTGGGCATCTCTCCCGTGAGATTAGGAGGGGTAGCCCACATACAGTTGGTGTATGATGGCCATAGTATTAGTTGTAACGTGTTCCAGTAATTCATTTTTTCTACATTTTTTTTAGTGGCCTTATAAGTACAAGAGAAAAGCAATTGCTCTACGAGGGAACTGGATTCAATAATCATTAAAAGTAGCTATTAGCGCTGTAAACAATGATGAATTGTCGGTTCGTGCGGCCGCTAGAACCTACGATACCTAGGAAGACCTTAGAGAGACGATATAAAAACAATGACAAAAA
This sequence comes from Ophion costatus, assembly GCA_951751655.1. Lineage (NCBI taxonomy): Eukaryota > Metazoa > Arthropoda > Insecta > Hymenoptera > Ichneumonidae > Ophion > Ophion costatus. The sequence continues at coordinate 41,842,978 of OX632358.1, forward strand.
ATGTTGCGGAGAAAATCATTATGAAACTCGTCTCCTCGAAGACTGGCTTCAGTGGATAGTGCGCCAACTTTGCGTAAGGAAAAATTATACGGATTTCGATTATATGTGTTCTAGATGTGGCCACAAGAAATAAAAATAAGAATCAAAACATAAAACCAAAGAGAAAACCGAGAGCCTAATGCTGGGTAACTGGCCCTCTCACCTCTACTCCCATGGCTATCACACACCCGGATACTTCGGGAGAGATAGCCAATCGTGATTTGAAAAAAAGAGTAATTTTAAGGTTGATCTGTTAGTAGTTTGGTTCAATTCCGTAAATTATCTCAAAGTTAAACGTTCAAAGTTTAATTACAAATGAAGACAAGTTATGAAACGTCTGTACTTTTATTTTGGCGGATCTTTGGAAAAGCTGTGGCCAACTACCCCGAACTTACCCTGTTAGCGTTCGTATAGTAAGATTTAAAAAATTATCGCGATGGATCACCCCGTTCAATGTTGGCACTCTGATTTTCATTTTTTTTGTCCTACACGGGCCAGTACTTTGCTGGGGTTTTTCGACCCTTGACGTTCTAGCGATTCTCGAGGGTGTCTGACCTTGTTCGGTGGTGCATCACTGCGGTAAAAAAGCATCGTGTCGTATACGTAAGTGTACATATGTATATATACATATAGGGAAAAATGGAGCTACCGTCCCTGTGGTACGAAAGGTAAAAAAGTGCGGTCAGTAGGGGTGCAATGACTCCACCCAAGAGTCAAAGTAACAAAAGAGAGGCGAGAGATCCACGAAACTTCAACGGACTTACTTTGCTTTTTTTTCGTACGCAATATACCCTCTGGTCATTTTCATTGCTTCTCATTTTTAGTACACTCTTAGGAATTTTTCCGATATCGGGCGACGCAAATTGGATTGAATAAATACTTTAAAAACGGGCAGGGAGATCAGGTGGTTACCGGCTGTTGCGCATACCCGGCGGAAAACGGAAAAGCGAGGATATTTCCGCTGTATTGTTGAATACCAATGTGCAATAACGGTCGTTCTCTCTCTTTGTTTTTGTATTAAGTGGCTTCCATTTTTTTGCATTTCTTGTACCATGTTCTCTCATTTTTTTTTAATTAAGCCAATTTGAGGGATCTTTGAAACTGAGAAATAATTATTATACATTTATCAAACTGTAGGAACGCTGTAAGACTATATTTGAGTATACAACACAATTTTTTTTAAGGGGTTACCCCCACTTGCGATTTTGAAAAAATCGATTTTTTTTTATTGCTTTTTTTGAAGTATAAGTATCTGAGAATATGTCCTGAACATTTCAAGTCGATCCGAACACAATTGACTGAGATATGAGCGTTGAAAGAGAAGAATCCGTGAATTGGAGAACTGAAATTGAAACTTTGAACGCGTTTTTCTCAAAATGGCATTCTGAAGTCGGTGACCAAGATTACTCGAACACTAATGAACCGATCTTCTTGAAATTTTGCAGGCTAATTTAATACATAAAAATGTAGTCTTTAATCGTTCGATTCTTTTTTTCGAAAAAAATGGCCGTTTTATAGCCAAAAAACGGCCGTTTTTTTCGTTAAAATCGAACCATTAACTTTGACTGTCCGCCATTTTGTGAAAAATGAATGCGATTAAAGACTAGTTTATACTTATATTTGACTAAATCCATCCGCATTTTTTTTTCAGATGATCCACTTCGCCGCAATGCTGGTCACCGCAAACCGTCTATATAAAAACATTATTTCATCGACGGCCATTTGCCATTAAACAATGTAATATTTTTCAATAAAAAAAATACTGAAAGTTCTTCAAGATGTGGTCTTTAAGATGGTATATTGATCGATTAAAAAAGTTTTGTAGTTTTCTTTAAAAAAATTCATGAAAAAGGCCTTTTTTTTGCGCTACAAGTGGGGGTAGAGCCTTAAATGCATTCATCATGAAAACGGCGGAGCCCTGCAGGAGGCGTGCAGTCTAACTTCTCTTAGACTTTGATGTGCAAAAAAATTCAATTTTTTTTTCAGTTCAAACATATATCGCTTCTGTTCGACAGTACTTAAAATGAAGAAGGAACAGATTTACGAGAATGGCACGCATTTAAGAAAAAAATCAACATTTCATGCAAAATTTCTGTAAAATTTAAATTGAAAAAGTAGTTTTTTTCTAATTTTTCAAAAACAATTCTCGTCAAGTAGAAGGTTGCTTATCAATATTTCTATCAAGTTCCAATTCAATCGGTTCAATCTTCTTTTCTAGTAATCCTGCAAGCCAACTTCGAAAATGCAGTTTGGAGAAAAACGCGTTTGAAGTTTACGCCTGCTCCGAATCCGAGCGGTGAGGCTGTAACGTTTGAAGTTTTTCGAATTGCGCTTTGAAACTTCGGGAAAATATTCTACATATATAGATCTATGGTTTAGATTCTACGAATAGATCTATGGTTTAGAGAAAAAAAAAAGAAATCGACTTTTTATCGTTGTAAATGAGCACTGACGAACCTAATTTATGTTGTTGAAATTTGCATCGTTGAAGCGCAACGAAAATTAATTTTTGTTTGATTGCACACATTTTATTTGAGCGATTTAGGCTGTGAAAATCACTTAAACATTTTTATATACTCTTACTAGAGATTTACGACCTCAATTTGCAAAAAAGGTTTTGGATAATGATAACAATGAAGGAAAAAGAACGCTGTACTCTAACGGTGAAAACGTCAACGTAGTTCTAATCTAATCTAATTTCTGTCTCTCTCTTTCTGTTTCGCTCTCTCTCTATCTCTCGGCATACGGATACTAAAAAGCAAAAGGTATTAAAAAACAAAGATAATAAAAAACCTGTAGAATAAAACAGCTGTTTTATTCGATATTCCGAAAAATGAGCTCCAATTGAGTCATTTCATGGTTGATAAACCCGGGGGACGAGAAAAAAATAAACGAAGCAAGGTGTACTGCATACAATTTGCTCTCATTTTGATTTCCTCAAAGCACCGCAAATACATATTAACATATACGGCTGATTCTCATGGAATGATTATTTTGTATGTAACCTGACTTTTTTTAAATACATGCTATTCGAGTCCTATATAGGTTTTTTTTTGGAATACAACAGTTTGAAATATTTTGAAATCTTCCTACGAAACAGATTCGGCAGAAAAATCGTCATTAGCCTTTTTTCCCTCTACTTTGAGTATGAAAATCGTTCTTCTGAAGTGTAACGATCTAGACTTCGCATACACTAGGTTGCTAGCTACACTAGCTTGCTGAAGAGGTACTAGAACACCCAAAAACATCAGAAAAAACACGCTTCGAGACCATTGGACATTTATTTAATTGCTCTCTGAAAAAAAAACAATGAGCACAGGTATCTTACAATTAATAACAAATCATTGTAACTGATCATATATTGGGGGACGAGTGGTACTAGCTGATCATGCTTGCCAGAGCAGTGCCTTCTACATCTACTTTTCCGAAGAAACTGATTGTGTCGTATGATTTTTGTATCTTACGCTTATTTTCTGCAGACCTTTCTGTGTTAAGAGGTGGTGTCACAGGCGAGGGAGACATTCCTCTGGTCATTTTTAACTATATTGCTTTTTAATAAAATAAGTCACTCTTTACCTGTTCAAGTGGGAACTCTTAGACAACTATTTACCGCCAGATTTTGAGGTTCGAAAAACATAGCATGCCGCGCTGTGCATAAAAACCCGTTTGGATCGTCATTCCTGCGGCGTCATTTCTCTGGGTTCCTCCCAACGTTTGAGATTCAGGGGCATGATAGATGCGCCAGAGGAATAACATCATCTGGATACCCATGTGTGGATATGCAGGAGGTTGCGTCAAAATGTTTCTCTTAGATTATTGCTATCCCGCTATCGAAAGAAGAAAGGCCTCCGCGTAGGAAAAGGGAAGCTGAAAAACGAAGATACGAAAGGCCTGAACAGGACCCTGTATGAAGAGAGAAGTTGAAACAAAAAGAGCGTGATCAATATTCAAAGGAAAAGAAGAAGAGGAAACTAATAAAAACTTGATAGGAAAAGGGTTTGCATCATTTCTCTGGCTTGACTATTCCTTTCGATCATGACAAATCTCTCGAAACTAAAAAATCAGTGTGGTTCATAGGGAATATCAACATTATATCGATTGTAATTGGAAGCTAATTGAAATTTTTAAATGAAAGAATCAAAAAATTTGTTTATAAATTCCGTTGTCCTGCAGAGTGATCATTTCGGGAGGATCACCCATATATAGATATATACTCAAACCTTTGTACCGTGACGCAAAGGTTTTCCGTAATTTCCTTTTAACCGATTTATCGTGTTTTCCGAAGTTCACCTCGCAAATCGTCCGTTTATCAGTACTCTCTCTCTCTCTCTGTCTGTCTCTCTCTCTCTCTCTCTCTCTCTCTCTCTCTCTCTCTCTCTCTCTCTCTCTCTCTCTCTCTCTCTCTCTCTCTCTCTCTCTCTCTCTCTTTCTCCCCCCTCTCGCGCCTCCCGGGATCGGGCCAGAGTTCGAATTTCTATCCGTGCCCGTACCGATTCAATAGACGGACGTATATATACGAAATGGTCGAATTGCATTCAAACTTTCAAATCACCCTGGTGACTTTAACCAAGTTTGAGACGAGTTCGGTGAGCCGGCAGCATGCAATTATGCTCTTTTAACACACACACACATACATTCACGCGCATACCACACAGACATACACACACAGCAGTGCGATAGTCTGTAAATCCCCTTAAATTGTTTTGTTTTTTTATCCTTATTGCTCTCCGTAAGCCCCGGATTTAACTCATTTTCAAGACACATTTCAAGAGAGAGAGAGAGAAAGAAAGAAAGAGAGAGAGAGAGAGAGAGAGAGAGAGAGAGAGAGAGCGAGAGAGAGAGAGAGCTATCTTGATAGATCATCAATACGTTTTGGGCGAAACACGTTAATCACATTTTATTTTTCGTTTAATTGAGAAAACAAATTTTTTTTTCGTGGGAAGCGCTGAGAAGATTCGGAGGTTCTCTTGTTACTTGCAAAAGGGAGAAAGAGATACTAATATTTCCTAGTAAATTATTATTAATAAATAAATCAATATTGTAATATTATTATTAAAAATAAATGAATAAAATATTATCAATAAGGAAAAAATAAATGATTCCTAACAAATCAGGTATTAATTATCATTTAAGGGGGTATTACCTTTTAGAAACTTGAAAAGTTCGATTTTTTGAATTTTCTTATAGTTTAGGGTTCTGAGATTATGTCTCGAAAATATTAATTTTAAATTCGTAGAATCCCATAGTTAGAGAGACTTAAAGGCTGCGGTGCGTTGGGGCGCGGCAGGTAGTCATCCGCTCGACCGCTACACCTCAATCGTTGTGTCCATTGTATACCGGCTTGAGGAATTTCCCTATCCCTTGCCCCTCTGCAGTCCAATACCCATGGCACCCTCACAAATAGTCAGTATACTTTTGAGCTCTGAACGAAGTAGACGTGCATATTTCAAAAATGGATCGAAACGGCAAATGAGGTGGTCGTGCACGTAAGCTGATACAAAAAGAAAAGAAAATTTCAAGGAAATCGATACAGTTTCGAAGCTGATACTATACCAGTACGTCAGCGAAAAAATTGAAAGATCCTGGAGACGACTGCTTTTGTATAAACAGAGAACACTTACAGTATTCTCAACCTTTTTTTCTATCTTTTCAGCTATCATGCAGTGCACTTGTCATGCGTAAGACGTGTAAAAAAGATATAACTTTTCGTGAAGCAAGTCCTCGTGGATTGGGCTTCAAAATAGCAGTGAAGTGCAATTGTGGTGTACATTATATAAACTTATGTGCTCTGATTGATAAGGCTTTCGAAATAAAATGTCGAATAGTTTTTTGCCATGCGACTCTTAGACATTGGTATGAAAGGAATCGCTCCATTTCGTGGCACAATGGATCTTTGTCAAGGACTTAGTTGAAATACATATTACGCAAGTCTGGAAAATCTCTGTAACGTAAGTCAAGGAGTCTATGTCATCGTAACGAAAAAAGCAGCCGAGGAAGAGAAGGAAGAAAACGCTAAGCGAGGTGATCCTTCGTCTGAACTGACTGTGTCCGGGGACGGAACGTGGAAAAAGAGGCTTCTCTTCGCTATTTGGCATCACTACGCTTATTAGAATATACTCCAGTAAAGTCATTGGCGCAGTAATGAAATCGAGATTTTGCCAATAATGCAATATATGGAAAAGTAAGTCTGACACAGTGGATATGAAACTTGGAAGAGTAATCACGATGATGTATGCACAATAAATCATAGCGGTTCTACTAGTAAAATGGAAGTGGATGCGGTGAACGAAATGTTCGTGCGATCAACCAAAAAATTCCAAGGGATAGTAGAACCTACAAAGCTCTTGTAGATGCTATGATATATGGTAAAGGCTTTTTCGTTGAAAAAAATGCGTAGGCCACGTACAAAAACGTATGGGGACGAGATTACGTAATGCGAAGAAAACGAACAAGGACATCGGTGGAAAATTGACCGATAAAGTCATCAATAAACTTACTACGTATTACGGTTTTGCAATATGCAGAAATGCAGGTTCAGTACCAGAGATAACGAAAGCTATATGGGCCACATTGGACAGTTTCGCACATGACAAACCACTGTTGAGCGATGTAGTTTTGGGGTCATCAGGCCCATTTATGAGGACTTGATATCAAACGATTTATTGGACTGATGTCTCGGACCTTTTACACAAAACAATAACGAAAGCTTCAACTCAGCTATCTGGATGTTTGCCCCAAAACATTTGCACTGTGGCAAAAACACCATAGATATTGGTAATTATTTAGTTGTCATTATTTTTAATGAAGGTTTCAAGCAAATCCTCAAAATGATGGATGTATTGGGAATCAAAATCGGCCCTAACGCAAAACAATACGCCGTGTAGAGACACCGAGCGTAGACAACGGTCCAACAAACGGGAGTCTACCGCATGTAAAGAGGCGCGAACCGCCAGACGAGCAGCGAGTGCGGCTCAATATTCTTTTTTTTTAAGCTGAGTGAGGTGGGCTGTATGGACCCGGTATAGCTGATCAAGGGTAACCTGCTCAAATCAGTTGTTATCCACCGCAAGCTCAGCCGTATCAGTGCTAAATGTATGGCAAACATTAAACGCGTTTTACTCGAAACAACATTTTTCAAGTCGGGCGCATGTTTTTCTAAAAAAACTATTGGATCGATTGCCTTCGGGGCTTGCACACATTTCGACTGAACCTTCACCTATAGTTTGAACTAGAATGATACCGATAGCTCGAATATTTCAGCCCCGTTCTCATTTTTTATTTGACAATTTCCTGGGAAAATTAAACCTTCATTTTCACACAGCTGCGATTCCGATAAAAATTTCGTACTTAGTTCTAGTTCGAACGATAACTATATTCATATAGATTAAAAAAAAAATTGATCGCGTGTTTTAGCCGACTAGGATCGCCACAACTCGTGCGCCCGATTGGACAAGCGTCTGACGCCACGGCCTGCATAACAGCTCATAACTTGTATAGATTTCAATAAAGTATTTCATAAAAATTTGTATTGCTAGTTGAAACATGTCTTAATATGCGTCACAAACCCCGGCACTATAGGTTTGATAGTTTTCGCAATACTAATCCCTAAAAATTACTTAAAAAATAACAAGCTTCTAGATGGTAATACCCCCTTAAGTGCGCAAATCTTACGCATATATCAACTGCAAAAGAGAGAGAGAGTGAGAGAGACAGAAAAACAGACAAACAGACAGAGCGCGACGTGAGCCAGTGACCGCTTGTAGGGACCTATAACCCACAAACGGAGAAGGTTCGACGGGCTTGTATGCACCGGGGAAGATACACGTCACGATTCAACAGTGCCAAATCGCGTAGTCGCAGCAAGGCTCGCTCGCCCCTTTGGTGCCTGGTGGTGAAACGCTCCACCTGCTACTCGCGTGTGTTCCCCGTCGGCACGTCCATATACCGATCGATCGTTATTGCACTTATGCAAACGTCATACAATGTCCCGTCGTACCATTCGACGTTCCCTGGTACATCTCCTGTGTCTTATCCTCCGGATATACCCACACAGCTAAAACCCATCTGTGAGCGCGCGCGTGCGTTTGCGTTTCTGTGTATTTTATACTTCAAACATGCAACGTACGAAACCCTGCGCTTCGTCAATACCCATGCCTCCTCGCTAATTGACACAAATATTTAATTTGCGATGCTTGCTCGGGGAATTTGTTGCGCAATGCTTGTTTATCCGTAATTCGGATCCTTTGAACACGTATGGCGGAAAAAATCCAACATTCACAAGAAACATCACCCAAGGACCTATCGTCGAAGGCCGTATTTTGTGGGCGCATCAGCAGGGCCCGTCTGAATCATTGGTAAATTACAGTGGTGCTTAATCAATATAAGTTACAAGCAATTACTATAACCAACGATAAATTTGAATAAAAAACGTCGTGCAAATTTAGTACATTTCGACATTTTTACATTTTCTCTGAAAATTCGCGGCTACAAAAATTCTTCTGCTAGCCACATTTTTCTGAGTTTCATCATTAATATTTTCTTCAAACATTCCATGAGCCTGTTTTTATTGTCGTTGCGGAATCTTCAGATTTTTTTACACGCGTTGAGCAGTTTATATTAGGCATCTAGAGTTCTTTAGTGTTTAAATTATTAGATATAAATGTGGCCAGCCTGTCATCTCCATATAGTGCCGTATGAATAAGCCGATTTTTGGAGTAGTCATTTTTCGTTGAAAGTTCAGTACATTGGGTGAAATTTTACCAATATACTGTGATGTATTCTTACTTGTTCGTAGAATCAGTTAATTGTTAAATATTCGAGTTCGTGGAAGGAATAAGTGTCCGTCTTTGATTTTGTTGAAACTTATATATGTAATGACGCATGGAAAACTATAAGCCACGGCTTTTTTATGGGCGGAAAAACGATTTTAAGGGGGGTAACCACCCCTTAAAGAAAGGCGTGTTGAGGGGTGGTTTTGCAGTTTCACCCACAAGCAGTTTACCGATCGCGATGAAACAAAAACCAAAATTCCCTTCTAATGTAAAGCGATAAAAAAATCTACTACAGAAGTATTGGAAAATAAATAAATTGAGGGGTGCCATGTCTTTCTTTGAGGGGCGTGGCCCCCTCTACATTAGAACCGATTCTAGAAAAGTGTCTGATAGTTTTCAATGCTCTATCCCATATTCAAGTTCCAACAAAATAGAAGGCAGACACTTCGAAGATGTTCCTTGTTAGATTTTCTGCATATTATATTTTAAAAACTATCTTACTGTAGAAAGAGTCGCGGCGGGTCGTCAGTTTGTCAGTGGCGTCAACATCGGTGGTGTTGTCAGCAGTAGCGAATTGTTTTTTCTCTTGATTGGCATGGAAAGATAAAGATTGCCGAAAAAACGCTAAGATGTCGAATCAAATGTCGATCAAAGCTCAGGAAACTAGAGGGTCGAAGTTTGCATCCTTGGAATGCAACGAAAGTGCTTTTTTATCACTTCATTTCATTTTTTTCGTCCAAAATGTTTTTCTTGCACACTCAGGCTACCGTTCATTGATCAGGATTCTCAAAAACGTCTGAGTGATTTTTCACAGCCACTATGTGCTAAAAAAATTGGGCAGCGGAACAAAAAAGGTTTTCGTTGCATTACAACCATGCAAATTGCAACGCCGTATAAAATTATTCCGCATTGAGTATTTACGGAAGAGCTCCCTCGTGAATGCCGAAGGGTGTCGCGTACCACTGTCCCTTAGAAGCGAAAATTGCATTCTCTCAGGTTCTCATCTACAGAACTAAATGAACCGAAATATGCGGGTGAATTCTGAAAGCGTTTATTTTCACATGCCGAAGGGGAAAAAGCTCCAGCCGCTTTCACGCCAACTTCGCTCAATCTGAACGATGGACAAAATTTCGAAAAAACGATAGCTATCGTTTCACCATTGCATTTTAGTCCGAACAGCGTAATTGCAGCTGAAAACGCCGGATGTATATCCTCTGGACCGGCGGTATTTTCATAATTCCTACGCATTAACGGGTTATGCCCATAGTTGTAACAGTCGGAAATAGCTTTTTTGGGATTTTTTAATGGAAAATCGTGATAATAAACTCCTACAAAAATTAGGTATTAGAAAAAGTATCATCTGAAGGACATTGTATTTTTCTTGTGTAAAGATATTTGATTATAATCGATTTGCAGCCGATGTTCCGGAAGCACCTCTCGAAAACGACTTTTGTGGTGAGCAAGGTTCTTCTGAACCACGTTATCTATGAATCATAATATGAAAAATATAAATTAACGGATTACTAATAATATTTTAAAAAATCAAACAGTTTTCGTTAGCGTATTACTTTAATCTCTCATTAAGCGACGGATTTTCCGAAATATCAAATTAAAGACAAATGGCGCGTGTTCAAAATAGGACTCTCTTTTTTTTTTTGCAGAAAAGGGCATTTTTCACTCATATTTCAGTATATAGATCGGAAAAAAGATTCTCAGATCAAGTGCTATTTTTTACATCTAGAGTTTTACATCTTTTTACTCTAAAGCCGACAAATTTCAGAAAGATCGATGCAGTAGGCTTTTAAATAGTTTGCTCCCTATAAATCTGTCAATTTTGATTCCGTCACCTTGAATTTTTCAGGAAACATTTATGATATGGTATACTGTCGAATTAGATTGGTTTTGAAGAAAGTAATTTTTCGATTTTCAAAAATTATTTTCTCGAGGCCTTGAAACTCATCAGAATACCGCCAGAAATAACAATACCCCCTCGTACCCTCGCGATTGCGTGCCCCCCATTGCCGATTGAACGTGATCGTGAAATGAAAAATTGCGATTCGAATCCAAGGTGACGCGGCGGACAAAAATAGATAGAACGCGTCGAAAAGAGCGAGAGAGAGAGAGAGTCAAACTTTTCTCGACGAATTGGAGTTTTCTTTCGAAACTTTGCGCAGAGTTTTGTCGAACAAGAATTAACGATCTGTAACTCTCTGGATACGGTTAGGTGGCTCAGTGTTATTACTGTATAGAGGTTAGGTAATTGAGAAGCATTGAACGAGAGAAAGAGAGAGAGAGAGAGAAACGCTTCGTATGCGAGTAAGCTGTATTCGAGGAAAAGAGCAGGGCGAGGGGTTAGCAGCACGGAGGCTCATGTTTCGCGTCGAGAGCATTGAGAAGAAAAATCGGCGTTTTACGGGGTTTGGAGCAGTTGTGAGACGAAAACGACTGTTCCACCAGTTCGACTTACGTACAAACTTTTACAGAACGTAAGGGCGTAACTTGCTAGATTCCATACATGCGAAGAAGCAAATTTCGAGACTTTTAGTTTGCCAAGATCGTCCATATATAGACATATATGGGAAGAAGTGATGTTGAAGATTACTTCGAGGACTGTTCCCAAAAAGGCCAGATGTTCCGATAGCCAACTCTCAGTTGATATAACGGATCTATGTGTGTTAATAGGCGGGTGGGCTAACTTTGCTAAGGAAGGAACAATCGTCGGTGATGAAAATCACTCCGGGGTGCCTTTGGGGAACGAACAATGGCCCTAGCACGCCCGAGTCGGCACGTTTCGTGACGGAAACTTGCTTTTCCACTGAAGCGAGAGAGAGAGAGAAAGAGAGAGAGAGAACAAGATTCGACGATTTCTGAGTTCCCTTCCAACCTTTCACGTTCCCCTCTCCCTTCGGGGAGACCCCGATATATCTAGGGCACACGCCGTGCGACCATTTTCCCTTTATCTCTTTGCCTAGTCCACCCCTCCAACCGGTGGAATTCAACGTGTGTATACGAATGCTCGCACGAGTCCACCCGGCCACCCCGTGAAATTGCACCGAAAAATGGAAAACAGCCATCGCGACAGCCCGATTATGGAAATTTCGCTCCCGTCCGCCATTTTCCTATGCATATAGCTACAACACAACCTATGTCGGACAATCATTTATGTACACGGACGTAATATAGATATGTGCTGCCATATGTGTTTCTACGGATATACGCATACAGGGTGGCCTGAAAAGTGACGTCCGAAAGGAAAAGCTAAATACCTCGAATCAGTCGGACCGGCTCTTTGAGTTTTCGAGAAAAAAGCTTTTTTTTCTATTTATTTTGTGTGCTTACTTTCTAAATGATTTTTTTGTGTCATCGTCATGAAGTGCACTGTCAAGGAGGAAGATCCCTTTCGGCAGACAAAAATAAACGAACTTTTAAGATGTTTTTGTGCCGAAACTATTTATTGAAGATAATTATTTTTTTGTACATATTACTACATCTTCTAATTTTCAAAAAAGGATATACTTTATTTGTTTATATGCGAATATGGCGGCTATGGGACACTGGCTTCATAGACCGTCTGACGAGACGCCGCCTGAGTTGCTTCACTGCGTACAACCTAGCGTCTGATGCATCGATTTCTAATACCCACGCGCTCTATGTGAACCTCACAAAAGCTAACGAATACTGAAAATTTGGAAAATCGTAGCCGAAAAAATCTTCTATTTGTCATGAAATTGTTACTATAGTATTTGTTAAGGGAAAAGTAGATCTCTCAAATAATTTCCAAGGACTTTAGGTCGAAGTAGATGGTAATAATATTACCAAAAAGTGTGGTTAATTTGATCGATTAGATCGTTTTTGAGCTATCTTCTGCGAGGTCCACGGAAAAGTCGTTTCCAGGAAAACGCGTTTGAAGTATCAAGATCCAACAATTTTGTGAGTAATGAACTATCCATTAATGTGCGATTCTGACGCCATAAAGTAGTCCCTCACTTCCTCGAGGTGTTTATTTTCTATCATAAGCTCTTCTTTACGTTATAAAGGGATCCCCTCTCGAGCAATAAAGATATGACCAACTGAACACCATCGTAAATCCCTCAGATTTCTATCGAAAGTTTAAGAAATAGTTTTGACACAATTAGGCACTAAAGTTCATATCATTAAAAAAATACTATACTAATATTAATTACTCTCTTTTACAAACTTCTAAGCTATTACAAACTTCTAAGAGGAAAGTTTATACACAAAAAAGAAACAAACGAAAACCTTTGCTACATCAAAACTCGAAAAAAGATGTTCAAATGGTTCCTTTTTCTCGAAAACTAAAAACGATCGTAGAATATACATGGCGGTCGATACGAGACATCTCGATTTTCATTTTGGACGTTACTTTTCGGGCTACCCTGTATATGGGTATTGACAAAATCTATTTATTTATTCCCTTGGTTCAAATTCGCTATATACGCGTAGCCGTTTTGCCGCTGGCTAAGGGTACCGTAAATTTCCGAATACTAGCCCCCTGCCAAACCCTTCCTGGGCCCCACAATAATTCAAGAGACATTCGGTTGCGGCGCACATCATTACTGCAGTAGTTTCAGGTTATTTAATCCTTTCATGGGCCATAATGGCACGACTCGGTCAATTAAAAATCATGCGTTTATGTATAGCGGATTCTAGTGCATGTATCGTCGCAAATTGTGGGCGGATTTAAAGAGCTGCAATTTCAATGAATAGCCCAGTGGCGGTCCGTGAGTACCGATCGCGAATGATCAGTTTATCGGGTACTTTGCGTTCATACCCGGATCACGAAGTCGGCAAACATTGATTACGTTTATTGTTAGTTCAATTAACGTGGCGCAAAAAAAGCTCACGTTTCTATCCCGAATCGTCATTTTCTCCAATAAAAAACGCTGGCTAGCTTGGAAATTTCATCGAAAAAAAGAGAAATAACATCGCCCACCATCGGTGCGTGGTTGCATGAAAAAAAGCGAGGGGTGATTTAAAATGTTGCCACGACGTGCGCGACGTTGACGTTGCGAAGGGTGAGTACTGTAACGCGATTATAAAACCGAGCTATATTGCGAAATGCAAATGTTTCACGGGACACGATTCGGAATAGCTTTTCAAATTGAAATTAGGAGAAAACGGATTTATTCTTGGTCTTGTAGACTGTTGGAGGATCTCGCAAATGAGACACGAAACAATCGGGACGCGGTTTCTATACTGTCGTTGGAGAATAACAATGCCTGCAGAGAGAAAACGAGAGAGGAAGAAAGGGGGTGATGTTCTGGGACAGGGAGAATAAAAATATTTAAGAGCAAAAAAGCTGAAAGTACATCCGGAAGCGGTTGCTCTGAGCACTTTTTTCTCTCGTTTTTTGACGCTGTAATTAAAACTTTAATTGTTGCAACTTTAATGCACCTTCAGAAAGTGCATTACCGAGGCTTTTCTCTTATGAGCAGGGATTCTGTTTCCCGTATATGTGTTCTTTCGTTAAAAGTTACACTAGTGAGGTAACATATATGCACACCCCCATATAGGTGCACACACACAAGGATTCATAATGATAACGCATTGTTCCACATATCGTTTCGCTTAAGTATTACTTTCGGACGGAAAAACTTGTTTACGTTCATCCGGCTCGAATTTTTTTGGCGGGAATTGGAGCAATGCACTGACTGGTAATTTGGTAAAGCACATGTTTCGAAAAAGAAGCCTCATTGCTATAAGTCTCGTTGTCGTCAAGCTAGTTGTCTTCAGCAAAATCTCCAACCAAGGCGCCAGACTGAAAAAATTACCCGAGCTGAGTGAATCCTTCATTAGGGGATATTAGTGAGTTATTGGTTGGAAAAAATGAACGATTGAGTGATTTTGAGGTTTGTTTGGTTCCCTGGAACTACCGAATACTCGGAAGAATCAAATATTTTAGTGTCTCATATAAATATTGCATCGGCCATCTGTGAAAGAACAATATTGTTCGTGCAAGTTATTTCTTCCTGTGTGCATCAATCACGTCATCAACCGAGTTGCCATCAATATAGTCGCCATGAAGCAAGTCGCTATTTGATTCATTGCCTTCGGCAACGTTCATGGAGAACGTTGATGACCTTTGGGACGGACTTTGCCCGATAGCGATTCCGATATTGGTAGTCGAATAGATCAGGTACACGTGTCGAATGTACTCCTACCCGGCTACGAAATAATCGATATATCGCCAATGGGGAGTCGAGACAGTGCATCTTACAGTGCCAGTCTGATCGTACAATTTCATTAAGCCGAATGTTCGAAATTCTCTCACGAGAGGTGGCTGCGAAACGCGACACGACGATTGCGTGGATTTCCCGTGTACGGATCTCTCCCACTCGTACAGAGGGTGTTTATCCCCTCCGCACTTGCCCCCAATTCGGGTGCGATACTAGAGGCAATTTTGTCGGATCGCATACGTACGTCTCTCAATGTACACGGGGATGTGTAACGAGGGACGCAGGCATGGAGAGAAGACCGAGAGTTTGGAGCATCGAATCGAAATTGAATGGCCTTGAAAGGACCATGCAAATAGGCACATAAAGACGGTCCGTGTGCAGGACCATTGGATTTCCAACAAAGGAGGAACGCCATGAACAATGTATTTGCCGTATAACAGCGCAGAGATTTCGCTTAGCATGAGTAGGCGGGAGGGACAGAGATGAAGACAAGAAAGCGAGCGAGAGAGAGAGAGAGAGAAAGAGAGAGAGGGAGAAAACGGTGACAGAAACAGTGACGTAACGGCGCCAACAAGAACAAAACACAAAGCTGGTAGTGCGTTGAATACGGGACCAGAGGGAGCCCCAACCGGTGGGTGGTTAGGAATAGAGGGACACACTGCTGGTTGGTTAGGGACAGAAGAGGAGCACGCTTCGTTCGGCACGTTGGCTGGGGAGGTCTAAAGCGAGCATCCAACAGTGGTCAAAACGACCTAACCATCCTACCTTTCCTATCTCTCGCTCTCTCTTCCGTCCCTCCAAAATCTCCTCGCTACGTGTTGTATCGAACAAGCCAGGTCATATAGTTAACATAGCTCGCGCATATATACATACTTCTCTCGCCTCCAACCGTCCGTGTATTAATTGTCTTGTTACGGGACGCGTTCCACACGCAAACTCCAGCGGACCACGACCCACGTATCTAATTTATGCCGGACGTTCGAGTGTCGCATATGCTCACCCGGCCTAATCTCCCATTCTCGATGCAAAAGCATCCCCTTGCTCTACCTACCACGCTCTCGCGTGCAGCTTTTCGTTTATGTTGTCGCACTTCATGGGAAACGAGAAACAGCAGTAGTATTTTAGTGACGTACGACTCGTTACTAGCATTAGTCCAATGACATTCTGAAACACCGAAACCTACCTACTCAAAGCCTACTGCTACTTTGTTGCCCATGAAATGTTACTGCTAAGCTGGCATTTCTTCGGCAGCGAGTGGTATCATTTTAGTAGCTTACGAACATTGGTATATCAACCTGCTATGATCTAACAATGCTGTTGGTGATGTTAGTAACGACTGGTAACTAAAATGCTGCTTTATGGCCGCCCACGAAATGTCACCTTTACCATCCACGATCGTGATCTTTCATGTCGGGCTCCACTAACAGTATCCTTCAATCCGGAAGCAGGGCTTGTACCTAAAGAGAGTTATTTCATCTTCTTCTTCGTCTGGATCCTCAGGCTAGACCGGTGTCACACTCGCGGTTACCACTTTGGCCTTTAATTGTTGCTTCTTTCCCGAGATACTGGCCAGAGCATTCGGTAAAGCAGGCAAATACGATTCTGGGTCGATTGATGAGTTATTTCGGGCAAGCTTCATAGGTCGAGGGATCGAAGTCTCCATGCAGGCGCCGTGGATGCTACGCAGATTCGGGTCAGCCGAGTTATTCCAACGATCTTATATTTCAGCTCTGCAGCCATCCTTGTTAGGCTTTCCGGAACTTCTACGTCGGCGCTGCAATTGGCCATGCCTCATTCAGCTTGCGGGAAAATTAGAGAAGCTCGCAGATTCCAGCTGTCCATCATACTGGACGAACGCGTACTGGAAGTTCTTTCTAATCGCTGGTTAGAACCAACATGTCCTGCTGTAATCCATGCCCGGACAGTTTTAATTGCACACTCCCAATCTCTTTTGGGCACTCTTGGCGCACATCTGATTAATTCCTTAGTAATCTTGAGCGGCTCCTGGGTCAAACGATTCTGCGCTTAACCTCCAGCAGCCCGGTTCCTAACGACTGCCACGAGCAAAAAATTTGCATTTCCCACCGGAACTAAGTGACGAAATTTATTGGGGTGAGCAAGTAGGATATTCGGTCGGAATCATCCGAACGGATTAATCCAAATCGAATGGGGCGAGTCTTAGTTCCTGGCAACGTATTTCCTTGATGCGGGGCCATCTTAGTCTTGACCATAGAACATTTGTCAGAGAGCTTTAGACCCGCTAGACGACGAGAGCGCCATCTACTACCGCGTGCTCTGATGTTGGCTCGAGTACTCGTGCGGTTATCAGGGATATCCTGGGCAGATGCCTGTGGAACAAGAGCTCAAGTAGTCCCACCCGCTCTCTCTCCTTGGTTCCTCTCTCTCCCACTCTCCCCCCTCTCGCTCTCTCCCTCTCTCTCTCTTGCTTTCTCTCTTCCTCTACCAGCTTTGAGAGCAAGCTAACGCCTCAATTAACAGGCGAGCTTAGTTTACGTGACTGATACCTGGCTCTTGGTAGCATCACGTCATATTCTCTCTCATATATACTTCCCTCGTTTACTCTCCGCCTCTCCCACCCATTTTCTCTGCTTCTCTCTTTTTCTCTCTTTCTCCTACAGAATTTAATCCCTCTCGTCAGTCGTCAAAGCATTATCGTCTCGTCGACCAGCAAAAGATTGAATCATAGATGTAAAGACTCTTTGTCATTTTTTTATACTTTAGTCGGGTTGGAATAATTATTATTGTTGTTGCTGCTGCTGCTATTATTATTATTGTAATTTTTGCTATTATTATAAATACTTTCAAATGTTTCGGGCCTATTGTGGTTTACCGCTGCTGCATTATATATTTTTATACTACTTTTTCACCATCGTCGAAGGATTATGATTTTGTCCGACAAAAAATGACGTTGAAGTTTGCATCGCCCGAACACAACCATATTTATCGTTCTTCCATTTTTATTGATCTCTATTCGGCATTATTGAAAGCATTTTCGTCGCAGATTGAGATTGTAAATCTCTCATAATAATATGTACGTTTGAGTGATTTCCGCAGCCTAGATCGACCGAAAACAATTTGAAATATTAAAAGGAATTAATATCCCTTGTTTTCCAACGATGCAAACTTCAACGTTGTAAAAAAAACGAACAATGGACGTTTAGTCCTTACTTTGATTTATTTGGTTGAACGGATTATCATTTTTATCATCGTCGTTATTGTTAGTATTGTTACTATCTACTATTATTAGTAATGTTACTATCTACTATTATTAGTATTGTTACTATCTACTATTATTAGTATTATTACTTACTATCATTAGTATTATTAGTATTATTAGTTACTATTGTTAGTGTTATCAGTTACTATTATTAGTATTATCAGTCACTATCATTAGTATCAGTAGTTACTAATATTAGTATTAACAGGTACTATCATTAGCATGTTTAGTTTCTATTATTAGTATTATTAATTACTATTATTAGCATTATTAGTTACGATTATAAGTATTATGAATTAGTATTATTAGTATTTTCACTATTACAAGTATCATTAGTTAGTATTATTAGTACTGTTATTATAATGGGTATGAGTATGATTATTTCTGGTATTTATGTCATTATTATTAATACTCTCGTATATTTCGAGCTTATTGCCGTGAATTCGTGCGTTCACCATGAAAAACGGCTCACTGGCAGTGCATTATTTTTTTTCCACAATTTTATTCTTGGCGCGCCGTTGCGGCGTACACCAACTTTATATGCATGTGTGTGTCTGCATTCTCTACATCAGCATTTATGCATGTATATATAATTGTGTGTGTGTGTGTGTGTGTATGTCTATGTGTTTGTGTATAAAATTGGTGTCCAAAAGTGCAACGGAATTGCTGTCGTATGGCTTTGCGAATGCTTTCGAGGAAAATGTCGAGACCGTGGTTTCATCGCGTGGCCGCATCGTCGTCCTGGCGGTGAAGGCTCCCTTGCTCGTGACCCGAAACCCGAAAGATCCGATGCGTTTCTCGAAGGGAAAAGCCGGTCTCTCGTTGCTGCAGAGCGCGCAGCTACGACGAGGCAAGAAAAGCCACAATGTGCTCAAACATCGTGGAAGGTTGTCCTTTGAACCTTGACTGAAAAGCGGCCAGTAAAAGAGACGAAAATAAAACTTAAGAATGTTGTCAACACTCCGGCGTGTCATACGTACATATGTACATACATACGTGTACACGTACATATAGATATTATGCAGCAGACGCTGCTTTATTGGATTTGCTGAAAGGCCCCAGGAAATTGCTGTTGAGCTGTATCGGTAAGGAAGAGTCCGCGATAGAGTTCTCTTGACATCGATTTCCATAACTCTCTGAGGTAAAGGGAATGCAGAGCACCAGGCAGCCAAACGTACGGGCCTTTTGCTTGCGAAGTTTAGTCTACCCAGTGACGTAATTTTGTTGCCCCCTCCCCTCCCCCCTTCGTTCCGTCCATCCTCCTGTCACTTAATGTTGAAATGACGCAGATATATATAGTCGTGTGTGTGGATATTGCTTGTTGCGATCTCCCGCTACGTGGATTATGGATACACGAATTACGATACAGGCATATACGTGTATATACGGATACACGTATATCGCGGCGAATAACTATTGCGCATATACCCGGAGCAAGTTTTACGGCTAAGACGCGGATATATGGCTAGTCGTATAACGATCGGAGAGTAAAATTTCACGAGCCTCGCGGAGCCCCTCCTCCCTCAACGTGTCTGCACGATACGCCACCTGGTGATACTCCCCCGTATCTCTTTTCATATTACCGTGGACTTTATTATACGCGAGGTAAGCGCGAACCGCGGTTGCGACCCTAACGAAATGTGCTTTGCGATACACCTGCATACGTCGTTATGTTTCTTAATTTTTATCCGAGTCATTTACCAACGTGCGATTGGAAAATTTGAGGGCAGTTGCCTTTGTTCTTTTTCTCATCTCGAATTTGTTTATTGGGAACAGGTTTTTGGACGTAGAAGAGTTTTTTTGATAAATTTATTTATCGGGCATTTTTCTCGATTATCTGTATATTTTTTTATGTGCTTAGTCGAAATGTTGTCTTTTTCGGGATTTTAAGGAATTTAGTGGAAACGTTATTCTCGGGCTTTTTTAAAGTTATGAACAATTAATTGGATATGTTTCTCGGGTGTTTGTAAATTTTTTTTCAATTGTATTTATCGGGCGATCTTTTTTCATTTGATTTAATGTGATTTTTTTTAGTCGACGATGGGCAGTCGAGAATTTCCGAACGATATTTCTCTACCTTCCGGCGTTTTTTCTCGAGGTGTGCTCTTGAATGATTGAATTACGAGGACTATAACGATTTTTTTCCCTTTTTTCACCAACCACCGATACACGATCTTTTAATTGGGGAACAAGTATTTTTATTACGCATATTGCGAGACGAGGCGAACCTGTTCTATTTGGGATCAAGAGCGAACAGAGGGCGAGCAATCAATTAGCAAAATCCCCGGACCCGCCGAAACGTACGCGCAAAATTTAACACGGTGGATGCTTTATGTTGCGATACTCCTCCAAACTCAAAAATTACATATAAAAATGCACACACAGTTCGCAATACGGTGAAAAATGTGACTTTGGCGAAATGAAAACATAAAAATGGTAAAGCAAAAAAGCACATCGCAAGAATAATGTAATATTTCATATGGGCTCTAGTATTCCGCTTTGATTCGGCTACACGTTGGTTTCCCTCTGGTTTTAATGTTAATCGAGGCTGCTGTTATAATCCAGGTAATACAGTGCACAACATTTTGTAGGTCAGTATATACAGGAATCGTTTTAAAAATAATATTATTGTCTGAATTTCTTTCTTTTACAAGTAACAATGACAGTATAGTATATTTCTCAAGTAGTCAATAAACGTTTGGCAATAATATTTTCTATTGAAAATTATTATTTAATAACAATATTCACTGATATATATATATATAAATTAAAAATGATATATATATATATATATATATATATATATATATATTCAAGAAGTTGAAGTATTCAAACTGACAATGGTATAGTATGTTTTACAAACGATTATTACGCTATTTTAAGGACCCCGCTGTGACGGCAGAATAATCATTTTTTTGCATGTTCTTAAAATATACATATTCAAGATTGTGTGAAGAAATTTACAAGTTAAAATATTGAAAACTGACCAAGTTACAGACGATTTAGTGAGAGCAGGTAGCGCAACGATTCATGTACACTAAAACTTTCAATCGCGTTTTTCTCGAAACGGGTTTTCTCGACCTGGTCGGAATCATAACTATAGCTATAGTTGTCTGATGTTCAACTTTGGAAAACCAACATTTCTGTAATTACAGTAGCTTCCGTTGTACGTAGTCATTTTTAAAATTTAGTATCCTTTACGTCCCCGAATAAAAGTAAAAGTTTCACCAAAACTATACTTTTTTTTTTTAACATTCGCCATCTTGTGATGTTTTTCTCGAAAAAACGGCTACGTCCAAGGAGAACTACATTCATATAGATGATAAAACTTTTATTTTTATTTTTCAGACCAACCATTGTCAAGCTATCGATCCGGTCATTGGACCACATTTTTTATACAAAGGCTCTATTGTACCTCAATAACATAGTTAATTAAAAAAAAAAAAAAATTACCCGAAATAACTTCATTACCTGGGTAATAAAATACCTTTTTTCCAAATCCCAAATAAATAATCTACTAGACAAAAAAATCGGGAAGAACTATCTTTTCGGCTGGTCATAGAGGTGTCCTCCCTTAATCAGTAAAATTACTATATAAAAATACAATTTTGAAAATAATATTTCTTATTCGAAATGATTCGCTGTTATTTAATTATTGTTTTACTGTTACGTGAAAGCATATTTTTCGAAAGAACACAACTGTTAGCAGAAATAAAAAATTTGATCCATTCATAATCGTTGAAATATCTGGTACGAGAGGAAACGCGAAAGAGAAAAAAGAGAGGTGGGACGACAAATGGTTCATTGGGAAAGTAGTAATCCCCTGGGGCATATCGATAACTGGATTTCGATATATATATTTATATAACATATAATACACATATAAACGAGGAAACGTTATTTTGAACCCGTTATATCTATATAATGCTGGCGAAATTAAATACGGTTCTTAAAACTTTTTTGAACGAATTGTCGATTTTGGGGCCGTATTGTTCTTTGAAATGACGTTTATATAAACATGTTCATATTGTACTATGAAGACGGTCTTCGAAGTCAAAAATCCTTAAAACTCCGCTTTCCTATATATATATTGTAACCAGGATTACGATATATACATGTGTGTAAAGACCACATCTCATACGAAGCTATAACGATATTGCACGAGCCATTAACAAATTTTACCCTTCTGCCTTCTTTTTAACACACACCAAACTGGGTTAATGGTCAGCATTAGAGAAAATTATCATAGCACTAATTACACTGACATTGGCACTATTCCAATGCGTCGATGTCCCCAAGCGCTCTCTCTCTCTCTCTCCCTCTCTCTCTCTCTCTCTCTCTCTCTCTCTCTCTCTCTCTCTCTCTCTCTCTCTCTCTCTCTCTCTCTCTCCCTCTCCCTCCCTCCCTCTCACCCTTTTTTTCTCCTCGACTCTTGTTGCCGTAAAATTCATGGCACAGGGAATCGCGATCGGCTATGAACACATCCGCGTAGCGATTGCAGCTGGACAATATTTTTACCCTATCGCCCTTTTTCTCCGCCTCCAAAAAGGCAAGCTCCGGCACGAAGCACTGCATGTAAAAAATGTATTCGGCTGCGGCGAAGAAAAATGTGTCGATAAACGTTTTTCCGTTATTGCTCTTTCTCCTTATTCGAGTATCAAATTCATGGAGGAAACGGTCTCACGAATGAGCCATCAAGGTTGCACAACTCTCGCAGTACCCGAAGGGTAGAAAATCTCTTTGAGCAAGAACTGCGATATGAGGATGGTCCTTGAAGGAATATTCATTGGCGAGAAATTTTGTGGCGAAGAGCGAATTATGCGACGTCATCGGGAGAGAGCTGGCTTTGCCTGAAATTTTAATGATCGTAAATAAATCACGATAAATCGTCACTCGAAACTTCGAAGCCTGTCTAAGTTGATCACGGTTGGATTATCATCAGGATCGAAAGGGTTTTATTATACCGCTTAACGTTGCCATTTCGAGGAAAGCTTAACGTTATGGGTGCACTTTAGTTGGTGGATCCGATAGTATGCGCTTGGAGTACTATATGGAGGCGGATGTATTAGGCAAAGGGGTCAAGGGTCGTGGTTCCGCTATAGGTAGGCACCGGAAGTGACAAGGATCGGACGCTCCTACTGCTGCTGCTGCTGCTGCTGCTGCTTGACGACCACCAGAATATCCCTTTCTGCCTTATGTACATATGTATAACGTATATGACGGTCTCGAATATGTACATTGGTTACATATGTACACGTAGCTACATGCCGGTTAGACATGACACAGTAGAGAGTCGAGAGGACTTGTCGTCTTGGGTCCTTGCTTTCCTCGAGGTTGCTACCCTCCTATCCAGTTTAAACTCTGTCGCCCTCGCCTGCCGTGTACCAGCGCAGCTGTGTTTAGGTTCCATCGTCGGGCCAAGGAATCGACGTCTGGATGGTCTCTTCATATATATATATATATATATATATATATGGTACGTACAGTAACTTCGAGGATGGTCTTCGTAGTCTTAAGAGTCGTACACAGTGGTGCAGGACTACTGAAATATCATGACCACTCCGGGGTGACGTTGCCACTACCGCCTTCGCCAAGTTATCCTCGTCCAATGACCCTCACGAGTTCACTTCACGACTGCCAACTTTCCTCGGCTGGCCCAACTGGCTCCCTCATTCTCCATCTTCTTCTCCTTACTTTCCGCCCTCTTCTCTGTCTCTTTCTCCTCTCTCTCTCACACTCTCTCTTTTACGAGGAGCACAAAAAGCTTCGAATGTCATCAACTTTACCTCTCTGCCCGCTTCGGGCGCTCGTTCCTGCAGATAGGACATTCCATGGCACGCGAAACGACCGCACTTCGACTCTAATGAAGGAGAACCTTTACGAATCATTTGCGCAACCGTCCAGGAACAAAATTGTTCTCATAAATCGGAGATTTTACTTGGTCACTCCAGTGCGCGGCTGAGCGGCCATTCATCCGCGTATCGGCCACCGTCAGGTTCTGGAAAATTCTATGAATATTCCTCTCCGAGTGACTGACACGATTGGAGTACCAATCAACAACTTTCGCCACGAATTTGCCAAGTGAAGTGCCTCAATGAAGATGGAGCCCTTCACCTTTCCATTTCATAGTTAGGGACGAAATCAAAGTGCAATTAATTACGGCTGTTTCTGCACGAAACGCTCCACGTATCCATTGTTTGCCCGAAGAAGATTCATGAAGCTCGCGGCCAACTTAGTCCGAAGACGTAAAAACTTTTCCACTCTCGCCCCTACGACGAACCAGTAGTATGGGCACATATGTGATCAACCGTAGAAACCGAACCGAATGAATTTCGTCTTCTGCGAGACTCGCGATTCGTGAAACTTGCTACAGCCAACTAAGCGTTGCCTCGGCGATGGACGGAGAATGAACTAATCAATATTGAGACATTTTCGAACCGCCCTGGCTCGTTTCGTCAGACCTCAATACCGTCGTTCGATCGTCTCTCTTCTCTCAACTTTCTCATCATTTTCGTCGTGAAAATCTCGACCAACGAAACGACAGAGGCTGTTTGGCTTTGAGCTTTTGGTTGATGAACGAAATTACGAAGTGGAAAAAAATGACGATCGATCTCAGCAGAGTTGGAACGATGAGAAAATTCCTACTGGCGATTAAGAAGAAAATAGCGTACGTTCGCTAAAAATGGTGAAGACACCCTGAGCCGGAGTGAGTATTTACTTGCGTCGTGAAATAGCGGGAACCAAAATGCAATTTATATATACACGTTTGGATATATATCTGCGTGGATCACGGTAAAATTGAGGTGCATATTACGCCGATACAATTATGCGCAAAGTGCTTCCCGCAAAAGAGCGATGTTTTCCGCAAGCTAAAGGGGAGAAGAACTCTTTGGCGGATAAACGGTTGGGGGTATACGTGTTTTCGTGTAAAAGACACTTCGTTCGCGCGCCTCGATTCAACATGTAACTATGCCAAGGGAGATAGACGGAGAGAGATAAAGAGAGGATGCTCTTTGAAATGCTGCACTGAGATGAATGTACGTTCGATGTGTTCGCCGAAGAGATACATCACTTCGGTACATGCACACCAGTCAAAAACAGCCTCACGCTTCTCAGGCTCTATACGTCTTGCTGTCTGCTCATCCTCCGCTAGGTTCATGGTAAAACGCTTTTGCCCAGGAGCGAGAGATTCTCGCACAGAGGCTCATTTGCTCTCTCCCGATACCTACACGTCGCAGCTTTACGTATGAGATATTTCGGATCAAATGTATCCTCGCCCCTTTTTGGCTTCTTTTTTTCTTTCGTACTCACGATGCCTGGAAGGGACAACTTGTGGGGCATACCTACCTACTTATCCAAAGAACAATCTTTTCATCGTTGACTTTTACGATCGCATCTTCTCATCACCAACCAATCTTTTACACATCTCTTTCACTTTTTATCGCATACTTGGCACTTCACAGTCTCTGACAAACATCCTCTCCACCCACCACTCGGAGTCTTACAGCCGCCCTCCCCCAGTGCATCGCCGCTTTACGAGGGCACAGGGAAACTGGGAAAACCTGTTTTGTTATTTTCACTCACAAGGAACATCCCTCAGGTGACACCCTTCGATTTTGTTGAAATTTGGATATGTTATAAAGCACCGAAAAGTAAGCGATACGTATTTTTTTTTATCGGCGGAAAAACGGTTTTACGGGGTGAAACGCGCCCTCGAAAATAGGGATGTTTTTCGTTTTTCGTCGATAATGGTATCGTTCTCATCTCCAATGTATAGTACATGAAAAAATAAACATTGTTGCAATTTGAATTTTTTTTATATCTCATACCGTTAAAACGTTATCGACGAAAAACGAAAAAACATCCCCATTTTCGAGGGTGCGTTTCACCCCCAAAAACCGTTTTTCCGCCGATAAAAAAAAATACGTGTCTCAAAATTTTTGATGCTCTATCACATATATGAGTTTCAACAAAATCGGAGGCGGACACCTAAGGGATGTTCCTTGTCAGTGCCAGCACGTGTTCAGCATCGGAAACTCGGGGAAACTGCCGTGCGATTGTCGATGCGAAAGCCAGGGCGCGACTGAGCAGCCACCCATCCGAGTATTGGCTTCGGCCAACGCTAATTGATATCCGCCAGTGGTTCTCACTGCTTCATTACCAACAAGTTTTACTGCAATTCTTTCTGTTCAATACCCCATACCTGCAACGAACCTTTTTTGTAATAACTGTTAAAAATTAAAAAATTGAGGTTCATTGGGCCGATGATTTTTTAAATTCCCGTTCCGCCTGGAATTCCCTTTGCATCTAAATAGTACGCATGTTGCCTGTATACTTATATGTACGGGATGGGTATTTCATAGTTTTGCAGTGGAAATTCTCATCTTATATCATGCGAGCTGATGCGTAAATACAACTTGCCGCAAGCGTAGCAACCGTCTTCCGGCACGATATACCGGGACTATTATGAACTTGATAAGCATTCCGTGCTCGGTAAATGCCTTCGTACCTACTCGTGTAGGTGTATATGACTCTCGTCAAAATAGATTTAAAAAATGTCGAGCGTCGGATAAATCTACTAAAAGGTAACCGGTATAAACAGCAAGTAATCACAAGTTCAATCAACGAATCAGATTATGCTAATCGAACGAATTCAATTCAAACATAGACATCGATTTCCTAAGTTTCGTCGATGTACGTATACAGGGTGGCCCGAAAAGTGACGACCAACAGAAAATCTAGATGCCTGTTGTCAATACGTATCCGAACCACCCCATGTATGTTCTGCCATATTGCTAGTTTTCGAGAGAAAGCATTGAATACTTTTTTTCAGTTTTTTTTTGTAGCACAGCTTTGAAATTTTTTGTCCCTTTTATGCGTGTACTTCCGGTGCAATCGATTTCAACGGCTTACTCGTAACTCGTGGCCGAAAAAAGAGGACTTTACGCAAGGTTTTTCTGGGAAACCGTGAACAGGTTTTCGATTTTATGCTTTGTTAAAGAGCACGGCTTTAACCATATTTTGCAATATTTTATTGACGATATTTATAAATGTGGTAGATCCAATGGCGTGGGCAGAACGTTGTTTGAAAAACGTTCTGCGCGGTGACCACTGGTGATCGGCAACAGACCTTTTTTAGTTTTAGTTTTTTTCCTGAAATTATCTGTTGCTTGAACGGGAGATTCGATAAAATGTTGATAGTTAAAAAAACGGCTGCAGTCCAAAGTAAATGTATCGATCTTCGGCGAAAAAACGATCTATCGAAACAAAAATTTCTTCGTTCAAGTTCCGCCTTTCGGTATGTAAAAGGGACTCGTAAAATTTGGAGTTGATCGATGCAGTTATTTTCGCGATGTCATGGTCACCGATCTTGAAAAAGTCATTTTGAGAAAAACACGTTTAAAGTTCGTCGGTGCTCGAAAGCTGCCTATAACCGCCCATAACACCCTTAATTTTGACCGGATCGAGGTGAAATTTTCGGAGAATATTTTTGAAGTGTTATATTTTGAGTATCCGTCGAAAATAAAAAATCGACATTAAAAAAAAGTCCACTAGGTTCGACTGAATTCCCTTAAAGCAATTGAGTCGTATAGACTAGCATAAGTATTTTCTTTGATCACCTGAACTTCAGTGACGGATCTTCTCAAGCCTTTTTTTTAAACTTTTGATCTAATTCTAAGGCATCAACGTTTGTGTTCCGTTGATCTTTTATTTAATACTTAACAGTGCACTTGATAACGATAACGCAAATTAAAAAAATCACGAATAAAGTACGCACACAAAAGAAAAAAACGAAAAAATGCTTTTTCTCGAAAACTAAAAAAAGTATAAGGCCATAATTGAAACAAGGCATCTAGATTTTTTTTTGGGCGTTTCTTTTCGCGCCATCTTGAATATATATAAATCTGTGTGGATGAAAAAAAACGAGTATATTTTTCATGCAGCAGTAAAACCTATCCTCCGTTATCCATGATCTTTGATCTTTTATTCGATGCAACACTGAACAAGCCCGAAGTAATTCCACCGATAAAAGTCTCTCGGAGCTCGGAGATCGTGCGACCTGCGAAACCTCATGATTGGAGGATTCAATTATCAAATCATGTTACTCAAATATGCTTATTAAAGCCTGTACTTATATGCTTTGCCGCACTTAATACTGCACCGCGTATAGTTGAATTTGACGGGTAGGGTAAGCTTGTTACAAGACTTCCATTTAACGGGTAATTCAGAATCGATTTATGCTTATGGAAATCCGCTTAAGAATTAGTCGGCGCATCACGAGTATTGGGACACCCGTGAAGAACATGATATTTATTACTACGCGATGATTATGAATCTATTTGCACAGACGCGCGAAGAGTATTTTATTTTGCTCGTCATCGTGTGCTTTTTAGGGTCCTGGGCTTTTCACTTTTACTCTGCGGTATCGCGTTTGCACGAGGGCACGGGGAAACTGTCAAAAACTGCCTGTGTTGAGACGAACGCGATTTTATTCCTGTGATTGACGATTGGGTGAAATTTTTTATGCAAACCCAAACGGACGGATTTCTTCAGACTTCTAGCTTTCTCTCTCTCTCTCTCTGGGTAGCCATGATAGCGCCCGTGAACTGATACCGAAAAATCAAAATTTTAATAAAATACTTTTTCCAAACTTTTAATAAAATACATTGTTCAAAATTTTTATAAAATAATTTGTTCAAAATGTTAATTAAACAAATCTTCTAAAATTTGAATAAAATACTTTCTCAAAATGTGAATGAAATACTTTTTTCAAAATTTTAATAAACTATATTTTCCACAATTTCAATGAGATAAATTTAGTTCGTTTTTTTTTGGTTTTTCATTGATTGATTGATCCATCTCTGAGCGGACGATGGAAACTGCGAGCATGATCGGATAAGCGGAACTTTCATACGCGCTGAACACATATCTGCATGGCAATCCTCAGTCCTGAAAGTGCACGTTCGCGCTTGAAGGGTTAAATTCGAAAAAAGGTACACGCACACGTACATGAAAAGCGAAAGAGTGTGCGGCCGGTGGGATCACACTCGGCCGGTGAAAAGGGATAAAAGAGGAATTCTTCGATGAAAAATAAACCGTTCTAAATATTGAACTCGACTGAGGGTTGCGAACCAGCTTTGTAGTGCTTCCTGTAGCCTTCAATTAGAATTTCTGTATTTACATCGCTACTCCCCGGGCTAGCCGGTTTTACTCAACAGCTTTTTCCATTTTTTTCCCCACGTGTATCTGTCGCTAGTGACCTTTCCCTTTTTGGGGGTTTCATCTTTTTTTAGTTCGAACGAACCCATCCGACAATTTCTCTTCTCTCTCGCTGCCTCTCCTTCTCTCTGCCTCTCCCGCTTGATATTTTTTTTCATACGAGAAAAAAGGCGTGGGATGAATCCGATTGTTTACGTACATACGTACGAACACGTGCTTCGACTATTGACAACAGCCCCTGTCCGAAAATTGCAACATTTCCTTTTGGTGTTCACTCGTCCATGAGAGAACGTACGCGAAGCAAGAAAACCGCCGCATATGCAGCTCCTATTGAGTTATTGGCAATCTACGCTTCAACAGTACAAAAGAAAAAAGCTCATAGTTTGGATGAATCCGTAGTCGTTCCTCAAAGAAAGAAAAGCAGTTTGCAATAACTCGGGTTGAATGTGAGCGTTTAAGGCGTTACCCCCACTTGTAGCCCAAAAAAGGCCTTTTTCATGAATTTTTTTAAAGAAAACTACAAAACTTTTTTAATCGATCAATATACCATCTTAAAGAACACATCTTGAAGAACTTTCAGTAATTTTTTTATTGAAAAACATTACATTGTTTAGTGGCAAATGGCCGTCAATGAAATAATGTTTTTATATACACGGTTTGCGGTGACCAACATTGTGGCGAAGTGGATCATCTGAAAAAAAAAATGCGGATGGATTTAGTCAAATATAAGTATAAACTAGTCTTTAATCGAAGGATTTTAAAAAATATTCATTTTTCACAAAATGGCGGACAGTCAAAGTTAATGGTTCGATTTTAATGAAAAAAAACGGCCGTTTCTTGGCTATAAAACGGCCATTTATTTCGAAAAAAAAATCGAACGATTAAAGACTACATTTTTATGTATTAAATAAGCCTGCAAAATTTCAAGAAGATCGGTTCATTAGTGTTCGAGTAATCTTGGTCACCGACTTCAGAAATGTCATTTTGAGAAAAACGCGTTTAAAGTTTCGAGGTCGAGCGCGCCAGACGGCAGACTAGCCGGTCGTTTACACAACGGATTCTTCTCTTTCAACGCTCATATCTCAGTCAATTTTGTTCGGATCGACTTGAAATTTTCAGGACATATTCTCAGATACTTATACTTCAAAAAATGCAATAAAAAAATCGATTTTTTCACAATCGCAAGTGGGGGTAACCCCTTAAGTTCACGCAGGCTCGAGTATGTGTCGATCCCTGACAATCCTTTATATACCTACACATGCGAACTCGAAAAATATAGTTACGTGTTAACTTCCAGTTAATATGAACAAATGTGAAAAAATCGTTTTTTTTCTATTTAAGTTTATTATTTTACCGACCTTTCTGAATACGTCCCTGAAAAACGGTAAACGATACTCATGAAATTCAGCGTGGTCAACAGGCAACAACTTTCAGCGCGTTTGTCTTGAAACTATGCTGTTGAAATCGGCAACCACGATATCTCGATAACCAATTGGCCGATTGAGCTCACATTTAGCATCCATCTTCGGTATACTGTTCTTCAACGTCAGTAGCGGAATTAAGGCCTTAGGCCACAGTAACGAGTATAAAGTCATGTGCGCATTTAACAATTTTTTTTCGTATGAAATAGTGATTCACATCTATTTAGTATGGATATCAAGCTGTTAGAAAATATATCGTATATATATTTTTTTTCGATGTCCAAATGGCCGACTACTCAAAACTGCTCGAAACAGCTTTCTTCCAATTGGTGTGACAAATAACTTCAACAATTTGCACTCGATTTACTTCAAATTTAAAATTCATGTTCCTAGTTGTATTTCGCAGCGAAGCACGTACGGAATTTCTGATTGATCGAAAACTTTTCATTTGATGAGCAGTTTATGAGCAGTTATAACGACATTTTTCACTGAAAACTCATTTCTTAAGTTCCAATACCTACAACTTTTGAATAAAACAATATTTTTTTAATTCCGTACGTACTTCTCTAGGTATTCTAATGTAGACTTCTAAAATATTAGTAGTCGGCCATTTTGTACATCGAAAAAAAAAAATTCTAACAGCTTGATATTCATACTAAGTAGATGTGTAATTAATTTCATGAGTGAATCACTTTTACATACGAAAATAAATCGTTAAATTCGTAGAGATTTTATACCCGTTATTGTGGCCTAAGGCCTTACGTCGAAATATATATAATATATATAGGGATGTTGAATAAGTTCTCACTGTTTTCCCACAGAGGACGTTGACAGAACTTGAAGCAAGCTTGAAATTCAGTGCATGTCATCTCGCCGAAGTGTAAACAACGATCTTTTTCCTAGTGTTAAACCTGTCAAATTTCGTGCCAAAAATATTATTTACGGGGAATTTTACTGCACTAATTTATTTTTAAAAAACCTGAAGCTGAACTTGCATAGTCATTAGGAGTTGGCCACACAACAGTTTCGAAATGTATGAAAACATTAGGAATGGTTTAAAAAAATGAAGCATTAATTTCCACGAAAAAACAGCGAGAACTTATTCAACATGCCAATATATTTTTTTATATAGGTATAACTCGTAGAATGGTCAAAATAATAGGAAAAATAGATAATCAAAGTTTAGCATGGCGCCATTGTGTAAAATGTTATTTTTTTTTACTAAATCTGGTACAAAAAGTCACAACACTCATACAGATTCAAAACATGTACCGTTTTTCTCTTCACATGCATATAACGTCCACAACACTAGTTACCAATAGGGGGTGCGTTGCCCACGTACCGTTATACACCAACGTAGCAAAGTACGTGACGATGATTTTTCTTGTAATTTCTACATATACTCGAATAATCAATTAACATGTGCATTTATTTTACTAGTTACTTTTTTTCAGTTATTCCATTCTAAATTCACTCGTTAAACACCGAAAACAATGCTGCCTTATTCCTTCATACCTTAGCTACGTAAAATAAAAAAAAATAGTGGACTTTATGTTAGGTTTTAATGAATAAAGATTATTCAGTTTTTGAAAAGTTAATCAGGGGTTAAGTTTTAAAGCAATGAAGTGATTGTGACGGACATGTTACATTGTGCCATAACATTCCTTGAAGCTGTATGGAATGCCTTGAAGCAGTTGTGTTGTTTGTTGTAGCACGATACCATCGTTGTTGATATCGATTTCGTTGTCGCATTGATATTTTTTTCGATTTTCGTCAACTTTACACACACTAGAATCTCGCGATGAGTGAAGTTCGAACAAGGTTTGATCCAACTAACGCCATCTAGTTTGCATGAATTGCACTAAAAAATAGAACGGTTCATAGCTATAGCGTGACATTGATTTTAAAAACCATTTTTTTGCACCAATTGCAGAAAAATGCGTTGGTCTTATATGGACTAGCAGACTAAAAGTATAGCAGACTAATAGTGAGTCAACATTTTCTTTGTGTAAATCGTATTTGAACTTTTAAACGTGCTTTTCTCAAAACTGTATTTTCCAAATTGGCTTCTATGATATCTCAAAAACTACTGAAAGGATTTCGCTCAAATTTTGATGGTACAATCAGCATATATATATATAGTTCTCACTCGAACTAGAACATTTCTGATATCTGTCATAGTTTTTTTTTTCAAGCTGAAAAAGTCGAAAAAAGATTACGAAACTTGGAACATAGCTTTCAAGATAGTGCCAAAAATTGAATTTTCGAATCTTTAACTTTACTCTACTTTCGGCGATAGCCTCAGGTCTACAAATTAAAATGCA
The DNA here is from genome assembly GCA_951751655.1 of Ophion costatus. Taxonomy (NCBI): domain Eukaryota; kingdom Metazoa; phylum Arthropoda; class Insecta; order Hymenoptera; family Ichneumonidae; genus Ophion; species Ophion costatus. Next base: position 41,876,188 of record OX632358.1, read on the forward strand.
TTTTCATTTTTTTAAGGTTGTTATGGGGTTAAGTCAACACGTTACCACTGAGCAGATTTTTTTTCTGGACCTTTATAACCTCTTTGCTGATCATCCTGTGCAGTTTGAATACGATCCACAGTACTATTTTTTAGAAGAAAAAAATTGGCAACTCGACGTATTTCGTGGGCTAATTACATTAAGCTTATGGAAAACGCCCGATCATTTTTCAGTACATTATTAATATCTGTGAATATGAGTGTGAATATGAATATGTTCTGTGAATATGAGTGATACGAATTAATACTGTGAAAATGAGTTTTCACAGTATCGTTAAAAAATTATTAATGTTTTTGATGGCACATTTGTGCGAAAATAAAGCACACAAAATATTAGACCCTGCATTCATGGCAACGTCATAGACGGCACAAATGCTACCTATCTTATCGGTATGCGGTAATTATGCCCGGGAATTTCAAACTACTCGGCCCGGATAATTAACAACGAATATTATTGATACTTATTGTCATAGTTAGTAATAACTACTTTATATTAAATTGATAACTATGTTCAGAAATTATACATTTTCAGACATTTCTAGACAAACACGAAAAAAACGCGAATTTCTTTTCAATCATACGTTTTTTTTAGAATTTTAGGAAGTTATTAAAGTTTTTTATTTCTTCGAGATTATAGACAGCTTCAGTAGACACTTTTTCTTTCCAGCGGATTTTTTTTTACACGGACCGATATTTATTTTTGATAGCTCCTTGGGCCAATATTGAGGTTACGAACGGGGTGCATATGTTAACTTCGCAACACTTCTGCCAATCTGAGGACCATGTACCACGATTTATGACGTTGCCAATTCGTTTTGCATTAATTGAGCGAGAAAACATGATAGAAAATAATTATACAAAGTAATGAAAACACTTAATGTAATCACCGAATGTTCAAAAAAGCATGTTTAAAAAAAAATAATTTAGAAAAATAGTTCGAAAACGCACGTTTAATATGACAATTATTTGATAGCTAATAGTTGGTAACAGTTAATTGGCTCCGTGCATAAGCATAGGGCGCTCCCCTAGTACTTCACCCCCGACGGCTAAACCCCATTAAAATCTTAATATCAGATGCGCAAAACCTCCGGGATTATGGCAGCCGTCAACCAACTTTTTTTTACGCATGAGTGTCTTCCGAACGGTGTAAAGTCGATTCAACTCGTTATTTTCGTTTGGTGAAATTCTGAGGGATTGTCGAAATGTTAATAAATGTGTGGGAAAAATTCGAAGATAGTGTGTTTTGATGGTTCATAAATAAAAATTCCGTAAAAAAATAGCCGTCACATGGGATAACCCCGATAACGTCAATATGATATTTGGTGAGGACTTCCAAGGAACATCCCTCAGGTGACACCCTTTGATTCCGTTGAAGTTTGGATATGTTATAAAGCACCGAAAAGTGAGCAATACGTATTTTTTTATCGGTGGAAAACGGTTTTAAGGGGTGAAACCACCCTTCGAAAAAAGGCATCTCTAGGGGTAATATAACAGTTTTACACACGAGGAGTCTACCGATTTTAATGAAACAAAAACGAAAATTCTAATCGAAAGCAATGAAAAATCCACTATAGTGACATTGCAAACAAAAAATTCAACGGGGAACCACCTTAGAGATGCCTTTTTTCGAGGGATGGTTTCACCCCTTAAAACCGTTTTACCGCCGATAAAAAAAAATACGTATCGCTCACTTTTCGGTACTTTATAACATATCCAAATGTCAACAAAATCGGAGGGTGTCACCTGAGGGATGTTCCTTGTTTGGTGCATCAAATATTCAGCGGAAGGTCAATACTTCTGAGACCTCCGTGTAGATACTTGAGTCGAACGTCTGTGCACCGGAGAATCAGAAGAATATAGGGCGGTCTATACCGGTACGGGTTGTCCACAGTTTCCCCGTACCCTCGGCGAATGCCGTATGGTGTAGCTCAGGGCAGTTGTAGACGCAACGTAAGTTAGGTTAGATTAGCCAAGTGCTCGTAGGGAGTGCTGGGGAAGGGCACAGTTGGGAACGGGTAATACGTAAAAATCCGCAAGGGCGTTGGAACTCGAGAAATAAAAAAAGATACGAACACATACGTGTCCACGTGGGTATATACACGTGAACGAGGCTTTTCGATATTGGACGAAGATCGACTGCCTAAGAACTTTTTCGCCCTGTTCCGCCCCGGGGTGTGAGCCGGGGTGCAAGCAAATCCCGACTTTCCTATTCACTCGACTCTGAGTCGGGAAAGGATGGGGAAAAGAACGAGAGTTAAAGACTGGCGGAGCATATAACGGAAGAGTAAGAACTTTATAACAGCAAAGTCTGCGAAAGGATGAGCGAAGGAGCGTAGGCGTTTACTAAGGAGATAAGAAGACTTATAAAAGAGTAGATGGCTGCTATCTACCTCTATATCGATATGCGTGTGTGACTATATATACAACACATATATCAGATAGCGAAAGATCGGCTCAAGTGGATAAGTTCTTAGTCGATCGGAAAGGACTTTTGTGATTCGTCCTTTCGGCTTTCCTACCTTTTCCCGCTGTATCATCTCCCAATTCCTCGCACGCTTAAGGCGGGATATACATTAAGGCGGGCAAAAATTAAGCAATTTTGAGGGATTTTTAAAACGAAGATATGGTTATCTAACATTCATCAAACTATAGGTATAGTTCAACCCCTTCGTTGGCAGAGAGAATTCGACTAAAAGTGCCCAAAATGGCAAGAACATTTTTTTATACTGAAAACTTGTACTCTGGGTTTTTTGAGGGTGCTAATTACGAATCTGAACTCAAAATTCAGGAATTCACAATGACGAACAAATATCGTGAATGAAAAGACAAATAATACAGATTAATTTAGATTAAACTCGGTACTCAAGCTTCAAATATTTCCACCTATTTATTGTATTATGCTCCATGTTATTGAATTCACCATGAAAATTTCTTCATGTTGAGTTCAGCATCACACCCAGCGTCCTCGAAAAATCCCGAGTACCAAGATTTATCCAAATCGAGCTGTTTTTTGCACTTTCGTCCGCCACTGAGATTTTTTGAATTTCGTGGTCAGATTCGTAATAAGCGACCTCAAAAATTCCGGAGTACTAATTTTCATCTAAATCGAGTAAAGTTTTTGATTTTTGTCCGTCATATTGGCGCCGCCGTTTTGGATTTCCAAATTTTGACTTCAAATTCGGATTCAGCCAGTTCAAAAACCCCGATTGAGGCTTCGATTTCAAATCAGAGCAAGTTAAAGAGGGAAATAAAGGTTGACGCGCTATCGCGTCAATGCCAACGAAGGGGTTAATAGCATATTTAAGTATACAAAACATTTTTTAAATTCATGTATCATCGAAATGGCGGAGCTGTGGCGTCGTGTTATAACAAGGTCGCTGCAGAAATTGCAAATCGGTATGCAGTCTAAGTTACCGTAGACTTTGATTTGCAACATTTTTAAAAAATGTTTGCAGTCCAAGCGTGCGTAGTTTCTATTTGACGGCAATTAAAATGCGAAGTTAAGTTGATGGCACGTATTTACAAAAAACATCAACGTTTCACGGAAAATTTTTGCAAAATTTGAATTAAAAACGTAGTTTTTTCTCTAATTTTTCAAAACCAATTCTCGTGAAGTAGAAGTTAGCAATATTATCAATATTTCTACCAAGTTTTTTTACTCAGTCGGCGCAATAGTTTTTGAGTAATATTGCACGGCAATTTTGATAATGCAGTTTTGAGAAAAAAAACGCGTTTGATGTTTACGCCCGCTTCGGATTCGAGCGGTGAGGCACAGCATTGACGGGCTGTAGGGTTTGAAGGTTTTCAAATTTCGCTTTGAACCTTTGGGAAAAATATTCTACGTATATAGTTTTATCGTTTAAAGAAGAAAAAAAGAAATTGATTATTTCGTCGTTGTAAACGTATATCCCGCCATGATGAGCGCAAGCGTTGAACGAAAGAATGTCGCGGTTTGTATGAAAAAAGGTAATAAATTTCAGTAAAGTTTCGATCGACGAACGTTCTCGTCCATGTGAAGAATTAAAGATGACTAGAAGAAGTTTGTATAAGAAGAACTAAGATGAACACAACACATGTTTCGTTCATCTTAGAAGTTTTTGTTTTACGATAAGTTTCTCGCTGCCCCTCGCTCGATTTGCTTCCGACCACTTCCTTCTTATATCCATAATGATACGATGAAAAAAAAGGAGAAGAGAGAAGTATATTAGCAGAGGTCCTGGGAAAAGGGAGGAGAGAGAAAAAATCCAGCGGCAGCCGGGACGACGTTGCACGGCTCTGGAATGTAATATAGTCTCGCATCATTTCCATTGTGCGCACCCTCTCGCCACTCTTCGCTCTCCTCCGTCGAACCCTCGCCTTCCTCCTCGTCCCTCCGCATCCTTGCTCACTTCCGTTTCTCCTTTAAATCTTCCCGGCAGTTTTTTTTCCGCGCCGTGTAATACACCGCGACGTAGTGTTGATGCGCGGCCATAAGTATACGTGCATATACCCCCGCAGGTAAGTGCCTGTCAAGTGATGCTAATACGCGGTTTCAGATTGAAGTCTGCATCGTTGGGATGCATTAAAAATGATTATTCTTCAGTTGCTCGAATTTTTTTGGGCAAGCTTTCGTTACAAGAAAACGCCAATTATTTTTTAAGTTGCTTTTTCAGAGGTCTGGAATTTAAGGGGTAGACACCTTTAGGCGAGGACAACATTTTCTGATTTTCAGGATTTTTTTTTAAAGAAAAGAGTCCTCCACCATTGTTGAGACTCGAGGGTATGTTTCATTACTGCTTTTCGCTATTATATGGCATTTTTTAATTTATTAATCTTGAAAAATGACGGAGGTATGGCACGGCCTTCTAAAGTGCATTTTTAAAACTGGCGTCACTTATAGCTAAAAAACTAATCGACCGATTCTAATCAAATTTGGTATAAATGTTTCTAACCTTATTATCTAAAACATGGCCCTAAAGGTTTTGGAAAAAAAGTATTTCTTTTATTATACAGTAAAGCCTTTCTTTCGGAAAATTGCATCTTTTTGTTTCGAAGCGGACCATTTCATCGATTTTCCAAATTTCTCACTTTTCTTGGTTCGTATCCTGCGTATGAGTGTTAATAAAAAAAAGTGTCCGTCTCCGACAACATTCGCCGCAACCAGTTTAGGAGGCCGTGCCATGCCAACGCCATTTTCAAAGAGTAATGAAAAAATTACCGTATAACCGCCAAAAGTTGTAATAAAATATACCCTAAGTCTCAAAAATGGTGGAACAATCTTTTCTTTATAAAAAATCGCGAAAATCAGCAACTTTTTCCTCGCCTAAAGGTCTCTCCCCTCTTAATACCACTTGGAATTTCAACACGAATATGGCGGCCCACTTTTTCCCGCAAGATATTGAAAAAAAGTTTTTTGCTTGCAATGACACCCTCTGTGCTCACAAAGCGAACCTTAATAGTTGCGAATCACCCTGTACACGAGCAACAACGAAGAAAGCTTTGTTTCCTTGCTTCGTCCATGATGTAGCCGCAACAGGCAAAAGGGGCACAAATGAAAGGAGGAGCGAGGACGAGATGCGGTGAGTATCCTCTGGAAGAGAAAATTTCACTTTTCCCAAGGCCTGCGAGCCTGTCCGCGCGGCCGTTGCGGTCATCGGAGAAAGATTACCGGAGGAGTCCACCCCCCCCCCCCCCCTCGTCGCTCTTCAGGGCCTTTGTCGTCTTGTTAGGAGGACGGCTTTGAAGCTTTAGGACCGCTCTCCATTGTACAGGACCATATCATAAAGAAAGAAGAACCATTGGAGATGATTTTGCTGTCCTCTATGAAAGGAAAGGTTTGGCATTCTTCGATAAAAATCGTTTCCTAATATTTTTTTTCATCAACGATGAGGTATTGTGCGGTTTTGCTTAATTTGAAAGCATCCGGTACGAGCTTTACCCTTATGCATTGACAAGAAAATGAGTACCTGAGTATGTACACGTCTGAATTTATTTATAAATATACATTTATTTGGAGTACAAATAAGTATCCGCCGTTTGACAAAAGATGGCCCGACCATGAGGTTATGGTTGAAATGGTCAGATGTCAAACCTCATATCGTAAGGTTGGACGTCCGGCAAGACCATAACCTTGAAATATTAGCTACTGTTGTCTGAAATATTTTTGGATATGATCAATAGTTTGAGTGCTATTGCTCTGTAACACTTTGTGTACCTCACCCTGTAGATTAACAAATGGTAATAAATTTCCGTATAAGGAAAGAAATATATAATTATTTTAATTTTTTTTTGTAGTCTTAAATGTATTATTGTTTATAAATGTGTATTTTAAACACTTTCGAGTATGGACTAAAAGAAGATATTACATACATATATACCTATATTATCTATGTATATAGGTGTGTGTGTGTGTGTGTTTGTGTTTATTTCCCACGTATTCCCTTTCGGGTTTTTTAGGTATTACTCGATCCCAATTCAACCCTTTCCTCCTTTCAACTACCTACTCGCACTTCACTGATTTAGCCTACCTTCCGTTGCGTCCACAGCCATCTTAAGGATGTTGAGTCCCTATGAAACATGTTAATGTTAATTGTTCAATAAATAGCTTCTTAATCGTCATGAAATTTTCACACGACCTCCTGAATACTTCATGTGAAAACATACCAAATTTTCAGAATTCTATCATCATTACTTCAACCTCCTTAAGGGTTGAAATAAAAAATGATAAGAAAATTCTGAAAATTTGGTATGTTTTTGTATGAAGTATTTAAGAGGTCGTGTTAAAATTTCACGACGATTAGGAAGCTCGTTATTAAAAAATTAACATTTTGTTAAGAACAATTTTTAAAAGAAATAAAAAAAAATTTATCAATAAACTTCGTTTTGTTTCCGTTGCTTTCAGTATATTGTAGATATTATAAAATTGAGAGGTCAAAAAAAAACTCATTGCAAAGTTACATCAGTTTCCATAAAACAACATTTAATTTGTGAATGTTAATTGTTCAATAACGAGCTTCCTAATTGTCGTGAAATTTTTACACGACCTCTGAAATACTTCATACAAAAACATACCAAATTTTCAGAATTTTATCATCATTTGCGATTTGGGACTCAACATCCTTAAGCCATACTACACCCCACTTGCCGAGGGTACAGGGAAACTGTGGAAAACCCGTACCGGTATAGACGGCCCCATATTCTTTTCATTCTCTGGTGCAGAGACTCCACTATCTACACCAAGGGCTCAGAAGTATTGGCCTTCCGGTGACTGGTTGATGCGCCAACCGGTGCACGGCTGAACGGTCACCTCTCCGTGTATCGGCCATACACAGCGCTGCTTAACTTGAAGTACCGCCGTCGCCGAACCCGGAACGCCTATCCACCAGTATCGGTTTTAAATATATATGCTCAGAATGAACCGGCTTGGATATAATAGGAAAATTCATTGATTTTTTCCTGCCATGCCCAAATCTATCATTAAATACTCATTAGATTATGCAATCGATCTCGTCATTCGTCCACAGGCTGATCCCCTTCGAGGGGGAAGAAACGGGGGCGACGCGGAGAGGAGAAGGGGGCTAAAAGTAGGCGATCAAATTCACGTGCAGCGTCATCTGGCGATTATTTGTTTATTCGTCAATTTTCTCCCACGAGGATTAAACACAATTTATCACTGTGCACGGTACGTATATATATATACACACACATGTGAACGTATTAAAAATCAATAAAATCGACAGCATGCTGCACGATTCGTTCGCAGAAAAAAGTTTTTATGGCCGTGAATTTTTTTTTGTTACAATAAGTTTTTCGTCCAACTTTAGCTACGTCGATGTTTGTCGTTCCCTCCTGACACGCGCACGAAAATTGCTGCGTTTTTGCACGTACGTGCGTAGTTGGAAATTTTCGGCAAAAATGGAGCTTTTACTCTTTCAGTGGTTTTTCCGTCGTCTTGGGGAAATTCTGAGGAGTCCCGGAGTAATCGAATATCCCCGCGAACCTTCCATAATAATGCGATGTATCGCGGTGGATCTTTTTTTCTTTTGTTTTTTTTTCTCTTCTTTTTACTTGTCTTTCGGTACGCAAAGCCGGCTGTGAATAATGAACTGTCAGTACGACTGGCAGTTGATCGTTGTATTCGGTGGCGATGGGCAAAAGCCTCGCTGTGTTTTTGTTCCTCCACGCAGCCTCTCGAGTACTTTTTCACGGTCGAATTAAATTTCAATGCGGACGGGATGGATTACAATATTTTTTTTCATCTCTCTTCTTTCATTCATCAAAACGTCACTTGTGTTTTTTTTCTCAGTTATTGGGCCTCCGCGCGTCATTTTTTACCGGCAGCGCGCGTCAAAGTGCCGAGCGAAAAATTCGAGCTGTCATAAAAAAAGACGAGAAAGAAAGAAAACGAAACGGTGGAAAAGATGTAGGCGCGTGGTAAAGAGATATGTGTGAAAAAATGATTTTTACTTTTTTTTGCAATGCTTCTTCGTAGGTCCTGGTTCTGAGAGAAAGAGAGAGAGAGAGAGAGAGAGAGAGAGAGAGAGAGAGAGAGAGAGAGAGAGAGAGAGAGAGACCTCTTCACAATGTTGTCCACAGCTACTCTGCCATCATATGAAAGAAGGCGGTATCTACAAAAAAAAACCGAAAATGCCTCTTTGGTATAGTTCGAACCAGTGCAACATTTCCCATCTTTCTGTACAGTAAAACGCAATTTTCAATTTTTTTTAGATGACGCCTTCTTCGATATGACGGCAGTATTACTCGTTTTCTAATGCCTTCCTGAGAATCGAAAATTGATCGATTTTCCATCTCCGTTTCATACGTTTTTAAAAGTGAATAATTACCCCAATGATTACCCCAAACATTGCATTTTCGTAATTCCCAAATAAATCGCATTAAAAGGCTACATCTACCTAAAGACCCGAAAAAAGTCAAATACCGAATTTTTTCCCTCGGCAATGGTGGGTGAAAAAGAAACGCATTTTTTTAAACACAAAGGTACATATGTTGGGAGCCTTTAAAGAAAATCACTAAATGTACAGAAAAAAAAACAGAAACATGGCCGCGGGCAGATGATGAAATCTTTTTCTCGACGCGTGGCGGTGGACCCTCTCCAGCTTAAACGGTCCATCCGAAATCTAAAAGCCAAACGGCTTATTCCAGTTAACAATAAACACGGGTCTTTGACGATCGTCGATTTTTAAAATCCTTTTACTTAACAACGTAGCGACGAGTTGAAACTCGAGCATTCAAAATCTATGAAAAAGGTCGTCGTTTTCACGTAGCTACCAAAAAATGAAGATCAATTTACAAAAAGTAAGATCATCAACGACCTTTGAATGGATCTCATCAGATCTCATGTAAATTTGGGAATAATCCATCGAGTGGTTTCCGAGATATCATGTCCACCGATTTTGAAAACTGTTTGGAGAAAAACGTGTTTAAAGTTTGACGTATGGTGCTGCTACCGCTCGCCCGGCTGACTGTTAGAAGCTGCAGCTCATTGAATTTGAGGAATATTTCAATGAAATTTTCACTGAATATACCTAAAAGGTATATCGAATAAAAATATTTTTGGAAAATGCAATTTTTGTCCCACCGAGGTAGATGTGGCCCCGTTAACGCATTTCCGGTGTGCCTAATTGCTTCGTTCAGCGAACTGTCCGATTTAATTTCCCCGTGGCTTGTGCAACAAGGACTATTTCCACCTCCAGAACTTCACCCACTCGCATTCTCTTCTCCGCTCGGTCTTGTCGGGATATTTTGCAATTAGGAAACCGAACGCGACGTAAATTACCTCGGTGCTTTTACTCGCATACAGCCTCCCGCGGTCTGCATTACCGGCGTCACAGCGGCGAGAGGATTTTCCACCGTAAGCCCACCGTGTCTTGCGGGGAGAGCGAACTCCGAGTTCGCCCACATGTCCCAATTCGGGAAAATCGTCGCGATCATTAGCACTGTTGAATATGCTGATTAAGATCGTAATTTCCTGCTGATACTCGACGAATAGTCAGCAATTCTCTCCCTCTCTCTCTCCCCCTCTCTCTCTCTCTCTCATAAAAAAAATTGGTTCTAAAAATCACTTTTCATCCACCCTCGCGTTTTCCATTACGACACTCGAGTTAAAAAAAGAACGAAAAAAGGGGAAAAAAATTGTCAGACTGTCCAGTAGATAGTGGTGAACATTATCGCCCTTTTTTTCGGCGCTTTCACACTACTTTCACCCTAAAGCGCTACCAATCGATGCGTGGGCGCGCGCAAGTTTATATTCGTTAAGTGGATGTCCGAAAACTCGTTTCGAATGAAGTAACAGGTGCTCGGGGGTGTGTAATATCATTCGCTTGGCACTTTACCGTGTATAGCTTCGAGGGTTAAAGTCCCTTTCGTGCCAGTTAGAGGCAAACATCTACTTCATTCTCTCGTTCGCCGAAGCTTCCCTCGGCTTATCTCGTGCGCAAAACTCGATCCCGTATACTCTCGAGCGGTGATACTCCTGGCAATCTCTCTCTCTCTCTCTCTCTCTCTCTCTCTGTCTCCCTCTATCTCTCTCTCTCTCTCTCTCTCTCTCTCTCTCTCTCTCTCTCTCTCTCTCTCTCTCTCTCTCTCTCTCTCTCTCTCTCTGCTTCCCCTCTCTCTCCCTGTATCTAGGATGCAGGATAAAGGGATTACAGAAACGGTCGGAAATTTGCTCCCACTTTGGAGCTTTTGGCAACCTCCATTTTTGTTTGTTTTTTTTCTTCCTATTTCTATTTTTTGCCGCCTTACCCATAGTCGCCCATTGTTCCGACACTCTGTTCGATACTACTAACAATCGTTGCAACGATCACGTTCAACAATGAGAATCGACAAGTGTCTAATTAACGAGTCCCCATGAAACTACAGGGCGAACGGAGAATGCTACAATTCTGCTGTAAATTTATTTTCAGGTAATTATCATGCGAATAAAGAGACGCTGTTCACGATCGCTCGAGTATTTGTTTTCCCTCTCATCTGTTACCAGTTCAATTATAATCCCATGACAATCTGAACGAAAGATAGTCCTTTTTTCCGCCGTAAAGAACAAAATCATTGTGAAAGTGGCTCTAGATGAAATGGAGACAATTTTCCTGACACCCAAGTGTCGTGATTTTTAAATTCTTTTGAGTCTGATCAGTCATTACTCTTTCACTGCTATTATTATTATTGCTATTATTATTATTATTATTATTATTATTATTATTATTGTTGTTGTTGTTGTTATTGCTGTTATTATTATTATTTTTTTTCAAAATTATTGTTATTATTATTATTCAGGGAGCTATTATTTTATTATGGTTATTATTTGTTATAATAATAATAATTATTATTAAAGATAGTTTGTAAATTATTTTAAAATAATAACAATTATTAAAGGTAGTTTTTGAATTATTTTTAAAATAATAATAGTTATAAACGTCGTTGTTTTATTATTTATATTATTATTATTATCATACTACTATTAGTATAATAATACTATTGGGGTAAGTACATATAGGGTAGTACATACTACTATTATTATTACTGCTATGATTCCGATTTGTTATTACGAGTAGTAGTAGTAGCTGTAATTAGTGCGACATTACTACTACCTTCCTCCTATAACCCACTACTACTAGCATTAATAATATTATTATCATTATTATAAGTATTACTATTACTGTTGACATTTGCTGTGGTTTATCTCCATTGCTTATAATTATTATAATTATTATTAGGATTGGTATTTGTTGCTACCACTACTTCTTTTATTACCACTACTACCACTACTACTATTATCGTTATTAATATTATTATTGTTTTTATCATTATTACTATTAATATTGATATTTACCGTCGTCTTTATACGAGTTTACTCTAAAGTTTTAATAAGACTGTTTATTTCTATTATAAAGAAAGACTGTTTTGTTCGGCTGGATGTATTTTGAAATTGTCTTCGAAAGAGCCACAACTCGAAGAGTCGATATCTTGGAAAATTTTGCGTCAGGACGAGGCTTAATCGTTTCGTTTTTCATGATAAAATGATTAGCTTGCTACAATATTAGCACGAACGTGCGTACTATGTGGCTCGGTGAATTCGCGAAACCCGGTCGCGTTCCATCCTTTGATTCGTACCGATGCATGTAGACGTGGCCGAATGAAAAGCTTTGTGGACTCGCGGTGGTGCGCACCGTGCGGTTTCCCGTATGATACTGCAGTGTGTGTTAGTCGTATGTGCACGTGGGGAAAAGCGTCGGTGAACGTAAGGCTTGTGTAGTGCACGAATCGAAGAATTACTGTGGTTCTCCGCTCGTATGTTCGACTCACTGGCCACATCATGATACACTAATTAACTTTTTGGCATTCACACCCGACGGAAAACCGTACGCTGGTTCCCTTTAGCTTGTTTTTAGTATACTTTTTATTTTAGACGAAGATTGGTCGGAAATGCTCTAAAATTGAGTTAACAAGTGGGTAAGTGAGAAAGAACCAAATTTCTTGTGACCTTTTTGTTATTTCATGGACTCGTGTGATTGCGTTCGAGTGAATGCCTTTTAACGGGTTACACCTAGCTCGAGGTCGAAAAGAAGAGAACATTTCGTGAATTGTTTCTGGGTAACGTGGGCAGGTTTAAACTGTTTTTACATTAAAGAGTATGTATATGTGAAGTTCAGTGCGAAAAAAGTTTATTTATAGTAAGGAAATACATTTAGTTTGCACTTTTACTTAAAAATTCAGTTACTGTTACATTTTTTTGCCGTTAAGGTAGTTCTGTAGGTACACGTATGAGTCAAAAGTTTCGGTCGAAGGGTGTAGGTAGCAGCCAATGCCTATACGATGCTGTTGGTTGCAACTTTTTGACAGGCACTTGTACTCTCTATATGTCTCACACATTTGCACCTCATGCATAGATAGGTCTCGTACTCGTATAGAGAGCGGCGCTGTAATCGTGGCAACAGAGCGATTTTTCTGCAGTCATAGCGTTGAGCTTCCTACGATTCGTCTTTCGCGAAATATTTTATATAAATTTAAAAAAGCGTGAAAATGTCAACCCAAATGTGATACAGAGGATAGTTTACAAGAAGAAAGGCACTTGCTAAAGAGACTGAAATCTGTGGCAGCCATGTGTCAAGCAAATTCGGCTTAACGCGATGAGAATAACCATAACCTCAACGAGCAACAATAAAAATTCTCTTTCGAAGGACGTTCAAAATGAAATTAAATAATTTAGTTATAGTTGTAACGAGGATGGTTTGTCGTAAAAAACGGTACCGTTATGCTATGAAAACTAATAACTTAAAAAATATAACATATCTCCATACACGCACGCACCCACACACTTATATATAAATATATATACCACGAATAAAACACGAAAAGTACATGCATAAATTGAATAAATTAAATTTGTTTGCAGAATGAATTTATTTCACTAGATTAGATAAATTTATCTCAGAATTACTAGAACTCGGGAAAAAAACACGCTTCGAGTTCTCGGACCACGCGCCGATCAGCTGGTTGCAGCGTACACTGTTGCCATTCCGTTACAGGTGGCTAGGCCCGCGTTCGGTGTGGAATAAAATTACCACTTTTCATAAATCGATATCTTTGAAACTAAACGGTCAGTTTGTGATTAAAAAAAATTAATCCCACAATAGTACTGCGTACACGTGTTTTTATTTTGAAATCCTACGATCCGTTTAGAACCTATATCGACAAATGCGAGCAAACTCCTATCAGTTTACGTGTTAGGTATCGGGATCGTGTACAAAAATACCCATATTCAATTCCAATTATCTCATGAACTAAACGGTGAATCGTATTGAATTTTTGGGCATCAGTCGACGAATGTCATATCTACACCATACGTACAAAGATTTCAGCCAATTCCTAAGATTTGACCAAAACTACAGGACTACCTTAACAAAAATTCGTCTGCCCATGGCACAATTTTATAGCCATAGTATTTCATTGAAAAAAAAATGATTTATTTAATCACTTTTATTTCTCTTAACTCACATAAGCAGTAGATGTTTATGGTAATCGAATAACGAGTTGAAATTGTGATATGATAATACAGTTCAAAGGAGTAGAGATTTGTTCACAATAAATGTATTTAGATTTGGGGCCGTTAACGTATAGTTGCCGCAACTATTCTGTGTCCAATGTAAATGAATATGTCACAACAATTAACTGATCTTCATTCAAAATAACTATTTCGGTCGCATTTGAGCCAAGAGTCACATAGTTGACGCGACAACTTTTCTATTTAACGCAGCTGAGGCTTTATTAAGGGAGCTTTCCAGTGTGAAATTTTCAAAAAATCGATTTTTTTTTTGCTTTATCGAATAGCTTTGCTTTATCGAATAGCACTCTTCCGAATATTCCCTGAAATTTTCATGCCGAAATTCAGATTATTTCGGTTACTGTACAGCATTTCTTGGAAGAAGGCAACGGAGCGCTACAGCTGCAGCGAAACTTTGAACGCGTTTTTCTCGAAACAGCATTTTTCAAAACGGTGTCCAACTTGGAGGGCAGAGTTTTAAAGCTATCGAGTTGAATTTTTTACACAATATTCTTAACGTCATTGTTTATCGTGCTATGGAAGCTTTTTTTTTTTGACATCTTCCTATTTTTTTGTAAAAAAAACTGCCAAAAAAAATGCTAAAATCGATACTTTTTGTTCAAACCGGCGCCATTTTTGCAAAAAAAAAAGCCTCCATAGCACGAAAGCCAATTATATACCGACCAATAATCTTTTTGTGTTTTTTGTTTCAGATCAAAATTGTGACCCCCAACGTGGACACCACATCCAAGTGCATTTTCTGCAACAATTGTTTCATCATTTTTATAGATATTAATTAATAAATAAATCGATCTTTAAAAAATTGTTTTGTATTCTTCAATACTCAATTAATATACAAAAAAAAACCAGACCGATAAGATTATTTTTTCTTTAAAAAAAAAAATCGCGAAAAACAGCGATTTTTCGGGCTGTCACACTGGAAAGCTTCCTTAACTATTAATGAAGCTGTATCAAAAATGTTGGCCCAGTAGTTCTATGAGATAACAGTCGTACACTTATTACAAAATGAATATTTGGTAATAATTTAAAAATCTTTAGCTGAATCAAATATAGCCCCTGATAATGGTTAGCAAATAACAGTTAAAAAATCGACTACTCGTCTCAAATGATGATTTGTTAATAGTTAACAAGTCTGGACTAGAGATAAGTATCGTACATTTGGCAAGACCGTTTAGTTTGTACGCTGTCATGGCCCTTTGTCGCACAAGCTCGTCTGTGCGCAGACGCGACGTAGATACGATCGCGGTACTCTGGAGACTGTGCGTGACCGTATGTCCACTTACCTAGAGGATATCCGTTTATGAGCGTGAACGCGGGAATTTATGCTCTGCGCCGATTGCATCAATTAACGATTTGCTTGTTTTGTGGGACCTGCCAAATCTTCAGGAAACTTTCGAAAATATATATAAAGAATATTAAATTATGCATTAGAGCAGGGGTGGCCGAGACGTCGACCGCGAGACCGGTCGAGCGCATATTTTCTATGAGACTTGTTTTTTGCTCTACGACGTATTGATGCTACCGTCTTTGTTGTCCTCCGATTAACGGACTTGCTACTTGTAGAGGACGAATCGTTGGACAACGATTTGTTCCCTACAAGTAACAAGTAACAATTCTCATAGAAAATGATAGTTGTTTCTTGTACACTTGTCCACTAGCACTATAGTGCTACATTGATTAAACTGCACTTTCATCTGCCGACAATCCATAAATGATTTTGTCCAAATATTCATTTGGTAACTATACCCAAAGCTTCATTTGTGCTAATATGAAATATCGTTCACTCAACTATCCTTTACATCTGGGACAAATTTATAGTATTATTGAACGAGTTTTATTTATTATTAAACGAGTTTTATTTATTATTAAACGAGTTTTATAGTATTATTAAACGAGTATTTATAGTATATTAATACGAAGCGGCAAACATTGCAGGAGTTTCGGGACAATTAACGAAATTCAATTCAAATTTCAATATAGTAAATTCTTTGTCATATACTGAATGCACGCTCAAAATAAAAAAATCGATGTTCTAGACCGTTTCTATTAAATCTACAATTCAAAAACACTTTTTAATGCAGGACATTTAACATTGTGAGACTGATTACAAGATTGTCATAATGTACTGAGTGATTTGACAGTTTGTCATAACATTTGAAATATTTCTTCACACTATTTCGTGCGTAAAACTGCCATTCAGCGATGGCGATGAGGGTAGGCATCTTCCGACGTTGAAACGTGTTTTTTTTTCAATTGCAAATTGTATAGAAACCGTGTAGACTTGTATCGGTGTATCGATTTAAAAGTTGGAGGGTGCATTCAGTATATGACAAAAAGTTCACTATATAAATTTGAATCAAGAAGTAACACGTCACCAATTGTCGCGAAACTCCGTAAGCGTCGTGCGGCAAAAATTGGTCGAGATATTCGCTTTCAAAGTCCACGTAGTAAAGAACGGCACAGTAGTTGATCACACGTCTTTTATTTTCCTTAAAATTCCTCTTTTCCCAAAAAAAAAATTTACACGGAGACTCGCTTTGCAAATTGATCGTATCTTTTAATATTTTTCGTTTATTATTTAAGACCGAAGATGGTAAGGAAAAAATTTGTTCATTTTTATAATTTTTTTTTGAAAGGGCAGATTTCTTTACCATTTTTAAGACTTGAGGTTCGTTTTATCATAACTTTTGCCTGTAAGATGGTACTTTTGTTTATTATTCATTCATAATGGTGGACGTATGACACGATTTTCTGAAGAGCATTTTGCAAAGAGTAAAACGGTTGTGACGTATGGGTAAATAACTAACCGACCGATTCTGATGAAATTTCGCATAAATCTTTCTAACCTCATTGTCTAAAACATGACCACAAATTTTTTTGAAAATGAAAAAGGTATTTTTTCGTAACACAACGTAGCCCTTTCTTTCGAAAAAATGCAAACTTTTTGTTTCGAAGTTAATCGATTTTCAACATTTCTTACTGTTCCTTGGTTCACATTCTGCGTATAATGAGAGAATGAGAAATGATGTATAATGAGTATAATAATAATAATAATAATAATAATAATAATATAATAATAATATAATAACAATATAATAATAATAATAATAATAGAGTATAATGAGATAATGAGAGAAAAATCTTCGTAGGTTTTTTTCGGATTAATCCCGCCGGCGCCACGTGTCACGCCATCTGAAAACATTCGCCGCAACCCATTTAGAAGACCGTGTCATACTTAAAAATCTACCCTAAACCAGCCAAAAGTAGTAATAAAACATACCCCAAGTCTCAAAAACGGTCAAGAAGTTTTTCCTTAAAAAAAAATATCATGGAAATCAGCAGTTTTGCCTCGTCAAAGATATCTACCCCGTCAATACTCGAAGAAAAAAAATCGTGCGCGAGTCCGTACCATTGTTTAATCAGCATCGGATTTTGAACGCGAATATCTCGGGCAACTTTCGTCGGGCGACACTGAAAAAAGCCTTTTCCTAGTATACACGCTATATGTTCAGCAAACAAACCCTAATAGTTGTGAATCACCTTTTATATGTATATATATATATATCGGCCGGTTAAATCAAGCACGAGGATCGATTCGAACGAGCAGGATCCCCAGTATAAATCATACGGCGAGCCCGTTTCAGTCGAACTTCTACAACGAACGGAAAACACGAAAGTCCTCCGGAATATCGCTAGTTTTAAATAAATCAGAAACGGCCGTTGCGCAGAGCGTCTACACATACACACTTAAACATATATATATATGCATATATGTGTACGTGTATGGATGATCAAACATGCAGCGTAAACTCGCGCACGTATGCGAGTTAGGGTTAGACGTTAATATCCGGGCGGAATAAATCAAGAGATAACGCGCGAGGAAGCGTCTATAGTTTGGGCGGAGAAACTCTGTGTATTCGTATATGTATGTGTGCGTGCGTGCATGCGCGCGCGCGCGCGCTTGTGGGTGTGTGTGTGTGTGTGTGTGTGTGTGTGTGTGTGTGTGTGTGTGTGTGTGTGTGTGTGTGTGTGTGTGTGTGTGTGTGTGAGAGAGAGAGAGAAAGAGAGGGATCCGGGTATTCGCGTGTGACGTTGCTTAACGCCCATGGTCTTGGTTGTTACTGGAAGGGGTGAAAGCCGCCGAGGGTTGCTTTACGGTAAAACCCACCGAGATGGTCTCATCGCTCCGGACGAGAGCGGCGCAAAACCACATCGTGTGTGTACAAGGTCTGAACGATTTCCTATTTCAAGACGCACTCAACACACACACACACACACACACACACACACACACACACACACACACACACACACACACACACACACACACACACACACACACACACACACACACACACACACACACACACACACACACACACACACACACACACACACACACACACACACACACACACACACACACACACACACACACACACACACACACACACACACACACACACACACACACACACACACACACACACACACACACACACACACACACACACACACACACACACACACACACACACACACACACACACACACACACACACACACACACACACACACACACACACACACACACACACACACACACACACACACACACACACACACACACACACACACACACACACACACACACACACACACACACACACACACACACACACACACACACACACACACACACACACACACACACACACACACACACACACACACACACACACACACACACACACACACACACACCCACACACACACCCACACACACACCCACACACACACCCACACACACACCCACACACACACCCACACACACACCCACACACACACCACACACACACACACACACACACACACACACACACACACACACACACACACACACACACACACACCCACACACACACCCACACACACACCCACACACACACCCACACACACACCCACACACACACCCACACACACACCCACACACACACCCACACACACACCCACACACACACCCACACACACACCCACACACACACCCACACACACACCCACACACACACCCACACACACACCCACACACACACCCACACACACA